>JAAGEH010000018.1:29995356-30364031 GCA_011751065.1 Lasiurus cinereus | reverse complement strand
TCTCTCTCTCTCTCTCTCTCTCTCTCTCTCTCTCTCTCGTTTTCTTTTAAAATGCTCTTCTGCCCAGCCAGCATGGCTCAGTGGTTGCATGTTGACCTATGAACCAGGAAGTCATGGTGGCTTGATTCCTGGTCAGGGCACATGCCCGAAATGCAGGCTTTATCCCCAGTAGAGGCCATGAAGAGGCAGTAGATCAATGATTCTTTATCATTGATGTTTATCTCTCTCTCTCCTCTAGTCTCCTCTCTATCTTCCTCTCTGAAATCAATACAAATATAATTTAAAAATAAAATTAAAAATGCTCTTCTGATGGGAAATGCATAAAATCTTGTTAGTAGTTAGTATTTATCAGAGTAAGTTGGTTTTTATCAAATGATTGCTTCTAGGACAGAGACTTGGGAAGGAGACCAATATCCCTGTAGCCTGGAAATGGATAGATGCTGAAAGAGGAGTAAGGAATAGAACAGTAAGAGAGCCAAATTACAATGCTGGCCACTATTAGCCTTTGAGTATTACCTTTAAGAGGTTGCCTTGGAAAAAAATTTTAATGGAAACATTTTTATTACCAATATTCAGGATTTGGGAGTGGTAGAAAAAGATAAGGCAGAGAGTCCTTTTTTATCATTAAAAAATAATTTAAATCCATACTTTTTAGTTAAGATAATATTCAAAAGTTTTGAGCTGCCTCTAATTTAAGCAGCTGTGATAACTGGTCAGTCACCTTAGGAAGAATCATTTCAGTGGTCGTTGTCACACAGCCTATGAGAAGGAAATAATTAGTAGGATTCTTTGCTGTTGTTGCTTGACAAATACGTTTTTAGGACATCTGAGCAGCAGGCAGTGAATACTTTTTCAAAACTTCCAAACAGGAAAGAGACTGAATTCTTGGCTGTTATTCTTTGAGGTTCACTATTAGAACATCTCTGATGGACTGGTGTAGGCCTGACTGAAGTTAGCTGGTAAAAAAGGAACCTAGAATTCTGTCCATGCCCACCCGACCCTTGGCCATGAGTGAGGAGGAGTCTGAACCAGGGACTCAGTCTTGGCTCTGTCTTACTTGAGAGAAAGTGGGTCTGGATAGAGCCTGTAGCTGAGAGTAGAACTCCAGGGGGAGTTCTCAAATGGGGGTGAGTTTGCACCAGAGTCCCTTGGGGAGCTCAGGCAGGGTGCAGACTCCTGGGGTTCATCCCAGTTTTGGTTGGAACATTTGGGGTGAGGCACACAGGAATCATCAGATGATTCTAGCCAGAAAGTAGCCTGAGGGCCTTACTTTAGAAACTGGAGCATGGCCTGGTGAGTTCCCATAAAGAAAATGCAAGTTAGGATGTCATAAGATCATGTTCACTTCCACTCATGAGACACCTCACAGCAGCGAGCAAGAAACTCACTCCTTCTGGTTCCACAGAAACTCCCCATGAACTTGGGTGATGTAACGCTGTCTCAATGGGTGATGCTGTCACATTGGTTCCTGCTCGGCACGTTCCTTGGCTGATACCCCGAGGGCGGGACACTGTGACTTTGATGGGCATCACCCACCACACTCCCCTGGTGATATGCTCACCATCAGGACCCCTTCCTGGGGGTCTGAGCCATACAAAGGGAAGTCATCATTTCTTTTTCAGTGCAAGAAGATATAAAATATTTTTTAAAACATGTTGCTCCTCAATCAAAGTGTACAGCACCAAATCATCTCTACAGTATGATATCCACAGTGTACTGCCATTGACAACCTTGCAAAAGCTGGGGGAGGAACACAGCCCACACCCTGACTCTCTCCTGCTGCTCAGCCAGGCCTTCCTGAGGTCTGAACTACTGGGCACAGACATGGAAAACACTGCCTATCCACTTCTGATATTGTGTCACCAGTCATCTCTGCTGAGAATTCCCTGAGCACCGCCCACATGCATCCCCTGGGAAGGGAAAGCCATGACTCTTATCAAAGAGCATCCATACCATGCAGCGAGCAAAGGCTGAAGGAAAGCTGGGGTGCTTCTCCAGGCCCCCTGGACTTCTCCTTCAAGCAGCTTCCCAGAGAACAGTTGTTTGTGTCACTATTTTCCCACTACACAACAGACTTTAGAAATGGTGGGAAAGAAAGTGACAGAAAGATTCAGGGGCCAGACAGCGTTGGGGATTTATCCTGCAGACAACAAACTCGCTGAAAGTTTCTGAGGATGAACACGCCATGGCGGCGAGGCTGGTAGGTGGAGGAAGGAAGGTCTGCAGACGGAGTGGCCAGGGGGCGGCTGCTCCAGGGGGTGAGCTCTGACCTGGAACTCCTGCCTGACCCTCCCTAAGAGCGAGCACCACGTTGGGAGCCACATGGGTGGGTACAGCCACTTCTGCTTTGGAAGGGATAACGTCCTGGAGCTATCTGGATACTCCAAAGAAGGTTGCGCACACACATTGGCAGCAATTTTTGTACCCATACGTGCGTTCCTCTGCCACGAGTGTGAGATGAGGCCTTAGAATCCTTCCCCATGAACTCTCTCAGGGCTTCCTGGTACCACCTAGTCCCTGAAAGAGCTAATTTTCCAAACACACGCCCCAGCACCAAGTTAAAGAGTGGAATATTTGCTCTCTTTGGCTGCACTGATGATTATTATGGCTATTATAAATATTGGGTCTCACAATAGCCACTTGAACAAACAGGTGTCTGGAACCACCACATTGATAGCAATAACATAACCTATCATATGGGTATTCAGGAAAAACTTCTTCATTATTGTTTATTTTACTCCCCCCTCCCCCCCCCCCTTAATCCTGCCTTCTCTGTGTGGGTAGAAGTCACCACATGAAGGCGCAGCCTGGAGGCCAAGTGGAGCTATTTCAAACAGCAAACGCCCAGTGGATTGTGGTCCAGGAGCCCTGGAAAGTGATGCCCAGCGCCTCCCCCGAGGTCAGTGCTGTCCAATGAAAATGCGAGCAGGCCACGCAGGTCTTCTTAAGTTCTCTAGAGGCCACGTTTAAAAAAAGTGAAAGGGAACAGGTGAAGGAATTCTAATATTTTATTTAACCGAATATATCTCAAATACCATTTTACCACATAATCAATATCAAAATGATTAATAAACCAGTAGAGATTCTTTTGTTGCTGTTGTTCCAAGTCTTAGAAACCTGGTATGTATTATACACAGACAGCAGCCACTTTGCCAGTGCGGCCACCGGCTGCCCTTAGCGGACAGCGCAGGGCGAGCCCCCTGGGAAGAGGCTGGCGTGCCTCTTGGCTGGGAGCATTGCAGGCCAGCCGTGCTTTCTGGCACCAACCAGAGGAATTTAGCACGGGCAAGAAAATAAGGGATTAATGCCCAGCACGCGCCCCTCCTGGTGCCAGCCGAGCAGAAGAAACTGTCTTTGCGTGGAGAAGAGTCAACAAAGAAAAGTGTGGTGGAGGGAGGAGAGAAGAAGGGGAGGGCCCTTTACGGGCTCAGAGATCCTGAGGCTTTAAGTCCCCTCAGTGTCAGGGAGGCAGGTGGCAGGCCCAGGCAGAAGGAAGAGAGGAAGAGGAAACAGGCCGGGAGGGATTACCGCTCAGAGGCCTCCTTAGAGGTGATCCTGTCTACCAGGGGCTCACGGAGCTCGCCAAGGAAGGAAGGAGCCAGCCACCCACTGCACCACAAGGATGAAAGAAATGTGCTGATCAGCCCAGGGGTTTTCTTCAGCACAAAGGTGCAGGTGAAGCCAGGCAACCAGTGGCCAAAGCACCCCGGGGCCCTGTCCCAGCAACCAGGCCTTGGGGGGGGGCGGGGCAGGGAGGTCCGAGCCTCCCCTCCAGCTTTCATAAATAAAATCCAAAAGAGCACACTGTACAACACTGTACAACCATCCCAGTGATGTCAGCTGATTCTAGGTGATTAACTGCGACAGGTGTGTAACAGAGAGTGCTGCTGGATTCCCCGTCTGTATCACTGAATGAATCAGCTCCGAGACTCTGAGTAATGCAGGGCAGGGCCGCCCGCTCGGGCGCTGTTTCCTAAAGAGAGCTGGGATCTTTCCCAGATCTCCCAGGTTCAGCCAGGGGTGTGCGGGCAGGTACTAGTAAAAGTGCTGCATCACGCACCACAACCACAAGATTTGCTTCCGCCGCTCGGAGGAATTTCCCTGCTAAAGGCCACGAGTGTGAAGTGAGGCTTTCGAATCAGGCCTTTTAGCAAGGAAAGTAGACACAAGATATTGACCTTGGGGACAGAGGCTTCGGGTCAAAGGCCAGCCGTAAGGTGTCAGGAGGACACGCAGGGTGGGTGAGGACTCCTTCAGCTCCCCCCCACCACCACCACCGTGCCAGAGGGACCACGAGCATGTTGGGCCACTGGTACATTTAGATAGCTTCTGTTCTCAGGCCGCTTTCTATAGAAATCAACATCTCTAGTCTGCTTGAGGGCCCGAGGGAGACTGACTCTGCAACCCTGCTGTGCTGGGGATTGCACCCCGAGGCCACCCGGGCGGGGAGCGGGGGGAGGAGTGCGGGTTGGTGGCCGTGGACCCATCCAGACCAGATGGCTTAGAGGCCACACATCTGGCAAACAAACAAGAGGGAAATGCATTTGCCCTGGGCCTGCCCCACCCTCCTCTCTCCCACAGAGGAAGCAGCCCACTCCCGGGGTTCAAAGCCTCCCAGCCGCTCCGAAGCTGGGACAACATGTGCCCGCTTCGTGGGCTCCCTGCTCCAATTCCGAGAGGCCACATGCTGGCGGGAGGGAGGGTGAGGGGGTGTCAGGCCGCTCCTGAGCCGTGGAGAGAAATGAAGTCCACACCTGACAGCAGAGAAGCAGCCGGAGGGAGGCTTGCTCCCCGGAGCCCGGCCGGGCCGACAATTATTTCTTATGACAAGGTGTACATCATGCTGCTGGTCTCATTTCTGGTTATTACCTTCTATTAAAAAGCATCTTGAGTAAGATGATTATGGGGGCATCTCATTCCCGCCTCAGGAATCTACTCCCAAATTTTTAGTGAACTGTTGTTTTCCCTGGACACATTATTATTTTAGTCCTTGTTATGGTTGTGATTATGTTAACTGCTAGTTGACAAGTAGCTCTTTTTATTAGCCCTGGCTCACAAGCCCATTGCTCTGAGGTAAACAGTATGGGGTGATGCCCACACAGGGCACAGAGAGGTCAAGCACCCCCGGGAGGTGTCTCCTGGCAAGGGCTCACCTCTTAGCATAGGGTGCTAGCATTTCGCCAGGGGACAGGCATGCCTGAGGCAGTCCTCACTTCCCCTTCCCCTTCCCCAACCACCTTGCCAGAACCAGTCCTGGGGACTGCGAGCAAATGAAGAAGAAGAGCGGGCCCAGAGTGGTGTCAGCGCCACCTCTGGGTCCAGCCCTGTTCCCGTGCACTGGGCCGAGCGGGTGCATGGGTCCTGTGTTCTTGGTTTGAGTGGCCTGCCTAGTCGGGACAGTCTAGGGGCAGACATGATGGTCTGAACTGATTGCATCCCAAAATGAAGAGTCAGAGCTTAGAAGTACAAATGGGCCTGAGTCTATACTTGGACTAAGCACTGTGAGAAGCCATGTAGCTCTCCCACCAGCGCTCACTCAACCCGCCTGTCAACGTGTATTCTCTTTGCTCCTAACCCCAAACTTAGTGCCTGCTGAATTCTGTCAGTGGCATCTCTCAAGAAGGGAGGAAAAAAAAATTAAAATTATTTTTAATTACAAAATTACATGCTTATTGCAAAACAAAATGCAGAAGCTTATAAAGTAAAAAATAAAAATGTGCTCCCCCCACTGCCACTCCATCTCAGTCCTCAGAAGTAACAGTGGTAATAGTCTGCTGTGTAGCATTCTAGACTCTTTTTCTCTGCAACCAAGACCTATTTTCATTTGTCGTGATTATTATCTTTGACCTGACCCTTGCCTTCCTTCTAATCTCCAATTAGTCATCAGCTCCCACTAATTTTTCCTTTCTGTTTTTCACATCCAATATTTCCATCTAAATTCCCATGGCCTTATACTTAAAATATCAGTGAAATGAGCAAAGACTTTAAAACTGAATGACTTACCTTCTTTCTCTATCTGCTCAAAGAAGTTAATCATAAATAACTAGCCTTAAAAAATTTATTTATTGTTTAAAGTATTATATACAGTATTACATATGACTCTTTTTTCCCTATTGACCTCTTCCTGGCCACCTTCATCTCCAAGTACATGCCCTCAAGCCCCTAGTGTCAATTTCCATTGGTGATGCTTATATGTATAATACCTCACTTTTGAGGTTGATGAAAATGAGTAAAGTTGACTAGTTATTTCATGCATTAACACTATGGTTAGATTAATCTCTTTAAAACACTCCTTCCATTTTGATAGTCTCTTGCTCAAAACCTTTAAAAGGCTCCCCATTGATTACAGTACAGGAGGCAAATAGTCTTTAACTCACACATCAACTCTGGTTGATTGGTAGTGTCTGCTTGAGAGGTTGCCCTTGGGCCTGGTGGGAGACAGTGTGGGGTTAGATTAGCAATGTCTGCTAGGGGAGCCAAGGTGGCAGTGTCTGCATCCCTGACCTATAGAATCAAGTCATGTACTACTTCATGTCCTCTAGCTCCTACTTTACAAAACTTACAAAACCCCTCCTTACAGGTGTCTTTCTCTCCCTCTGGCCCAGTCCTGATCTGCTGCACACACTGTAGAAGCCTTCCCCAGGTATTGCACAGTTGGCTCACTTTCTCACCTCGCGCTCAAATTCGATCTCCCCATAGAGGCCAAGCACTCCTATCACATTGCCATCTTTTTTCTTCATAGCGCATCATCTCTGCTAGTGTGGACCTTATTTTTTCCTTGTTTATTGTCTGTCTCCCGCATAGGAGTCTGAGCACCTGAAGATAGGGACTTTCTCTTTTTCACTTGTGTGTCCCAAGAGCCTAGACCATGGCCTGGCACCTGCAGGGCTCAGCACTGTGTGCTATCGAGAGCAGAGGCTTCTTTGATGACTGAATCCTGCCTTCCCAAGCAGACCAACACTTGAGGCCAAGGATTGGGTCTGATTTTTTGGTATCTTCCACATACAGCCCAGCCTAACATATAAAAGGATTCAGTATTCCCAACAAAACTTAGATTGGCTGATTTCTATGGTCTTCAAGGGAGATCTTACTAAGACGTTTGGGCCCATGAATTGCATCAGATTCTGTCCTCAAGCTGTAGGTCCCACCTATGTCCAATGTGCATTATTTTAGGCTAATTGTCTGCACTCCTGTTGGCGATTTCTATCTGGAACGTCTCCCCAGTAGTTTTCACAAAACCACATGTTGCAGAGTTTCCTGTTTCCCAGAGACACCTAATGGTGTGCTCGTTACCTGTGCCCTGTATGTCTTGACTATAATGCCTCTCTATTTTCTGTCTTAGCCTTATGTGCCAGCACGAACGAAAGCACAGAGAGGGCTTAGAATGCTAAAATCCACGGCGGGGAGAAATACCATGGCCCTCAGACAAGCCCTCAGGACAGAAATGATGGGGAAGTTGTAGCACTCGATCTCTTTTGCCAGTGTGTCCCTGTGCCTCAATATATTTCCCTTGGTCATTTTCTACTCCTAGACATGTTGTTTTCATTGAAGTTTTTTCTTAAGTTTAGTTATGTCTGAGATCACATAACACCAACACGGAAGAACACATTATGAAGGAAAAATGTTTTCACATTCTGCTACCCCCCCCGCAACGCCTGTTTTCTTTTTTCATGTTTCCTTCCAATTTTTTTTGCATATACAGATTCTTTCAAATGGTTATAATCAGGCTTCTCTGAGAAAGATAAACATTTGACTGCTAAAGCCAATAATAATACATGTAAGAAAGCATTGATATTCATAGATTTTGCAATAAGAAGCTCATTTCCCCCCAAATGCCTAGGTTTTACATTGCTGAGGTATAAAACACGAAGGAAGAAAAGAATGACAAGGCATGGTGAAGGACACCCATGCTGTTACAGCAAGACGTTTTATTTGCTCCACTTCAGACAGGTTCCAAAGGATTGCAAAAGAAAAACACTCACTCTGCCTAGCTCCCGTGGCGTGGATGAAAATGCTGTGACCAGAGGCTCACAGGGACTGAGCTCTGTGTTTCCCCCGGGGACCATGGTCCAATGTTTGAGAATTCGGTGCTTCCAGGGACTTTATGGCACGTGACCACCACCAATAGCGAGAACCGGAGGTGTAAACTGCATGCATGTGCATTTTTGAGAGGGAGAGGACCATGACTTCTATCACATTTTCAAGAGGCATTGAGAAAGGTTCTATCATTGCGTCAGACCCTCCATTATAAGAAACAGAATGGCACAGATCTCAGGAGAGGAAAGGGAGTGGATAAAAGAGGGTGAAGAAATTAGCCAAAAAGCAGATATGCATAATCCATTGATACAGACAACAGTGTGGTGAAGGCCAGGGGAGGAGGGGATGGGCAGGAGCTGGGTGGAGATGGGCAAAGGGGGAGATGTGAGGGATATCTGTAATGGTGTCAACAATTAAACAATAAATAAATGAAAACTAGTGGGCCTTGCCTTCCTTTCTCCATATCTTGGAGCCCTGGAGGCCTGTTGGGTACAGGACTTCTATATTAACAGATGTCTGGAAGGCTGTAGGCCAAGGCCATTTGGACAGCTATAAGTGGGGTCTCCAGACCCAGAGGTAACACACAGCTCTTCTTACACTGAAGGTGTTTATGCTCCAGATGAAACTGAATTCTCTCTGGGCAAGAGATGTGCTTATGTGTGCTTATGTGTGCAAAGCAAAGAACAACATAGTGACTCCTGGTGGCAAACCGGACAAAACCAGAGTTGCCTGGGGAAGAAAACTTCTGGTCATGGAAACAGTGACAAGGTTCGTGCTAAATTCCAAAGCAACCTTCCTGCTAAGGCCAGTGGACATAGCATCCGTGTAAGGCGGTATCCCTCATGGATTGAAAGTTATTGGAAAGTAAATAAATAAAATGGATTTGTTCTCTTGAAGAAAGAAAAATAATCCTCTTGACAATCATGGGAGTGGCACAGTGACTGGACGGATCAGCCCCCAGACCACACGACTGCCATCTTGACCTGTATTCCTTCCCAGGCCATGAAAAACAAGGGCGCTCCCAAGCCAAGCAAAGCCTGCTGTGCCTCACAGCCTGGAATTCAGAGGCCACTCAAGCAGCTTGGAGGAACATATGTCAGAACCCTAAGGAAACCAAGCACCCCCCTCACCCTCTTGTCTTTGGGAAGAGATACCCTTTTAGTAGGGAAAAACCAATGTGTAAAGCTTAGCATGTAATAACAGCTGCTGTTCACGGAGTGCTTATTAGGAGCTAGTATTCTCTCATATAACTCTTACAACCACTGCAGGAGGGAGGGGATAACTAGTCCTAATCATCAGATGAGGAAACTGAGGCTTGCTCAGGTAACCTGGCTGTGGTGGGGGGAGTGAGGGAGGCTGGGACTGGAGCTTGGATGTGCAGGACATCAAAGCCGACACTTCTAACCACTAGGTTAAGCTTACGCTGTGCAACTGGAGGGATGACTGTTTGCCCCCATCCTCCACCCCAGTCTCTAACCAGTAGGAAGCCAGTGTGCTCGAGGTGTGATTCACTTTCCCAACATCTGTCCCATACGCTTCTCAGAAGCCAGTCAGCCACGGTGGAGGGAAGCATGACGCTGCACTCCAGGGTGGTGAAGTGTAGTTCTCGGGCTGTTCTCAGATCATGTTGAGGTGGCCAATTCTAAGACTTTCTAAAAATAGGTGGCAAATTCTAGGAGTTCCTAAAAATAGCACTGGGACTTCTGCTTTGCTTAAGGGATTATTCTGACCTTTTAGCCTGCAAGCCCCCAACCCTCAGGGTGGCAATTTCACTGCTTTGCATGACATTTGGTTTCTCTCACATGTGGCCGCTAGGATTATACTTACAGGAAGTGGGAGAGAACCTCTAACCTCCTTCTGTGCTATTTATTGCTTTTCATTCTTTCTCTTCTCCTCCTTACCCCCACTTTGGTTTCTTGGGTCTTTGAGAACCCCTCCCTGCTGGTAGCCACATTTGGTGCATGCTGTTCTCCCACGAGGAGGGAGGGTTCCCCATCACCCAGTGCCAGCTCTTTGGGGAAGGTGTTGCCTGAAGTCATTTAATAGCGCCATTTTCATCCATGTTCCAACCTGTAAAACACGAGGCAATCACACTTAGCCAGTGCAGGTGGTAGGAGGACTAGTTACTGGCCACAGGCCTTGAGAGTGGCAGGTGAAAGGCTTTCCTAGGTAAGTAAGTGTTATGAGCATGATCCTTCTCTTCGGCTCTCAGCTTCCTGCTAGTCACACAACACCAGCCATTCTCCAGGGAAGGGGAATGTTATCACATTGCTAAGCTACATGTGAAACTGAACATTCAGGGCAGAGTCCAAATTCTTAACATAGGTTCTGTAGAGCTGCAGTTTCTGCTGCTAGAACATCTGTATTAACACAATAGCCTACACAAAAGCTTTTCGGATGTGTGGGGCGTGTTTCAGAAGTCCTGTTTTCCCAGCACCTATGCCTTTATGCTTGTAAAGTTAGACTCATTAAAACAGTGTCCACAAGTGGATTTGGAACACGTGGATTTGGATGGAAATGGGAATCATATTGCAGTGTTCCAATCATGGGCAACCAAAATCCTTGTGAACTAGTCTCTACCCCTTTGGAGAAAGCCTGGCGTCCCGGCTCCTGTGTTCCCCTTACACGCAGGCTCCCTGAGACTGGCTGAGCTCACAGTTCCTCAGTGCACTCCTCTCACCAAGAGCACCAACCCTGGGAAGAAAGGCCCCGTCTGATGATTTAACCAGCACCTCTACCTTCCTAATATCTCTTGGGCATTTTTTTTTCAGAATTACAAGAGATCCCAAAATATTTTCCACTCTCATTCAGCTCTCAGGCTGAGAGGCCTGCTGAATTAGAGAGACTGTGATTGGATTATGGTGTCTAAATACCAAAAAGAGGAAGAACGTGGGCTTTGAAGACAGGCCAACACAATTCAAATCCCTGTTCTACCATATATGAGCTGTGTGTCCTTGGGCAAGCCCCTTAACCTCTCTGTGACTTAGTTTCCTCATCTGTAAAATTAATATCCTACACAGATATAGGCTTAAGTGAGAGACTGTAGTGTCTGACATACTGTAAGTGCTCAGTCCACGTTAGCTCTGCCGAGAAAGGAAGACAGGGATGGATGGCTGTGAATTCTAACTTTGAGAAGCTAATTTTCTTTTTTATCACTTGGACATGTGCATTATGCTATACTGATGCCAAAAACCCCAAAAGGGGGTATTGACTTTTCTAGGACATGCTTGCCTTACCATCCACTTGGTTAGTGGGTCTGGTGCCTCTTACTGGCTCACTCTCTGGTGGTGTTTCTCCCATGCATTCGGTTTCTCTTCTGCTTTCTCCAAACACTCCAGAATTCTTCAGGACAAGCATATGCTCAGAAGCACATGAAGAGAAATATGCTGGCTCTGACACCCCCTCTCACCCCGCTGTGGTCCCACTGGGTGGCAGCAGCGGGGCAACTCCAGAGGCTGCTCTGAACTGAGAAGGTGTAAGAGACAGCGGAATCCGGGGCTCTGCCCAGTGCTCCTCAGCTTTCTAACTCCACAACAGGCTGCATTCTGTTTGAACTTTGGTATATTATGAAGCTGCAGTGTTTAAAAACGTGCTACATCATAAACTCACTCCGAAAAACAAGAAATCCCACAGCATCTTCAGCCACTGCACCAGGCCCCAGCTCTCAGTCGAGAGTGCACAGCTATGGTGCTGTCAGCCAGGTCCCATGTCACTGGAGAGCCCTTGAAATGTTTCCTGTGGCAGAGTGGCTGCTCTCGGGCTGAGGGTCAGATCAACCATCCCTCCTGGCCCCAGGTCCTGCACTAGCTTAGACCTAGAACTACGTTGTTGAAATGCCTCCTTTTTAGAAACTAAAATGGGAGATGATAATCAGTAGTATGGATTGAGTATTGATGTCTCCCCCACCTCCAAAATTCATTTGTTGAAATCCCAGTGCCCAGTGTGATGGTGCTGGCATGGCACTAGGAGACAGATGCTTACCTGAAGTCCCCCATGACTGGACTCAAGGCTCTGAAAGAGACTCCCAAGGTGACCAGCCCCTTCTCCCACAGCAAGGATATGAGAAGCCTGCAAACTGGAAGTGGGCCTTCACCCGACCATGCTGGTCCAGAACTGGGATTTCCAGCCTCCAGAACTGTAAGCAAGGAGTTTCTATTGTTTGTAAGCCATCCAGTCTGTGATGTTTTGTAATATCCACTCCAACAGCAGTGATGAACTGGTGCACCAGTTGAAAAACTTAATACAAGAAAAGAGTTCAGGGAAAAAACCAAGATGGTGGCATAGGTAAACACCTAAACTGCTGCATCGCACAATAATTTCAAAACTACAACTAAAAAGACAAAACGGACATCATCCAGAACCACAGAAAGGCTGGCTGAGTTGAAATTCTATAACTAGAAGGAAAGAGAAAAGCACACTGAGATTCAGAGGAGATGCAGGAGGCTGAGGTATTCAATGCACATGTGGAGAAGACTGGCAACTGAGTGCACCATTGGCTTTCTCAAGTGGGAGGGGAGACAAAAGCTACTGACTGTGCTGAACTCCAGTTCCAGCTGAGACTCTGGGGACCCAGACTCATTCAGGGAGAAACGGGACTGTCTGGCAGTGGGCAAAACGCAAGGGCGGCTTTCTCTCAGAGGTGCTTGCAGTGATTACTGCCGGACACTGAGACACAGGGGCCTCTTAAGGCAGGGATGGGAAACCAAGACTGTCTGCTCCACCCTGAGACTCTGCCCCATTCAAGCTGAGCACAGAGGCTTTTGCAAGTCTTGTCTCATAAGGATGTGTCCAGCACAAAAGTTCTCCCGGCTTAGACACAGCTGATCCTCACAGCCAATTGGTCTGGAGGTCAATTCCTCCCAGTGATACCAACAACAATCAAGGCTTAAGTACAACAAGACTGTGCACACAGCCCACAAATGGGGTGCACCAAGAGTGTCCATCTCAAGTAACTGGGGATGCTGAGCCACTGGGCCTTATAGGACACCTATATGCAGCCAAAGTGCAGAGACAAAGAAATAGATAACAAATGAAAGAAATGGAGGAAAGCTGGATATAGACTTCAAAACCACGGTTATAAGATTTTTCAAGAATTTTCTAGAAAAGGGCAATAAATTTAGCAAGAACCTCAAGGATATGAAAAAGGACCAACTAAAAATTAAACATATATGTCTGAAAAAAAATACAGAGATTCAACAGCAGACAAGAGGAAAACAAGAATCAAGTCAAAGATTTGAAATACAAAGAAGCAAAATCACCCAACCAGAAAAGCAAAAAGAAAAAGAATCCAAAAATATGTAGATAGTGTAAGGAGCCTCTGGAACAACTTCAAGCATACCAACATCTGAATTATGGGGATGCCAGAAGAATAGAGAGAGCAAGATACTGAAAACCTATTTGAAGAAATAATGACTGAAAACTTCCCCCACCTGGTGAAAGAAATAGACTTACAAGTCTAGGAAGTGCAGAGAACCCCAAACAAAAGGAATCAAAGAGGACCACACCAAGACACATCATAATTAAAATGCCGAGAGCAAAAGACAAAGTGAGAATATTAAAAGCAGCAAGAGAAAAACAGTTACCTACAAGGGAGCACCCATACAATTGTCAACTGATTTCTCAACAGAAACTATGCAGGCCAGATAGGAGTGGCAAGAAATATTCAAAGTGATGAATAGCAAGAACCTACAACCAAGAATAGTCTACCCAGCAAAGCTATCATTCAGAATTGAAGGTCAGATAAAGAGCTTCACAGATAAGAAAAAGCTAAAGGGGTTCATCACCACCAAACCAGTATTATATGAAATATTGAAAGGTACTCTTTAAGAAGAGGAAGAAGAAAATGGTAAAGATAAAAGTTATGAACAATAAATAAGTATCTATCAACAGGTGAATCTAAAAACAAGTGAATAAAAAATCTGATGAACAGAATAAACTGGTTAATATAATAGAATCAAGGGCATAGAAAGGGAATGGACTGACAATTCTCAGGGGGAGAGGGGTGTGGGGGTGAGGGAAGGGACTGAACAAAAATCATATACCTATGGGTGAGGACAGTAGGGGAGTAAGGGCAGAGGGTGGGATGGGAACCAGGTGGAGGAGAGCTGGGGAGGATGGGGAATAGGAATAATTGTAATAATCTGAACAATAAAAATTTATTAAAAATAGAAAAAAATAGTTCGGTGTTGGGAAAAGAGACACCGGGCTCCATACCTGTGTGTCCACGCTACACACATGTAACAATCTCTTGTTCTCTGATTATTTCTCTCATTGGTTTCAGAAGAAATTTTGGAAAATACAGAAAACTTCAAAGAACATGAAACCACCTAAAGCTTCACCACCCAGTGGTAGGGGCCTGGCGCTGAGTTAGGGATGGCTACAAGAAGAATTGCACAGCAGAATGGGGAGCAAGCCTTGAGCCTCTTTGCTTAACTGCTCTGTCGTCTTGAAGGAGCACTTTAACATCTCTGGACCGAAGTTTCGTCATCTGCGAGGGGAATACGTTACACTGATGGATTCTGAGGTCTTCCTGGCGCTGTTAGGCTGTCAGAGTCTAGGAGCACAAGCCTCAGGCAGGACACAGAGAACGTCTGGGTGCCAGCCATGGCTGGGGCTTCCGGTCAGGCAGTGGTACAAGACCAGGTGCTCCTTAGTGCGTTTGCCTCACTTGAATATATCGCTGAGCATTTCTGCCATTTCCTTGCACATCCTACCATGTGTGAGGAGTCTGTTGTAATCACCTTGGGTGTCAGAGGGCATCACTCAGCCTGGGCACAGGGGAGCTGGGTGACCTGTGTGTGACCCTGCCACCAGATTCTAGATGCCCTGGAGCCCTAGGCAAGGCCTCTAATGCCCAATAAGCTTCCAGATCCCCATCTGTAAAATGGGGAAAATACATCTGCCTTTCCTAAGGCAACTAAATTACTTTCTCAAATGAGCAAATGTGAGTAACATGGGGTTGGGGGTGAGGGGAAGGGGGAGAGGACATGGAGAAAGCACTAAAAACATGTAAAAGAGATAATGATCAAGTGTGTAAGTGAGTCCATCCGCTAAATGCAAAGTGGGGCTTTGCTGCGGGCTTCATCCTGTGCTTAGATAGGGGCAGGCTAATCACCATAATTAAGAACTCAAACATCAGCGAACTTACTAAACAGGTGAATGGGAAATAGGCAGTTTCAGAGCCTGGCTTTCGGTAAATGTTAGCATTACAGCCACTAAGCAGGCCGTGCTTCCAGGGCAGGTGGGAGAGGAGGAGAGGTTTCCTGGCCCCTGGTCTTCACCGTGGTCACTGACTCAGTGTGAAACAGCGCTTGCAGGGAGGAGGAGCGTTCTCAACCTCCTTCACAGATCAGCCTGCGGCCACAGTGGAGCCGTGAGCTGAGTTCACAGCAGAGGATGACTAAACAGCCTCCTCATCATTAATAACAATAATACTTGGCATTTATCTCGTTCTTTATGTTTTCAAAGTACTTTACAATCATTAATTAGTTAACTAGCACTCACCAGCACCCCGCCGCCCGTCTGCCTGCTGTGCTGAGCAGACAAAAGAGCCAGGCAGGCCCTGACTGTTTGCCAGGGGATTACAGAGCTGGGGAAAGTGAGGGCTAGGGCATGTGGGGTGGAGACAGCATGTGCATGTGTGTGTGTGTGTGTGTGTGTGTGTGTGTGTGTGTGTGTGTTGGTGGGGATATTAACGGCAAGGACTAAATTTGGAAGGAGACAGTTATGAGTCAGTGCAAATAGATGTGAATGTAGTCCTGGACACGGGTGTCCAGCACCCAGGCACAACTGGCTCCAGTCCTCAGTGGGTAAGGCTGGTGCCTCAGAGGGGGCTTACAAGTTCCCTAAAATTGGATGCCAAGTGAGCCAATATAGGAAATGGGCTGTCTCTGTGTCCTAGACAGTCTGCTTGAAACCTTCGGCAAAATATGGATTTCCCTGCTCTACAGAATGCTCATGCATTTGGGCACTGTCTTCTAAAGTCCAGGGTTCTGCACACTGCCACGAACCGAACGAGCTGCAACTGTTTATCCAACTTGCACAGGACATGTGAAGATGAACCTCCCTGCAAAGGGTTAAACACACGGTGTCTCCCAGACTCGCCACAGTGACACTGATGGAGATGGAGATGGAGATGGCAGCGGGTGAGGTGAGCTTTCTCTCCTCCACTTATCTCCTGAACTTTACGTGACGGTGGGGGAGATACAACTAATCAGTTTGGACTAGGTGAAGTGGCAGAACCCACAAGTGTTTTCAATGAAGCTTACATGGAAATCTGATAACTGTTGTACTTAGAGAGTAGAAACCAAAGTCATATGCCAAATAAGTGACCAGAAGAAAGCGATTAGTCATCTTTCCTCTTGAGTGATCACAATACTTCTGAAGCTTCTCCACCTGTAACTTGCAATTTAGGGCCTTGTCTAATGACAGGGTGAGTGCCTCTTATTGATCTCCAGACTTCTTAGTAAATTAAGTGGCAGGTACACAAAGAGGCCAGGGACAGGAGTGTGGCAGCAGCCCCACAAGTCCAGCTTTTAGAACAAGGTTCTAAGAAAGCCTAAGGATCCCTGGGCCGCCCCGATCCACAGGGGCAGTGGCTGGCAGTCTACCTGGCCAGTGCCTTGCAGTGAGATATGCATAATCTTCGGATTAGCCTGGGTTTATGGCCCTCCACATGGCCTGGGGCTGTATCTTGTCAGATCTCAGGAACTGAAAGCAAGACAAGGGCTTGGCTTGAACTTGGCTGGAAGACCCAGAAATGATAATAATAATTAACACAGCTCAACTTCCACTTGCACTATAAACAATAATTAATGCACACAGCAGCCCGTTGAGGCATCTCAGTTTGGATTATGAGCCTTATTTTGCAGACAGGGAAACTGAGGCCAGGAGGTTAAGTGGCTTTTTCAAAGCCACGCAAGGATTCAGTATCATACCTGAAATTAAAACTTGGGCTTCCCTGTCTCCTGGTCTGAAGCTGGGTCACATTTGTCCATCAACAAGACTTAAGAACCACATCAAACTCACACACACATACACACCAAGAAAAGCATTTCTCCAGGAGGTCAGGAAAGAATGGTAGGTGATGTATGGTGTTGGCCTGCCAGTCTAACCGAACCCCCTCCAGCTGTTAGTGGACAGCCTCTGAACCAGACAGGAGCCGTGCCCAGGCTGTGTGAGGAAAGGCAGCATTCCTCCAGCTGCAGTCTCGTGTAAATGTCAGCAGTCTGCTAGACTTCCTTTCGTTGCCACCTTTATTTTTGTATTTGGGTATAAAGAGTTGACAGGGTTGTCTAAAGAACTGAAGTTGCTCTCCTGTGATTTTGACACTACATGGAAATCACATTTTCTTCTAAATACTAGTTTTTGTTTGTTTTAATATATTTTATTGATTTTTTACAGAGAGGAAGGGAGAGAGATAGAAAGTCAGAAACATCGATGAGAGAGAGACACCGATCAGCCGCCTCCTGCACACCCCACTGTGGAGATGTGCCCGAAAGCAAGGTACATGCCCCCCGCTGGAATTGAACCTGGAGCTTTCAGTCCGCAAGCCGACGCTCTATTCACTGAGCCAAACCGGTCTCGGCCACATTTTCTTCTAATCGCCTTGCCCAACTGTTACTTAAAAATTCCAAGATTGCTTTTACAGTTGATTTTTCAGACTCCTGAGAACTATCCCACCCGTATATTCATATATCTTGATAAATTGAGCATAGAATAAAGAAAATGCAACTGCCACACTGATTACATTTGCAGAAAGATCATTTCTACTGCAGCTGCTAAAAGGTTACTGGCCTCGCCGAGACCGGTTTGGCTCAGTGGATAGAGCGTCGGCCTGCGGACTGAAAGGTCCCAGGTTCGATTCCGGTCGGGGGCATGTGCCTTGGTTGTGGGCACATCTCCAGTGTGGGGTGTGCAGGAGGTGGCTGATGGATGTCTCTCTCTCATCGATGTTTCTGACTTTCTATCCCTCTCCTTTCCTCTCTGTAAAAAATCAATAAAGTATATTTAAAAAAAAAAAAGGTTACTGGCCTCTCAGTTGTCAGTGATAGGGCCTCATTCAAGTGGCTTTGATGGAGGATTCCAGGCGCCTGCGTGTCTGCCTCTCTCTACTTGGCATTGACCTCACCAGGGCTCCTGTGTGAAGGCAAAGTAGCCCCTTGAGCTCAGGTGGACGCCCTCCAGTGGAGCAGCCCTGCAGGTGGAGAGCCCTTCCTTACTGACAACACAGGCAGAAAGTCTGGGGTTGACCATGGTTGGCCCACTGGACCCCAAGCCCCTCTCTGAGGTCACTGGAGCAGGTGGATGAGTCACTCTTGTCATCTAGGCCTAGGTTACATGCTTGTCCATAAAGCCACGGTATAGGGATGGCCCTTCACAGACCACCGGGATCAAGTGTGGGGAAGGAGTTGTTCCCCAAAAGAAAATCGGGGGGCTATTTGCAAATGAGGGAAAGGCTGTACGGCAGGAAAAAACAACTGATCTTCTACCACCTTGCATATAGCAATTAAAAGTCAATATTTTACCATGTACACTAATAGAATATTTTTCTAAATGTTATTTTTATTCTCACTCATAAAACCTTAGCTTGGCCCTCAAATACTACTTCTTGTTAAGTGACAACACCCCCTTGAGGAACTTGAAAGCGAATGTGATTCTCCTATTAGTTTGAGTCTATAGACCACACTCTGGGCCTGGAAGAGGCAGCCCAGACAGACAAGAGGGCAGACAGCACACCAAGCCAACGAGAGCTACGCTGTCAATAGAATCTGGCAAATGCCACAAGCCCTGATTTTAACAGAACATTTGACAAATGTTTTCCTAGTATACTTCCGTGTCATTTGGATTTTCCCGAGGAGTACAGTTACTTTTGTAATTAAAAAGAAACCAAAAACAATCCACAGGAAATAAACATATAGGCAAGTGGGTAGGATGATAATGATACAGCTAGAGGGGTACTGGGCTGGTAGAATATCTCAGATATGTGTCTTGAAAGCTAATGTAAAATTGACAGCATCTAAAAGACTGCTTCTTGTGGCTGAGCTCTGAATCCCTGCCTTCTCACTGTTAGCAAGGTCTCCCCTAACCTGGACATCCCAGGTTCCCTGGCCATCACAAGTCACCCTTGTCTGAGTAACCCATGTCAGAGAGGCCACCTATGCCCCACACCCCTTCTCGCTTTCCTGGGACACCCTGGGAGTATGACTTTGTTCTCCAAATCTATCTGGTTGCTTTTCATTATCTTCACTTCTGCCCCTCCTGGCCAACACAAGCTGTCTGTTTCCCCCGAGGCAATAGTATAACATAAGGAAATTACAGAGCAGAAAAAGAAACATCATAGAGATAGCTCCCCACTGGCCTTCCTTCTCACCTCTATCTTCGCCCAGCTACAATAGCAATGGTCCACCACCATGTGGCCAGGAGGGATCATCTCTCCTGGAAGGCTGTCTCATAACATCTAGCCTTACACCTGATCACTTAGAAGAATGAAAACCCTGAGCAAAAGGAGTCCTTGCAGAACAAAAAGACAAACTCCAAGAGCTGATTTCCTTTTTTCCAGAAAGCAAAAAATCACTCTCAAATAAAAAATGGAAGCTTCTTGGTTCCAACCACATCAAGGTGCAGACTCAAGCTTCTGAAACCAGGAAAAGTGCTGGCAACTTTGAAAATAGACATTTTTGGTCTCTGCCACATATGGATGAAAAGTGGGTTTGTTAAATCTGTAGATAGCCAAACATGGAAAGGAAAACCTCTGACTAGAAAGACAGAATGAAGTTCTTGATAGGATTACCATGAATCAAGACAAAGAAACTGTATAGATTAGTGACTTGAGTAGAGATTGGGATAGATGAGCTTAATTAACTTCATTTTGAGAGGGAAACAAAGAACTATGGGTCTAACTAATTACAGGGTTAGTGTGTGACAACCATGTGACCTACTATTAAGTGACAGTGGAGAAGGATGATGTTGTAGCAAGGGAAACAGGTGTGGTCAGATCACTGGCCCTTGTCTGGAGCAGGGCACTGGGCAGGCCAGGGGTGTGCAAATCCTGTCACACAGATCTCAGGGTGCTTAACCTGGAGCAGAGAACTGAGATTGAAGGGTAGGAATGACACATAGGAGTTGTCTTCAAATATCGAAAGGACTTAAAACTTGTTCTGTGTTGTTCCAGCTGAGTGAAATTAGGAGCAGTTGGGTGAAAGTTACAGGGATGCAGATTTTTGCTCAAAAGCTCAATATCAAGCACTTGCTTGTTCTGAGAGCAGCTGCTTGGATCCCACACTGGAGGCAGACATTGCATGACGCCATGTTGTGGACGCCTTAGTGAGATTCCTGCTTGCAGGGGAGGTGACACAGACAACCTCAAAGTCCCTTCCTACCCCAGGAGAATGAGGCCTAGAGAAACAGGCGTGGGCCAGTCCTCAGGTCACACACAATAAGCAGAAATACTTAGAGGCCTAGGAAACTGCTTTCATTTTTTTTTTCTCACATCAGCAAAAGAAATTTTAGAACCCACAAATGGGGGGGGCACAAAGCAAGAGTGCCCAGGACCCTTGAAGACCATACTGTGGCCCTGGCTTCTGCATAAGGCTGGGGTGCGTCCACATCCTGACTCTATGGAGAGGTCTCTTTCAGACTTAGGATGACTCCAGCTGAACATTGTTACTTACAGCCCAGTCCTAACCTACCCAGTCATAACCCTTTCCTCCCACCACTCTGTGCAACTGGGGGTGATCTTTGCCTGTTTAAACGAAGAATGGAATTCTCCATGTAAGAGGCAACTGCTTGGTCTCATTTTGTTGCATTGAAAATACTGCTGGAAATGATGGTCCAGGACTGTAGGACTGCATTGGAGGTGAACTGATGCTCTGCAGGGAATTAGGAAGGAAACTTAGGAAGAAATCTCAGAAAGGAAAAAAAAATGCCACAACTCACCTACCTCCATAATAATGTATATCCTTCCCAGTGCTCTGTAATTTAAATTGTGATAAGACATAATTATCTATCATTTTAACCATTTCTTAGCATATAGTTCAGTGGTATTAAATACATAGTGTTGGGTGACAACCATTCTTCCATACACAAAACTTTTTCATCATCCCCTGCAAAATCTCTGTACCCATTAAAACACTAACTCCTTTCTCCCTCTTCTCCCAGCCCTTGGTAACCATGATTCTACCTCCTATATCTATGAAGTTATCTATTCTAGGTAGCTTGTATAAGTGGCATCATGGATTATCCTTCTGACTTATTTCAGTAAGCATGATTTTTCAGGGCTCATCAATGGGTAGCATGTATCAGACTTCATTCTTTTTTAAAAAATATATTTTATTGAGTTTTTATAGAGAGGAAGGGAGAGGAACAGAGAAACACTGATGAGAGAGAAATATTGATCAGCTGCCTCCTCCATGCCCCCCACTGGGGATGTGTCCACAACCAAGGTACATGCCCCTGACTAGAATCGAACCCAGGAACCTTTAGTCTGCAGGCTGATGCTCTATCCACTGAGCTAAACCGGTTTTGGCTCATTCCTTTTTATGGCTGAATGTTCCATTGTATAGAGACATCACATATTGTTGATCTATTCATCTGCTGGTTCTTGATTATTTCCACATTTTCATTGTTGTGAATAATGCTGCTATGAACATTGGTGTGCAAATGCCTGTTCGAGTCCCTGCTTTCAATTCTTTTGGACATATACTAGTAAATTGTTGGGCCACAAGGTAGCTCTATGTCTATGTAACCTTTTGAGAAAGCATCAAACAATTTGTAATTGTGTTTTGATGGGAATGCTCAGCATGAGACAGCTTCCTTGGATAGGGATGGTTGGGATGTTTGAGCAAGGAGTAGAGAAGAATAATTGAGCAGCTTGTCATTGGGTCAAAGGACCTGAGAAAAGCATGGCTGTAGCTCAGGCGTTCTCCAGGCTGCAGTGCTGACAGCCCAGGCAGACACCTTCCTTGTCAGGGTAGTTGTCACTTGGATAGAATCCAGAAAATCACTTGACAAACAGAATTACTCACTACTGTCCCCTGACCAGGCAAGCACAATACAGCTGGCCATCACCGGGACAGGGATGGCTTCCTTAGACAAAAATCCTGCTTAATGGCACCCATTTATATGTGTTTAAAATGATAAAATATATCATACAAAGATACACAGTTGAGATTAAATAATAATAAAAATTAATGCCATCAAATCTGCTCAGTTTAAGAAACAACATGACCAGTCTGTTTGAAGGTCTATGTTTCTCTCTCCCTGAGCACATTTTCATTCTCCACCTCACAATTTAGTCTGTCATTTTTCTCTAATTTACATATACACACATAACCTTACATAATATATTGTCCAATTTTGCATGTTTTTTAAAGGTCCCATAAGTAAAATCACCTGGTATGTATTTTTCTGTGACTTGCTTTTTTCATGCATCATTATAGTTTTTAGACTCATCCAAGCAATTGAAACTCATTAATATGTACCACTGTGTTGTAGGTTCCATTTTATGCATATCCTTAATGTATTTATTCTGTTGAAGATGGGCCATTTTGATTATCTCCTAAGAGTTCATTTTAATCAAGGTTTTTGTCATTATTGGCACTAAATTATTTTAATTATCCAACATGTGTAGATGGTGTCCAGATTGTATGGAGCCAGGTTCCATGTTGCGTTTCTTTTGTTAGATCAGTAAATATTGAGTGATCCTGCACCATCGCCCATTTGTTCTGAGTACTAGCTCTCTCTGGCTCAGTAGCCAAGTTTATACTCATGACCCCGCCATCCCATCAGTGCTGACTGGGCCAAGGGCTTGAGTCACACTGAGCCAATCAGATGCTCTCTTGAGAATTTTAAACTAGTGTGAAGAGAGTGGTCTCTGCTTCTTTGTGGTTGGTCAAGTAAAAGTGGAATATTGGGAGCCTGAATCAGCTGTCTTCCCTACGCTGTACATGGTGAAAAGTAAGGGTAGGGTGGCAGGTTAGGGTGTAAATGCAGACGGAGAGGAGGGACAGATTGAAAAAGGGGTGGGGGTGTGTGAAGTGGTGGTGGTAGTTGAGTCAAGAGTCCTAAAGCCTTCCAGGCCTCGGCCCAGCTCTTTGTAGAAGGCTGGCCCTTGCGTCCCAAGAGATCCTTCTGCTGAGTTTCTATAATAAATTGACCTTTTGGTTTAAATTACTTTCAGTTGTTTTCTATAATTTGCCATTAAAGACTTTAACTTATTATTCAATTTGCTTCTTCCCATCCATTCAAAAGCATTGCAGAGCTGTTCAGAGATCCTTATTAACCCAAGAATAATTTAAACATTTTCCCTGTCTGAAGATAGTAAATTCTTCACTTCCAGAGGCACTTGACTTCAGAGAGTTAAACACGGAGTGGATTTTTAGCTGAGATTTTTAGCTGCTGTGCTAGTTTTATGTCACCAAGGTATAAAGTAGCTATGCTTGTTTTATCTCATCGAGTTATTCTAAACAGTTCTTAGAAATGACTGAATAATTTTGCTCTTAACTTCCTTAAAAAACAAAAAAAGGTACATGATAAAGATACCCCCTCTCTCCATTATCCTCAGGTTGGGTGAATAAATGAATTTTACAGATGATCCTCAAACTTATATCTAAACTTTTAGCCAATAGCTTCCTCTCTGCCTTGTTCCAGAGTTGCTGATAGGAAACAAATGGACTGTGAGAATCTAAGTTTATGTCCTTGAATTTCCCTCCCGCACCTCCAGGGCTGATGCTAACTAACAAAAGCAACAACATGGACAAAGAGAAGATGCAAAAGCTTGATGGTTAAAGCACTGGCAAGACAGGAGTTGTCTTGAAGTTGGAGGTCTCACAGGAACACGATCACTGAAGAGGCAGTGGAGCCTGGTCAGGCCTGGGCCACTAGCTCCATGTTTCACTAAACACTCCCCAAAATTTGGATCACTGCATTTACGCATTTGAGATCCTGAAGATGTGGCCCTCACTAAATGGAAGTGAAGCAGCTTTCCTCCTAAGTTTGGTTTTGCTTAAAAACCTTTTAAATCCTCAACCAAGGATATATGTTGTATTGACTTTTGGGAGCGGGGAGAGAGAGACAAAGAGAGATTGATTGGTTGCCTCCCAGGTGCCCCAACCTGGGATCGAACCCACAACCTTTAGGTGTATGGGACAATGCTCCAAGCTGCTTAGAATTTTATCAGTCTGTGCAGCCCCTAAAGGCATCGGCCTTTTCATTTTAGCCTCGTGGTGAAGCCTGGCTGAACCCCCACATCACTTTAGAGGCAGCCCTGGCCTTTGATGTGTAATTTGAGGCAAGCAATCTTCTGCCTCTCCTTCCTTTTTTCATCTAAAACCACTGTATGGCCACAAAGCACAAGGGTGATAGCTGATCTGCAGCAGCGCCATCTTAGAAAGGGGCGGGGTGGGGGAACAGATTCAGTTGCTTAAACCTCAGCCAACTGAATCAGGTCATCCTTTGTTGTGATATTTCAAACTTGCTCGCAGAAACCGGGAAGTATTCACTGCAGAGACGGTGACCTTGGCAGGTAGTACCAGAGCATCAGCTTGCAAGCAGAGCAAGCAGTGGCGTTTCAGTGCTCACAGAGGCATGCTGCTGGGTGCTTCGGGCTGAGGTTTTGATGAACAGAAAGTGTACTTGGAACTTATTTTCCTTTTTGTGACATCCTGACACAGCATTTCTGGTTTCAAAGGAAGCTGTGTAAAAAGACCAACAGAAACCCTACAAAATGAGACCACCTTAAAATCGAGCTTACTGACTACATGGGATGTAGCTAGAGTTGTGTTTTAAAAAGAATAAACCAGAAAAAACACGTCTCTGCTGCGTGGTGCCCACTTCTATCTAAACAGTTCTGAAGTCCAGATGCCGGCTGTCACCCGAGCATCTCTGGAGAGAGCGTGGGAAGTTAAAAGTTAGTGTTTTTGATTAATTAATAATCATCCTCAGCTGTGTTGGCAAATGATAAAAACAAATTGTCTGCCTTTAAAGTAAGGGAGGAAGATGTGTGCTTCCCGGAGCCGGGAGAAGGGGGAAGAGCCCTGCTGGCCTAGTCTGCCCTTGACTGGTTGGCTGGTGGCTGAACAAAAACGACGTTGTCTGTCTCTTACCCTATTTAATACCAACCACCGTAGCTTTGCAGTCAGGGAGGGAGGGGATGGAGGCCAGTGTCTAAGGAATGGTCCACAGGACTACTTTATGGCTGCCATGTTTTCTTCTAGAATAACCCAAAGGAGCATTTGCAGGAATGACTGCTGCTCTGTGTTTGTCACTGTGAAAGTTATCTAAGTGTGAGTCAGCAGGTTCCAACTGAGTGAGTGTGTGAGAGTGTGTGTGCTGAAATGAGGTGAAGTTTTATTAGTAGTTTACAGGAAAAATGCACAGACCCCTCTCCTTTTTAAATTTGCCACCTGTAAGCAAAACAATGACTCGATATCATTCCTTTTGGAAGACTATGGCTGCAGCTGGAGCCATCTGGCTCCCACCTACGCCTATAGTTCTTCTCTTATAAGTCTTACCATTTACCTACTGGTGGTGTTATAGTCCTCTTACCTCCTTAAATGTCTTGCTGGACTTAGGACTGAGGTCCTGTGATGATTAGGCCTAGCCCACTGGGATAACTACTCTTTCTTAAGGTCAGAAGGTAATCATGGGATAAAACCCACCTGTAGAAAAGGGGGAATTCCCCTTTCCTTTCTGTGGTTTTCTTGGCTAATTGAATAATCAAATCAACAAGAGGCAGATTGACAAGTGAAAATCAAATTGAGCCTCATGTGCATGGGAATTCACATACACCAAGAGTCAGGGAGCCCGCCCCCCCCACCCCCCCACACACACACAAGAGGTTTGAAGACATAAAGGAAAATGGGTATATATGACATTCTGAGCTAGGGATGAAGTAAGGTACCTTGGGACTTCAGAAAGTCATTGCAGAGAAAGCACATGTTTAGTAGTTTGCCCTGCCATATAGATAGGTCAAAAAAGGTTATCTCTGACAATCTCTTATTATGGGCAAGGCTTCTAATTAGAATTCCTCTACATAGTTAAGTTGTGGGGGTGGGGAGACCAAAAGTTTCTCTTGAGCCCACAGGGCCTCAGTTTCCTTTAGCTCAAAATAACTCACAAACCTCTGAGGTACATCTTGGGATGGCTCATTTTGAGTCCTGATACATCATATTCACAGGG
The DNA here is from genome assembly GCA_011751065.1 of Lasiurus cinereus. Lineage (NCBI taxonomy): Eukaryota > Metazoa > Chordata > Mammalia > Chiroptera > Vespertilionidae > Lasiurus > Lasiurus cinereus. The sequence goes on along the minus strand of JAAGEH010000018.1, from coordinate 30,337,817 downwards.
TGGGCACACAACAAGAAAAAGAGGAAATCTTGGGTCCATTGCCTACTATATCACCTTAAAGATCAATCCAAGGCATTGCAAGAGAGCGGGGCCAAATCAACTCTGGGGGAAATGGTGGCTAGAGAAATCATCTTGTTTCTTCAGTGAGTATAAGAAGAGACTTGTAGGGAAGAGAAAACTTAGGCATTCTTGAAAAGTTGGGAGGGACCTAGAATTCCTGTAAGATCCTGAATGGGATAGGAAGGGGAGTGGTTTCCAGACCGAATGGAGACGAAGAAGGTGGTGCAGGAAGTGCATGAAGAACCTGAAGGAACCAGAGAGACCAGTGTGGGCAGCAGAGACAGGCAGGAAGGAAACAAGCCTGGAGCCCCAAGCCAGGGCTGTTTCTGATCCATACTGTGTGGGGAAGTTGCTGGCATGGCCAAGTCATAGGAGACCATCTTGTTGGATGTATGGAAGCAAGTGGGATGAGCTTACAAGAGACCATTTGGAGCTGGACAGCCCACAAGATGGCCAGGGGGCACTGTGAAGGGGGACTGAGGAAGCCAGGGCCTTTGCAGTTGAGCAGATGGGCACAGAACAGCTAGTGTTAGGGTGAGATTCAGCAAGTGCATTACAAAAAACTTTCGCTATGGCTAAAGCAAGAAACATTTTCCCTGAGGTCACAGAGTCCAGGGCAGAGACGAATGCAGGCCCAGGAGGCACAAAGCTTGTGTGTTAGACCCAGTTTATTGCTGACTTTCTCTGTGACAGCGGGCACCTTCCTCTACCTTTCAATGCTTTTGTTTGCTGATCTATAAAATGGATACTAACAACACCGCTGGCTGTGTGGCTTAATGAGTGCTAGACTGGTGCTAGACCATGTCTATAGGCCTGGGATAGACTCCTGCTCAATTCATTTTATCAGATGAAGTGCCTTTCAGCATCAAGTCCCAATACTAGGGGCTCTCTGTGAGCCCACTTGTGCCCCTGTCCCACTCCCAAGACAAACCCAAGTCCTTGTAGAGCTATTGTGGGAGGACTTGTAGGCCTGGGATAGACTCCTGCTCATTCATTTTATCAAATGAAGTTCCTTTCAGCATGTTTCTAGAATTGAGCAGTGTCTGGCTACATCTTTCTAGAATTGAACAGTATCTGACTGCACTGTGGCTCTGCCAGTGACTGAAGTTGATGGTTCAGTGCTGAGGGAGCACAGAATTTTTATGGGGTTTCCAAGGTAAAGAAGGTTCCCTAAGTCACATTTAAATCACCGTTTACTTTCAGACCCGATCATTCATTTTATCAGATGAAGCCCATATGTCACTCCTTAACATTGTGTCCAAATTGTGAGGTGAATATAAGGCCTTTGAAACAAGAGCCAAGCATTAACTTCCATTCTATATACCTCACAGACAACTCTGGATGGTAGCAGAGGCACTAAGCAGGAAGATGCCCATTCCTATGCTGGGCTCAGATCAAATCTTCAAATTCTCAAGATAGTATCAGGAGGTCATGGATGTGCCCTAGAATTTTCCAGCCCCCAATAAAATGCTTAGGAAGATCGGGGCTGCCTTTTCAAGGACTTTGAGGAATGAGCAATGATTTGAACTGAGAAACCCAAAGTGAAAGGGTCCTATGGCAGCTGCCACTTCCCAGCAGAACTCTCAGGGAAACCCAGCAGAGAAGTGATGTGGCCAGGATGCCTGACAATGCACCAAACCTCACAGAGCACTCCAAAGCAACCTATGGGGTTTTGCTCCAACCTTATGGGTATACGGTATCAGGGGTTCTTTCAAGTCCTGAGCAGAAACATACTCTGTGACAGGACCCATCTTGTGACTGAAGGAGCTCCATTGACAAGCATCCCTGAGGACTGGTTTTCTCCACGTGGGTCCCAGAGCACAACTGGGCCAAGTTGTTGGGCAAGTGAGCCCACTTGCGCCTCTGCCCCACTCCCAGGACAGACCCATGTCCTTATAGAGCTATCGTGGGGAGGCCTTATAAGCCTGGGATGGACTCCTGAGCCTTATGACCTCTACTTGGAGTGGCCTGGATCAGGTCCAGAATCTTCTAGAGTTTACATGTAGATAGGTCTTCTTGCAGAGTCTCAAGGAATGTCTGGTGACAGCCAGAACTCATGTTAGAAGTGATCCTCGTCTGGCCTCTCTACCCAACCTGGAAGTTCCTTTCAGCATGTTTCTAGAATTGAGCAGTGTCTGGCTACATCTTTGATTCTGATGGCTTTGCCAATATGGTAATTCTTGGTCCCTATTTTTATTTTTGAACTCACTGCATTTAACATGTAGAACTCCATCATACCTGTGCTCTGTGAGTAGCAGAAATTCGCCTTCTAAAGAAAGACATTTCTGCACTTTGCTTAATTCAAGGGTTGGTTTATAAGAAAGAATATTCCCAGTAACTCCACCACTAAGGGACCAAGTGACTTTGTGCAAGTATCACTTTTGACTTCCTCATCTACAGAATGAGATTACTGAACTAGATTTGCTCTAAGGTGCATTTGGTCCCTAACATCCCATTATTTATGGCCTAACCATCTGGGGCTTCCCTGGAGAGCTTCAGTTACTCATTCAGCCTCTATCATGTGACAACTGCTGTGCTATCCTGGGGAGATATTGTAAACAAGGTGTGGCCATTGTCCTCAAAAAGTTTAGAGTCCAGTAAAAACTCACTAAACTTTGAGGCAATTGTGGTTTCACCTCCTTAGTTTCCTCACTTTCAAGGGTCTACTCGTTGTTTGATGTCTAGTGTCTTGAAAATGTCTGTTTCATATATTTTATCTGTTTCCTTTGGTGGGGCTTGTTTCAGACCAGAGGGTAAATGTGGTCTCTATTATTCCATATTGGTCAGAAACAAGAAGTCCTACCAAACTTTTTTGATCCTGTAATCCAATTGAAAAGATTAAAACGTGCATCCTCAATATTTATATCTACCTGTAAATTATATACACACATGCTTGTAAGTATATATGGTAAATATCAGTCATTTTTATTGCTGTTACTACTAGTAATAGTAAAGCTTAATATCTTTCTTCATTTGTAGATTAAAACAGATATAAATCGAAATTAAGATATTTTCTTCTTGCACAGCATTGGATCATCGGTGTACTGCACAAGCCCAGAGCAGAAGGCCTCAGAAGTCCAGATCTGTGAGCTTTCAAAATAAGTTGGGAAAGCTATCCAGGATACTTGCTGTGGGTAACATTATACATTCAGTTCTAAAATAAGACAGTCAGAAACGAGACGGACACCCTGGCTGATACAAACTAAAGCTAAGGTTGTTCTTCAAAAATAGTTTGAAAACATTCCATCCCTTGATCCCACTTGGCAAAATTCCTTTATCTTTTTTCTCTTTACCTTGGTTAGACCTTATTTAAGTTTCGAAAGGCCCCATAAGTATTAAAGGCATTCTTGGCACTATATTAGGTCATGTGGGTGGATACAAATGCCCATCTTACGTTTAGCTATATTTACATCCTGCCTATGCCGTGGCTGAGGCGCAGCTGTAGGTGTGCATTTTAGGCTTTCATCAAGTGCACCTGAAAAAAAGAAATCAAGTGCCAGGTTTGGGCCTGCATTTCCTTTCTGAGACTAGAGAAGATGCCAAGGACCTGACCCACTCATTTTTCTCAACCAGCCTGTTCCACCGGGCCCTTGAGCTTGGTGCACAGAGCAGCAGCAGAGAGACAGCAAGGGGCGGTCAGGCTGGAGAAATGCGCCTGCAGAGACCCAGGCGAAGGTGCAGCTCAGGGTGCTAATCACTTTCACTCTGCTGCTCCCTCCGGCTGCCATGGCCCCCCATGCTGCTGCCCAGGGTCAGTGTAGCACACGGGCAGGAAATAGAACTGTCAGCAGAGAGGGTAAGAAAGAAACCTGTTCTTTCTTAGACGGAGCTGTGTTTTCTCCCTGGTCCTCAGCTTCAAAGGGCAGCTGCCTCACAGGGAGAGAGTTTGACCAAATCCAGTTTGCAAGTTTGAGAGAAGACCTCTGAAGCAGAGTCCTAGAAGGCCCCATTCCCAGCAGCCTTGGCATCTCCTTGCTCCTCCCCACCCCCCGAGGCAGTTCAGGTTGTTCCAGCTATCCTGGCTGACCCCTCAGAAGGGAGCTGTCCTCCCCTTAGGCAATTCTGGAAACCTTTGCACAAGAACAAACTGTACAAGCTTACATGTGTGAGAGACTGAGGGAAGAAAAAGGGAAGAGCGTTTTCTGCTTATGACTGGGACCCTGTTATTCTCCGGCTTGGGTGTTCAGCTGAGTGTTGTGGATTGGGAGGCCAAGTCATGTCAGCACCAGAAACCTCTCTGGTCTCAGTCATATGTGCTACCCCACCTTTTCCCTGCAGCCCCTGCCGTTCCTTTAAGAGAACCCTGCCTGTTTCATGCTTTCAGAGTGCAGCTGTTCTGAATGATGTCTTGGGTCACAACCAGCGCTCATTGCCCAGCAGAAGCTGAGAAGAGGTCTGGGGCACTTCTCCATGTCCCCCATCTTTTGCCCTGGCCTTGCTCCTGAGGCAGGCAGGAGGCAAGACTCACTGCGAGAGCAGGGCTGTGGTGTCAGGCGACGGTGAGGCCTCCATCCTGCCTGATGGTTCAGGACAGGAATGCTGGTCACCTGAAGCCAGGGGCGGCTGGGTGATGTGGGAGATAGTGAATGCCATGTTCCCACACTGTAAGCCATGATAACACTGTTAAAAATGGCTGGTGGGCGGAGGAAAGTGAAAGAAAAAGAACAGGGGGAACAGAAACCAAAGTGAGACTAGAGTAAGATCAAGCAACAGCAACGGCCAACCCTGAACAGAGGCCGGGGCCGGGGACAGGATAGTAGTGGCAGAGAATCAGGGAAAGGAGGTGAGTGAGTCTGTGCAAGGGAGAGAAATTAGACTAGGAAAACACAATGAGACACAAAGAGAAGACGTGATGATTTATTTGTTTGAGGAAATGGCAGGTATTCTACCTACACATACACCAACAGTGTTGGAGGCCAAATCCAAGGACTCCCCTGGGACATCACCTTCAAAGCCCCAAATACAGGACAGAGCAGCCCCTGACAATGGAATCTGTCTCTGCTTGTTCAAGGCCTAAATACATTCAGGCAGCAAGGGCCTTTGAGTCACTCAGGAGAAAAGAAAGGAGATGTAAGCCGAGGGAAAAGATCAGAGACATGTATATATGTCATCACAGTCCTTCCATGAGTTGATCCTCAAGCGGACCTGCTCATGGTCTGTGGGTGACTCAGAGAAAAGACGCCATGGCTTCCGGCCTCAGAAAATTCACACTCTAGAAGGGACAAGATGTACATACACCAAGCAATAAATAGCAGTGATATCATTGGGATTGCTCAAGTGAACACAGTAAGAGAATGCTCATGAAAAGAATGAATAAAATAATCAAAGAAAAGAAATACAGAAAAACTTTCTTGATAATGTCTCCTTGTAGAAAAAAACAAAACAAAACAATGCAGAAATTTGTTTGAATTAGATGTAAAATTTTACACTGAGCCAGTAAGTTAGGTACCTGGGCTTGACTATAGCATAGCACAGGAGACCCAACTGTCATGTCCAGTCTTCCAGTGAGTGGATCTACCTAAACTTGATATTCAACTCAACATCTTTTTTTATTTAATTGATGCCCCACAAGTTGTGGTCAGCATTAAAAAGCAACAAGTAAAAATTGGTTAGGTGGCCCTAAAGGAGGCCAGCTTGCTAGCATGGAAGCAAGACAGATGTTGGAAGACACCCTGAGATCAAAGATCAGATGAATAACTGTGGTTGGAGGGAGACCAGGTAGGAAAAGAGGTTGGTTGTATACATGTGAGTCAAAGGGCCAAGGGCATCCAACTTGCAATTGAGGAAAATGGATAGTAAAGGTGATAATAATTACAACCACTAACATTTACTGAGTGTAAACCGTGTGTCAGGTGCTATTCTGAGCACTTTACATAGTACATTAGTTTGCATGATCCTCACTATGACTCTATTTAGTATTTATTATTACTGTTTGTATTTTATACATGAGGAAACTCAGACACAGAAATCAAGCAATTACACAGCAGAGGCCACTAACAAAAGCCTACAACACCCTCTCTGAAACCATGGAAAATTCAACATCTCTGTTTCTTCATCTGTGTTGTGTTGTCATTATGAGAGTAATAGCATTATTAAGGCAATGTTTTTGTCCAGAAATACTAACTACTGCTCACTTTCTCATGCAATACCACCAGCCTTAAGAAATTTATGGAGGCTTAGCAAGTCCAGAACCTTCTGTGTTCACAAGCTGGGACGCTCAGGGAATCTTCTCTCAAGAGAAAGGCCTCTTTTTGACATCACTTTACTATTCTCACAAGGTTGGGAGAATGGCACTCTTCTTTCTTATAAAAAGGCTCCCTGCTGCGAAGAACAGCCAGGTCCTTGTGCTCCCCGAAGCCTCTCTCACAGGGACCACACCAGAGAACCAGCCATCTCAGAAATCAAGTTTTGAGTCTGAGAAGTAGCAGATAGAGAAATAGATAGCAAATACATCTGTTTTCACAAGAGCCTGTTGTTCTCTGTACTAACTGCTATAAAAATGACATGAAACTAGCCACACATTAGTTTTGGTTCTTGTGACTAAATCAAGGAATGGCAGGATGGTGCTGTGTCATTAGAAATGAAACCAGTTCTTATACAAGAGAACAGGGTCGACATTTTAATAACTTGAACGATTTCATAGAAAAATCAAAGCTGAAACTTCAACACCCCGGCCCTGAACACCTGCTGCTTGAGTTTGGTTCTGAGCCAGTGAAACCTCTTTCTTGTAATGAAGACATGCAATGGGCCCTGACTTGCCGACACTCGTGGTGGCCACGGAAATCCTGCATCTGCTGCCCTGCCAGTGGAAGCTCACTCCTCTTGGCTTTGGCGGGACTGACGGACCTCAAGAAAACACAAAGTGGCCCATATTTGATTTCAATTTTTCTAGCTATATAACCTTATGTGTTTTGGTATGTACAAGTGATCTGTGTAGATATAGGAATTGGACCTTCCCTGAGATATTGTCATCCACATAAAGAAAGTGAGACTTCAAAAGGTTAACTGACTTATCTAGAAGCAGGCAGGCTGGGTTCTGAACAAAGGTTTTCTTTTTCTATATCTGCATTGTTCCAATTTGGGCTGATTCAGAATAATGATGTTGATGTAGGAAACATCACAGGTTGCTTCCCCAGCATCCATTTTCCTTTTCTCCTGTCATAACATCACATTTTGCTTTGAGGGAAGCACCCCTGCCAGCTTCTGACCCTTTCTCTAACTAGTGGATATGTATCCAGCTTCCAGGGGGCGCCCCGCTATGCTTAAGTTAGTCAGAGCACCTATCACCTTGGCCATGGTGATTAGCTCAGGCATGGGCCAGATTCAGGACAATGAGGTTTGAGGAAATGTTTGCAAGGGCTTCTGGGAAAGAGTTCCCTCAGTCCTCTGATGGGTCTCCAGAGAGGACAATCCCTCTTTTCCTGAAGGGTGTATCAGAGAATACAAAGTTCAACATTCTTTGTGTTACCAAGAATAGTGCAGCCCGAGGATAAGCCAGCACACAGAAGAGGCAGTGCTATGAACAAAATGGACACAAAGCTGGCATTCTGAGGAAGATATGCATTCTAGACTGAGCTCTGGCGTTTCACACGATGAGCCAATGCATTCTCTTTGTTCATTTAAGCCAGATTGAGTTTGCTATCCTATCACATAAGAATTCTTAGCCAATGCAAACACCACCAGGATTGTTGCCAGTAACATCTGATTGTTGCTTTGACTTCTCAGTCAATAGCATAAGACCTATTTGGCCAAAGTGACCAGCTGATTCAAAATTAATCAGCATTTCTGGAGCACACCCATCTCTGGTGCCCGCCTTTCTAGACAGAACTCACATTTTTCTGTTCCTAGGATCTGGCTCCTTTGTTTTCCTGCTCCATGTTGAATTAGTCTGAGCCCATCTTCTTTCAAGTCCCTCCACAGTAACAAGAGATGGCTGCCTCCACTAAGGAAACCAGCAGCGAGTGGGCAGTCAGCTGCAAAGCTGGGCATTGGCACTGTCAAGAAAAGTATGTCAAGAAAGGTTTTGCCACTGTGTGTGTGTGTGTGTGTGTGTGTGTGTGTGTGTGTAATTTTTAATCCTCACCCAGGAAAAATTTTCCATTGATTTTTAGAGAGAGTGGAAGAGAGCAGGGGAAACACAGAGACATGTTGATTGGTTTCTCCCCACATGTGCCCTGACCAGGGCCAAGGATCAAGCCTGCAACCTAAGTACATGACCTTGAATAGAATCAAACCCAGGAACTTTCAGTATGCAGGCTGATGCTGTATTCACTGAGCCAAACCGGCTAGGGCTGCCACAGTATATTTTTAATAAAGCACAAAACAGCTGAGAGAAGGTTCATTGAACAGTTAGTTATACAAATCATTAGCTCCCTGTCAGAATGTGGAATCCCATAGAATTGGGGATCCCCTCTGACAGCATTATTTGCTAGAGGTTGACTCTCATGAAGGTTCAAAGATTTGGCATCAAAGATTATAAAGTCCCATAAGTCCGAAAACTGTGATAACTGTTTTTTGCAGCTCTACTCAATCTCAGTTTCTCTTTAAAAATCCTGTCATTTCCATTTCTGACCAATATGACTAAGCACAGAGGTAGAAACACAGGCCAAATAGTTTAAAAAAAAATTCTATAACTACCCTATGTAGAGGAAGAAAGCATAAGCCAGTATTGGTGGGGTTAATGAATGAAGGAGTGCTCCCTCTCCCTCTCCCCCATACCTTATCTATCAGCAAGACTTGCCATTTTCCATACATGTTGTGAATGCCTCATTCATTTTCCATGTCTCTCTACAGTTACTACAATTGTGTATCCTATTCATTCAACAAATATACACTGTGGCCCAGGCATTGCTCTAGTCCAGTGGCTGGGAAAACAAGAATAACAATAAAATGTGCACTATGTATTCTAGGGACTCTTCTTGCTCTGACCACTTGTAAGAGCCTTCACACTGACTCACTCCTGCTTCCTCTTTTGCTTTTTCCTTCTGATCTCCACATAGTAGCCTAAGGGATCTTTTTTTATATAGTGAAAAACATTTTATATTTAGAATTAGCTAGCTGGATTCAATTTAGATTATTCCAATTTTGTTGGCAACATCCAAAGCATTATAGTCAGGAGCCAGTTGAACACATGTCTTCTCTCCAACAGACGTAATCAGGGTGTTGTTGACCTTGGCCATGCCAGTGTTATAGAGCTTGTTGGCCTTGATATCCATGGTGAACACCAGTGTACTGTTGTCTTCAGACTTCATGGCTGACTCGGTGGTTAGGGAGAACCTCTTGATAATATAGTGGTCAAGCTTGTGTCTCCCGGCGGGGGCGGGGGGGGGGGTTCTTTAGAGGATATGTAGGTTGCCTTCAGAGCCCTCGTGTCTTGGGTGACCTCAGAAAGTGGGTTACATGTGGATCTTTTTTGTGTGGCTATGGACACCTTACAACACTGCTTTCTTTCCTTTGAGCCTTTGTTTTGGCTTTGTCGGGGGTAGGGGTTTACTTTTTCGCTTTTGTCATCATCTTCGTGAAAAGGCCTAAAGGATTTTTTAAAAATATCAATGCTTCCCTGTTTAAAACCTTCCCCCCCCCCCCCCCCCAAAAAAAGGATGGAAAAAAAAATCCTCCAAAGGCTTCCCATCACCCTTATTAAAATATAAGGCCTCCTCGGCCCCGCTGGGTGGCTGCTGCCTCACATCTCTGGCCTCTTCTCCTGTCTCAGGTTTGTTCCTCAGTCACACTGGACTCCCTTCAGACCTTCAAATATATTAAGGACCTTTTTCTCTTCAGAGCTTTCAATCTGTTCTTATTTCCTCCAAAAACAGTGGCTTTCAAACTTTAAAAAAAAAATGCTAATCCCCAGTAAGAAATGTATTTTATATCATGAAACAGAAAACACATCAGCCTATACATACATGTAACATTGATTTTACATAATAATACTTCTGATAATTTCTATGCCTTTAAAAAAAAAAAAAAGCTAGTTGAGGCCTAACTCACCTGCAGTTTGAAAACACTTCTCTCTCTGCTCTTTAAATAGCTGAATCTTTCTTCAACTTTCAATGTAAATGTTAGCCACTCACAGGGTTTCGCTAGCCACCTGATCTAAACCAGGCCCCTGACTTAGGTGACTTTTCATCTGAGTCCCTTGTCGCTTCCTTTCACAGCACTTAGCAGAGTTATAACGACATATTTCTCCCATGAGACTTCCTCATTGTTTCACACATCACACTGCTGGCTTTTGAAGGCAGGGACTTGGCCTGCTTTGTCCCCCACTGTATGTCCAGCATCTGGTTCAGTAATTTGCATCAGAGTAGGATATACATAAATATTCACTGACTGGCTGCCTAAGTGATGTCAGATTTGGATTTTAAAGGAAACCTCTCCAAAAAGGAACCAGGGCCCTAGCTGGTTTGGCTCAGTGGATAGATCATCGCTCTGTAGACTGAAGGGTCCTGGGTTCAATTCCAGTCAAGGACATATGCATGAGTTACGGGCTCAATCCCCAGTATGGGGCATGCAGGAAGCAGCCAATCAATGATTCTCTCTCATCATTGATACTTCTCTCTTTCCCTCTCCCTTCCTCTCTGAAATAAATAAAAATAAAATATTAAAAATATATTTATATTTTCCCATGTTTAAAACCAATAGGAAAAAGTTAATGAAAGTTCTACAGTCAGAAATATGACACTATTCTACAGCTTATATTATTCAATCTGTTCTCACACCATTGTCTACACTCATAAACCCACCTAAAAGAGACATAACATCTATCCAGTACAGGAACCTCAGACAGAGAAAACAAAAGAACAAACAAAGAAACAAATATCCATTAAAAAAAAAAAAAAAGGAGGGGGGAACCAGGGCTGCTTGGAGAGTTGGCTGAATCTAGGGCTGGGGCAGGAAACATACAAGTAGTGCCAGAGAGTAAGGAAGTGCTTGAAAACCAAGGATGGGGCATGTTAAAGGGATACAGGAGCCACCTGGAAGTTTCCAATGTCCAAAGCTGAAACAATCTGAGCAACAAAATAAATAACCTTCTATCCAATGATAACCCAAAGCATTAAATAAATATCCACGAGAGTCCATCCTGACACAAATACATGGCTGTTTAAAAATTACACAGAGGTGTGGATGAAAAATGGGCCACATGCTGAACTGGACATATTCAGAGGGGCCTGCAAAGCAGGTGACAAACTCAGAGACTGAAAGTAACCACAGGATAGTCTGAAATTAAAACTTCCCAGCTGAAATTCAGTCCTGGCAGGTAGTTGTGTCCTAGACCAGTATCTTTCTTGACAAAGGTCAATCTCTTCCTTAACTGAGTCTATTATCTTTTTGCATCCATGATAACATACCTTTGGAATGTCAGAGTAATTTCCTTTTCCAGACCCTTCAGGGCACAGTCTCCTGAAGCAGATTTTTCTGTCTGAATCTCTAGAGCAGGAAGGGACAGGATTAGAGGTTCTCTCTGAGTTTTGTTTCTTAATAAATAACTTAAAATCACTATTCCAAAAAGGCAGATTCAAATTGGCAAAATGTTGGTTCCCTTCACAAATGATTATACTAGTATTAAGCATTTAGGACCAGTGAGGAGGAATGTCAGTAGATGCCTGCAAGGAAAGTCAGTATCCTGTAAAGTTTAGAGTCTAAACTATCTCCTCACACTTCTGGAGATCATGTCGAGACCATGTGGAAAGCTCAAGTCCTTTATAGAGTGTTCATCCCACCAGCAGTTTTGGAGTTCAGGTGGTTCTGGGTTCCAGGGCCTTCCAGAAGTGTTAATGGTGGAAATGGAGTTCTTGGGTGCCTCGAGCAAAAGAATTTCTTGAGGCTCCTATGGGAGGATGGGGTTTCACTGAAAGCTTTATTGATCATTTAAAATTAAGGGGGTTCCCCTCCAAGGTCCCATCTCTGTCTGTCTCGCCATGGAAAAAGTCCAACCTTGTCTTCGGCAGGACCACTGCCAGAGTTTCTGTTCCATATTAAAGTACAATCCAGCCCAGCATCTGGCAGGCTTAGCTCGTGTTCCCAGCTGCAGTCCATTGCGTGTGGGGTCCGCACAGTTATGGGCTATGCAGCTGTTTAAGGCCACATGGCTAAGGAGAGAGAAGAGGTGAGCACACGTGCAAGTGTGGGTTATGGAGCAAGCAAAACTGAGGGAACTCTTTGTCTGGGACTGTAACCAGGAGCATCTTCAAACTAACTATGAACTTTTCAAGATTTTGCTTGCTTCTGATGGGGTTGGCCCCCTAGCCAATGCATTGTTCCCCAGGCTAGACTGACAGCCTGGACCTCTCTTGCACCACCCTGACTTTGATTGCACAAATGCTTATCTCCTTCTTCTCTCCACAACAATCCAGTACCCAATGAGGGAGGGGTGTTAATCTTCTTGGATTAACTGACTTCCCTTTGCTTTCTTTCCTTTATTAATATTAATATCTGACTTCCCTTTGCTTTCTTTCCTTTATTAATATTAACTAGCTAATTACAACAGTAGGGCCTTGTCCACTTATGCAATCACTCATCTATTCATCACACATTTTTGAACACTTACTATGTATGTTCCAGGCATAGTTCTGGTACCAGGGATAAAGTGCCTGTCTTCAGGGACCTCACATTCCAGTAGAGAATATCTGAGTCCATCTACCAAAGCCAAATCAGGCCTTGTCTTACTTTTTCATTTTTTACCACTTTCCCTTCTCAAAGGGGTACGGTGAAGTAGGGAGAATTAAGCCCTATCTCTTGGAGGGCAGTATCTATATAAATTATTTGAAATTCTTCTATAAGAAGATTTCTCTCTTCTCTCCTGTTGACTTAAGAAATGTTTAAACCTGTACAGAATTTTAATGAGTTTATTTGACCCAAACTGATGACAATTGTTGGGAAACAAAATCTCAAACAATTGAGAAAACTCACTGAAAAATGGCAGTTTAACCATTTATTTTATACATCGGAATCAAAGGGGAAGATGCTAGGGGATTACATGATATTCATTGATGGTAGGTTAGGGAGGCAGGAGAAAGCCAAGGGGCGGGGGGTGGAAATCTCTGGGATTGGATAAAAAGTAAAAGGAATAGACACACACTTCTTTTATACAGGTGGTTACAGGATACACACGTTAACAATCACCACAATAACAATAACAATGAGGGGCTCTGTGGTCTCCTACTCGGTGGGAGATTGTGCCCTGAAAGGTCTGGAAAAAGGAAATTTCTCTGACATTCCAAAGGTATGTTATCATGGATGCAAAAAGATAATAGACAGGCTCAGTTAAGGGAAAGATTGACCTTTGTCAAGAAAGATACAGGCGTAGGACACAACCACCTGCCAGGAGATCACAGTTTGATTTCTAGTCAGGACATGCCCAGGTTGTAGGCTCAATCCCCAGTGGGAGGCAGCTGATTAATGATTCTCTCTCATCATTGATGTTTCTATCTCTCTCTCCCTCACTGAAATCAATAAAAATATATTAAAATTTTTAAAAATAAAAATAGCCAAGCAGAGCCAGCCCCAAGTCAGTTCAAAGGATCTTCCTCTGTGCTATGCCCCTTGCTTGAGAATAAACTTAATAAAATCTGTATGGCAATTTCTCTGGGATTTCCTCTCAAATTCTATCTTGGGGAACCCAAGAACCCCAATACTGATAACATTCTGTGGCACCTCAGATGGAACCCCTTGTGTTCTCATAGCAGAGAGGCAAGGTAGGAAGAAGACAAGTCAGACTTATGGTGCCTAAGGAGCAGTGCCTGAACCTTTGATTCAGCATCATTATGACTGGTGAGTCTGCCTCCAACCCTCCTGTTCCTTTCTCCTTCCTGGACAGATTCTGTACTCTATCACATTCTGTTTGTCTCTGTCTTTCCCTTGTGTCCCTGAAAGTGGGCTCAAACCACTGCAATTGCATTGGCCCAGAGTGGCTGACCAGTGGGCAAATGGATTGTTTCCCTCTGTCCCACCCTGGGTATCTAGGGTTAAAGTCCCTGAAATTGGGTTTGAGTCCCATTGCAGACTTTGTGTTCTATTTCTGTTTTGTGTTCAGTAAGTCTTTTAGAGAAACTCTGCCACCGTTTTGTGTAAACCACTGAAGTAGTTAAAAGCCTATATATAAGGCACTGGCCACTTGAAGACTCCCCTGAAAGTGTAAATGGTCATGGAATGGGATAGATTAGCATTAGCCAATCCCCTGCCTGCCTGCCTGAAGCACATGCCTATGCAGCAAGAACTCTAAAACTCATCACTCACCACCTATGGCAAATCCATTTTAGGTTTTCAACCTTCTGCAAGACTCTGCCCTATTGTTTGACAAGTCATTGTTTGTCTTCCTCACACTTGTCCTTCCCACCTTGGTGCCAGTCTGGCTACTTGTTGGGTATCTCTCTTCAGTTCTTCCCAGTATTTCTCCTGTCTTCTTTCTTTGACTTGGGGCCCTGAAGTCTGTGACCATTTCTGTCAACTCTCTCCTAAGACCTGTGTCTCTGTGAATTCTCATTGCTATATCTGTGAGTCCAAGTTCCCTTCAACCTGGACTCAAAACATGTGGCTTACCAAGGAAGATCCTTTTCCTCTCTTCGTCTGCCTCATTAGGTATCTGATTCACTGTCACTATCCACAGATTGGGGCAGATTAGAGGTTAGCCGAACCTAGACCTGATATGAGGTCAGAGAAACTAGGTATTTCCTACACAGGCTTTGGTCCTCCCACTCTGGCTCTCCCCCCTCCCGCTTCTCTCTCTCCTGTCCAGCTCTCACTAGCTCTCTTCTGTATCAGTCCAATTGGGACCAAGAGCTCGATTTCCTTAATGACCACTCTACCCAGCTCTTGGTCCCCTGATGGTTGGTCATTATCAGGGGAAAGTCTCCCAGCGTTGTCCCAATAAATTCTCCCCTAGGATACATCCTCACTAATTGGAACCAATTTAAGTTGGATCATCTAAAAAGGAAAAAATTAGTTTTCTTTGTAATGAGGCCCAGCTCCAATATTCTTTTGGGGACTGAAAGAAATGGCCTGAGAATAGTTCTTTGATTTTTAATACTATTCTCCAGCTGGACCTCTTTTGTAAATGCACCAGTAAATGGTTGGAGATCCCCTATGCTCAGGCGTTTGTGAAACTATACCAGGGCCCAAAGCTCTGAGAATCTTGCTGTGTCTGTGTGGCCTCACTTTCAAACCTGACTTCATGCCCACCCTCCTTTGACCCTTTTTTTTTGTCTCCTCCTAATTTGGCTCTTGGGCCTCCCCTCAACCCATTTCAGCCCTTGTCACTCCATCCTGCTTTCTGAGAGTCTCTCAAGCCTTTCTGTTCCTAATTTTTCTGCACCTCATCTCCATCCCCTACTAGAACAGGGAGAGGTTTGTGCTATGGCAAATATTTCCTGCTGCATGTATGTAAATACCAGTGGACAGACTGAAGAAAGAACAAAGGATATTCTAAACCAGGCAACACACAATCTTAATAATCCCACTGCTCAAACTATATGAAACTCCATTGAGGAATACTTACTGAATATCACTTAGCTTCTTCCCCACATGTGAACCTTGGCATTATCTTAAAATTTTAAATGACGTTTTGGGCCTTGCCTCTTCAACTTTCTTGTGAAGTTTATTTCTTTTGGATTGTGGCAATTTCACATCAAATTGATGGGCATGTCCTTACCCCCTTTCTAGATCAGACAGTTAGAGAACTTTATTCCTCCCAAGTATAGGGACAGCACCCTTGTTCAGCAGGAAATGGTTACAGAAGAAGAGAACTCCAACCCTAATCCCTTAAGAATAAGGAGAACAAAATCTCTTAGGAGGAAAATGAGTCTGAGAATGGAAAGATACCAGGTGGCCAGAAAGTCAAGTTAAGATAAGGTGACTAGAAGGAAAACTGGATAAGCTGACTGCAAGAATGTCACTATCCCTCCACTCCCTGCTTAAAAATAAATAAATAAAATACAGAATTTTGCCTCCTTTCTAACTGCTTACTTTTCTTACCCTGACATGGAACATTTCAAAAGCCCTTCTTTTCCCAAAGCCTATCTTTTCTTGTAAGCCTACTTTGTCCACAGTTTATAAAAGCAGACAAACAGAGCCAGCCCCTGAATCAGTTCAGAGGATCTTTCTTACATCTATGCTGTCTCCATTGTGCTCAAGCATAAGCTTAATAAAATTTATATGGAAATTTCTCTGGCATTTTCTCTCAATTTCTATTTTGGGAAACCCAAGAACTTCAATGCCTATTATAAGTTAATACTTGAAAACCTTTAGAGCAATACCTGAGATATTGTAGATATTCAATAACTGTTCATTGCATAGCCATACAGTGCAGAGTCCCTGGAGGGAGACTGATCTTGGCATATTCAAAGGTCAATATGGACAAGGACACTAGTTTAAGTATAATAGAATAGCAAAAGCAGAGAGTGATGAGATCAGAAGCAGGAATCAGATGGAGCAGAAATTAGAAAGAATTTTAAATCTGCTTTGGATGGGATGGAAAGAAACTGGAATGTTTCAATCAAAGTACTGCTATGGTGCTATTTGTGCTTTAAGAAGAACACTATACTTGAAGACTGAAGGAGAACAACAATGGAAGCAGGGAGACCAGAGGAGAGGCTACTGTAGTAGTTCAAGTGAGATCATGGTTGCTTAGACTTATGTGGTAACAGTGTAAGTGGTAAGAAGTAAATATATTCAGAGAATATCTTAAGGTAGAATCATTAAGATTTACCAATGTGGAAAGGAGAAAGGAATTAAAGATAACTAGTTAGAAATAAACAGATTTGTGGGCTAGGTAGACTTATTAACCTAGAAAAGAGTGGGAGAGGTATGGGTTTGAACGGAAAGTCAAGTTCTGCTTTGACCCAATACAATATGAACTATCAGATATCTAAGATGAATGTCGAGCAGGTGGTTGGGTATAAGTCTAACATAGGAACCATGTCAAAAGACATAGACTGAGCACACATATTGAGTATAGCTAGAAAAAAGGACGAAAGTCTGAGCCCTGAGACAGTTCCACACTTAGGAGTCAAGAAGAGCAAAACAATCAATGGAAACTGAGAAAGAGGCTGAAATGGGAGGAAAACCAAGAGGGTGTGGTCTCTGGTGATGAAAGTGTTTCATGAAGGTGTGATCAACTGTCAAATGCTTCTGAGAGGTCAAGCAAGATACCATTTAGTTAGTTCAAAGTTATCATTAACTCAGCTTTATTTTCTCATATTTTCAACTATTATGTTATATAGTTATTTTTTGTGCTCTCTCCTCTTATAGAGGTTCCTTAAGATTAGAGGACATGTGTTGCTCCTTTTAGAACATCCACTCTCCTACTTACTCAATAAATGTTTGAGTAGATGAATCATGTAGAATGCTATAAAATCTAGGAGGATGCCTAACACAAAATTAGTAATTAGAGACAGTGTGACCAAGATGTCTGAAGTGTTTTCCTTTAATACTAACATATTGGCTTTGTTCTGCTTAGAATGAAAGATATCCACTATACATCTCAAATAATTGCTAATCAAAATCTAGTTGGCATTTCTATTGTTTTACTCTGTTTCATGCAAGGTGCAGCCCAAAAGTAACTCTTTACCTGATTTCCATCTATACTAATAGAAGAGCAATAGGCTAATTAGACCGGATATCTTCTGAATGTCCTTCTGGACAAAGCCATGGTGGCAGGAGCTCAGGCAGAGGTGATTAGGGGCAGTAAGGCCAGCAGGGGAGGGCAGTTAGGGACAATCAGGCTAGCAGGGCAGGGCAGTTAGGGGGTCATTAGGCTGGCAGGGGAACAGTTAGGGGTGATCAGGTTGGCAGGGGAGGGCAGTTAGGGGTGATCAGACTGGTACAGGAACAGTTAGGGGTGATCAGGCTGGCAGGGGAGGGCAGTTAAAGGCAATAAGGCTGGTAGGGGAGGAAGTTAGGGGCAATCTGGCCAGCAAGGGAGGGCAGGTAAGTGCAATAAGACTGGCAGGGAAGGGCAGTTAAGGGCAATCAGGCTGGCAGGCAGAAGTGGTTAGGGGTGATCAGGCAGGCAGGTAGGTGAGCAGTTAGGAGCCAGCGGTCCTGGATTGCAAGAGGGATGTCTGACTGCCGGTTTAGGTCCGATCTCTGTGGGATCGGGCCTAAACCGGCAGTCAGACATCCCCCAAGGGGTCCTGGATTGGAATTGGAGAGGGTGCAGGCCAGGCTAAGGGACCCCCTACCCCCATTGCACGAATTTTGTGACCAGGCCTCTAGTGTGTGTGTGTGTGTGTGTGTGTGTGTGTGTGTGTGTGTCTTCAGAGGTTTAGAGGTATTCAGTAATTTTTTGTCACGTTTGAATAATAGCATCATTATGGTACATAAGGCAAAGTTGACATTCATATTACATGGTAATTAATTTCAAAACCAAGACAAAAGGAGCTAATAGAAATATAGGTACTAGGAATGACCAAATTCATAAGGGAGGTATGGCTGAGACGTCATACCCAAAAAAGGGCATGGCATTTTCCCCTGGGAATGCACAGAATGGACTGGATACAATTAAAAAGTCAGTTATTGCCTCCAGAAAAGAAGGCTAAAAACCAATAATTTTGAGTAAAAAGAGTATCAGCATCCAAGTTGTGGATGTAAGCATTCAGCATCATAACTTGCTATTTAGAAAATGTGCAATGAACAATAGAAGACAAAGTAATCACAACCAAAACAGCATCTGCCTAGGGATCAGAAACACTTGTCATGTATGCCAGTGCCACAGAAGCCACCCATCTATGAAGCCAGTCTCACTCTGTTTGGCCTTAGGCACTCCACTGTGGGCTCCTGGAGATTATTTTCCTAGAATGCCACATTTCAGCTTCATGGCTCTTTTGGTTAGTTGATTTATGGTGGCTCCCTGAGAACAATTATTCATCTTTGATTCCTGTTGACTCTCATATCAAAGGATTGAGAAAGAATTTTCTCCAACTACTGACAACTTGCATTAGTTTTTATATTTGGACTAGAGGCCCAGTGTACTAATTTGTGCACATTGAAAGGAAATTAATTAGAAGAAATATTTTAATATCACTATTTGCCCTTTCTCTATAATACAAATGTCAACCAAATTCACAATTAACAGATGAAAATACACACATGCAAGTTTACATATAAACTTGCTTAATTAGGCCTGCTTTCTGATTTAAACTTTTTTTTTAATATATTTTACTAATTTTTATAGAGAGAAAGGGAAAGGGATAGAGAGTTAGAAACATCGATGGGAGAGAAACATCTATCAGCCACCCCTGCACGCCCCCTATTGGGGATGTGCCTGCAACCAATGTACATGCCCCTGACCGGAATTGAACCTGGGACTTTTCAGTCCACAGGCTGACGCTCTATCCACTGAGCCAAACCGGTTTCAGCAGTTAAACTTTTTCTAGCCCATTGAAGCACCCCAAATTCTCTTTCAGGTAATTGTCAGCAACACAGCAGTAAATATCAACATGAAGCAGATTATTATTGTAGATCACACAGGAAGAACAAAGAATGAAATATTTCACTGTAGCAGTGTTTGACTATATTCTGTGCAGTGAGAAAACCTGAAGTAATTTTCAAGTTCCACCATTTCTTCTTTTCAATCGGATCAAGTTATTAAACTTTCCAAATCTCCATTTTCCAGTCAATGAAAAGAAAACAGGATTCTATTGAGTCTCCTATCTACCTACTCCAGGACTCCTGTGAGGATCAAATGAGATGAGGCAAGGGAAAACCCTTCACAATTTGGATAAAGTGTAAAATATTTGCACCTGGCTATAAAGCAAGTCATGCTCCTGCTCTGAAGAAACTCTAAGGAAGCTAGTCACTAGGGAGAGGAAGCCAGGAGTTGCTACTTGATGTCATTACCCGGCGCCCACAGCCACCGTTTCGAGGCTGGACTAGGCTGTGGAACACATTTTGTGCCATGGGATCTCAGCAGTGTTGACTGCAATTTGGTGGGCTGTCGCTCAGGGTGATGGCAGGGCCTGTGTCCCTCTTGGGGAAGCTGAGTGTTGCTTTGTTGGCACCAAATCAGTGGTGCTGTTTCTTTGTAAATGGCCACTGTGCATCATGGCAGCTCCTGCACTGAATGTCTATTCCTGGTGGTCAGTGTCTCACAGTGACTGGTCAGATGGTCAGAGGGACACTTAGCATATTATATATATATATATATATGGCCTGGTGCATGAGATTTGTAGAGGGGGGTGGCAGGTGGTGGCTCAGCCCGGCCTGTGGCTCTCACAATCTGGGACCCTTCACACAGTGTCTCTGGGCCTGGCCAATAATCAGGGCCTATTGGGGCTTTCCTTCCCCTGGCTGCTGGCAACTGGCCCCGCCCCGCTGCTGCCATACTTGCCATCTATGCAGTGCTTCCCCCCTTCCACTACTAGCTGCCTTCTTTTGCAGGTGACAGGTGTGGGATGCAATTGCTTGGCTGGCCTGGGCCTCTGTCTGCAGGGCAATTGCTGGCCGGCCCTGCACACCAGCCAGTGTCCCTGGCCTTGGGCCTTCCTCTGTGGGTGCTGGCAGGCTGGCTCCACAGAGGGAGGCCCCACCCATCCGCCACAGCACTGCTGGCCCGGTAGCCTCGGCCTCTGACTTTTGGGCCATTGTTCGCGCAGCAAAGGAAGGCCCCACCAACCTGGCCGGGGCTCTGCAATTGATCACCGTGTAGAGGGTAGCCTGGGTCTCCCTCTTTGGGGCAATCGTGGAATCCCTCCTCCCCATCAATTGCCCCTCAAGCCGGTGGCCTGGGTATTTCTCTTTGGGGTGATTGATCGTAAAACCTCCCCCATCAAACACCCTGCAGAAGGTAGCCTGGGCCTCCCTCTGTAGGGCAATCGTGGGGCACTGACAGGGACTCTCGACCAATCGCCTTGGCTGACCTGGTGCCAGTGCATGTCATAGTGTGGTCATCCGGAAAGTGTCTGATGGTTGTTCTGCTGTTCAGTACTTTGGTCAATTTGCATATCACACTTTTATTATTATAGATGTTTTGTATGAACTTACATCTTTCCCAGTCCTTCCACTAAATCTTACTCTGCATGTGCCCTGTTGCTGGAAACCAAACATGGTCTCACTAATAGAAAGATGTGAACAGGAGACCAGAAGGCTGGTCAACCTTAATTGCTCTGAAAGGTCAGAGCTAACCACTCACTGTTTAGTTGAAACATTGTTAGCTGAAGCAGTCTTTACCTGTTTGTTTCATGTAAACTTCTGTTCTTGGAATTTCCTGCCTAAAGGTCATGGGTGTATCCCATAGTCTTAAGAAAAGGAATAGAAAGGCCAGAGCAGAGGGTAGTCTTCTCACTAGAGGAAGGCTCCCGCCTGGCCCCCCAATA
Organism: Lasiurus cinereus; assembly: GCA_011751065.1. Taxonomy (NCBI): domain Eukaryota; kingdom Metazoa; phylum Chordata; class Mammalia; order Chiroptera; family Vespertilionidae; genus Lasiurus; species Lasiurus cinereus. The sequence goes on along the minus strand of JAAGEH010000018.1, from coordinate 30,316,449 downwards.
TCACCAAATTAATACTTTTCTAGTCTCTCTTTTCATTTGCGTGCAGCCTCCTCCAGAACCTGAACCTTGAACAGGAACCTTGAAACACACGGGACATGAAAGGGGTTCCCACACCCTGTCAAGTAACAACACTGGCATTATAAATTCTAAACTATTGCATCCCCCACACATACCTTCACATTATATTAGATACTTACTCACTACATACTTGGTGAATGAATTTCAAGAGTGACACTACCAAATAGGACAGATCTGGAGGATGGAGTGAATGGGCTGGAGATATTTTGTTTGGAGTCAGAAGCTTGAGTGCTGCTGCTGCTGCTTCTTTTTCTTTTTTTATTCAAGTGCTTTTTTTCAAATAGAGTTGTTGAAAAGCAGGGATGAAACCTTATGCTATACATTCCAGGTCATTAGGATCTAATGGTTTAATGTAGCATTTCCCAAATTACACTTCAATGTGATGTGCTACCAGGGGGAAATTTCCTGTATCAAGAAAGCTTGGGAAATCCTGGATCAAATGTTTCAGTTTAACTTTGAAACTTCTCAAAGACTTTACTTACTATCTCACTGTGCTTTGGACTCTAAAAAACTCCACACCTTTTTTCAAACCTTTATTCAGCAGTTGTTTAGGACAGTTCACTATGTTCTGGGCACAGTGCTAAGTCTTGGGAATACAATACTGAGCCAAACAGACCTGCTCTTCATGAGTTTATGTTCAGTGTGTGAAATAAATACCATCCAAATATTTATTACAAACATAGTAAATGATATAAAGGAAAAGGTCATTGGTATTTTATAAGTAATAATGCAAATCATACCTCTTCCACTCAATATAAGAGTGAAGCACAAATATTTCTCCTCAGGCTTTCATCAGCATGGCTCGGATAGTCTACCTCAGTCTGAATAACCTTGTCACAGGTCTAACGTATTTCCCTTGCTAAAAATGCATTACATTTTCAGAAGCAAAGTCTAGAGGCAAAAGCAAGATACTACTCATTTGTGAAAAGGTCAGGATTAATAAATACCTTCAGATGCTTGATGAGAGCAGCCCCAATTTTGGGGGGTTGCTTAAATTAGAGTGATGTTGAAACATTAAGATATGTACTGTGGTCTATGCTGCAACTAAAATGAATGTGGACTGAGGCAAGGATCTGATCCACAGTGGTTCCTACTGAAAGTAGCAGATTTGAGGAAGCAAGTCATCAGTAATGCAAACCCGACCCAATTGCACTTGGTATATTGATTTCTAAATGACGAGGTTCTTATTTTTATGGATGGTATTTTTAACAGGAAAATACAATTATTTTAATATGTCATTAAATGCTCTTGAGTTTATTTTTTCTTCTTTTTATGAACATTCGCAAAGCACGAACTATATGCTAGACACATCACAAAGTACCAGTGAAATCCAAAAGGAAAAAGCCTGGTTGTGTTTTATTTATCCTTGTGATGCGGGGAGTGGGAGTGGGGGTAAGCTAGAGGGAAAGCCAAATTATTTTCAGAAGAAATCAACTGGTATGTGAAAGCATGCTGACATTCTAAACCTTCAAATTTGTCTTTACTTCACATTGGTTATTCCAGCACATTATCAATCAACAAAAATTGTTAAGTATTTAGTGACCTATTTGATGAAGGTTCAAATGAGCTAAAAATTGAGTCCTTTATCAATGAAGGGGTACTATAAAAAGGAGGTGTATAGTTGTTTGTATAGAAAATAATACAATACTTAATAAAGAATACAAGAATAAATTCTTCTGCATACTCACAACTGTAAACCAACTTTGCCCCATCTTGTTATGCCTACTTGATTCCAGTATGACACTGGTTAATAAATGTGAAGAATCAAATTTGTAATTTATGTGTGAGATAATTTAAAGGATTCTTTTATCAAATAGTTAAATTTATAATTACAAAGTGTCAATCTCAAATCATCCTAAAAGAGGCATTTCTCTCTTCTCTTCTTCCCAACACCCCTATGGGTAATTTTTAATATTTTTAGACCAGGAAATAATTACATTTAGAAAATGTAAGAGAACAATAGAACTTAAAAAATGCAAATAACTTGACTGATTCCATCCTAATAACTATGAATGGGATTGACGATTGAAGACCAGTTATGCCACTCTTAAAGCTGCCTTTTGGGATATTGATTTTAAACTGGTTACTAAGAAACAAGCCTCAGAAATAACCTTTGACTTTCACCCCTTCCCTGCCTAAGAGATTCAGACAGAAAACCTGCTTCAGGAAGGGAACCTTTGCATTATCACCTCAAGCAATAGGTAGGAAGGATCCAAGCAAGGAGCCATGTTTACTAGATGCCCTGCTATGTCTCCTTGTTTCTAGGCTGCAAAGCAAAATTTGCCTGCCAAGCATGATGCTCTCTTCCTCAACTATCTATTCATGTACCATCTTCCTTCAAAATCTCAGATCCCTACCCCATTCTTTCTTCTTTGTCAATGACATATATACTTCACTCTTTTTGGAATTTTCATGCTTATGTGAATTCCCTAGGCACATGTATTAAAATTTTAATTTTCTCCTATTAATTTGTTAATTTGATGAGCCCAGATAGAAAAATGTAGGTTGATGGACCAGATAGAGAAGGTCACTAGGAGAGAAAGACGCAGGTGCCTAGCAGTGGGCAAAACTAAGAACAAGGACCTCACCCCCAGGGTAACCTCTCTTTCCCTAGCATACCATAGGCCATGCAGTTTAGGCCTTTGATCTTTTATATCATCAGTCATGTGATTTAGACCCTCCCCTGGCATGTTGGTAGTCATGGAGTAGACCCCCTTGGGTCGAAGAATGGCTTCATGCTGACTCCCATGTGGGTCTTGCATACACTCCCTTAAACATTATCCCCTAGGGATAATATCTAGGTATCGTTGTGTTTCAACTCCAGGCCCAGAAAAGCAGCAACAAGTGATGCCATGGCTGACATGGCCTCAACCAATCAGTGGAGACCATGACTCTGAAAGGATACACCTGGAAAGCTGATGAATATTCCATTGAGATTCTCCCCTAGGACTTCCCCTAAAATCCCCACCCTTAAGAGCCCTTAGGATGGAGGATCCATGGACTCTCCTTCTCAGGAGCATGCTCATGCCTTTCCAGTCCCCATCCTCTTCCCTCCAGGTACACCACACCTCTCTCTCTCAAGCTCCAAAGATCCCTTCTTTTGCCTCTGTAACTTGTTTCCTAAGTCTGTATCTTCTACAGATCATTTCTTTTACCTGTGTGACTTTCTAAATAAACTTTCTCTTACGGTTGGAGTCTTGACTCTGAGTTCTTTCTTAGCCAGAACTCAAGTTCTGAGGTTGCGGAACTGATGTCTGGTTTGCCTCCACCAGTTAACTTTAGCCTTCACACTATAAATGTTACACTTTTTCCCCAGCCATACCCCAAGACCCTACACTTCTACTCCAACTATGTTGGCACATCTAATAGAAAACCAACTTATCTCAGACCTCAATATCAATAATATGATAAGTGAGACTCATCATTTAGATGACCCACATAATCCTTTCAATTTTTTGAATATGTAAAGAAAAAGTTAACTCATATAACTTATAAAAACATAAACATACTCCAGAAAAATAGCCATTAAAAGTTACTCAATATCAAATCTTATATGTCTTCTCAATTTCTATCTAGTTTCCAATGAAAGGGGTGAGGGTGAGAGGAGTATAAACCTAACAGGACTAGTTGACCCATGGGTTCACTTCAGACTGGCTGGACTATGCCATATCAGCATGCTGTAAAGACTGGTAGGTCAATTTTATTCTATTATGATCAGGCTACTTTAGGTCTCTAGATACATAAGGTGCTTAATTCAACTCTATCCATGGCTAGAACTAAGATCATCCAAATGCAAAACATTATAAAAGACAAACAATTATTTACTTTAGGATGAACTTATTTCCTTCCTGATTAACAATGGTGATAATTTTTTAAAAATATTTTTATTAATTTCAGAGAGGAAGGGAGAGGAAGAGATAGAAACATCAACGATGAGCGAGGATAACTGATTGGCTGCCTCCTGCATGCTCCCTATTGGGGCTCGAGCCCATAACCCAGGCATGTGCCCTTGACTGGAATCGAACCTGAGACCCTTTGGTCCAAAGGCCAGTGCTCTATCCACTGAGCCAAAACAGCTAGGGCAACAATGGCAATAATTTTAAAACACAGTTTCATTTTCTTAGGGGGTTCACTACCCAGGATGAGTTAAACAAGCATATAGATTTGTGGCCTTCTCCAATTTTCTTTTCTACAGCCTCCTTTATCCCTCATAGCTTTAATTTCTTAAGAGGAACTTTTTTAAAAAAAATATGTTTTATTGATTTTTTTACAGAGAGGAAGGGAGAGGGATAGAGAGTTAGAAACATCAATGAGAGAGAGACATCAATCAGCCGCCTCCTGCACGACCCTTACTGGGGATGTGCCCGCAACCAAGATACATGTCCTTGACCGGAATCGAACCTAGGACCTTTTTCAGTCCACAGGCTGACGCTCTATCCACTGAGCCAAACCAGTCTCAGCAAGAGGAACTTTTATGACTGGTAGACTAATGAAATTTCAGTGAGTTCCCTGATAACTTGCTTTATATAAATTTCATCTCTAACTTCTAGAAAAAAAGACAGACAGAAATTTTATTAAAATTTTAATAAACCATAATATTAAGAAAAGGAAACAAAAATAGATACTTAAGCCAGCACTAACTTCTGTTTCTATTTTCTCTCTCGATATTGGAGGCTTAACTTACCTAGGACTATAGTAATATAGTTATGCTGCCGGTGTAACGCATTAGAAGGTGTAAGTGAAAATGGGCGATGGCTTGATAAAATTTGCTTTCCAATCTGGAAGAGCATTAGTAGCTCACATGAGGCCACAGCAGAGACTTGCCTGGGTCTTGTCTGTGGAAAAGTATGTCTTACCGCACTTGCTTCTTCACAGCTCAGCACTCTCTGGCATTTTGATCCTTTTGCCCATTGATGCTCACTTCAGTCTGTCAAAACATCAAGGGGGAAAATCCCCAAACTGAACAGACGAATAAACACTTTTAATGTGAACAATCTTATTCAGATCAACCTCTTTCAAAAAAATACAAGTCAGTGGTTTTTTTTTTTTTTTTTTTTTCTTTAAGTAACTCAAATATTGCTATTTTTCCTGCTTGTATTAATATGGCACTTTTCATTTTATGGACATTAGCCAGTTATTTGCTACGTGCTTCAGTTTTTCTCTGATCACATTTCTATTTGAGCTTTATCTCTTCTATTCCAGAATATCTGATCTTTGACCAAGTTTATCTAATTTTGTGAGTAAGTCTGCTATTAATCAGTGAAAATCACAGAAGGGAAAAGAAGCAGTGAGCACCAGTGAGATCTCACTTCAATATATATAGCTTTTATAAGAAAAACATTTTTATTGTGAAATTTAAAACCATTATTGTATGATACTAGGTCTTTTAGCATAACCCAATAGGCCAACATTCAGTATGGACAACTTACAAGAGACAAAGTGTTATTAATGCACAAATACTTCCGGCAGGTAGAATTTTAGCAGCATGGTGATTAAGTGCAGCAAAAATTTCTCTTATATCGAGTAAGAATCCAGTAACCTCTGGATATTTTTGGTAACATTAAGAAAAAGCTACTGCAGTCAGGAGATCAGTAATCTTTAGACTTCAAAGGGACCACAGTGAAATATTAGACCTGAAGCCAATGAAAAACACTAACTTAGAAAGCAATGGTTTTCCCCAAAATGCAAAATTATCTTATTCGGATGCTTAGTATAGTAGGATCTGACAGGTTTTCAGTGGTAAAACAGCAGAGATAAATGATAACATTATTTATATCTTTACCGCCTGAAGGACACAGATTAAAAATCAGCAGCTAGAACACCTATGATAGCTCCTGAGACAGGTTAACCTATGTATGCCCTACATTCATTCCAGGCTGTGATGGTCAGTGTGAATGGTAACGCATGAGAGTGAAAACAGTGACCTAGTATGTCAGTCAGAAAGTACTGAAAAAGTGACAAAATTGTATGTTATTAAATGACAAAACATATTTTGAAGCTTTATTTAAAAATCTCTCACTATTCATTATCAAAGTTACAAGATTGTTTGCATACCAATAGACGGACTGTAAACAGGAAATTTTCATTAAGGAAAGATGGGTTTACTGTAATTTGATCTTTTACAAAAAACTGCTGCAAGTTATTGATAACAGAATTTCTCTTTTACTTTCTTAAGTCTAATTCTCTTGAAAATTAAACCAATGTTTCCACTCCTTGAGCTAAAGTTCAACCATGGTCACCTTAGGAAATACCCCTGTTTATTTGTTAATCAGAAATACAAATTGAGTGGCACATATTTCCATTTTCTTCTTAGGCCAAAGGTTTCGGCTTCATTATATTTTACAAGAAAACAGAAGACTTGCAGTGATCCTGTAAAGTCTTTCCTGTCGCAGCTGAGGTTTAATGACGGCAGTGGAGGAAAGCAGTGGTGATGCAAAGCAAGACCAGCCCCAGTGCCCTTATCAGACATGGAATCTTTTTCCTGTTTGGCTTGCAGCAGGGTTTCTGGTCAGGTTGCCTCCACCAAACCTGACTGAAGCAGAAGGGTAACATGCTCTGGTAAATCCTGTCATAGCTGATCCTTCAATCCGTGGGTTGTGGGATGATACTAATATGGAGAAAATTATCCGGGTAGCTCAGATGTTCACTCAGCCACTGTAGAGGTGTTTCCAACATTGGCTCAATTCCATGAATCATCACTTGATTCTTTCTTTCCCCATCTATTCCAAGAAAGAAATCCAATAATAATAATCAACATGACTTAAAACAATTGGAGAAAAAAACAGTCTGTCTTTTAAGAGTCTTTAGTAAATTAGATGCATTTTACAGCTTCAACAGATTAAACCTGGTCTGTCTCCTAAGCAGGAAATGTGGACATGGAGAAAGTTCAGATGTTGCAATATGTATCACCCAAAACAGAAACCTGAGAGTTACAATGAATTCTGATAAAAATTCTGTTGCTATATGTGAAAGTATTCATTCTTTCTTAATTACTGTGCTTACCTAAGATTGACGTTAGTGAAACTACAGTGGAGAAAACAGCCCATTGTACCCACTGACCAGAATTTATTTTAGCTATACATTAAAAACTGTACTATACCACAATTAAAAATGGCGGGTACATGAAGTAGGTCATACATATTTAAAACAAATAAAATAGATATGTGAGTAGAAATCATCAAGAATAAGATCTGTGTTTAGGAAGATGTTTAATAAAACAGATGAGAGCTATAGGTTAATTTTTAATAAAGCTGTTCAAACACATCAAAGTTTTAGAGACATTATTAGAATAAGAGTTAAAGTTTTAATGAGAAGGAACTGAGAGTCTGACTCAGGGACTTCTGTTTTAGTCATGAAACCTGATTGACTTTTGTTAACACCCATTCGCTAATTAAAAGGGTGCTGTCATTCACACTTCTCTTTTAAATTCAAATTTTATTACAAATTAAATTTAAGATGAGTTTTACTTCTTTTATGATTTTGGAATGATATTCTGACAATCTTTAAAGTAAACAGAAGCACCTAGGAAAACAAAAAAAGCAAAACCAAACTCCTCTTTTGGGGGGGAAAAAAAAGGAAAGAAATAAAGAAACTGTGTTGTTCTTTTAGTACAATTCTTGGTTTGTCACTTTTTTAGTCTCTTCAAAATAAAATATCTTAACCTCTCAGCTTCCTGGAGAGACAGAAGACAACAAGGAAACAGGGAATTAATGGAACCACATAAGAGGGAAATGAAATACCCTACTTTTCCCCCATTTTGCTCTGTTCAAAATGACTTTTACATCTCTAGTGCTCTAAAGTCTAGGCAAAACAGGCTAATGATGTATGGTGGAAATGGTTTGGCTGGCACCTGAAACAAGAGACCCTTTTAAAGAAATATTTAAACTTCCTGTTAGAGGCAGCACAAGTCCTGGTAGGTGACAGTACACAAATTGACAATAAGAGAGGGTACAAAAACACTACAGAGAATTGCTAAAAGAATGCCAAAAATACAAACTTAACACACTATCCAACAGCCAAATAAAAATTCCAAACAAACTCCCAAATCACTGTCATAGTTTAAAACAATTTTGGAAAAAAGACATCACCTCATACTACTAACCTAAAAAATGCTTTCATGTTTTATCTGCCAATTTTTGTTGCATCTATACAAACTTTTTACACAGTTGTGATTACAGTGTTAATACAATGATTGTTAATGATGAGTATCATCTGTAAATAAGAGATTAAGCTATACACAGAATCTATAGAAAGCAGGGTATTAGTCCTTTAAGATTGAAAATGTTGGTATTCAAATGGATACACCTTCCACCATCTGGAATGATTCATACTTCGTAAATTCTAGATTGTTAAACTTTATTGCATTAAATCTTTCTTAGAATATTTGAAAACATTTCCGGTGTATTTCTCTTTATATTCTTATTATATATTTCTTTTGAAATATTTTAATATTCTCAGAATCTTCCTCCTACTTAGCACTGAGTCAAAAAATGAAAGAGCAGTGGTATAAGAGTAAAAGTTCCTTATCTGTAAAGTTTTTTCTTAAACCAGAGTCACTTTGGGATATTCTGAAACAGAGTAGAAGAAAAAAGTTACAACTCAATATCCAAAATACTCTGCCTAAAGCATTTAAAAGCGGGAGCAAATATAGTGCGTGTTTGAAAGGCAAAAGATTAGCCCTGTTACCCCAAAGGATACTTGGAGTTTAAGTTGTACAATAGAAGCTGGAGAACATAAACACGATTAACCCAGTGAATCACATTATCACAAACCTGAATAGGCAGCACTGATTCTATGCTTTTATTTTAGGCCATTTTTACTCTGCAACTTAAAAAGTTTAGGCAATGAAGGAAGTGGATCTAGTTATATCCGTCAACACAACAGTTTAAAATGTTAAATATATTATTTTGGTAATAGTTACAGATTCTCTTATTCATCACTGTATCTCCAGTGCCCCCACGGTGCCTGGAACCTTAGTAACTAGTCAATAAAGGTTTTCAGGGCTTGGATCACTTTGCTGCTGGTAAAATACACTGTCACAATAATTTATTTTGAGACTAGCTTTTAATGGTTAGCAGAACTATATAGAAGAGCCCTACCTATACAGACTCTTGGTTATTACAACAAAAAAAAATCAAAATGTTTCCAATAAGCCAAGAAGTAAATATATATGCTAAACTCATGCTACCATAAATAAGAGCAAAGCATGACTATACTGTTGGGACAGGGGGAAAGGTCCCCTTAGTCCTTTAGTTCTTTTGGCTTGTTGTAATACAAACAACATACAGCAGATTAACAGGAAAAAATGAAAATTTTAATAGGGGGATTCATATAAGTATGAAAACTCCCAAGACAGTGAGGCAACATTGGGTGTATATGTGATTTACAGGTGGTTGAGGAAGCATGTGGCAGCAAATTCCTGCTAGGCAACTGGGAAACAATGGGACACAAAGGTATCTAGCCTAACTTGCATATATATATATATATAAAATTGATTTTTTTACAGAGAGGAAGGGAAAGGCATAGAGAGATTAGAAACATCAATGAGAGAAACATCTATCAACTGCCTCCTGCACACCCCCTACTGGGGATGTGCCTGCAACCAAGGTAAATGTCCTTGCCTGGAATAGAACTTGGTATCCTTCAGTCCGCAGGCCATTGCTCTATCCACAGAGCCAAACCAGTCAGGGCATAGTGCACATTCTTAAGGTGATTCAGTCAAGACTCCCTTCCTAAGAAAAAGGGGAAGTCAAAAACTTCCCAAGTTTGTTGGCTTTAACTGATTTCGATTTGAAATAAACTGCATGCCAGGATGGCACATTTTGGGGGATGCTTGCTCCCAACTCCCACAATACATTCTGCTAATATCAGAAAGAACAAAATGGAATGGTGAAAAGTTAGCAGAGCTTTTTCTTTTTCCTAGCAGTAGAAAGGAAACACTTGATGATATTGCTGAAGTAAATCATGTTTTTGGTAAATATGCCTTTGTGTTTCAAAATGCGAATCTAGAATTTAATACTTGGGGATAAGAAATATGTCACTTCAAAGCAAATGACTGAGGAGAAAAATGTTATTCCACACTTCACCCACTCAAGATTCTTTTTGGAAGTTAGTCTGATACTTTAAAGCAGGCAAACACTGAGCTGTTAATTAAATGAACTAGTTCTATGTAAAATTTTCTCAGACAGTGTGCTTTTTGAGGGTAACTTTGATTTCAATATAATTTCAAACATGGAAAAACTGCAAGAATCCTCCTAATATATAGAAACCCTGGGTCTGTCACATCCCTAACAGCTGGAGGCTCGACCAACCGGAAATCAGTCCTATAGTCAGTGCTGGGTTGCTGTGGCAACCTAGCATTGCTGTGGCTACAGGCGCGGTGACCCAGCACTGATGGTGGAGGAGGCTGCGAATCAGGCTGGAAGGAGGCCTAAAGAGAGAAGCAGAGTCTGATCCACAGCCTATGTGGCAGCTGTTGATCAGCACTTGCCTCTCTCTTTTTCTCCAGGCCCTGCCAGCAGCCACACTTCCATTTCTCTCCAGGCCTCCACCAGGGCTGCTGATCAGCCCTGCCTCTCTGATCAGGCCCAGAGATGCTAACTGGCATAGAAACTGACCAATCAGAACCAAATTGGCCAGCAGAGGAAGGCAGATGGGGCAAGATCAGACCTGCAGGGGAGGGCAGTTGGGGGTGAAATCAGGCTGGCAGGGGAGGGTAGTTAGGGGTGATCAGGCTGGCAGGGAAAGGCCATTGGGGGCAAGATCAGGATGGCAGGGAAGGGTAGTTGGGGGAAACCAGGCCTTCAGGGGAAGGTAGTTGGGGGCAAGATCAGGTCATTGAGGAGGGCTGTTGGGGGTAAGATCAGGCCAGCAGGGGAGGGCAGTTAGGAGTGATCAGGCAGGCAGAAGCAGTTAGGGGGAAGGAAGCAGAAGGCAGCGGTTCCAAATTGTGAGAGGAATGTCCAACTGCCGGTTTAGGCCTGATCCCTGTGGGTCCCTAACTGGAGAGAGTGCAGGCTGGGTGGCTGCTGGCTGGGCTGGAGAGAAAGAGAGGCAAGTGCTGATCAATAGCTGCCACCCTCAAATTTTGTGCATCAGGCCACTAGTCTATATAATAAAAGCCTAAATGACCATTACGGCGGAATAACCAGAACAGCTGGTCACTATTATGTGCACAGGAGGCAGATATTCAACACAGGAGTTGCCCCTGGTGGTCAGTGTGCTTCCACAGGGGGTGCACCGCTCAGCCAGAAGCTGAACTCAGGCAAGCACAGCAGCAGTGGTGGGAGCCCCTCCACCTCTGCAGCAGCGCTAAGAAGCAGTGAGCCGAACGGTAAGGAGCAGCAAGCAGTAAGAGGGTCCTGGACTGTGAAAGGGATGTACGCCGAGGAGACCTAGACTGCGAAAGGGCACAGGCTGGGCTTAGGGAACCCCCCTACAGTGCATGCATTTCGTGCCTCTAGTATTATGTGATAATTTCAAATTTTATCAGCAATCACCATTACTTTTATTTCAGTCTAGGATCTAGTCTAGGAACCACACATTGCCCTTAATTTTCATTTCTCTAAACTCTGTACAGTTTTTAGCATTTTGTAATCTTGCCCACTTTGAAGAGTACATGTCATTATTTTATAAAATGTCAACGGCAATTAAAAAAAATTCTCACCCGAGGATATGTTTTTATTGATTTTTACAGAAAGAGGAAGAGAGAGAGGAACATGGATCAGTTGCCTCCCGTATGCAGCTGACCCAAGATTGAACCTGAAGCCAAAGTATGTGCACTGACAGGGAATCAAACCCACAACTTTTTGGCATATGAGATGATGTTCCAACCAACTGAGCCACATGTCCACATAGCAACTTTTAAACTAATAGTTTTAATTAATCTTATAAATATAAAAACACTCATAAATCCTTTGGGTTTGTGACTTAAGGAAAATGACAGAAACAAATGTCAAAGATGTGTATTTTCCTTAGACAGGGAATTCAGTTCATTTAAAGAGATCATATATCAATACAGAGACTATCAGAACAAAATTATATTTCTTATATATTTCTCACTTTTAAGTCCAACTATTTTGAGAAATAAGATGGAAATGTATCATAATTTTGTATTATCACCAATAGCCTGATAAAAACAAATTCAATTCTACACTAGTTTCTACTTTAAAGCATTTTTGTTCTTTTTAGTCCTCACCTGATATGTCTTTTTTTAAAAATTGATTTTAGAGAAAGAGGAAGAAATAGGGAGAGGGAAAGAAACATTGATGAGAGAGAGAAACATCCATCAGTTGCCTCCTGCATGTGCCCTGATCTGGGATTAAACCCATAATCTAGGTATGTGCCCTGACCAGTAATCAAACTTGCAACCTTTTGGTACATGGGATGACGCTCCAATCAACTGTGCCACCCGGCCAGGGCTACATGAGTCCTTTATGCCTAGACAGGTACATATTTCTTTTAGAAATGCAATCAGCACACTGGTTTCAAATTAATAGGCAAATCACTTAACCTTGTGAGTCTGTTTCCTCATCTTAGAGTGTGAATAAAGAATTCTAATCTTCAGGGTTGCATGGAGGTTTAAACGGGATAGCCAAGTAAAGAACTCAGCACAGGGTTTGGACATAGTAGGTATTCAAAAAATTAAGTGACTTTCTTCCTCATTCCTCCCTTCCACTCACTCCCTAAAAAAACACGTGTCAAATATATTACTAAGACTGAAGACAGAAGATCAGTTTTTGAAAGGTCATGGTTTAGTATCAAGTAAACACTCATTGTAATTCTCTTCCTGAACACAAAGTTATGAGAATAATTGTTTTACTGCTAACATGCAAAAGGCTATAATTTGGCCTCATATTAATATATACTCTGCATATTATTATGCAGTATGGCACATGCATTTTATGAATGTGTTAAGACAAAAAGTGATAGCAACAAAAATCTAAAGACTAAATCATTATGCAAACAACAGAATGAATGACATTTAAAAAAATTCCTCAAGTGTTATAAACCCTCTGGGTTAAGCCAGCAGTGCTACCAACATGTATATGTGGTAGAGCACATCATGACAAGTCAAATGAGCCCTATTGTACTATGATTACATTGCTTAATAGACTTAGGTAAGGTTCTTATTTTCTTAAAAGATGAAAACATTATTGGAAGGTGGGGGATGGAGGGCGAAGGTGTCACAAATTCCAAAATTTTTGCAATACATTTGAAAAATACTATTTGAGATTTCACAGTATGTGATGAATCTGTCTTTTGGAGATTTCTATTATAGCAATGGCTCATAGCCTTCCCCATCCTAATCTACATTTTAACCCTTATTTTTTAGCCAATTTTCAATAAGGAATATGACCTAAATGTCTTTAAAAACAGGTCACTTGAGATTCTAGAGAGAGACATAAGTTTCATTCTTACCATTAATAGGTATACTAAATATGTGAAATCTCTGAATTGAAAGGAAGCTAAAGAAATGGCTGGTATACCTTCATGGGAAAATGATTTTAATCAGAAAATTTCAGTTTAAATAAAGAACTTTCTTTTTTAGTTTACACTCGTGAATATGGAATAATAGAAATCTAACACCATACCCTGTAACTATGTTTTTAGCTTTGTGGCTTCACATTTACATTTTATAATTCAGCAGAAAATGACTCGGTTTGCTCCTTTGAAAAGTGTGATGCTGAAGGTAAAACTTCTAAATAATACCAAATACTTCTGAAAAAGTTTTAAACAAATAAAGAGATGAGTCTTTTGATTACCACTGGTCTGAACAATTTTGTTCTGTCTGACAAATTCTGTAACCTCTGATATGTTCATTAGTAAAATGCCAACTAATTGAATCCATTGACATGAAAAACCACAGGCTGAAATCTGAAGTGCATACATCATGTTGAAGGATTTTGACTCAGCCTCAGCGGTAATAGTCAGTGAGGTCAGGTCAAAGAGGGTTAAACCAAGTCAGGATATAGCCAAAGGAATACATCAAACGCTGATTTTAAAAGGGCAATTAATCTTAGACAGAAATGCTTCCTGGGGAATGAGATCTCAATCTTAAGAGCACACTACATGATGTAGCAGTAAAAATGAACATATACAAGCTTACAGAGCTTTTATCCTATGATCACAAACAGAAGGAGAGTGCTATTTATCAGAGAAATACAAACTCATTTAAAAATACTTACATTAACTTCTTCCGGATCTATACTCATTTAGCCGTACAGGACTTAATGAACATGTACTATCACAGTTAATATATACCACATATCTCTTTCAATGCATAAACTTCATATATTTAAAAAAATTATTTCTACCTATAATATTCCCAGAACCTTGACTATTAACGTTTTATACAAGATTTTCAAGACATGGCCATGTTAATTTTCATTGACTTTTACTTATAATCTTTATATTTTATAATGAGGATATAACCCAAAATTTAAACTAAAAAACAATCCCATATAATTAGCTATAATTATAAATTGGACACTGTATTAAATTAAGTAAGACCATTTAAATAAACTAAAAGCCTCCTAACAATAAAATAAAAATGTGGTAAAGTTAGATATTAAAACTTTTTCATTTACTCCCCCCATCCCCCCTTCTACAATTTTAAAAATACAGGTTCAAATGTTTTGATCTGGTTTCATAAAACAACCAGTAATTCCAGTTGGGTATAATAATGCCCATCAATAATTGTCAAGTTTGAACAATTGAATAGTTCAGAATTGTTTCATTTAAAATATAGGTGGTAATGACATAGTTTATACATGGCTAGACTGAGGTTGCACAGGACTTAGTTTAATGAAGAGATGACTAGCTTTTAATCACCTGCATGTGTTATTATCTTGTTAAGGGAATTTTGTTTTCTAGTGCTAAAAGTGAAATATTAATTGTGCAAGTGTCTGTTTCCACTTCTAAAAAGCCATGTTAATTCATTTAACTTCCTGAAATTTAGGTAAAGAACAATAATTGAGGGAAATGAGAGGCATCTTCTGACAAGTCCAGTAACCTCATCTTCATTAATGGAGAATAACAAAAATAATCAGTTTATTACTTCCTTGATTTTAGAAGACATATGTCAATGGATTAACTCACTAACAGATTCTAGATCACCAACATTAGTCCATGTTACCCATATGTTCGGACAAAGCACAGAGATGGAGGGAAAACAAAACAAGTCAAGGCAAAAAATTTTAGTTTACAATTTGGTGGCATAATGATAAATTCAAGAAAAGAAAATAGAATTATCAAGTTAAAACTGAGCCTAACAAATTGCTTTTGTCAAACTTGAGTACAGATTATTGCTCCTGAGGGCTACATATGAAAATCTTATTCAATTCTCACTGTGCATAACTCTGTATCTTTTTAAAAATATAAAATACACATTCAGTGAGAAAGAAAAAACAATGAATAGCAGAATGTGTTAATATGAAACTGAAAGGGTGAAGCTTCCATAAGAGCCCAGTGACCCAGTCCCACATGTTTGGCTCAAAATCTCAGCAAAATTACAAAATTCTTCTTGTGAAAAGCTAGAAACTTCAAATCAATGTGTGTTCCGTGACTTATTCAATAAAAAACTTTCACTATCAGACAACATTTTCAGACCTCTAGCCTTAAGATTTTACTTTTAATACATTTTGACAAGTAAATGATAATAGAGCTGGCCACATTAACTATGGAGATGCCGTAGCTTATTTCTTCCTCAACAAAGCCCACCTCCAGCATTTCTAATCATGTCCAGAAATTAATTTCTAAAAAAAGTAACTATCAGGGCACAGAAGTCTTGCCATATAGAGTTCATCATACATCATACATTTACATCTCTGTGCATAGGCCAAACATCAGTATTTGTCTCTGCACAGTGGGTTTATAAGAAACCCACCACCACAACAACAAAAAAACATTTATTTGAGAAAAATTACTATCCAATGCATAAGAAAACAACAATAACAAAAAGTGTTCACTGTAAAACCTTGGAATGATACGATTATAAAATCTCATTTAAACAAACTTCATTCACTTAAACACATGAGGCAGGTAGTAAGAAACATCCTCACTTTATAGAATAAGAAACCTGGATACATTAAAGGAAAAACAAACAAACAAAAAAAACAACCTCATACTGAAATGATGTTCCAAATAAAAAACTCTGAATATAGAAAGGAATATTAGAATGAAGACAAATTCTAAACGAGTAAAAAAATAATTACTAAAATTGTAAACCATTATTACTTTTATTCCTAAACCCTAATTCTGATGAAATTTGTAGGTTCTGTGTTTCCATGTTATGAGTTTTTAAATGGAAATGCCATGTCTTTGGGGGACAGTGCCATCATGCACTCACTGTCTATTGCTGGTTCAAACTTCAACTAGAAGAATCTGCCTTAGATGAATAACATGAGATTTAGATATTTCTTTGCTTTAATTGCTTTATGTTTGAAAAAATAATTATTGTAACCCCCAACAGCTAACTCATTTTATAAACAATCTAACCGTATTACATAGAGCAAAGGGGGGGGGGTAATATGAATACATTATCTTTTCTTATATTTTGTAGAAACTTATTCTGTGGTTTCTCATAAAGCAATATTGCCCCCTTGGCAACGTGGCTAAGTGGTTGGGTGTCAACCTATGAACCAGGAGGTCACAGTTTGATTCCTGGTCAGGGCACATGCCCAGGTTATGGACTTGGTCTCTAGTGTGAGGTGTGCAGGAAGCAGGTGATGAATTATTGTTTCACTGATGTTTCTATTTCTCTCTAACTCTCCCTTCATCTCTGAAATCAATAAAAAAATATTTAAAAAAATACAGCAATATATATGGCAAATTAGATATGCCTAAATGGGATATTATGACTCCCTTAGCCTAAAGTTGTTAAAATTATCTTCCAATGTACTAATTAGGCAAAAAAATAGATGGAATTTAAGTCACTTAGTTCCTCAGTAATTTCCTCACATTTCTGACCTTACTGAAAATTTTCTTCATATTTACAGGAGACAAGTAGAAAACTATGGCTAGCCCTCAACAAAGAGAGACTATTTAGACCAAATATTACCCCTTAACCAGCTCCTGGGTAGCTGGTGAAGGATTCCACCTCTACAGTGGTCATTTGGTTTAATGACCTGGTTCCTGCTTTTCATCTAATTTCTGCGTACCTTTTAAGACTCATCTCAGGCTTCACTCCTTTTCCAGAATGGATAAAACAGCAATTCTAGGTGCTTCCTACCATTCTTTGCATATCTCTAGTACTGTACACACCACATCTATATACCTTTCTGTCCACTCCAACTGGACCAAAGTTTCTTAAAAGTAGGGCCTATGTCTTATACATCTTAATATCCTCAATGCCAGAAGACAGTATAATGCAAAGAAATTTAACGAAGAATAATAAAATTTACAACTTCAATTGAAAACCAAAAATTAAAATGGTTGGGAAGGGCCTCAAGGTAAATAGGTTCCCAGGTAGTAGGGCAGAAATGGAAATGAAAAAAAGGCAAGTGGCTACAGGATTATAATTGTCAATAAGAGTCATGTAGGGAATCCTTATTAATTTGCCATGGAATGTAAACTTTTCCTTACACATACAATAAATTTGTAAAATATCCATATGAATTCAGAACTGAAACAGCCCAATTGTTAAAGAGGATTAACCAAAGCATGGCCAGACATTTTTATTCTCTTAAGCCTAACCTCCTAGGTTTTTATACATTATAATTAGAAAACCGGGAAATGAAATATGATTGGGCAAAGCTTACATGTGTTCTGTATTCTTCCAAGTAAAAGAATAAAAGCTACAGGCTTTAACTTTTGCTGTTGTTTTTAATGTTAATGAATAAAGAAAAAAATTCACTTGTCTCATACAGAAGCTTAGCTTTGAGTCATTTTAACTAAAGCTGACACCACAGAAAAAACTTACCTGAATTCACCTTTGATTACTTCCTGTTACCTCTAACTTGGCTAACTCCTCTAGTCACTTATAAAACAACAAAAAAGAAACACACAAAGCATCATTAGTTACTCCACACCAACAATGAATGACCTAAAGCATGTCTTCATAATTATTAGTATATTCTACCTTCATGTGATGAAATAAAGGCAAAATTCCTTCATGCATGAATCATTTCTTAAAGGAGTAGACAATGGTGCCACATAAATTTTATGAGGTACTTTCTCTATCATGTGATGATAGCTAGTTCTTATCCAAACAACACCCAATCTTAAAGTCTTTCGCTTTCAACCTAAGTTGGGTGCAGATGTTTCAAAAT
Source organism: Lasiurus cinereus (assembly GCA_011751065.1). Lineage (NCBI taxonomy): Eukaryota > Metazoa > Chordata > Mammalia > Chiroptera > Vespertilionidae > Lasiurus > Lasiurus cinereus. The sequence goes on along the minus strand of JAAGEH010000018.1, from coordinate 30,298,102 downwards.
GCTTCACGTTTAACAATGCCACAGGCGTACTGAACCAGACAGTAAACAATTCTTGACTGAAATAGTGACCTGTTTTAAATAGACCCCACAGATCCTGAAATGACCGTTATTTTCCAATATGAGGTGACAAAAGAAAGAGGCAAATAAAAGTTTTTTCCAAAAATATTTGTATTAGAATGTGGCCTCTCTTGGTATGAAACAATCAAACGTACCTCAAAAGTATAGGTGCTATTGATAGCATTTCAATTATGTCTATATGGTGTGTGCACATGCATGCATGCACATGTGTGTTTCCCACCAATATAAGCATGTAACAATTTGGGTGTGAAGAAGACTGTCACACAAAGATATCCACCTATTGCAACTGAAATCACCTAAGAAGCAGGTTTGTAGGTTGAAGTTATGAATGGCTACCTCACCACTCCCCTTCAAAAAAATGCATGGGAAGTCACACTGTGTATTCTTTAGGAATAGATGTACTTGTAGCACCTGCTAAAAATTTAGAAGAGAATAAAAAATCTTTAAAAGAATAAAAGGCCTCCCAAATTTGTGTGGAATTCTTGTACAGGGCCATGCTAACCTTGCATGTATTGTGACCTGGATGTAGGATGGCAAAACAGCACAAAGGTGCATTTTATCAGCTCAAAGCATGTGATTGCTTTTCATTTAAATGCCTGACTGTCACAGACACCATTTTAATAAATTCAACAAGAGTGGTTAGAATCATATAGGAACTCTAAAATAAACAAAATAAACAAAATCAATATAGAGGTTCAGGTTCTTAAGATCATACCAGGAAATATTCTAAGAAAGAACAGCACATACGTGAGATTATGTAAATACAAAACATAAAGAGAAAGAAGAAAGCAAACATTTCAAAATGTTATTTTAAACTAAAAAAAAAGTTAAAAAGTTTAAAAAGTGAAAATGAAAATAAATGGTAGCCTAGTAAAGTGAGAAAAAAAAAATATGAACCAGGAGATGGAGATGACCTGAGTTCTAAACCTAGTTTTGCAATTAAGTAGTAAGAAACTAACAGCAAATCATCTAAAATAAAGAGAATGAACAAACAACTCTAAGGTTCTTTAAAGATGTCAAACACAAAATTAACACTCAACCAATTTCTTCCTGCTCTTTTCCAGTATGTTTTCCTGCAACATTCTGTGTATTTGTTGACAAGTGTGCTGCTGGTTCAGGGGTAGATCATTACAGCAGAACAATTTTCCTCCAAAGTTTTAGTTTCATTGTGATGTTCTAATTCAATAGTCACGGATCTTATAAAGATGTATTACATATTTTAAATGACAATGTTTTGAGAGTGAATTGTCAAAAAATATAAGAAAAAAAGGTAGCCATTTGAATATTAAGCTATAATTACTCTTAATTAATGAAGGCATTTTTCAATGTTCTTTAAAGTACTATGAAGAAAAAAATATATACAGTACACAGAAATGAATAAATGAAAGTCAATGCTTGCAGTGAGGTATGAGGCTCACATCCTATCTCTGTTAGCAATAAAAATGATTAATATATTAATCATACTTCAAATGAAAAAACTAGTCCATATTCTCAAATCTTCAAGAAAGTAGCAAAACAGACAGGAAATAGGGATTGTTGTTTGTGTGTGTATATATGTGTTTAAATCCTTACAGCATGGAGAAAATAAACTGGAACAGTAAGTATTCCTAAATCAATAACAGTTACAGAAAATACCCCAATAAAAATTTCTGTAACTTGACTTCAAAAATAAAAAAAGTTAAATTATCCCTATAAGGACATACAGAAAAATAGCAAAATTGGTTGTCTCTGTAGAGGGGAACTGGATTAGGATTTGGTGAATAAAAGTTGAAAAGAAACTTTATATAAATAACTCAAAATTTAGTAATAAGAAGAAAATAATCTATAAAATTTGAGGAAAAGGTGTGAATACATATCTCATTACAAATGTCTAGTACATGAAAACACATTCATCTTCATTATTAGAAAAATAAAAACTAAAACCACTATGATACACCACTACAAAAGCACTAGGATGGCTATAATAAGACAAAAAGTATAGGCTAATAAGAATATAAAGAAACTGGAACTCCCAAACATTGCTGGCATGACTGTAAAATAGTGCAGCCAGTTTGGAAAAGTTTAGCAGTTTCTTAAGAAGTTTAACATAAATGTACCATACCACTCCTAGGAATCAATCTATCCAAGAAAGATGAAAACATGTCCACATAGTTATCTGTATGCAAACATTCATAGCAGCATTATTCTAAAAGGTGAAAAGGTGGTAGAAAACAAAAAGAGAAATAAAAGGGGAAAAAAATTGAAAAGGTAGAGCCTAGCCAGTGTGGCTCAGTGGTTGAGAGTCAACCTATGAACCAGGAGGTCACGGTTTAATTCCTGGTAAGGGCACAAGGGTTGATGATTCTATCCCTCTCCCTTCCTCTCTGAAATCAATCAAATTATATATATATATATATAAAGTAAAAAAGTTGAAACAACCTAAATGTCCACCAATTGGCGAATGAATAAATAAAATATAGTATATATACCTAATGGACTACTAGATAGCAATCAAAAAGAGAAACTTATGAATTACACTACAAATAGGATGAAACCAAAAAATATTATGCTAAATAAAATAAAACAATCACAATTTTGTATGCTTCCATATATGTGAAATATCCAAAAGAGGCAAATTATAGAGACAGGAAGAAGACTAATAATTTCCTACAATTGACAGTGAGAGCACAGATTAGCTGCCAACAAGCAAAACTAAACTACTGAGATGGTAAGTATGTTCTAAAACTAGATTGCAGTGATGAATGAACAACTCAATAAATTTACTAATAATAAAAATCATTAAATTGCCAAGAAATTATTTAATTTAAACTCTTACTGAAAACTAACATTACACAGTAACGAAAATAGGTTAAGACTGGAAGACAGTATTATGGTCAACCTAATGTCAATTATGCTATGACTTAATTATCATAAATAATGTTTCAGGTAATGACACAAAGAAGGAATTCGGTAACTGAAATTTTGAGTAAACACTTAACCCAGCATTAGAAATATGAGGGTGTGCAAGGCACCATCAAAAACCTTGAATATATGGTCTAGTAGAATACTCTCATGACAAATGACAGCAAGACCTAATAATATATTTATAAACTCTTTAACCAATAAAACCTGTTCAATTTCAATCATTCTGAGTACTGGTCAATAATTGTTTTAAAAATCAATCTCTGTTGGTATTTTAGATGTCCCTTTGTCCCCTGCCCCCATTGAACTTTTGTGCAATTTAGAAGTGCTAGATATACACAAGAATGCCAGAAAAAGCAGGCATATTTAATTAAGAAAAACAAAGGTAAGATATTTTATTTTACCACCTCTTATTCCTTTACAATGAACACAGTAGAAGATTAAAAATAGTATTTATCAGAATTGAATTTACAAATGAGAGGCCCAGGAAACCAAAGATGTGATATAAGGATAATTTTTTAATATATATATATATTAAATATAATATATATATATATATTATTGATTTTTTACAGAGAGGAAGCGAGAGGGATAGAGAGTTAGAAACACTAATGAGAAAGAAACATCAGTCAGCTGCCTCGCAACTAAGGTACATGCCCTTGACCGGAATTGAACCTGGGACCTTTGCATCCACAGCCCGACGCTCTATCCACTGATCCAAACCAGTTAGGGCTGATAAAAGGATAATTTAAGAACAATGTATTTTATTTTGCCAAAGAGAGTCAATTCCTTATTTTGTTAGTGCCAGTAATTTGTAAAATAGATTAAATATTAAGTACTTCTGTTTCAAAACTTTCCCCTAGAACAGTGGTTCTCAACCTGTGGGTCGCGACCCCTTAGGGGGTTGAACGACCCTTTCACAGGGGTCGCCTAAGACCATCGGAAAATGCAGATATTTACATCACGATGCATAACAGTAGCAAAATTTCATGGTTGGGGGTCACCACCACATGAGGAACTGTATGCAAGGGTCGCAGCCTTAGGAAGGTTGAGAACCACTGCCCTAGAAGATAATGAAAATTTCTTCTGGCCCAGCTGGCATGGGTCACTGGTTGAGCTTTGACCCAAGAACTAGGAGATCACTGGTCAGGGCACATGCCAGGATTATAGGCTCAATCCTCTGAGGGTAGAGGGAGTAGGAGTGCAGCCAATTGATAATGTCATTAATATTTCTATCTATCTCTCTCCCTTCCTCTCTCTCTCTCTCTAAAAAATCAATAAAAACATACTTTAAAAAAATTTCTTCCTGAAGTAACTAGTAAAAGTTATGACTGCAGAATACTTATGTTACCTTAGGAACAAAGACAGATGAAAAAAATGTTTCACCACAGCTAATTATACTACCTTCAGGAGCAATCGCAGAAGGACAGACTTCTTTGAGGAGATCTCCTAAAGTATGCAATTGTCCATCTGTAGCCACAGGACGAAAAAGCTTCTGAATGAAAGGTCGTTCAGTCGTTGTCTATTTAAAAAATGAAGAAAGAATTCAAACAATTAAATCTTTGTTGCTACAAATAACAAATTAATAGATCAGAAATTTAAAGCTTTGTTGCAAAGATTCCTTTGGATATAGTGCAATCAGAAACATACATCATCAGTGAGGTATTATTGCCCAAAATGCTTAACATAAAGTCGAGTAAATCTAGCAATGAGGAAACATTCAAACCCAGAATGTGCAATGCTCTAAAACAACTGGCCTAGATGCCTCAAAAAAGTTTTCAGAGGCAATATAAAATAAAACAAAAACAACACAAAAACATTAATAAAGACTGACAAGATATAACAACTAAATACAAAAAATAAACCTTGACTAAATACTGGATTGGAGAAGAAAAATTTTAAAATCAGCTATAAAAGACTTTTTTTGGAATAACTTGGGAAAGGAGGAATGAACATTAGACAACTTCATTAAATTAATGTCCAATTCTGTAGGTGTCAAAATCGTGGAAGGGAAAGCAAATGTAGAAAAATGTTTACTGGTAAATTCAGATGAAGGATATATATTGTCTTAGTTTTATTACTTTGACTTCCCTATATTTAAAAACAAATTTTCAATATAATCAATACAGCAACAGTTATTAGCACTATGTCATAACTTATTGCTAATTGATTTTAATGTTTCACCCACTTTTATAATTAAGTTTCATTTTCCTAAACTACCTCTATAGGAGCACGTCAACGATGATGGAAACTTCATCATGACATAGAGTGCAGAACCTCCGGAATCCGCCAATCTACTAACGGAAGTATTGTTTATGAGCTCTATGATCTTGTAATCAGTTTCTCCAGAAATTTGGGACATTCCCTATTTCTTTTTTTAAAAATATATATTTTAATTGATTTCAAAGAAGGAAGAGGGGGAAACAGAAATACCAATTATGAGAGAGAATTACTGACCAGCTGCCTTCTGCAAGCCCCACACTGGGAATTGAGCCTAAAACCTGGGCATGTGCCTGACCAGTAATCTAAACCGTGACCTCCTGGTTCATAGGTTGACGCTCAACCACTGAGCCACGATGGTCAGGCTATTTCCTATTTCTTAAATTTGTGTGCAAATAATTAAAGAATTGTGCCAAGCACAGGTAAGTTAATAAATAAATAAATAAATAAATAAATATATGATAAAGGGAATAAAAATAACCTCCTCCTCTTGTTATTTTATTTTAACACATTCCGGACAGATCACAAGAATTACCATGTTATCACATTACACAGTGTTTTACAAAGTATCATACTTTAAAAAGATATTAACATGAAAGAACATGTAATAAATAACTTTAAAATGCAACAGGTATTTAAGGCATACCTTTAACATTTATGTAAAATGTTTTTTGTACTTGTTCAATACCAATTTATCTGGCCACTGAGTAAAATTAGAAATAAAACTACTGGTCTGCAATGTATTAAGCTGGTAGTTTTTATTTTAAACTTCGTGGTATGAAAAATTATAGAAACCTAAAATTACAGAGTAATGCCTTAACTATATGTATAAAAGCCCAAGTGACCAGCCAAGCAGCTGACTGGCCAGTAGCTATGATGTGCAATGGCCACCAGAGGACAGACACTAAACACACAGGCATGGAAGTGTTAAACAGACTGATGAATCTCAGAAGAAAGGGGGAAGAGATTAATCAAAGATCTTATATGCATACAGAGGCCTGATGCACCAATTCATGCACCAGTGGGGTCCTTCAGCCTGCCCTGCAGGGACTGGGCCTAAACCAATTCTCTGACATCCCCCAAGGGGTCATGGGTTGTAAGAGAGCACAATTAAGTGACCCTACCGGTGCATGCATCTTTGCACTGGGCCTCTAGTATTTTATAGGAAAATGATCTCACCTATCTAGCCATTAAAGAAAATTTTGTTGCCCTAGCTGGTTTGGCTCAGTGGATAGAGAATCAGTCTGCAGACTAAAGGATCCCGGGTTCGATTCTGGTCAAGGGCACATGCCCAGGTTGTGGCTCAATAAAGTAGGGGCATGCAGGAGGCAGCTGATCAATGATTCTCTCTCATCAATGATGTTTCTATCTCTCCCTCTCTGAAATAAAAAAAATATATATTTTTAAAAATGATAATTTTGTTTTGTTTTATCACAGAGGTATACCTCAATTTCTTTGACATAACTGTTACAGATTTGGTAAAAAAAAATCTGGTTTTAAATGTAGACATAAACTAAAATATAGCAAAAAAAGAAATGTGGTGCAAACATGTGAGCTGCCTTTTGCAACTTCACATTGTGCATTCAGTGGGTGGGTACATAATGTTAAAAATAATGTTCCCATAATACATTTAAGTGTTTGTGGCAAGTAAGAAAAGTTTTTAGAAAACAAAATCCTTGATAATATGCACTGAATATAATACAATTCATTGAACTCTATTTTTTTAAAGTATGACTGATATCCTTCAATTTAGGAAGCTCATACTTTTCACACAAGATGAAAGTGAGAACAATATTGTGCCCAATCAAGGACTAACTATGTAAAGATAATAAAGATTAGGTGACTTCAGAGAAGAAAGAAATGAATAGGGGACTGAAGTAATAATTTGAAATAGCTAACACCCATTTAGGGCTTTCTATCATCCAAGCAATGAAGAGGCTTTTAAGACTTTTTAGCAAAGGAAGGGAAGTGATGAAAGAGGCTATTCTTAAAGGCTAATGGAAAGCAGTACTGTGTACAATGACTTGGTTAAGAGGTAACATCAGGATGACCAGTGAGAGGCTGTTTAAATAATGCAAACCTATGTGATAACATCAGGCACTGATTCAGTGTAAAAGGAGGGGCAGGACTGTTCTCCCAGTAAAAAACAACAACAACAACAAAAACACAACAAAACCTAAACTGCATCATCCATAGTCTGATCTGAAAATAATAGTTTTCAGCAAAGTCAAATCAATCTTTTCAAGATTCAGTCGCCCTCGCCTTAACCCAGTGGTCGGCAAACTGTGGCTCGAGAGCCACATGCAGCTCTTTGGCCCCTTGAGTGTGGCTCTTCCACAAAATACCATGGCCTGGGTGAGCCTATTTTGAAGAAGTGGTGTTAGAAGAAGTTTAAGTTTAAAAAACTTGGCTCTCAAAAGAAATTTCAATTGTTGTACTGTTGATATTTGGCTCTGTTGACTAATGAGTTTGCAGACCACTGCTCTAACCAGTTTGACTCAGTGGATAGAGCATCAGCCTATGGACTGAAGGGTCCAAGATTCGATTCCGGTCAAGGGCATGTACCTTGGTTGCAGGCATATCCACAGTAGGAAATGTGCAGGAGGCAGCAGATCGATGTTTCTCTCTCACCGATGTTTCTGATTATCCCTCTCCCTTCCTCTCTGTAAAAACTAATAAAATATTCTTTTAAAAAAAATATTCAGTCGCCCTCTACTTAATAACAAAATTGTGAAATGGATTAGCTATAATAAAATAGTATATAACTAGAGGCCCAGTGCATGAAAATTGTGCAATGGGGCTAGGGGTGGGGGGTGTTCTTCAGCCTGGCCTGCACCCTTTCGCAGTCTGGGACCTCTCAGGGCATTGGGCCTAAGCCAACTGTCAGACATCCCTTTCAGTCGAGAATGGTTTGCTCCTTACCGCTTGCCTGCAGCTGAGGAGGAAGAGGCTCCCGCCACTGTTGCTATGCTCACCGCACTTGCTAGCCGTGAGCCCAGCTTCTGACTACGCGGCACTCCCCTTGTGGGAGCGCACTGACTACCAGGAGCAGCTCCTATGTGGGGCTGGGATGAAACACAGGAGGTTGGCCAGTTGGGGAGGGATCATGGGAGGGTTCCAGGGCGTGTCTGGCCTGTCTCGTTCAGTCCCAATGGGCCAGACCCCAGCAGCAAGCTAACCTACCAGTAGTAGCGTCTGCCCCCTGGTGATCAGTGCACATAATAGCAAGCGGTTGAGTGGCCTTGGCATATCATTAGCATATTATGCTTTGATTGATTGGATGACCAGACACTTAGCATATTAGGCTTTTATTATATAGGATATTATAATAAAACAATATAACTATAATATGCCAAACAAGAAAGGTCAACTAGTTTTACCTACATTATTGAAATTCCCCTCCATTTCCACTTTGACCTGTAGTTTCTCTGTACTTTTCTACTCTCTCCCAAATATGAGTGGTTATAATAAAGGCATAACAATCTTTATAATACTAGTGACTCAGTGCACAGATTCATGCACATTGTAAGGAAATTAATTAGAAGGTGGCTGGCAGGTTGGGACTGGGTAAGATAGGCCAGAAACGCCCTGGAGCCAACTTCCCACAGTCCCTCCCCAGAGTATGCAGAGTAAGCGGGGTCCCTCAGGCAGGTGAGGTTCCCTGGCCTGTCCTTCTGGGATCAGGCCAAAACTGGCTCTCTGACATCCCCTGAGGGGTCCCGAAGTGCAAGAGGGCACTCTACAAAGTTGCTGTCATACAGGGTGTGAAATACAAATGTCAGTGTGCATTAACCATATTCGGGGTCAACAGTACCCCAGTAACAACATAACCTACAGCCAAAGATGGAATTGTGTGGCCCCACAAGGAATCAGGTTCCCTCATCTTTGATTCCAGGTTGCATCACCCAAGAAATGCCGCTACCAAGTCACTGAAGTTTGGCAATCCCTGCACTGAGTGTCTGCCCCCTGGTGGTCAGTGCATGTTACAGTAACTGGTCAGACACCTAACATATTAACCTTTTATATGTATAGATTATTTGCTTGAGGGGAGCAGGGAAGTCTGAGCACTATTAACATATTCTGTAGAATGGTAACCATGAAAATTCTCATGAAAGTAAATTGCTGTTTCTCATCTATATATAAAAGGCTAGCAACTGGAACAGCAGAATGACCAGAACGACTGGTGGCTATAATGGGCACTGCAGCAGCCAACTAGCCTGATCTGGACCTCAACTGCACCTCTGGCCCCTGCCAACCACTCATGGCCCCTCCTGCTGCCAGCCTGGCCCAATGGGCCCCCATCAGGGTGGGCCTGCTGGACCCCACCTGTGCATGAATTCGTGCACCAGGCCTCTAGTAAAACCTTATTTTAAAAGACAAAGATCCTGCCCAGCTGTTGTGGCTCACTTGGTTGAGCACTGAACCATGTACCAAGATGTCTCAGGGTCAGTTTCCAGTTGGGGCACACACAGGGGTTGCAGGCTGATACCCAGTAGGGGATGTGCAGGAGGCAGCCGATCAATAATTCTCTTTCATCATTGATGTTTCTCTCTCTCTCTTTCTCTCTGAAATCAATAAAAATGAATTTTTTTAAAAAATGAAGATCCACCCCTGGCAGATATGGCTCAGTTTGTTGAGCATTGTTTCATGTACCAAAAGATCAGAGGTTTATTCTTGGTTAAGGCACTTGCCCAGGTTATGGGTTTGGTCCCTAGTCAAGGTGCAGAGAAAAACCAATCGACCTCTCTTTCTCTGTATCTCCCTTTCTCTCTCTCTAAAATCAATTTGGGGGGTGGGGGGCGGCTATAAGAGGTTAGTAGGAGGGAAAGGGGACATATCTAATATTTTCAACAATAAAGTTTTGAAATAAATAAATAAAAACTATTTTAAAAGTAAATAATTAAATAAATAAAAGATGAAGAATCAAATACCCCAATCAAAAATCTAATAAACATTTTGTTTAATAGAGATTAGTATGTCTTTAAAAACTGAAATTCTTATTCTTAAAAATTTATTGTTCTAGAAAAAAAACCCAATTAAGTGTCTGAGTAAGTCACACCAAATATGGAAAAGACTTAATTTTGGGAGTAACCCTTAAAACAAAAGCCAGATTATTCAAGTACAGGATTGTGAAAGGCAATGGGAATGGAGGATGAATTTATGCAAATTTTTAACAAATCTCATTAAGCCTAAATTGGAGTTAGCCAAGAAGACTAAATTATGTTAGGAAGTATTTAAAAGCTATCTTCCTTCTTATATAGTAAGATTTAAAAAAATATATAAAGAACATGAATTCTTTAAACTTTGATTTAATATACATGAATGAAATCAGACAATGCTAACTGTATCCATGGTCATGTAAATCTTAGTCTGACAAACAAGAAAGCCACAATAGCAAGAATATAGCTGATACTTAATCTAGCCACCCTATTTAATAAAGATGTAATATGCAAATGGTTGTTACACCGTGAAGCATAGCGACCGACTGAGTAACGACCGGATCATGGACCAGCAGGAGGGTGGGGCAGCAAGCTATAAGCAGGCAGTGGTGAGCTACAGGAAGGTGGGGCAGTGGGCTGAGAGCTACAGGAGGGCAGCAGTGAGCTACTTGGTGCATGGGTTCAGGCACAGGGCTACTAGTTTATTTATAAAGTAGTGCCCCAGTGAACAGATTCGTGCACACTGAAAGGAAATTAATTAAAAGGTCGCCAGGCAGGCGGAACTTGATGAGACAGGCCAGACACACCCTGGAGCCAACCTCTTATGGTCCCTCCCTGGCCAGCCGCAACCAGGTCAGTGCTGTGGATCAAAGGGTGTCTATGGAGAGAGCTGGGTCCCTTCAGCAGGTGGGATCACTTTGATTGCAGGGATTGGGCTGAAACCAGCTCTCTGACATCTCCTGAGGGGTCCCGGATTGCAAGAGGGAAGTTCTCAGGTGACACACCCCGGAATCGGGTTCCCTCCTCTCTGGTTCCGGGATGTGTCACTTGAGAACTGCTGCTACCAAGTCATCACAGCTCGGCAGCTCCTGCGTTAAGCATCTGCCCCCTGGTGGTCAGTGTGCATCATAGCTACTGGTCAAACTGTCTGCCCCTTGGTGGTCACTATGCGTCATAGTTACTGGTCTAAAGGTCGCTTAGCCTTTTATATATACACTGAGTGGCCAGATTATTATGATTTCTGAATGCATAATAAGCTGGCCACTCAGTGTATATCCTATATAATAAAAAGCTAATATGCAAATTGTCTCCTCAACCAGGAGTTCGATCAGCAGGCAGACCGGCCAACCACCCATGTCCCCTCCCCATGGTGAGGCTGGCCAATGCCCAACAATGAATGATTTCATGCACTGGGCCTCTAATCCTATCTAATAAAAGAGTAATATGCAAATTAACCACTACTCCGCTGTACCCACAAGCCATGCCCACTAGCCACACCCACCAGCCAATCAGGAGTGATTATGCAAATAAACCCCAACCAAGATGGTTGTGGCCACAGAGCGAGGGAGCTTGGGTTTCCCTGGCAATGGAGAAAGCCAAGCTTTCCACACACCCTGACAGGCCCAAGCCCCCACTCAAGGCTACAAAGTTTCAATTATAGAAGATAAATAAATCCCTACAGAAATGGCTGCCTCCAGGGAGTGAGCAAGAGGTTTGGCCCCACTCAAGGCTACAAGGTTTCAATTATAGAAGATAAATAAATCCCAGACACCAGGGCCTCCACTTGGGTCACTGGGGGGTGTAGCTGGCCAGCAAACCACCACAGGCCCCTTGCTCAGGCCACCCCATGCCCCAAAGGAACACCCACCCTGCTCTGGGACACTCTTCAGGGCAAACCAGCTGGCCCCCACCCATGCACCAGGCCTCTATCCTATCTAATAAAAGAATAATATGCAGATTGACCATCACTCCAACACAAAAGATGGCTGCCCCCATGTGGTCAATGATCCTGCCCACATGTGGACACAAGATGGCCAGCAGGGGAGGACAGTTGGGAGAGACCAGGCCTGAAAGGGAAGGCAGTTGGGGGTGATCAAGCTTGCAGGGGAGGACAGTTAGGGATCATCAGGCTGGCAGAAGAGGGAAGTTGAGGGTGGTCAGGCCTGCAGGGAAGGGCAGTTGGGAGGGAACAGGCCTGCAAGGGAGGGTAGTTGGGGTGATCAAGCCTGCAGAGGAGGTCAGTTAGGGGTGACCAGGCCGGGAGAGGAGGGAAGTTGGGTTGGCCTGCAGGGAAGGACAGTTAGGGGCAAACAGGCTGGCAGGGGTGCAGTTAGGCATCAACCAGGCTGGCAGGGGAATGGTTAGGGGGTGATCGGGCTGGCAAGCAGAAGTGGTTAGGAGCAATCAGGAGGGAGGCAGGCAGGTGAGCAGTTGGGAGCCAGCAGTCCTGGATTGTGAGGGATGTCCAACTGCCATTTAAGCCTGATTCTGAATGGGCCTAAATGGGCAGTCGGACATCCCTCAAGGGCTCCCAGATTGGAGAGGGTGCAGGCTGGACTAAGGGAAACTGCACGAATCCCCCATGTATGAATTTTGTGCACCAAGCCTCTAGTACGCGTATGCACGGGCACACGCAAACACACACATACGTATATATATATACACATACACACATACACACACACACTGAGTGGCCAGATTATTATGCGTTCAGAGATCATAATAATCTGGCCACTCGGTGTATATAAACGAGAGGCCCAATACACCAAATTCATGCAAGGGGCTCGGCCTTCACTGCCACAGCAGCTGCCTGGGTCCTCTCAGCCTCAGCTTTGTCCAGTAGGTCATCCAGAAGGACGTCTGGGAAATCCTTTGACTATCCAGTCTAATTAGCGTATTATGCTTTTATTATTACAGATACACAAACTTGTAGTGACTCCAAGAAGCAGAATTGCTCTTTCATGAGAAATATGATTTGGTAAACTTATCTTTGAAACTACCCTTGTTACTTTCTAAAAATTTATGTTAGGAATTTCTTAAATATACCAAATGGAATATTCATACCATGGAATACTACTCAGCAATAATTTTAAAACTTACTAATACACATTAAAACTTGTATGAAGCTCAAGGGAATTATGCTGTATTAAAAAGCCGAATTCTAAAGTTTATAAACTTTATAACTACATTTAGATAACATTAGTAAAATGACAAAATGTTAGAAATGGAGAAGATTAGGGCAAGGGAGAAATGAGGTAGGTGAGGCTGGTGGCTGTGATTACAAAAGGGTAGCCTCTGTGATGGAAAATTAATGAAATATGAGTAAGGTTTGTGGATTGTATTAATGTCAATTTCCTGGATATAATATTGTAATATAGTGACAGAAGATATCACCAATGGGGGAAACTGAAGGAAAGATATATCTGTATTATTTGTTATAATTGTATGTGAATATTATATGTTAATTCATGTAAAGCATTTAGAACAATGACTAGCATGTAGTAAATGCTCAATAGGTGTTGTTACTGTTCTTATCAAATGGGATGACACAATATAAATTTATAAATACTGACATGTATTTTATATTGAGTTGTAATATAAAACATGGATGATTTTAAGAAGATGAGGCTCTTGTAGTCACTCTGTCACTACATAATATCAGTGCTAATTTTGTTGTTTTGGTTATATATATTGTATCAACATACAATAAGAATTAGAAATCTGGTTTTTATTAAAAATAGCAAAATACAGCTAGAAGGGAACATAGCTGGCTCTCTGATTAAGGTGTCGATGACTATAAAGAGGAAGAAAAATCACATCAGACAGTAAAGGAAGATTCTATTCACTGAAACAAACTGATTAAAAGTTATGAAAGATAAAAACATAAAAATTCAGAAAGGATGTCCAGCGGATACATGATTCACTGGGCTGTGAAACTTACAAATGGCTTTATTAAAAAGTGGGGGCTCCCTGGCCCATGTGGCTCAGTGTATAGAGTGCTAGCCCATGGACTGAAGTTCCTGGGTTCAATTCTGATTAAGGTTATGAACCTCAGGTGCAGGCTCCTCCCCAGCCAAGGCCCTGGTCAGGGCACTGCAGGAGGCAACCAATTGATGTGTCCCTTTCACACTGATGTTATCTCTCTCCACTGTCTAAAACAATGGAAAAATACCTTGGGTGAGGATTAACGACCACCACAAAAGGTGGGGGCAGGGTGTGTGTATATGTGAGGTGGTGGTGGTGGTGGAGTATCTCCTATTGAGTGAGACTGCCGGCAAAAGCTGATGATGAAAAGGGACCCAGGCTGTTAAAACATCTTGGGCAGAATCAATCTAGGTTCACGAACTCCAACCAATGACCCAACCACTGTAAACTGAATCCATAATATCATTTACTCCAGTGAGCCTTAGATGAGACTGAAGAAGCAAGTATTACATGATACTCTACATATGTTGTATTTTTTCAGATGTAGCAACAAGTTTTGGTATCATCAGCTACTTTGTGCATATGCTATGCTTTTTATGTCCTCTGAAATAGGATGATTTACTACATTTATAAGCAAAATTTATTTAATTCACAATAGTTGCTTAAGTATATCAAAGGGTTCATGTGTTAGATTTGTATGTGTGTTTTAAAAATCAGCTATACTAAACTATAACTGGAATTATTAATATCTATCAGTAAAGAATGTAATTACATGTATAGACTTATTTTATTACATAAGTATTACTGTGTGTTTTAGAAGAATAAAATCTGGAAAGGTTATGAATTAAAAAATATCAATAAGTGAAAACGATTGCTCTTATTTTTTAAATAAAATTACTATATTTAAACTAGTATAAATTGAATTGAAAGGCATTGAAAAACTAGATTTTACAATATACAAGTCTAACAAAGAGTAAATAACTATAAGTATGGCATCCATGCACAAAAGCTACCTCCAATATTAAAAAAAAATTATTAGGGCTATGAAAATCAGTGTATTTTCACTTGACACAGTTTTAAAATAAACTAAATTTACTATATTTGAAAAGCTTTACATAATAAGTAGTAAAAGCTTCATTAACACCAAAATGGTGACAATGATGAATACCAATAAATCTTTCTTTAGATCCTTAGTTCAAGAAAACAAAACCACAATACTTTTGAGAATTACATAGCTGCTGATTAATAGTGGTGACAGGCATTAATTGTTAAGGATATAAAAACAAGTAAATTGCAATGAAGGATATTGTATTTATTTCCTGCCTATGCTAAAAATTATTTTTGAGATTTCTTATAGCAAAAGCATGCAGATAACAAAAACAATTAATACATATGTAAGCTTGGATAAAATTAGCCTCTCTCTTATATGAAACAAACAAAAAAAACAACCAAGGTCATAAATATTGACAATAGAATGGTGGTTGGGGAAAGATGGGTGAACTCATTTTGTTTCAACAAATTGAAAAAAAAAATTTAAGGAACTAATCCTATTGCACCTATAATATTAATTAGAATTGGGAGACACTGGAGAATTGGGGAGTCCCTTTGGTTTGCTTGAGAAATAATGAGGATATGAACTTATATGGTGGCAAAGAAAACGGAGAGAAGAGATATAAGGGATGTGGATAAATAAGGTGACCTGAAAATATATTTGCTTCATTGATTCATTTATTTGTTCATTCTTACTTTAATCCATCCCTTATTGTCTCAAGTACTTGTTAGAGATACTTGGAGAAAAATGAGCAGAGTTTCTGCCCTCACAAAGCTCTCTGACCAGCCCTAAGTAACTCCTTTAACCTAGCAACTTAAAATTTAGTCCTTCTCTGCCCTAGCTAGTGCTGCTCAGTGGTTAGAGTATCACCAATTCTGGTCAAAGCGGGTAGCTGGGTTGCAGACAACCAATTGATGTAGCTCTCTCACATCTATGTTTCTCTTTCTATTCTCTCCCTCTGCCCTCTCTTAAACAAAAAAAAAATCAATGGGAAAAATATCCTCCAGTGAGGATTAAACGGCCCCCTCAAAAAGTTAAGTCCCTCCGTAAGTGTTCATTGCCCCCATCCAGAACCATATCCTTTCAAATTCTTTCTGCTTTCCTAGCCTGTTCTCAAACCTCTCAGTTTCTGACCACATCGTACTTTCCTTATCATGGTCCCAACTCTCTTCACAGCACTCTAGCTCTAATATCTGGCTCCACCTCTTAGGGTCACTTCCTACTTCATATTTTGGGTTATGGCTGATTTCATATGCTTAAGTAAATTCTTGCCTAGTCCAGCTAAGCCTGGTGGTCTTTGCAACTAGGCACAGTCCTTATGGCTGCCTCCCATTCCCCAAAGAGCCCAGATCTAGGCCCTCAGAATCCAGCTATTAAAAAACAAAAACAGCCGAGGCCAGCTTGGCTCAGTGGATAGAGCGTCGGCCTGCGGACTGAAAGGTCCCAGTTCGATTCCGGTTGGGGGCATGTACCTTGCTTCAGGCACATCTCCAGTGTGGGGTGTGCAGGAGGCGGCTGATCGAGGTCTCTCTCTCATCGATGTTTCTGACTTTCTATCCCTCTCCCTTCCTCTCTGTGAAAAATCAATAAAATATATTTAAAAAAAAAATCATCCCAATAGTAGTACCCTGGTGCAGGGCCTCTGACTAATGAGCAGAGAGGGCACAAGAAAATTGTATCATAAATCTTCATTCATTAAACATTTATTGAGCACTATCTAGGGTAACACTATGCTATGGGATACAAAGAAAATAAAGCACACAAAAACAAATAATAATAATACAGTAATATGTACAGAAATATGTACAAAACTCTAAAACCACAAAACTTAAAACCACAAAATTTAATTCTGGACCTTTCGGCAGCTAGAGCAAAAATACTCCTTCTCCCCCAAAACCATAACTGGTTACATAATTTCATTTTCTAAGAGTGGAAGATGTAGCAAAAGGTACAAAATAAAATATGCTAAGTGTGGTAGAATGTAATATATTAAAACAGTAGTGAGTTTCAAGAGAAGATGGAACCAAAGGAGGAAATATAGAAGGTCTTTAAGATTCCAATGTGAAATATATAACATTTTTTAAAAAGAGAAAGAGATAGGCCTTTCAGGCATAGTTCAGCACCAATCCTCCCCTTTCATAAGGTGAGTAGCTGGAATACAATGGTACCTATGAGAAATTAGTGGCTAAGAGAAGAAAAGTGGGATTAGGAAAGGCTTGGTTGAAATCCCAATTTACAACACAACTGACTGTGTACTGATGTGTTGTAAATTTCATTAATCTTTGGGAGTCTGTTTCTGAATTTGAAAAATGGGAATAATAATATATATCTTTAAATGACTGCTATGATAATTAAATAATATGAGATCCATAGATCATTTTATGCAATTAGGTGCTTAACAATGATTAGTTTTTTTCATTCCTCCCTTTTAAACCACTGTTACTAGTAAGTGTGGAACCAAATGTAATACTATTTACTTAGTCTCTATAGAATCACTAACAAAGAATGAAAAATAACTGGTATTTGACCATCAGTTCCCTTTGAAGTCTTGTTAATTAGAATATGTGGCACAAATAAAAACAGGGGTTTACACAGGATATGCTCCCAGACTTTATGAACAATGACACATGATATGCTCTTCAAACTGTCACATGCATATTTGGCCTAAGATATATTCATGCATGTAAAATTTTGCATCACATGCTTTTTAAAAGAAGCCTCATATTAAAATTAGCTTAAGAATATACACAATTACAATACATCATTAAAAACAAAGATCAGACCATTTTCAAATGAATGCTTTTAGACCTTTACAGTAAACAGTCTTTTTGGTGGTGGGAAGTGGGGAACCAGAGGGGAGTGGGGTGGGGAGTCTGTGCCACTTAATCAGATGACTTTTATCTTTATGTAGGGAAATAGGAGACTTGAAAATAAGCACTTTCTGTAGTTATGCTACCAGAGCCTGAAGTCCACTTTTAATATTCCCAAGAATTCTAAAAAATAATAATTAACATTTAAAAAGCTGTCATTATTATAGTCAGGGACACTTAATCCTCAAAGCAGTAGTGTTCTCATTAAGACTATGATTAAATGAAAACACCATCAGAATTATATCCATACATCTGGTTTAAAGTTTATGTTTTGTCTTACTTAAACTTATATTTATTATAATTCTGTCTAGACAATGCCAATGTATTTTGTCACATAAATAGTTAAGGCAAAGTTTCTTCAAATACAGGCAACAGTCTGTGTCTTCTTCATATCCTTTCATTGAATAACATGTTACAGGAAAGCACCATTTTTCTTTTGGTCAAGATGAGATCAATTTGCTGGTGTTTTGAGATAAACTATAAAAAAAGTTACACTGCTTAAAAATTTTATATGGAGTTATTAGTACAGTAGCCAATGAAAAGCTTTATATAAAAGGGCTAGATATTGATGTTTTTAGTAATAATTATCTAACTTCTTTTAAAGCTTCTCAAAAATGATTTCAAAATCATACCCAGGGAATCAGTTTAAATTTTACCATCTATAAGAGTTTAAAAACATCTTTGTTAATTTTCCCAAAACCACTCTAAAAATGTAGGATAATACAAAAGAAATGCAATTAATAAAACTGTTTTCTACTGAAGAATGAAAGGACACTTATATATGGGTGACTTCTTTTTTTGTAGTATGCTCATATAAAATAATTAAGCAATACTTAAAATGTACAAATAAATCAAAGTAGCAAGAAGAAACATTTGAGTAAAAGAGGTCTCAATAACCTCAGGCTTGAAATTTTGTTCTCTTGATGCCCAAAGTGTTTTATCCTCTAGTAAAGTGCTTCTAAACCTTGATTAGGATCTAGGAAGCTCTACAGCGATTTCCAGCTATCTATCTGAACTCAGTCTGTGGGTTTTGCAGTGAATTCTAAATAAAGTGCATAATATGAGACTATTGATAACTAGAGGCCTGGTGCACGAAATTCATGCACAGGGCAGGGGGTAGTGGCCTGCACCCTCTCCAATCCGGGACCCCTCAGGAGATGTCCAACTGCCTCTCACAATCCAGGACCACTGGCTCCTAACCACTCACCTACCTGATTGTTCCTACCCCTTTCTGCCTGCCTGATTGCCTCTAATTGCTCCCCTGCTGGCCTGATCGCCCCTTAACCGCCTCTGCCTCACCCTGCACCAAGGACCCAGGATTCCCTCCTCCAGCCGGATGCAGGCACCTGGCACCTGGGCCAGCTTCGCCCGGGCCGCAGACACAGATGCCCAGGAGCACAGGGCAGGCAGCTTGTTCCTCTACTGGGCCGCTGGTGTCCGTGACCTTGGTGTGGGCGGCTTGACCCTCTCCCAAGTGCACATGCAGCCACTGGCACCCAGAACAATGGGGCGGGCAGCTTGTCCCTCCCCTAGGCTGCAGCCCCAGCCGCTGGCGTCCAGACTGCAGGATGTGCAGCTAATCCCTCTCCTGGAGCACAGCCCCAGCTGCTAGTGCCTGGGACTGCGGGATGGGCGGCTTGTCCCTCTCCCAGGCTGCAACCCCAGCTGTTGGCACCTGGGACCATGGAGCTGGTGGCTTGTCCCTATCCTGGGCCACAGCCTGGCTGGTCCCCATTCCTCTCTCGCAAGCTCATTTGTGCATTGCTGATCCCCATTCCTCTCTTCCCAGTGTTGAGTGTCTGAGCTGTTATGGCATGATGACCATTTGCATATTAGCTCTTTATTATATAGGAAGGATTGTCTCTGACACAAATAATTGGCTTTGGATTTGGCAGTGGTTTCTTAGATATGACAACCCAAAAGCAGAAGCAATAGAAAAGTTGGACTTCATAAAAACTAAAAATCTCTGTGCTTCAAAGGACATTATCAAGAAAAGCAGAAAATCCAGTTTGGAAGAAAATATTTGCAAATAATATATCTGGTAAGGAATTTTATCCAGAATATACAAAGAACTCTTACAATGGAACAATAAAAAGACAACACAATTTAAAAAATAAACAAAGAATTTAAAGATATGAACACAGAATTCAAAGATATTTCTCCTAAGATAATATAAAAATGGCCAATAAGCACATAAAAAGATACTTAATTAGTAATTAGGGAAGTACAAATCAAAACCAAAATAATATGCCTCCTTATATCCACTAGGATGGCTATAATTAAAATGATAGTAAGTATTTGCAAGAATGAAGACAAACTGGAACCCTCATATATTGCTGGTGAGAATGTAAAATGGTGCAGAAACTTTGGATAATAGTCTAGCAAGTCCTGGAAATATTAAACACAGTAATTTTTTTAGAATGACCCCGTAAATTCCACTCTTAAGTATATACCCAAGAGAATTGAAAATATATATCCACACAAAACTCTGTATAATAATGTCCATCAATTAATTGGTAGATGGAAATGTGATGTCTCCATACAATGGAATATTACTTGGCCATAAAAATGAATGCATTGAAATATGCTACATCAATAAACCATGGAAATTTAATGCAGGTGAAAGAAGCAAAGACCTAAAAGGCCATATATTGTAAGATTCCTTTTATATGAACCGTTCAGGATAGGCAATTTCACAGAGATAGAAAGTAGATTAGTGGTTGACATGGGCTAGAGGGAAGGGGAAATGGAGAATGATAGCTAATGGGGTATGGAGTTTCTTTTTGGAATGATAAAAATGTTCTGGAATTATAGCATGTCCTTGAATAATGTCATCTATAATAATAAAAGCATAATATGCTAATTAGACTGGACAGCCAAACAACCTTCCAGATGTCCTTCCAGACAACTTTCTGGACAAAGCCAGGGCTGCGAGAGCCGAGCCCCTTGCACGAATTTTGTGCATTGGGCTTCTAGTTTCATTATAACATTAATACAGTGGTACCTCAAGATACGAGTTTAATTCGTTCCATAACCTTGAGGCGTGGGAAACTATGAGACGCTCGAGTCGCGGTAAACTGGTGGGTCATGTGCAGCCGGCCGATCCACGTGATTACTCCTATCTGAAATGTTGCTCGTATTTCAAAGCAAAAATCGCTAGCTCGAAGGCTCGTATCTCAAAAAATCTTGTATGCTGAGACTGGTTTGGCTCAGTGGATAGAGCGTCGGCCTGTGGAATGAAAGGTCCCAGGTTCGATTCTGGTTGGGGGCATGTACCTTGCTTGTGGGCACATCTCCACTGTGGGGCGTGCAGGAGGCGGCTGATCGATGTCTCTCTCTCATCGATGTTTCTGACTTTCTATCTCTCTCCCTTCCTCTCTGTAAAAAATCAATAAAATATATTAAAAAAAAAAACTTGTATGTTAGGGCACTCATATCTCGAGGTACCACTGTAGATGATGGAGGAACTTAACTCTTCTTTATATCAAATAGCCTATGGTAAAACTGTTTTTATTATACATTGTTTCCCTTAAAGTCACAGAATCTATCAAATACATTATTGATAGGACTATTGTATGTGGTAGTGATGGTTGCACCAACCCTAAATATTCTAAAAAGAAATAAAATACAGTGGTACCTCGAGATACGAGTGCCCTAAACATACAAGATTTTTGAGATATGAGCCGCTGAGTGAGTGATTTTTGCTTTGAAATACGAGCAACATTTGAGATAGGAGTAATCGCGCAGATCGGCCGGCTGCACATGACCCACCAGTTTACCTCGACTCGAGCGTCTCATAGTTTCCCACGCCTCAAGGTTACGGAACGAATTAAACTCGTATCTCGAGGTACCACTGTACCTTGTAAAGGAGTGAACTTTATGGTATCTAACTTCTACCTTAATAAAGCTGTTATTAAAAATTAAATGTAGCTCAGCTGGTGTGGCTCAGTGGTTGAGCCTTGACCTATGAACCAGAAGGTTGCAGTTCAATTCCCAGGCAGGGCACATGTCCAGGTTGTGAGTTAGATCCCCAGCTAGGGGCATGCAGAAGGCAGCCAGTCAATGATTCTCTCTGACCATTGATGTTTCTATCTCTCCTTTCTCTTCCTCTCTGAAATCAATAAAAAATTTTTTTAAAGTAATTATATGTAAAAATGCTTATGTGGATGATAGGGGAAGTGCTTCTAGGTTGGTAGCCTAGAATCATCATAGTCTGATTTATAATCATTATACATGTTGGTTTCATAAGTTTTTAGGAAATAATCTATTTTTAAAAATTTATAATACTTAAAAAAAATTTTGAAGGTCAAGAGCCCCCAAACAATAAGGATCAGAAAAATACTCCTGTCCTCATCGATTCAAATAATTACAGATGTGTGTTTTTTAAGAAACTGTATAGCATCATGGCAATTTAAATAATTTATTTGGAAATTTAAATAACTGCTTTAATTATTCGGCAAAACACATTTAAAACTCATGTTCTGACACTTAAAATGAAACCGAAAAATTGTGAAATTACAAAATGTTCATTTAAAAGGGGGAATGTTTACTAAAATAGATTCAGATTTTAATAAGTAATCTATCTTACCAAATACAGTGTATGCATCATTTAAAAAAACCACCCTCTTTATTCATAAAAGTACTGCTCAGATTATAGGCTCATTATGTCTACTGTTTCTGAGCTTCCCCAGAACCCTCTCTACCAGTCAGGATAGAAAGGAACTCATCATCCTACTTCCTTCCTCACTAGCTTGGAAGCTCTGATTCCCACCCACACTCCTGTGACCAAAAGTGGAGGACAGACTCTACAGTAAGAGGAACTCTTTTCCTCTTGCAGATTCTCGAGTTAGCACCTGGAATGATACAGGAAAAATACTATAAATGCAGTTAGGGTTTACAGTACTGATATTATAGTTCAATTTTATCATTAATTACATAGCCTATCTAGGAATTTTATTATTTGTAATACAAGTCCCTATCTCCATTAAAAAAATCAAATTTTTGGAACACAGTAAATGTAGAGAAGGCTGTCTACAGAATTCAAACCAGGCTGACGTTCCCAGCATCTTATTTCAAGATAATCTGACATCACTAACTCGGCAAATGAAATTACAGTCTCTTTTTCATAATAAAGGTTTTAAAGTAGCATAAATATGCTGTTATTTAGTACAAGGAAACACATGTGACTTTTAAATAGGGTATGAAAAGGATTGTATACATCAAAGGTTAATTGTTATATAAATTTAAGTGACAGTTTATCCATCTGAGAAAAGGAATACTGGTGAGCTGCAGGGTTGCACAAGAAGCATCCTGCTCCAAAGAATTCATTAGCAAAGAGGATACAATGTGGTGAAAAGCTATAATCACTGTTTTTAAAAGTCCTCTTAGGAACCAGGTCTTAAAAGATGATAAACTTGGCCTCATGAATAATTATCAGCCAAACTACAAAATGAGTGCAAGAGTATGTTATTCCAACTTAAAAGATAGTGCTTTACTTAAGGAATTTTACTTACTGTTCCAAAGACAGCATCATTATTCCCCAAAATTAATTAAAATGAAAGGAAACCTTCCTTACTACACAAAATGATTATAATAATATTTAATGTGAATGCTGTTAAAACATTCCAAAGTAATAAAACTATTTGTTTACATGGGCTATAGCTTAGGAAGGTATGGAAGTGCAAAGTTTTAAAAATTTTAAAACGATAATGTGGTAAGGAGAAAAACAAATTTTTAGTTCCACTCCATTAAGGATTCCTCAAACAACGTAGAAACCAGAGTTCAAGTTACACTTTGATGTGTAGATCCTTTTGAAAGCTACCCTGTTTTATATGAAGCATCTGCAGCTAAAATGAACACCTAGTGAAGAGTATGGATGCTGCCTTACATAAGCAGACGTCAGAACTGTCTGTCTCAAGCTGATTCTAAGTTACTTTAAACATGTATACACGCAGAGTCAGAAATTAGCTATGGCTTACTTCTTAGAAGTAACAGATAATTACCCTCATCATGATGAAAAGAATTTTAAATGTAAGCTAATAGAGGTATTTTTCCTTCAGCAAAGCTCTGCTTTTAAAAGTTCAAAACTTCAATTAAAATAGGAAGTACTTTACTATGTAGTAAAGACACTCTTCATTCAGATTAGTGAGGCAGAGAAAAGGACTTTGTCATGGAGGAAAAGTGGGACAGAAAGACAAAAAGGGAGGAGAAGAAAAAAAAGGGAAAGGAAGGAAGACTGAAGGATAGAAGTACTTACTGAAATACATTATTTTCTTCAAGTTTTAAACAGCACGAGAACCATACTGGATTTCTGAATCTTTATCGTAGCTTTGAAAATACGCTATTTCTTTAAATATATGTTAATTTTCCACATTTCAAACGTACACTGACAATGCTTTGAGGCCAAGTTTAATATGATGTAAAACATAGCTAAATGAAGTTTGAGAATAACACACACTAGTTTTATTTCTTACAAAGTTTCAAGTACATTAACTCAGCCACATATTTAATATAGAAATCACTCAGTGAGCTCAATCATTATTTGAAATCTTCAGCTTACTAATTCTTATAATTTCTTTAGTTCAGCTTTAATTAATTAATGTTTTGTACATAAATGTGTCACAACATATGCATATAAACAGGTGACTTGCATGAAAAGATCACACCCAAGGTAGACATATGGTCTACTCAAATATGGTTTCCAAATGTAGATTCAATTCTGTTGAAGTTAATTATGATCAGACTCATCATTCCACTGATAGAGACCTTACTCTACCCCTACCCTCCTCAGCAATACACTCAAACAGTGGCTCTTTGAACCAGCATTGACTCTCCTTTAAATTTATAGCCTTTTTTGAAGCAGACTTTTGAGAGATACATCCTGTTTAAGACAAGATATACAGTACTTTGTAAAATGCTCCCAAGGCATCAAAGTAAGTTAATACTATTGAATGTTTAAACTAGGCTATATTTCTTAACTGAGAATTAACATTTTAATATATCACAATCTGCAAAAGAAGCAACTTGACTAAAGATTTGAGGAGTTTCAAGTATGTCTATCATTATCTGTATATATATGTAATATCAATATAATTGTTAATACACACATCAATATATTTCTACATACATGACCATATATTATATATATATATAATCTCTTTACTAGAATGTGCTTATTCATTATGAATAATCTGTATGGATCACAAAACCAAAAGTATTATATAGCCCCATAAAACCTTAAAAATTAAAAACAAAATAAGTATGACCCAACAATTAAGACATACATTTCATCAAAGAGCATGGTATGCCAAACAAATTTTCCAGGATT
Source organism: Lasiurus cinereus (assembly GCA_011751065.1). Lineage (NCBI taxonomy): Eukaryota > Metazoa > Chordata > Mammalia > Chiroptera > Vespertilionidae > Lasiurus > Lasiurus cinereus. Next base: position 30,272,791 of record JAAGEH010000018.1, on the reverse strand, counting down.
AGATTAGAAATAAAGAATAGGATATTGGCTTTTATATTTTTAACTGGTTTTTCCTTCTAATATTCCTAAATAATCATCCTGTATATTACCTACTTAAAATTATTAGTAAGTGGTTATTTTAAAAGTATGAGTAATTAGATCAAAAGCAACTCTCATATATACCCAAAAGAAGGAACCACTACTAAGAATCAAAGCCTAGTAATTCTGTTCTTGACAGGTGCTATGTGTTCTGGCATGTTATATGAAAATCATTTATGAGAAGAACAGAAAAAAAAATCAGAAGGTAGTTTTCACTATTGGAATAGAAAAATGATTAAGCAAATTTTCTTAGACCATGAAATTGTTAACGGATTAAATGACCACACTAAGGGGTACCATTTCTGGATTTTGGCATTTTCTGAGGTGAAAAGAAAAGAGAATTGAGAAAAAAAAAGTGTGATCATGACACAAACCAATTTGGGTCTTGGAGATCTTTTTGCATTTTACTTTTTCTTTTTAATAGATTTTTTACAGAGAGGAAGGGAGAGGGACAGAGAGTTAAAAACATCGATGAGAGAGAGAGACATCGATCAGCCGCCTCCTGCACAACCCGAAACCAGGATACATGTCCTTGACCGGAATCGAACCTGGGACCTTTCAGTCCACAGGCCGACGCTCTATCCACTGAGCCATACCGGTTTTGGCAAGATCCTTTTGAATAGTAGGCTTAAGGAATGAACATTCTTTGTACTGGAACTAAGCTTACACTGGCAACTGTCAAGACCTTCTGAGGCCATCAGTAAACCGGGACTCTAACATCCATGTCAGGGAAAGATGGGGGTACTGAATCAGTCACTAAGGCAGCAGCAAATTCTGACTGTTCTTAGGTATAAGCTATTTCTGGCATATATTACCAGGATTGATTATTCCTTCAAGAAACTCAAATATTAATGGTAATATGAGGTGTCTTAATAAATAATAATGATAAATCAAGAAACTTAATTGAAAAATATTTTCTTAAAGAGTTATATACTAAGATCTTATTTTGTGATGTAAATACTATTGAATACTTAGGTATGAACAGCTGTTTTCATTTTAGTCAGTAGTTACAACTTTTTAAGCCATCTCACATTTAATCTGAGCTTTCTTTAAATTTCAACTGACAAACTAGAGTTGAACTCATTTTCACTATATCTAGTCATAGTCTCAAAAGGGTATCAAGTAGAGGTGAATGATCAAAAGCAGAAAATGAGAAAAAAATTACATGCCAATAACTAACAGTAAGATTAACTTTTACATATGCTAGAGTACTATAAAAAACACATTAAGCATCTTATTGCAATCAAAAATTTGTGGAGGAAGCTAAAAAATTTAATGTTAGTGAAATAATTAAGGGCATCTTATAATAAATCCATCTCTTTTAAAATGAGGTATTTAATAATTTAGTTTCTAATAATATCCCATACATGCTTGGAGAGTTTATGTTGTAATGTGATAACTAAAACTTGCTTAATTGGTAATTAGAAAAATAATATTCTGCAAATAAGAGAGAAACAAAACCACATAATTTTACTATTTCAATCTCTTCACACTAAAGGCAGGATGTTATGTTTTTATTTTCTGTCCATGCATTTTCTCTATTAGAAGAAAAAATGGAATAAAGGCAGGAAGCAACCAAAAGGGTGGAAGAATAAAGGAGCCTGATGTGTGGAGAAAGTGGGAAAATCTCAAATGGAAAGCTATGATATGAAAGGGTTAAAAAAGAAAAAAAAAGAAAAAGAAAGGTAATAGGTTTTAGTTCTTTGAATGTTTAGTAAAACTCCCCAGTGAAGCCATCTGGACCTGGGCTTTTGTTTGCTGGAAGCTTTTTGATGACTGCTTTAATTTCCTCCATAGTTATCAGCCTACTGAGATTTTTGGATTCTTCCTGATTGAGTTTTGGAAGGTTGTATTTGTCTAGGAATATGTCAGTTTCCTTAGGTTGTCCAGTTTATTGGAACAGAGCTGTTTATGATATTCTTTTTTACAAATAGTGGCCTAGTGCATGAAATTCATGCACATTAAAAGGGAATTTAGAGGAAATATTTTAATATTACTATTTGACCTTTCTCTATAATAGAAATGTCAGAGATGAAAGAAAATTAGTAAAATGTATATAGAAATCTCACATCTTCCTCCTGTCAGTATCTGGGGTGAGCCACGAGACCCAGAGTCAAGTCCCCACCCACCTGTGAGTGCCTTGAAATCACTGGAGACCCAGACCCACATCAAATCTCACATTGGCTGGGATTGCAGCCTCAGGTCCCCCAGCCCAGCACCAGGCAGAAGGCAAAGCCTAAGATGCCCCATCAAGCCCCGCTAGGTGGGGGGCATGGACTCAGGTCCCCCAGCCCGGGTGTGACAGCATGATGGTATGACCACATGATGACCATTTGCATGTTAGCTTTTTATTATATAGGATACTTTGTATTTCCGTGGGGGCTGTTGTTATTCACCTCTTTTATTTCTGATTTTGTTTATTGGGGTCCTCTCTCTTTGCTTCCTGATGAGCCTGGCTGGAGGTTCATCCACTTTGTGTATACTTTCAAAGAGCAAGCTCTTGGTTTCATTGATCTTTTGTATTGTTTTTTGGTCTCTATGTCATTTATTTCTGCTCTGATCTTTATTATTTCCTTCCTTTTGCTCACTTTTGGCTTTTGTTCGAATTCTTTAAGTTGTAGAGTTAGATGATTTATTATCATTTTTTTTTTCTTATTTTTTAAGGTAGGCCTGTAGAGCTATAAACTTCCCTCTCAGGACTGCTTTTACTGTGTTCCATAGATTTTGGATTGTTGTGTTTTCATTATGTTGTATTTTCATTTGTTTCCAGGATGTTTTTAATTTCTTCTTTGATCTCTTTGGTAACTCAATCATTGTTTAATAGCATGCTATTCGGCTTTCAATTGTTTGATTTTTTTAATTGTTTTTATTGTAATTTATTTCTAATATTATGCCAATGTGGTCTGAGAAGATACTTGATATAATTTCAGTCTTCTTGAATTTGAAGAGACTTTGCCTGTGACCCAATACGTGATCTTTGAATAAGCCCCATGTGCACTTAAGAAGAATGTGTATTTACTGGCTTTGGGATGAAATGTTCTGCAGATGTCAATTAAGCCCATTTGATCTAGTGAGTCATTTAGGATTGCTGTTTCTTTACTAATTTTTTGGTCTAGATGATTTATCCAGTGATTTCTATAGGGTATTAGAATCCCCTACTACGACTGTACTGTTGTCAATCTCTTCCTTGGTATCTTCATAGAGTTGGTTTTTTAAAAATGAATTTGGGTGCTCCTGTATTGGGTGCATATATGTTTATCAGGGTTATATCCTCTTGTAGTACCAATCCTTTCAGTATTATGAAGTGGCCTTCTTTATCACTTGTTATGGCATTTACTTTGAAGTATATTTTCTGATATATAAGTATTACTACCCCAGCTTTTTTTTCCCCCCCATTTGCCTAGAATATATTTTCCCATCATTTCACTTTCAGTCTGTGTGAGTCCCTTGTTCTAAGGTGAAAATGTATGAGTCATGTTTTCTTATCCATTCAGCCACTCAATGTTTTTTTGATTGGATCATTTAGTCTGTTTATGTTTAAAGTTATTATTGATAGGCAGTTGTTTGTAGCCATTTTTATTTTTTGTGCCTGGGTTCCTCCTTTCCTTTTTATCTCTTATTTTTATACCATTTCCTGCATTGCTGGCTTGGTGTGATAAACTCCCTTAGCCTTTGCTGTGTTTTTTTTGTTTTTGCTTTTTCTGTCTGTGAAGCTCCTTATTTCCCCTTCAATTTTGAATGATAGCCTTGCTGAAAGTAATATTCTTATATTCAGTCCCTTGTTTTGCATCACTTTGTAAACTTAAAAAAAAAAGTAATAAACTTAACAATATATCAGAGAGAATAATCATAAAGACTGTGGGCTCTGTGGCCATACTACCTGGGTTCAAATCCCCGCTCACCTACTTACTAAGCTGAGTAACCCTGGGCAAGTTCAATAACAACCTTCATTTCAATTACCATATTTAAAAAATGGGACAGTACTAGCACATATCACAGAGAACTATAGTGATCATTATAGAATGAATACATAGGAAATATTTAAAATAGTATCTGGCAAATGTAAAGTACTCAATAAATGTTAACTACTATTGTTATTTGTCTATAATTACCAGCAGTACTTTTTTAAATCTTAGAAATATTAAATAAAACAACGACCTAGCTTAGTGCAACAAATTAATGAGAAAATACTGATTTCATTTAATAATAACTTTAGTAGTTTGTGATAATAATTTTGGATTATTTTCATTTTCCTAGCAATAAATTAGAGAAAACATTTGCTATCATATTATCTGCATTATTTTGTAACTAAAAAGTAATGGAAAAAATTTAAAAGCTCTGATAAATATCATTTGCTCTCATCCAACACTTTAAAAACAAAACAGCAAATCATCTGCATCAAAAAGTTCCCATCCCTATATATATATATGACAATTGTTTTAAAAATTACCTGCCAAATAAACTAATAGTCCTTGCTTTTATTTTTCAAAAATCCACATAGGAAGCGATTTCAATCTTAAACCATCTCAGAGAGTAGTGGCTAGCTTATTGTTATTTAGCAATGGCAATCAAACTTGCTGTGTTGGGCTGCCCCCTACAGGTCTCAATTTACCAATTTCTTTTAAAAGGTGCATATGTAGAGAATATCATTTGAGTTTTACATTAAGATTAATATTTAAAAATATTAATACAATGCAAAATATTATTAATTAGTTCACTCAAGCAGAAAATGAAACATCTCTGAGAAACAACTATAAAAATGAAGCAATTCCTTCTTCAAGAATCTGTAAGGTAATGCTTATAGAGAAACTACATAGACTTCAACAGATCTACAGTAAAATACTGCAACATAGTAACTCGGCTAGAAATTCAAGACCCAAGTTCTACTTCTATTTCTGCATCAAATACCCAGTTGAACACTGTATAAGAGTTTTGTGCAAGTTCTTATATCTAAAATTAGAAGGTTGAATTAGATGATTCCCAAAAGCTTCCTTTGGTTCAAATATTCTATACAGGCAGTCCTCAGGTTACTTCGGACTTGAGGTAAGTCGTTTCATAGTTAGGTCGCCATCTCACATTTATTTATATTAAAAAGTTCCATCGTTTTGACATGTACATATGTGCTTTATATTCTTTTATTATTTATTTACCACAAATAAAGATCAAGAATTGTCATCTTTCTTTTAAATCTTTTTTACTGTTTCACATCATTACTGCTATGTATGTGCTCCAGGTGAATGACATAGGTGCTTATGTAGGTGGGTTCCGACTTATAGCGAAAATCGCATTAAGCTGAGCTAGAACAGATCTCCCATGTAATCTGAGGACTTACTGTGATTACATTTGTTGTACTAAAAGCTACACAGAAATGTTTTAAAACAAAGTTTAAGAGAAAGAAGAAATAGTTTCTACATGATATGAATGGCTGCAGCACATATGAAGAAATCAAGAAAGACTTTTTGGGAGTTGGTGATATTTGAGGTGAATTTAGAAGCATTTTGGGAGTAGAGGTTATTCCTAGAAGGAGTGACCATTTTAAGAAAATGATACAACAAGCATGTTTTGTGAACAATGTGTGATGGTTGGTTTCCTGTTTTATGAAAATCTAACAGGAACTAAAAGTGCAAATGACATGAAGATAAATACAAATGTTTTTAGTACATTACAACATGTAATTCTAGGAAACAATCAAAAGGAATTCCAAGGTACTGAGTCTACCAACTTGAACTGGTAAAGCCACAGGGCAGTGGTCGCCAAATTCATTAGTCAACAGAGCGACAAACCACGGCTTGTGAATAGCGGTTTGCCAGCCACTGCATAGGGAACTAAAACAGCAAGAGAGGTTATGTGAGTATCTGGTAGTGATGAGAAGCAGATTTGGGACACCAAACAACCTCACAGACTAGACTCTCGATTCCAGTAATTACAGGCTGTTGTTGTTTCTTGGGATTAAGCCCCTATGCTAAGACCAGAAATACTCTGATAAATTGAGGGAGCTATTTATTAGCTATGTTCCACTAGTCATAAAAATAAAAGCCCTATAGGAGGCATGACAAACCATCATCTTTGCTGATAAAATAATTCACAGCAAAATATATTGATTTAAGTCAATAATAGCTAATAACATACAACAAATAATTTGCAAATTATTTAATACATACCAGGAACAACACTGTATTAAAAGAATTACATATAATCCTTATAACAGCCACATAAAATATTATCTCTCTTCTACAGATTATAAAATTGAGGTCCAGAAATGTAAAGTGAATGGCCCAAATCACACAACTAGTGGGTCATAAATGAAAACTTCTCTTCCTAAAACTTCTATATCAATGAATGTTACAGATTAAATTCTTTCAAAATTTTTCCATCTATCAGAGAAATAATGTAGATGAAAATACCAAAATAATCAGGAATGTATGACTTTTATAAAAAGTAATCATTTATCATTTATAGTAATATTCACATTCTTAAGCAATATACAGTTAAAATTCTATGTTTAGAAATAATTAAAAAAAGACAGATTCCTCTTTAAAAGCTTGAAAACTCCTTAGTGTTTATTCTCTTCCCTAAATTTCATAAAAACCTAATCTAACAAGAAAGGGTTTGAGCTAATTGATTTAATTTGGATGTAATCATTGTGTAAGAAATTCCCAGGACTCTCCAGCCCATAATCTGATTACCTAATTTTAAAAATTTATTAAGGAAAAAATTTCATACAATAAAATGAACACATTTAAGTGTATAGCTCAAACTGTAACAAACTGTTATAGTTTTAAGACCATCAGCCCAATAAGATAGAGGACATTTCCATTCTTCCTAAAGTTCCCTTTTGCCCTTTTTCAGTCCATCTCCATCTTTCCCTACCACTTGGTCTTTCTTTCTGTCACTACAGATTAATTTTGCCTGCTCTAGAACTTCAACAATTCAATTTTTTAAATAATTAAGATTCCAAATAATTTCAGAAAATAATTTAAGAGTTAGCAATAAAATACAGTGCACAGAAAGGAAAGTTTAAAAATTAAAGCAAAATAAAACCAAAGAAAAGAATGCTGGACTCTACTTCTTTATTCTCGTAAAATTCCAATCACAATACTCAAAAGAAGTCTTCATTAATTGAACCAACTTATGCCCATAGCACAATTATCTTATAAGCAGCAACTGCAAAAACCTTAATGAAAACATTCACCTTCTTGCAAAAAAGATATTCTTTTATACTATGCACATATGAATACACCATTTTGAGATAGATGTGCACTCTAGTCCCTGTTACACTGCTCACAAGCAGTGTGTCTTTTGTCATTAACTTACATCTTATAAAAAATATGCCCAGCCGGCTTGGCTCAGTGGTTGAGCACTGACTTATGAACCAGGAGGTCACAGTTCGATTCCCGGTCAGGGCATATGTCTGGGTTGTGGGCTCGATTCCCAATTTGGGGTGTGCAGAAAGCAATGATTCTCTCTCATCATTGATGTTTCTATCTCTCTCTCTCTCCCTTGCTTTCTAAAATCAATAAAAATATTTTTTAAATCATACTCCCCCCGCCATAATACCAATTTTTTTTGTGTTTGGTTGGGGGGGGGGGCATCCAATCCGGAAAAAAGGGAGACATATGTAATACTTTACTAGGTGTATCAGTTAATAATGCGAATTTCGTAATCAAAGAGAACAAGATAATTTCAAGAGAAACATCAAAAGTGCTTAATTCAAAGTAATGTCCATCACTAGCTACACATTTCCCCCATCTTTTAGATAATTTGTGCATACCATCCTAATAGAAATTTTGTTTTGAGGCAAACCATTCAGAGAATCAATTTTCCACTTCTTCACATGTTTGAAGTGCTGCTCAGAAAGTGCATGTTTCATTGATTGGAACAAGTGATAATCTGAAGGAACAAGGTCTAATGAACATGGCGGGTCGGTTTAATACTTCCCAGGCAAGATCTTTTAATGTATCTTTAACTGGTTTTGAAGTATGTGATGGTGCATTGTCATGAAGCAAAATTACTTTGCCGTGTCTTCTGGCACATTCTGGATGTCTCATGATCAAAGCGTGGTACAAATTGATTATTTTTTGTCGGAAGTGACCAGTATTAATGGTTTCACCTGATTTTAGAAGCTCATAATACACCACATCTTCTTGATCCCACCAAACACAGGGGATTGTCTTCTTTCTGAAGCAATTTGGCCTTGCAGTCAATATTGATGGTTGTTGACCTGGATCAACCCATGATTTTGTGCATTTGGGATTCTCAAAATAAATCCACTTTTCATCACCACTCACAATTCGATGCAAAAAAGACTTTCTTTTGTGCTGTGGAAGTAACATTTTACTAATGATTTTTCGGTTTTCCATTTGTCTTTTGTTCAGTTGATGTGTCACCCATTTTCCTTCCTTTAAAATCTTTCCCATTGCTTGTAAATGATTGGAAATTGTTTGCTGAGCAACATTTAATCTTTCTGCAAGTTGTTTTTGAGTTTGACACGCATCTGCATCCTATAATGCTTGTAACTGTTGGTCTTCAAACTTTTTCAGTTGACCTGGATATTCTTTGTCTTTCACATAGAAATCATCACTTTTAAAGTGTTTAAATCAGCATTCACAAGTATCTTCAGATGGAGCATGTTCAGCATAAGCTTTCCAAAGTATTCAGCAGCACTTTTCTTCAAATTAATGAAGTAAAACATCCCGCAAATGATCTTTTTTTGGCACAAAATTCAAAATTTTTAAGTGTAAAAATATCTATGATGTTAACACCTTCAGAAAATTTGAAATGAAGTTTTGAAGCTTGCTGTCAATACAACAAAATAGCATACATGTCAAATCACATATATATCAATATATGTGTAATTCCATCTATTGAAAAAAATCTGCATTATTAACTGGTACACCTAGTAAACAATTTAAAAAAATGTTGTGAAAATCCAATGCGGTAGTATGAAGGTATTTTATAAAATATATAATGCTATACAAATATAAGATAGATTTTTATTATTACACACCCCATATTGCTTTGCTATACAATTTTAGAGCAACTTTTTATTATTATACATGCCATATTGTTTTGTTATATGTTACTTGCCAGAATTAGTAGAGAATGGTAGTTACTGCCTAACAGAAAATCCAGCCCAAAATGCTATAGTAAAAAATGTATGGTATGGCCATTATGTATAATTTATTAAGACAATAGAGTGAACACCACTTTCACAGGTGACTAGGACTCTCTTAAGTTTGTTCATGTAATTTGCATATTTATTGAGCATCTATTACAGGCAAAACTATGTGAGAAACACAAAGATAGAAAATTTTTCCCTATCTGTTTAATAAATGTTTTAAATACTCAAGGATGAAATTAAATCAACTTAATAATCTGATCTCAAGTTAATAAGTATACAAAAAGATGAAAATGAATGTATGCCTTCAGCTTGCAAGTTATTTATCATTATATAATTGTTATCTTTACTTGAATCAGAAGTGAAGTTACTTTAGGAACTGACTGAGCATCCATGCTACACTTTGTCTTTCTTTACACATGAAATATAAATTCTATTTTTAAGCGAAGAGGACTCAACATGTATCTTGGCATGCTACTCTACAGCTGAATTAGACACCTTTCCTCAAAAATTACTGTTATGTAATTCTTTATATAAAAAGCATTAACTATACATGGAGGGGATTCTGGGGGTGTGGAAGCTTAATGCTTTTCCTTCTCCCCTCTACAACCAATTCTCTCTCTCACCAAACACAACTCTCCTGAACTAAAGCAGCTGCTGAGGTGAGCAAGCAATCAGGGCCTACATGGAGGGAACTATAAACATCTGCAGATTCAATCTGAAGGAAAAAACCACCTTAGATCTATTAAGAACATAAAACAAAATCTGAATAAGAAAGATGTATCATGTTCTTATATGAGAAGATTTAACAACATGAGAAGGTTAATTCTACCAAAATTAAAACAAAAATGTAATGTATTTCTATTTATAATTGAACTAGAGGCCTGGTGCACAAAATTCATGCAGGGGAGGAAGGATTCCCTCAGCCCAGCCTGCACCCTCTCCAATCCAGGACCCCTTGGAGGATGTCTGACTGCCAGTTTAGGCTCAATCCCAGGGATTAGGCCTAAACCAGCATTGGACATCCCTCTCACAATCTGGGACTACTGACTCCTAACTGCTCACCTGTCCACCTGCCAGCCTACTTGATTGCCCCTAACTGTACACCCTCTGCAGGCCTGGTCATTCCTTACTGCCCCCCCTCCCCTGCTCTGGCCTGATCACCCCTAACTGTCCCTACCCCCTGCCCCTCACTGCCCTGCCCGCCGCCAGCCTAGTTGCCCCTCACTACCCACTGTGCCGGCTTGGTTGCCCCTCACTGCTCCCCTTTGCCGGCCCGATTGTCTCCTCATTGCACCCCCACCCCTGTCAACCTGGTCGCCCCCTATTGGTCCTCCTGCAGGTCTGATTGCCCCTTACTGCCCCCCCACCAGCCAGGTTGCCCCTCACTCGCCCCTACACTGCCCTGGTCGCCCCTCACTGCTACCCTCTGCCAGCCTGATTGCTCCTCACTGCACCTGCCCCCACCCCCTGTGCCAGCCTGATCACCCTTCACTGCCCCCTCAGCTGGCCTAGTTGCCCCATGTAGCCTAATGTTCGGTCATTTGGTCACTCCTCACTGCCACCCCCCTGCCAACCTGGTCACCCCATGTAGCCTGCTGTTTGGTTCTTTGGTTGCCCCTCACTGCCACCCCTGCTGGCTTGGTTGCTCCACACAGCCTGCTGTTAGGTCACTGCATGAGGAAGTTCCAACCAATTTGCATTATTACCCTTATATTAGTATAGATAAGACACTGTGGAGAATTAAATAAAATGATTTGAAAAGTCAAATGGAAGAATGAAGAATACTAGAAAACATGAAGCCTGGCAGGAGTGGCTCAGTTGGTTAATCCTAGTTCCATGCACCCAAAAGTTGTCAGTTTGATCCCCAGTCAAGGAGGGATCATAGGGAAGACAACCAATTGATCTCTCTCTCTCTCTCTCTCTCTCTCTCTCTCTCTCTCTCTCTCTCTCTCTCTCTCTCTGTGTGTGTCTATCTATCTCCTAAAGTGAGGATTAAAAAAGAATAAACATGTAAAGGATGAAAAAAGGGGGTGAATTTCACTTGTATATATCAGAGACTAAAGTCATATAAAAATAATGCTGGCAAAAGAATAAATATACTCCAGAAACAGATCCCAGTAGTCAAACGATTTTAATGTAAAACAGAGGTGGCATTTTTATCCAATAGGAAAAGGATAGTTTATATCAGAAGTCAATATACTATGGCCTGAAAGCCAAACTGTACCCTTTGCCTGTTTTTGTTCATCAAGTTTTACTGGAACACAGCCATGCCTATTATCTGTAAACTGTCCATAGCCGCGACACAGACCATTTGGCATGCAAAACTAAAAATATTTACTATCTGGCTCTTTAAAGAAAAAGTTTGCCAACCTATAGTTTACATAATAAATGACTCTATTACAGGCAGCTATAACCTGGAAGAAAACAGAACTGTACCCACATCTATATCTATATGAAATCAATCTTACAAGAAAAGTTAGGTACAAAACTATGTATAACCTGTAAATGTATGGGAATAGTCCTTGTTAACAAATAATAAAATCATACACAACAAAGAAAAAGATTTAACTGGTTATATTAAGAGTTAAAAACTTTTTTATATAAAGACACTCTAAAAAATCAAGATAAATCTTATAGTTGTGATTACTTTAAAAAAGTGATTTACAGAAAAATGGTTAATATTCAAAGTGTGGCAAAAAGTAGGTTTACAGTAATGAGAATACAAAACATAGTTTATTCCTGTATTATTACTATTATCCATTGTATTGTATTATTTATTTGTATTACTTCTGTAAACCTTTTGCCCTACCCTGAATATAAAAAATATTTTATAAAACAATATGATTAACCCCCCCCCAAAAAAAAAGAAAAAACAGGAAAACAAATCCACATGCCCAAGAAAGGTGAACGGATGTGTAACTTTCCTAGGTGTGAGAGAAATACTAACTAAAGTAACAATGAAATTGTCTCTAAAAGTCAGAGTTATAATACCTATTGCTGGTGAAGATATACCAGGAGAGGCATATTGTCCTAGCTTGTTGGCAGAAATCTGAATTCATGTTTTTGGAAAGTAACCTGGGAACACTTAAAAATATTTATGTAGCTTTGTTTGAAGGGCTCAGTGGTTGACAATCAACCTATGAACCAGGAGGTCACAGTTTGTTTCCGGTCAGAACATATGCGTGAGTTACGGGTCCCCAGTGTGAGGCATGGAGGAGGCAGCCAATCAATAATTCTCTCTCATCAATGATGTTCCTATTTCTCTCTCTCTCCCCTCTCCCTTAAGTCTCTGAAATCAATAAAAACATATGTTTTTAAAGATGCTTATTCTTATTCATGTTTATTCTTCATTAAAATTGAAGGGTTCAAACTAAAAATTTAAGGGTTCAAACAGGCAAAAGGTACATTGTTCCTGAGAGCATTATCTAAACTTATTTTTAACCTCTAGAATAACATCTATATATATAAGGCTAAGTGACCATCAGACCATCTGACGGTAGTTATGATACCCACTGATCACCAGGGGGCAGATGTTCAACACAGGAGCTGCCAAGCTATTATGACTTGGTAGCGACAGTTCTCGGATATTGCACACCATAACTAGAGAGGAAGGAGCCCAATTCCAGGGTGCGTCACTTGAGAACTGCCCCCTCACAATCCAGGACCCGTCGGGATACCTCACCTGCTGGAGGGACCCTGCTCACTCTACTAGATGCCCTTTGAACTGTGGTGCCACCCCAGGTGCGCCTGGCTGGAGAGGGACGGTGGGAAGCTGGCTTTAGGGCGTGTCCGGCCCATCTTGCCCAGTCCTGCCCTGCTGGCCGTCCTCTAATTAGTTTCCTTTCAATATGCATGAATCTGTGCACGGGGCACTAATATAGAATAAAGTAGGTGATTAAATATTCCTAATTGAGTAAATGTAAACATAAATTATAAAGTATTTACAGGAGAAAGAAAAATTAATATGGTCTAAACTCTGTGCTCAAGACCACCAGGTTGTCCTCATTATTGACAATGTGCCCTCTAGGTTCCTCACGTTTAAAATATGCTCAAAGGTCTTCTCATCACTTTTTTATTACCTTAACTCCACTTATTTGTCACATCTCAAAATAGACAACACTTCATCAAGAAAGCCCTCTCTGCCCTCCCAAAAACTAGATCAAATTCCCCTTAGAGAAATTAGGCTTCAATTGCATTATATACCTCTCCTTCAATTGCACTATATACCTCTCCAGTATCAATCACAGCTGTGATTTTATATTTATACTTACTTGATTAGATTCTTTCTACCTCTAGATTATAAACATTATAAAGGGTGATGTATGGTATTAATCACCACAAGTAGCATTGTGCACAGCACAGGGTACAGCTTAAAAATATTTGTGAGTAAATAAACTTGTTGAATTAATGAATGGATAAGACAAACTATTCTGACACAAAGTACATTGGTGGGTTAACATTTATAAATCCACAGAGGCCCAGTGCACGAATTCGTGCACTAGTGGGTCCATCCGCCTGGCCTGTGGGATCGGGCCAAAACCAACTCTCTGGCATCCCTCGAGGGGTCCCAGATTGCGTGAGAGCGTAAGACAGGCCAACAGAACCCATCAGTGCGCGATCGGGGCCAGGGAGGGACGTCGGAGGTTGGCGAGCCGGGGAGAAACTGTGGAAGGGTTTCAGGGCATGTCTGGCCAGTCTCGCTCAGTCTCGCTCAGTCCCGATCATCCCTGACCCCAGCAGCAAGCTAACCTACTGGTCAGAGTCTATCGCCTGGTGGTCAGTGAACTTTATAGCAAGTGGTTGAGCAGCCTACCAGTTGATTGGACACTTAGCATATTAGGCTTTTATTATATAGGACTAGAGGCACAGTGCACAAAATTTGTGCACTGGGGAAAGGGTTGTCCCTAAGCCCAGCCTGTACCCTCTCCTATTGGGACTGGCCTAAAAGGGCAGTTGGACATCTCTCTCACAATCCAGGACTGCTGGCTCCTAACTGCTAGCCTGCCTGCCTTCCTGACTGCCCCTACCACTTCTGCCTGCCAGCCTGACCACCTCCCTAACCACTCCCCTGCAAGCCTGATTGATGCCCAACTGCTTCCCTGCCAGCCTGTTTGCCCCTAACTACCTCCCTGAAAGCCTGGTCACTTCTAGTTGCCCTCCCCTGCAGGCCTGGTCCCCCCAACGATTCCCCCCGGGGGGCCGGGGGCCCCCGCCCCCCCGCCCCCAACTGCCTTTCCCTGAAGTCCTGGTCACCCTCAACTTCCCTCCTCTGCCAGCCTGGTCATCCCTAACTGCCCTCCCCCACAGGCCATCTTGTGTCTACATGTGGGCAGGATCTTTGACCACCTGTGGGCAGCCATCTTTTATGTTAGAATGATGGTCAAGCTGCCTATTACTCTTCTAGTAGATAGGATAGAGGCCTGGTGGATGGGTGGGGCCCAGCTGGTTTGCCCTGAAAGGTGTTCCAAATCAGGGTGGGGATTTCCTTGGGGCATGGGGCGGCCTGGGCGATAGGCCTGGGATGGTTTGCAGGCCGATCACACCCCCTAGTGACCCAAGCAGAGGCCCTAGTACCTGGGATTTATTTATCTTCTATAATTGAAACTTTGGAGCCTTGAGCGAAGCAAAGCCTCCTGCTCGCTCTGTGCCCACAGCAATTTCTGTAAGGATTTATTTAACTTCTATAATTGAAACTTTGTAACCTTAAGTGGAGGCCAAGGTAGGAAAGGGCTGTGGAAAGTTTGGATTCCTCCATCACCGGGGGCAACTTTCTCCAGCTCCATGGCTGCTGCCATTTTTGTTGGAATTTCTCTTCTATAATTGAAACTTTGTAGCATTGAGTGGAGGCCTGGGCCAGCCAGGTTGTGCTTAAAGTTTGGCTTCCTCCATCACCTGGGAAACCCACGCCTCCCTCCTGCTCGCTCCATGGCCACAGCCATCTTGGTTGGGATTAATTTGTATACTTGGTCCTGAATGGCTGATGGGCATGGCTTGTGTAGTGGAGGCACAGTCAATTTGCATATTACTCTTTTATTAGATAGGATTGCTTCTTGGAAAACAGAACAATGTGCTAAATATTCACTCATTGTTATTGTACAATGTTTTTAACAGTTATCTTCATTAAATACCATCTGTTTACATATGCTATTTTTAAAAAGATGCCAGTTCCATTTCTGCAACACTTCATGCCATTAACCTCATCCCTAGAATATTGGCTAAAATTAAGGACATGAATTTCAGGAAAAGAGACTTGAAATTCACATAACAAACTAAACTGTATGTAAATGACAAAAAATGATATATTAGGGTCTATAATGGGCCTCTAGACTACTTTTGGACTTATTTTACTTTATCATTAAAATTCTGCACTATATTGTAGTTATTTTGAGTCCATGATGATTGAATTATGGATGAAAAAACTAAAGTTTTCTGAGCATGACTGAGCAGAAGGAGGAACTGAATTTTGATTCAGTCACAATGAAGGTCTCAACTAATCCCACAGGAAACTCTGGAGCTAGAGTGACTCTTAAGAGTTGTCCTGAATTAAGTAATATAAAATAAATCAATCAGAGGAGAAACCAAGATGGCGGCATAGGTGAACACCGAAGCTGCTGCCTCGCACAACTTCAAAATTACAACTAAAAGACAGAACGAACACGATCCAGAACCACAGGAAAGCTGGCTGAGTGAAAATTCAACAACTAGAAGTAAAGAGAGGGTCTCAGGAAGACTCAGGGGAGCTGTAAAAAGCTGAGCGGGAGGAAAACAGAACCTCACAACAGCACTGAAATCCAGATCTAGCTGCACTGAAACCCTGTTTCAGGCAAGACACTGGAGCCCAGACTCATATGGGTTCCTAGAGCACATGGAAACTCAGGGAAACCGGAAAGGCAGAGTTCCAGAAGCTCACGCTCAAAAGGCAGAAGTCTGGAGCCAAGTGTGCATGCACAGACACAGCTGATCCTCACAATCAATTGACTTGGAGGTCAACTCCCCCCCCCCCCATACCAACAACAATCAAGAATTAACTACAACAAGATTGTATACACAGTTCACAAAGGGGTGCACCAAGAGTGTCCACATCAGGCAACTGGGGAGGCAGAGTTACTGGGCCACATAGGACATCTAGCACACAAAGCTACTCTACCAACTCAGGAAGCAATGAAATAAACGGAGACAAAAGAACATCACAAACAAAAGAAATGGAGGAAAACAAAGACTGGATATAGAGTTCAAAAAGGTGTTTTTAAGAATTTCCTAGAAAAAATGGATAAATTTAGTGAGACTGAAGAGGAGATGAAAAAGGACCAACTAGAAATTAAACCTGCACTGACTGAAATAAAAAATATTATACAGAGATTTAACAGCAGACTAGAGGATTGCAAGAATCAAGTCAAAGATGTGAAATACAAAGAAGTAAAAAACACTCCACTGGAAAAGTGAAAAGAAAAAAGAATAAAAAAGGTGAAGATAACATAAAGAACCTCTGGGACAATCTCAAGTATACTAACATCAGAATTATGAGGTTGCCAGAAGAAGAGAGAGAGCAAGATACTGAAAACCTATTTGAAGAAATAATGACTGAATACTTCCTCCACCTGGTGAAAGAAATAGACCTACAAGTTCAGGAAACACACAGAACCCCAAACAAAAGGAATCCAAAGAGGACCACACCAAGATACATTATAATTAAAATGCCAAGAGCAAAGACAAAAAGAAAATATTAAAAGAAGCAAGAGAAAAACAGTTAATTACCCACGAGGGAGCACCCACACGATTGTCAGCTGATTTCTCAATAGAAAGTATGCAGGCCAGATGGGAATGGCAAGAAATATTCAACGTGAATGCATAGCAAGAACCTACAACCAAGATTATTCTAACCAGCAAAGCTATCATTCAGAATTGAAGGGCAGATAAAGAACTTCACAGATAAGAAAAAGCTAAAGGAGTTCATCAACACCAAAACAGTATTATATGAAATGCTGAAAGGTGTTCTTTAGGAAGAAGAAGAAAACAGTAAAGGTAAAAATTATGAACAACAAATACATTATCTGTCAACAAGTGAATCTAAAAATCAAGTGAATAAAAAATCTGATGAACAGAATAAACTGGTGAATATAACAGAATTAGGGGCATAGAAAGGGAGTGAACTGATAATTCTCAGGGGGAAAGAGGTGAGGCGGGGTGCAGGGAGAGACTGTACAAAAATCATACAGCTATGGATGAGGACAATGGGGGGGGGCGGTAAGGACAGAGGGTAAGGTGGGAGCCAGGTGGAGGGGAGATATGGGGGAATAAAGAGGAACAATTGTAATAATATGAACAATAAAGATTTATTCAAAAAAAAAACACTAAAGTTTTCTAACAATCTGTACAAAAGTCAGTCTTTAAATAATATCAGCAGTTAGAGAGTTTCTACATTTCTATCAACTTTATTTGGTCAAGGCATACTTCCCTTTATGTGATAATTATATATTAAAAATTCTATAAACTTAATTTTTATAAAGTCATACTTAGTAACAAGTCTCACCTAGGTCTGAATTCTAGCTCTTCCATTTTTCATTTGTGTGCTCATGAGCAAGTGATTTTAAAGTCACTCAGCTTCAGTTTCCTTCTATATAAAATGAAATAATAATTCCTACTTCCTTAGAAGATGGTTTTGAGGCTTCCAAAGACAAAATGGGTCTCACTTACGCATGCTCTCTGTGCCCTTCCTTTTTACCCCTTGCTACAGAGGAAGTCTATTTGGACTCTGCAAGGAAAAAATAAGTATTTTAGCAAAACTATGACCCTCATTTATCTTATTAATAAACCTGGATTTTCAAGTTTTATTTAAATTTACTTACTAATTTAAGTTCTCAAATAGTATAGAAATTTATATCTCATATGTTAAAAAGGTGCAGATTAATCAAAATGCAGACTAAGTAAAAGCTTTGCAAATCAATGAAAATGCCAACATACAAACAAATCAGCTGTAAAGGAGTCAGCAACAGAAATCTGTATTATATTTAGATTATATAATTAGGAAAATGGAAAGCAGAGTCCTCCTTCCTTTGGACAAGGCAAGAATGAAGAATCGAAAATACAAAATAGGGAATGGAAAAAGGTGAGAAATGAACAATAGGTGAAAAAGAAAGCTCTTAAAGTTTTATGTTCACTTAATATATCTCACTTCTAAAATCTTAACAAATTCAAATAAGAACCAAACTGGAAAGGGTTAAAGGCAATAATAAATTATCAGTTGAGAACCTCAGCTTCTGAATCCTATTTGAGGAAAAATCACTATCATGACACAGGCAAGATCAGGCAGCAACAGAGGTCCCACCTGCAGCTTCAAGGAAATTCTGAGAATATTCTAGCTCCCCACTTTCTATCTAATTATAGAACTTTATGAAAACCATTCTCTCTTTTATATATATTCTTTCTTTCTCTTCCCCTTCCTCTCTCTCATATTCTCTCTCTCTCTCAATCCTGTGTGATAACACCACAGTAAGAGGTATAATACAGCTGATAATTTCCCCAGAAATTAATGATAAATGTGAAAAGGAAAATCTCTGCTGTGTATATCTGCACTATTCTAACAATAATAATCTCTAGGTTAAGTAATAGTATAACATACTTTTCCTATAAGAGTTTAAAGGATTTAAAATATAGAAACCATAGTATATTAGAGTTACATGTACATGTCAAAAACCTAACCATCCAAACAAGTGCTGGGAGGTATACATTACAAATTAGTGTTGGAATTCTTCTGAAGATGTCTTCAGAATCTGTGATATGTTTTATTCAACTATTCCACAAATAAGATACTTTGCTAAACTCTGGGAATGCATTATGGCACATTACTATGAAGATCTTGGAAAACAGAATAGTTCCCAATTTAACTATTAATAATTGGTGAACAATTTAATAAATTAACAAATACTCACAAAAGCCTACTACTACATGCCAGGTATCTTTTACACCATGGACACACAGCATGAACAAAATAATTACTCTGCATTCATAAAAAGATGAACCATTTGAAAAGTATAAATTTTATTTTTAGAAATGATTAAAAGTTATATGGCACCATAAAGACTTGAGTCAAAAGATGCCATAAAGAAAAGGCTGTTTGTTGTAAAAATGATCAATTTGCTCTGAAGCTAGGAGTTTAAATGTTTTAAAAAATAAGAACATCACTGGTATAATTATGTAAACCAGTCATATAAGCTTCTTTAAAAAATAACTATGTTCCTTTCATTGTATAGATGAGGAAACAGAGGCCTAGCAAGGCTGAGTAACCTCCTATGGATACATAGGTGTCAGGTCTGGCCTCCCACAGAGACTCAGAGGCCTCCCCTTCTAGTTAAATGCTCTTTCTAGGAAACAACTTTTTTCTCAAGGGCAACTGCTTTATCATTTTTATCTTAAATATTTTACAATTTTTTTGAGCTCAGTGAGGTTGACATGTAGGAACAAACTGTCAGACCAGAAAAATGAAGCAAAAATAGGTCAAAATACCCAAGTCATTAACTCAATTATTATTTGACAAAGGAAGCAAGGGGACAAAATGAAGTTAGACAGTCTCTTCAATAAGTGGCTCTGGGAAAATTGGATACATACAAAAAAAAAAATTAAACTAAACCACCAACTTAGACCATACACAGAATAAAAAATATAGATAAAAGACTTAGATATAAGTCCTAAAACCACAAAAATTGTAGAAGAAACCACAGGCAGCAAAATATCTGACATCTCTCGTAACAATATGCATGCTAATAAATCTGCTAAGTCAAGGGAATAAATAAACAAATGGACTGCATCAAAATAAAAAGCTTCTGCACAACAAAAAGAAACCATCAACAAAATGAAAAGGGAGCCCCTTGTATGGGAGAATCTCCTTGCAGTGATATATCTGATAATATCCAAAATATATAAAGATCTCATGCAACTTAACAAAAGGAAGACAAATAAATGGGCAAAGAACTCTAATAGACACTTCTCTACAGGGAACACACAGATAGATAGTCAAGAGACATATGGAAAAACAAAGTCACTAATCATCAGAGAAATGTAAATTAAAACAACAATGAGGTATAACCTCACACCTGTCAGAATGGCTATCATCAACAAATCAACTAATGAAAAGTGCTGGCAAGGATGTGGAGAGAAGGGAACCCTAGTACACTGCTGGTGGAAATGCAGACTGGTGCAGCCACTGTGGAAAACAGTATGGAGTTTCCACAAAAATTTAAAAATGGAACTCCCAGTTGACCCAGTGATCCCACTTCTAGGAATATATCCTAAGAAGCCAGAAACACCAATCAGAAAGAATATATGCACCCCTATAGAAGTCCAATTTACAACAGCGAAAATCTAGAAACAGCCCAAATGCCCATCAGATGAGTAGATAAAAAAGCTATTGCCCATTTATACCATGGAATACTACGTAGCTATAAAAGAGATGGATCTTTTACCATTTGAGACAGCATGAAGAGAGTTGGAGGATAATATGCTAAGTGAAATGCCAGAGAAAGACAAGTATCACATGATTTCACTCATATGTGGAATCTAATGAACAAAATACTGATGAACAAAATAGATCCAGAGACATATAAGCAAGGAACAGAGTGATGACTCTCAGAGGAAAGGGGAGGGGAGGAAGATTGGATTGAGAGAGATTAACTGAGATTAACTTATATGCATATATGCATAATTCATAGACACAGACAATAGTGTGGTGAAGGCCTGGGAGAGGAGAGTGCAGGGTGGAGGAGATTAATGCACTAAAGAACTTCAAGAAATAAGATGTCTGAGGCTTTCATAAGTTATTATTGTTAATAATATAAATTCCTACCTGATATATTCTAAAAGGGATGTAACGAAATCCACTTTCTTCTGCAGGATATTCCATGAGTTTCCGATTGATGGCCCAAAACTGGTCAAATCTGTCTGTAACAATAAATTACTTATTAAAAATGAATAACATTATAATTTAATACCTCACATGAAGAGATGAAAGTTGTCAAACCTCTACCTTTTAGAAATTTCTAAAAGGCTATTATTTATATACTAGAGGCCGGGTGCACAAAATTTGTGCAGGGGGAGGAGGGGTGGGAAGGTGTCCTTCAGCCCAGCCTGCACACTCTCCAATCTGGGACCCCTTGAGGGATGTCCGACTGCCCATTTAGGCCTGATCCAAGCCTAATTGATGTCTAACTGCTCCTCTGCCAGCCTGTTTGCCCCTAATTCCCTCCTCTATGGGCCCGGTCACCCCTAACTGCCCTCCCCTGCAGGCTTGATCATCCCCAAATGCTCTCCCCTGCAGGCTTGATCATCCCCAACTGCTCTCCCCTGTAGGCTTTATCATCCCCAAATGCCCTTCCTTGCAGGCCGGATCCCTTCCAACTGCCCTCCCCTGCTGGCCTGATTGCCCACAATTGCCCTCCCATGCAGGCCTATCCCTCACAACTGCCCTCCCCTGCTGGCCTTCTTGTGGTGGCCATCCTGTGTCCACATGGGGGCAGGATCTTGTGACCACATGGAGGCAGTCATCTTGTGTGTTGGAGTGATGGTCAATCTGCATATTACTCTTGTATTACATAGGATAGAGGCCTGGTGCATGGGTGGGACCAGCTAGTTTGCCCTGAAGGGTGTCCTGGATCAGGGTGGGTGTTCCCTTGGGACATGTGGTGGCCTGGGCGAGGGGCTTGTGATGGTTTGCAGGCTGGCCATGCCCTCGGCAACCCAAGTGGAAGCCCTGGTATCTGGGATTTATTTATCTTCTACAATTGAAACTTTGTAACCTTAAGCAGAAGCCTGGGCCCTCCATCGCCAGGGCAACCCAAGCCTGCTCCCTGGCAGTAACCATTGAAACTTTGTTGCCTTAAGTGGAGGCCTTAGTCAGCCAGGGTTTGCCGAAAGCTTGGCTTCCTCCATTACCAGGGGCAACCCAATCTTCCCTCCTGCTCTGATGCCTTTGCCATCTTGGTTAGGTTAATTTGAATACTTGCTCTGATTGGCTGGTGGGCGTGGCTTGTGGGTATAGTAGAGGTATGGTCAATTTGCATATTACTCTTTTATTAGATATGATTTTTTTCCCTTAAGTTTACAGTTCTATAACTAAACACAAAGATATAAAATTAATTTTCTACATTATTGCTTCCTCTTCCCTGACAGACATTTTTCTCATAAGAAAACCCCTAAATAGATTATGACTGGGATACCCCATCAGACTTTGATGAATATCTTAATTTTCTTTGTTCTACTCCTGCTATCTAAACTATAAAGGCAATTGCTTCAAGTGACCTGAATTTTAGCCAGAACTTGCTTTAAGAAATGAAGTCACAATACCAAACACAGTTAACATTAAACAGCAAAAAATACAAAATTATATAGGAAATGCTTTGAAACAAATGTGAACTAATTAAACACCTTAAAATTTTTTTCAGGTTTAATTAAAAAAAAATCCACTTTACTGAGATATAATTCACATACCATAAAATTCATCCTTTTAAAGTGTATGACTGAGTGTTTCTTAATATATTCAGAGTTAAGCAACCATTGGCAATATCTAATTTCTGAAAATTTTCATCATCCCAAAAAGAAATACATACCCATTAATAATTATTCCATTTCCCTGTCTTCCTTGCTCCAGAAATCACTATTCTCTATTCTATTCCAGAAATTTTATATAAATGAAACCATATTAAGATGTAGTCTTTTGCATCTGTTCTCCCCCTCCCCACAAGACTATGTTTAAGGATCATTTATGCTATACCATGTTATCAGAACTTCATTCGTTTTTATGCCAAATAGTATTTCATTGTACGGAGATATCACACTTTGTTTACCCATTCATCAGTTCATGGGACATTTGAGTTACTTCCACTTTTTGGTTATTATGAACATTCATGTCCAAGTTCTTGTGTGAATGCGAATTTTTCAATTTTCTTGTGTATATACCTGCCATATAGTACCTATGTCTTGAGGAATTGCCAAACTGTTTTCCAAAGAGGCAGCACCATTTTATCTGGTATAGTCATCCTAGTGGGTGGAAAGTGGTATTTCCTTATAGTTTTGACTTCCATTTCCCTAAGAACTAATTATGGCTGAGCATCTTTTCATTTGTTTACTAGCCATGTATGAATCTTCTTTGGAGCAATGTCCATCAAATCCTTTGTCCCCTTTTTATATATGAAAGTTCCTTATGCATTCTGGATACAAGTCCCTTATTTGGTAAAGGATAAGTAAATTACTGCCCCCGCCCCCATTCTGTGCATTGTTATTTAACTCACTGAGAATTTTAGCTTAAATGATTTTTCTCTCAGAATCAAATCTCTGTAAAGCAAATAGCTCCAGAATTTCAGATCAGTTTGGTATTAAAACATATTCGCCACTACTAGATTCGTCTCAATCCAATTTACTGGCAATCTATTCATTCTGCTTATGCCATCAAAATTGTTTTAAAAAAATAAAGCTTAATTGTTTCTTCTGATATCCCTGGTCTTAGAAGACTGTGTCAGGCTCTAGGCCTTCTCTAGAGTGATACTACGCTAAGACTGATAGCACATGGAATTTAGAATCCAATTAGTTCTTTGCAATTTTACAAATAACAATTGTTTGTTCAGATTGTTATGAATTTAATTCATATCAGACGCTTGGTTTTCTGATTTAAAGCCCACAACTATTTCAACAACTGCAACCACAAAACTGCATCATAATCTTAAGAGGAGCTCCTTTGACCACAGTCCTTTCGTTTATAACTCAATTATTGTTTTAATGCTTTTTAAAAAATTACTTTTTTGTCCGGCCAGTGTGGCTCAGTGGTTGAACATCAATCTATGAACAAGGAGGTCAGGTCATGGTTCCATTCCCAGTCAGGACACATGCCCAGGTTGCTGGCTTGATCCCCAGTTGGGAGCATGCAGGAGGCAACCAATCAATTATTCTCTCTCATCATCTGATGTTTCTGTTTCCCTTCTCTCCCTTCCTCTCTGAAATCAATTAAAAAAAGTTTTTTCCATTAAGTAGTCAGCAAAAATGTAATAGCTAAATAAAATTATTTTTCTTGCATACCTGAAATTTTACTCACTGCTCATCATTAATAATCTCTAGCACCTACCTACAATAATACATGCATAATATATGCTCTTGAGCCAAAGAATGAATAATAGAATACTATGTACAGAACTTCTCCCTGAAAATTTTGGGTTCTAATCCCAGGTTTGCAACTAAACAGCTACATGATCACAAAGAAATCAAAAAGTCTACCATAATTCACTTATAGATGAAATCAAGGAATTAGATTAAATAGCTTCTAATGCCTCTCCTGAAAATAAAATTTTATAGTCATTTAAGATACCCTCTTTTATTAAAATAGAAACTGTTAAAAACCAAAAGAAAGCCCTAACTGGTTTGGCTCAATGGATAGAGCGCCAGCCTGTGGACTGAAAGGTCCCAGGTTCGATTCTGGTCAAGGGCATATACCTTGGTTGGGGGCACATCCAGTAGGTGGTGTGCAGGAGGCAACCGATCAATGTTTCTCTCTCACTGATATTTCTAACTCTCTATTTCTCTCCCTTCCTCTCTGTAAAAAATCAATAAAACATACTTAAAAAAACACACACAAGAAAAACATTATAATAAAATGAAAGATTTAAACTATTTTTAACAAGGAAAAAACCCCACCAAACATGTGTTAAAACAGTCATTCTTAAATAGAGAAGATTTTGCTCCCTGGTAGATCTGGAGACATTTTTGGTTGTCACAACTATAGTCCAGGGAAGCTGCTATACACCATACAATGTGCAGAATAGCACCTTACAAACAAGAATTATCTGACTCAAAATATCAATAAAGCTAAAGGAAGGAAAGCAAATACAAACATACAATAAAAAGTACAGAAAGGTTATTAGCAAAAAAGTTATTATGTACTTACACAGCAAAAAAAAAAAAAATCTTGAAAAGCAACATTATTGTGTCCATTATCAATTACAACTCTAAATTCACCCCTCAACATATGCAGTGCCATAATGGACACCATTTCTTTGTGCATCTCTACTGTGATGAGCACATTAAGCTTTTCCAGTATAAGGTGCTGAAAGGACATTGTAAGAGAAAGGGGCTCCCGACTACAGGCACATGAAGGCCCCTTGCCCTTATCAGCACCCTGATTTCCTATGGAGGCCCATCTGGGTGACTCCTCTAATGTTTCCCACAGAGCTACCACTCCTTCTGCATAAACATGACACTTGTTACTGGAGGCCTGCACTCCACGTTGTACTGATTATCTAGTAAATACAGACCAGCTCTAATCTGGGAAATATAACCAGATTTTCCACTAATCCAGGGATGATCTCTACCTTTTCCAACAAGTTCTAAACCCAGCCTTGGAAAGGGGCTCCTTGTAAGTGTGACCTTCCTCCCTTAATCCTAAGGTATCATATACAGTCACATATCTTTTGAAAAAAATGAAGAATAAAAGTGGCAATTTTAAAACTGATGAACAAAAACAGATCCAGAGATAGAGAAGCATTGATTAGACCGTCAAACATCAGAGGGAAGGCAGGGGAAGGTGGGAGAAAAGGGGAGAGATCAACCAAAGCAGAGGTTGCCAACTGTTGTTCCCTGGACCACTGGTGGTCCATGAGGGTCCGAAAGGTTGTTGACTGCTGAACCAAAGGACTTGTATGCATACATGTAAGCATAAACAATGGACACAGATACTATGGGGGTGAGGGCACGAGCGGGGAGTGGGAGCAATGGGGGGATAAGGACACATAAATAATACCTTAATCAATAAAGAAAAATAAAAGAAATAAGTCCAGTGTAATTAAAAAAAAGTGTCTATTTTAAAGGATGTATCTATATTTTCATTTTAGGAGAGTTAAGAACTCAAGGTGAGTTTTTAACATTCTCGCACCACAAATAATGTATGTATCTACAAAGCCCCCACCGGAGACATGGAGGGCATCTATGGGCCAGCTACTGAGCCTCATTCAGTAATGTAGTTGTCAATGGCTGAAACCCTCACACTATAAAAAAGGGGTAAAATGGCCTCCACATGCACACACTATTCAATTCCTGCTTTTTAAACCTGTAATATCAAAAAACAGATTTACTGCACCCCCCCCCAAAAAGTATCAGATCATGACAGCGCATAAAACACAAATGTTAAGCTTTTCTTTGAAAAGCAAATGGTTGAACATCACAATGAAGGGACCCTGCTCTTCACAAAATTTGCATTTACCAACATTACTATTCAAATCACCACAAGTGGCAGTATATGGTATTTAGTATTTTTGACCCGAAACTTTCAAAATATGTAACAGACATCATATCCAATTATTTGATTTATTCATATATAATGTTAAATATTTTTGAAAAGCAAAACAGGAGGGGGGAAAACAAATAGCAATTACTGGGCCTGGTGGCAGTGGCCTAGTGGTGAACCGTCGATATAAGTACTAGGAGGTACATGGTTCAATTCCCAGAAGGCACATGCCCAGGTTGTGGACTTGATCCCAAGTAGGAGGCATGCAAGAGGCTGCCAATCAATGATTCTCTCTCATCACTGATGTTTCTCTTTCTCTCTCTCTCTCTCTCTCTCTCTCTGAATTCAATAAAAATTTATTAAAAGAAAAAAAATAGCAATTACTGGTAAGGTACCTAATGCAGATGTGTTAAAAAAAAGTGACCTGTATCTTCAAACTCATTTGTCTTCTGAGTCTAAGCAAATTCAGAGAATCTTATGTTATTAGGACAGTTAGGCAGAGCCATGACAAGCAGTGGCATACCCCTTGGTGCTTAGATGCTGCTCAACAGACATACACCATACATTTCTATGAGCCCATCTGCTTGAGGTTTAAAGTTACTGAGATATATCTTTGGAGAGGCCCTAACTAAAGCAAAGACGTCTTAAAAGACTTCAATGCCCTGTGAAAATTCATCATGAAGACAGAGCAGGCAGGGCTAGCTGTATGGCCACTACATTAAGGCTGAAAGGAGTGCCAATCCTGGAGAAGGCTAATCCTTAAATACTGTATATAAATATTCATCCTGCAGTAGAGTTGCACCCTAGGGTAGTGTTCAGCAAACTCATTAATCAACAGAGCAGCAAACCACAGCTCACAAGCTGCATGTAGCTCTAGAACTGCAGTTTGCCGACCACTGCCCTAGGGAATTGAGTTTTTGAGTGAATCAAGAGAGCAATTAAATCTGCACCACAGGAAAACCCTCATCTGGACTATTATTGTCTCAAAATAAGATGTTTATCTACTCCTGTGCTATAATCTAGAAAATTCGAGTCAAGGGCGGTAATCAATTATGTATTTTTACAGTGCAATTAATTCTCTCTGTATTCACTGTTACAACTTTCATCTAAACCACTATCATCTCTCAACTGAACCACTGTACTGCCTACTAAATGATCCCTGCCACTCCACTTATATCTCAACACAGCATCCAGAATGTGCTTTTAAATAAACTGAATCAGATCATTAATGAATAAATCTCTAAACACTTTTCTAATGAGTCATAAGGAATAATGTTTTATGATGTACTTTAATAATATGGTTATTTCAAACTTCGTATTAGAATCATCATTTTAAAAGACAATCTACAGTACCTCCTTAATGCCTACAACTGGAGCAGGTTGGTCCCCGCCCAAATTCTGCATGCAAGCAACCATCTATAATAATAAAAGTGTAAAATGCTAATTAGACTGGAAATTCTTCTGGGCGAAGCTGGGGCTTGCTAGGTGCCTGGGGGCAGCCAAAGGGAAGTCAGCTGAGGTGCTGGGTGCCTGCGGGGGGTGGGGGGAACCTGCGGGGGCCCGAGAGGGAAGCCCCCCAGGTCCTGGGTGTTTGCGGGTGGCTGGAGGGAAGCCAGCGTGGGTCCTGGGTGCCTGCCGGCGGCCAGAGGGAAGCAAGCCAGTTCCCAGGTGCCAGAGGGAAGCCAGTGCTGGCCACCAGAAGGAAGGCCTATTCTTGCATGAATTTTGTGCACTGGGCCTCTAGTCTCTCTCTCTCTCTCTCTCTCTCTCTCTCTCTCTCTCTATATATATATATATATATATATATATATAAAAGGCTAATATGCTAAGTGTCCTTCCCACTGTCCAACCAGTAGCTATGATGCGCTGTGACCATCAGGGGGCAGATGCTCAACGCAGGAACTGCCATGACATACACTTGCCATTTACAGAGAAACAGCAGTGCGGACCTGGCTGACAAAGCAACACTCAGCTTCCCTCAAGTGGGACACAGGCTCTACCACCACTCGAGTGACAGCTCACCAAATTGCAGCTGATGCCATGGCCAGCCCAGAAATGGCGCTGGCCATGGTAATGACATCATGTAGCAACACCTGGCTTCCTCTCCCTAGCAACTAGCCTCTTTGCAGTTTCTTCAGTCCAGGAACACAACTTGCTTTATACCCAGATTGAAACATTTACACTTTAACCAAATCTCTGTGAAGCATTTTCCCATGCCTCATCTCATTTGATCTTCACAGAAGTCTTGGAGTAAGTAAATAGGAGACTCGATGGAATCCTATTTTCTTTTCATTAGCCAGAAAACAGATTTGGAAAGCTTAGAAACTGAAAAGAAGTAAGAAATGGTGGACCTTGAAAGTGACTATGTTTTCTCACTGCGCAGAATATAGTCAAACATTGTTATAGTTAAATACTTTACCCTTTGTTCTCCCTGCATGATCTATAATAACAATCTGCTTCATGTTGATATTAACTTCTGTGTTACTGATAATTATCTGAAAGAGAAGTTGAAATGCTTCACTGGGCTGAAAAAAGTTTAGCTAAATCAGAAAGCAGGTCTAATCAAGCAAGTTTATTCTATATCTATAAAAGACTAATTTCACTCGCACGGGCGTGAGACATATAAAGCTCTTGCTGGCGACAATCACATGCATGTGTTTCCACTGTCATTGTCGATTGTGAATTTGGTTGACACTTCTATTATGGAGAAAGGGCAGATAGCAGTATTAAAATACTTCTTCTAATTATTTTTCCTTTCACTGTGCACGAATTCGTGCACCAGCCAACTAGTGTTAGCAATTAAATATTTCTGCCCCAAGCAGCAGGTTCTTTTCAGCCACCTCTTACCCCCTTGGGATGCAGTGTTTCCTGCATGCATCTCAGATCTGACTACCAATCTGCTTACTTACTAGGCTACAAGTCCCCTTTTTTATTTTCTATCCCTAGAAAACACCAAGCTCCTTCCCCTATCACAGTTTCCTAATCTTCACATAGCTACTTCTTTCTCACCATTCAAGTCTCAAAAGTGTCACATCCTCAGAGATTTCCCTCAAATTGCAACAAAACCATTATTCTATTTACTTCTAAATACTTAATGTTAATTGAAATTATTCTATTGTTCATCAACTGTTACTCTCCCCAAACTAAAATTTAAGTTCTATGAGTGCCAGGCATTTATCTTCAGTCCTAAAAAGTTCCTGGCACAAATGAACTTCTGTTAAATAACTAAATAACTAAATGAATGACTGATTTAGGCAAGTGGGAAAAAAACATAAAAAGGAACCCCAAATGTAGCATTGCATAGTGTAAAAAGCAGACACCTTAGATCCCCACTGCCTGCCTTTGTTTCCTAAATTTGCCATTTATTAATGAGTTTAAGCAAGACACTTAAATTTTGTGTGTCAATTTTCTCATTTGTAAAATGAAGATATTAATAGTATATATTCATAAAGTCACTGGAAGGAATAAATGAGTTAATATATGCAAAATACTTACAATGGTACCTGCCACAAAGTAATACTACACAAGTGTTTTGTCTCTCAGGCTGCCAAAGATACTGAGCTTCTAGAGCCAGCAACAAGATAAGTGAAAGGTGAAAGCCAATATGGGAAAGTGGTTATGCCAAACCCCATCATCACAAGATTGCTGAGTGTCCAGTCTGGCTCAGGGCCAGGGAGTCTGCACCACTCACATCAAATTCTATGTGAATGCTGCCACCTGAAGTAATGCAACTAAAATGGCCTTTGCCAACCATAATGGGGAGAATAAGAACACAATCCAGTTGCAACACTTTACAATACCATATTCCCTTCAGGTCTCATTTTGCTTCCTCCAATCCTTTTAACTACCATACAAGACCCTATTTTCTCACTCTGTGGGAACAATACACTTGCCATTTAACTTCCATCATTTCAACTGCATTAATCTTCAGCTATCTCATGAAATAGTAGTGAGAGATAGAATGGTGATCCAAGAACACCTAAGTCAACATCTGGGGAGTTCTCCAGTCTTGGCAGACTAGTCTGAGCTACACCTCTAAGATCTACATTTCTACATTTAAGATCTAATGACCACTCCTTCTCAAGCCCTCTCTCCCCTAATACACCTTAAAATAATAGGAACAACAGACTGAGAAAAAAATGATGTTTCTTATTAATCTGGGAAGAGGTTCACAAATGTTATAAAAAGCTCCATCTACGAATGGATCCAGTGAAAACTAGTTACTTTATAAATTTAGAAATATTGCTGGAAACTTAAAGGAAACTAATCTCATCAAGTATTGAAAAAAAGCAGGCTATAAATTTTAATTTCAACATCACAAACCAATAAACCATTACTGCGAGTTACAATAGCTTTAATGTATTCCAAGTCAATCCAGTAATTGACTTTATTTTTAAGTAGACAGAATTCAATTACAGTATTCCAACTAATTAAGTAAAGTTTATTTCCAATTTATTTTGAAATCAGGTCAGTACCAACATAAAAAATTCAAAAATTTACAATGCCAAAACAAAACAAAACACCCCAACTATTCTACATGCTCATGGTAAAAATGAAACTGGAGGAAATCATCTTCAATTATACTGCAGTCTTCACTTACTCTAAAAGACAATCTGTAAAAAGTATCTTGTTTGCCAAAAAGAGATTTACAGAGCTATATAGTACAGTGGCAGCCTAAGACTAATTAACTAAATGTATTCCTGTATAAATCACCTATAGATTTATAACCAATAATCTGATTTATTACCCTTCAAAACTACTATAAATTGATAAAATATTTTTCCTCTTAGGCTAAATTACAGCTTATCACTTTTTTAGATTCAGAGGGCCAGAAACGAATTTAAGGAATCAAACTCATTTTCACTCAGAGTGCACCATAAAGTCTTAAGACAAAAATAAAAATCTACTTTAATTTTTGAAAGATGGACAAGAAATAGATATTCCATTATACTCACTGTCACTTTGTGGTTTATTATACAGGATATTGTCATTTCTAATACAAATCCCTCATGCTTCTGATGAAGAAATGTAAATGAAAAAGTCCTATTAATAATTATTCACTGGAGATGTAGTAAATAATACAGCATTTCTCAGCATTAGATGAGCACTTCGTCCACCTGAGGAGCTTTAAAAAACACTAATGTCAGGCTCCCACTCTAGACCAATTATTTCAGATTTCCTGGAAACTGTATTCTTGGGAAGCTCCAAGATGATTCTAATATGTAGCCAGATTAACCACCTGCAGATGCAATGAAAAATACTCTCACTTTAGAATCTAGGTTCAAATCCTGATCCCATCTCTTACTAACTCTGTGAGCTCATTTCCTCATTTTCAAAGTTGACAATGTTTATCTAATTATTCTCAAGAATCTTGAGATAATGCATATAAAAGTACCCAGGCCTGGGACACCACATGGATTTAGTAAATGTAATATAATTTCAGGTAAATTCTGTCCTATTTTAATTTCATGTAACCTGTCTGTGACAGTTACATGAAAACCATCTCTTTTTAAAAAGTCCCCAGTTTGCAAACAGTTCATATTATGAATATCTAGTTTAATTATAGGCAATGAAGAAAAAAAAGAAAGAGTAAAACAGCTGATAGAAGGAAAAGTGTGCTCAAACAAGATTCTACTTTGTAGGATCTACACAGCGGTAAATCTATCAAACTTTATTTGTTCCAATTATGTACATAATTGAGCACTAAGAGCTCTATAGAGAATTAAAAACAAGCAAAAATAGAATATATACAATAGGATTTTTCCTTCATTTAATATGTAGTTGGGGAGGCCAAAATGACATACCTAAAATTACCACAAGTTTTAATGGTTGTTCCTTTATCATGAAATTAGTAGTGTTTGATGGGTCAAGTCCTCCCCACTCTGTCCCCATCACTTCAAAGGTAAATGACTAAATGACAAATGCTAAAAAGCATCTTAAAGGTTAGGCTGATAGCCCAGTGGTTAGGGCACTGCCACCAACACCGAAGGGTCTTGGGTTTGATTCCCCAATCAAGGGCACATACCTGGGTTGAAAATTTGATCCCAGGCCCAGGTTGGGCACAATGGGGAGTCAACCAATGAATGTGTCTCTTGCACATCTATGTATCTGTGTTGCTCTCTCTCACTCTCTCCACCCTCTCCTCTCTCTTAAAAAAAAAAATTAGGCTAGTAAAGAAGTGATACTAAACAAAGACTAAAATGTGCTACAGTAAAAAGTTGTGGGTTCTGATGGTAATAGGACCTCAGAGATCATTTTTATTATGTATCTGAACAGAATTTAGGCATTTTAAAAATCCAATTGATGTTTACAGCATTTTACATAGGAGAAACTGCAGTTCAAAGCAGGTGAATGATTTGCCTGTGATCATCAAACCAGCAGGCTCTCCGGGATGCTTCCATTAATCACAGAAAACTTTCAGTAGCATTTCTATAAGTAAAAACACAACTTGCTTGGTAAAACTCCAAGTTGAGTAAATTCAATAACCTATGATTAAGAAGAATCTGGGGAACTATTAATGAGTGGAATGTTCACGTTATCAAAAATTCCAGAGTACTATACTTCAAAATTCATGGTAGTGTCAGGTATAATAGTGAAGGGACCAAAGTTTTGCCACACCAAAACTTAGCTTTCTGTAATACTAATTTAAGCTAGTTGAGAAACAAAAGACTCAGAAAGAACCTTTAACCCTTTCCTATCCAAGAGATTCAGAAGAAAAGGCCTGATCCAGGAATGGAAACTTAGCATATTTACCTTATACCATTAGATAGGCAGGCTCCAGGCAGTGGCCCAGTAGCTAGATGCTTCCATGTCCATTGTTTCTGGGTATCCTAGCAAGAATCTGCCTGCCACTTGTGTCCTGCTCCTTCTCAGCTCCTTGTGAATTAATTGCCTATTCCTTTGAAATCTCAGGCTCCTGCCCCACTTCTCCTTTGACCATGAAGACATATAAACCTCAATTGCCCAATGCATTCAGGGTCTCATTTTTATATGGCACCCCCAAATGTGTATCCACATAATAATAAACTTTGGGGGGAAAAGTAATCTATTTTAGCTATCACAGTAGTTTTATTTCATCTCCTTTGGCGGTTACAGATGACAAAACTGAACAGTTAGCAGTCACTGTTGCAGAAATAAATATTTGCTTCAACATATTCACTAAGTCATAATTTTTCAATGAGAACCAGGACATACGTTCTGTGATAATCAAGTGAAAATATTACTGAATTAGGAACTACCTCTTAAAAGACCAGATCAATAATGAGTGAAACTGAAAAATCATAGTTCAAATTTTAGCCATTAGGATTATTCAGGTGCCATTACTACAAAATTAATTTGTCTTAACTCATTCACTGACAAAACAAAGCTGATTCTTGACATTCTACACATACCTCAAAAAATAGGAATATACTTTATTATTTCTAAAATGAGTTTATTTTGGGCTAAATGGTATTTTAAACCTATTCAATAGCTTCTAATGATAAGTGGCATACAAAAGCCTATATAATAAAGAGGTAATATGCAAATTGACCCTCACGCCATCATACAAGATGGCCACCCCCATGTGGTCAAAGATGGCTGTCAGGGGAGAGCAGTTAGGGGTGACCAGGCCAGCAGGGGAGGGCAATTAGGGGCAACTGAGCCTGCAGGGGAGGACAGTTGGGGGAAACCAAGTCAGCAGGGGAGGGCAGTTGGGGGTGTTCGGGCTGGCAGGAGAGCAGTTAGGCGTCAGGAAAAGACATCACTAATATAGAGAATTCTGACACCCAGGCTA
This sequence comes from Lasiurus cinereus, assembly GCA_011751065.1. Taxonomy (NCBI): domain Eukaryota; kingdom Metazoa; phylum Chordata; class Mammalia; order Chiroptera; family Vespertilionidae; genus Lasiurus; species Lasiurus cinereus. The sequence continues at coordinate 30,238,561 of JAAGEH010000018.1, read as the reverse complement.
GCAGGGTAGTGGTTAGGGGGTAATCAAGCTGGCAGGCAGGCAAGCAGTTGGGAGCCAGCAGTCTCGAATTGTGAGAGGGCAGTCAGACATCCCCCGAGAGGTCCCAGACAGGAGAGGGTGCAGGCTGGGCTGAGGTACAACCCCTACCCAGTGCACCAGACCTCTAGTGTATCCTATAAGGCACAAAAAAATTAATCAGGATTTATAAGAATTCTAGCAGGAATAGACTTGTTAAAATTTGAAATTACTCTACCTGTATTTCTCAACTTATTCATTTAAAACTTAAATGTCTGAATCTCACACAGTATTCTTTGGTGTGAAATAACATTCTTTGAGTGTAATATTATTAATTTGATACATAAAAATATTGGTGGGAGGACTTCTAAATATAAAACCTTTCCCCTTAACAAGCCTATGAGAAAACCTAAGAAGTATATTATCAAAAACTAAGAAGCTAACGAAAAATAGCCCAAAAAATCTTGAAGTTTAGTTTTGAGTGTGGCTTATAATAATTTGAAATAAAGTAAAATTTTGCTGGTTAAATCTTTTATGGAAATTAACTCCAACATAAAAATTTTGAGAGATGTTATTGATAGGCATCTACTGTTAATGATAGAAATAAGCTAAATGTTAAAAAAAAAAAAAAGCCAGGGAATCAAGAATAGTCTGAATCCTAAATGGACTCTGGGGTGGGTGGGAGGGAATGCATAATTAGGAAGCCACTTTGAAGAAAATAATCAGAACTTGACTGCATCTTATATGAATAAGTTTGTTTATTTTGTACTTTTTTTTTTTTTTAAGGGCTGCTTCATTTTTGGTGTTTGTGTTAAAACCTTGCAGCTCTCTAAATTCAGCTAATTAAAATACTGGCATAGTTTAATATTTAAATGTGGTTTTCACATAAAAAGATTTCTGAATCTTCTAGTTTTTAAAGCAGTAGGAGACATGCAACGAATAGTAAGAAATTAGCACTATTACTGAACTGTGTTTACGTCTTTGGTTCAGGAAAAGACACCACTAATATAGAGAATTCTGATACCTAGAGCTTATTTTCACAGTCACTGAATCAGGATTGGTCTGTGTACACAGAGATGGAGTAAACAGAGTATCATAGCAGCAGGGTGGGAGAGAAGAGGCTTGAAATGCTGAAATTCTCAATGAAGTAATTTCCATGTCTTTGTTTAAAAAGTACATGAAATAGGTACCTGGAAATAGGTCATATACTGGCCAGCATTAGTTAAGAGATTGCTGAGCTAAAATATTTATTTGGCCATCCAGATCTCACAAAGATAATGAAGGAATGGGTCAGAGACTAAGTAAACTTAAATGAGAAAAGAGACAAAGTGTTATTAATATATGTAGAGCTAGATCAAGTACCACAAGGAAATCTAGAAAAGGAGATGAAATTAAGCAAAAGAAAAAAGTATAGAAGACATGTTATTTAAAAAATGTAAACACAGCCCAACTGGTACGACCCAGTGGTTGAGTGTCAACCTATAAATCAGGAGGTCACAGTTCGATTCCCCATCAGGGCACATGCCCAGGTTTTGGGCTCAAGGCATGGAGAAGGCAGCCGACTAATGATCCTCTCTCTCCCTCTCTGAAGTCAATAAAAATATATCTTTTAAAAATGTAAGCACAGCCGAAACCGGTTTGCTCAATAGATACAGTGTCGGCATGCGGACTGGAAGGTTCCAGGTTCAATTCCGGTTAAGGGCATGTACCTTGGTTGCGGGAACATCTCCAGTAGGGGGCATGCAGGAGGCAGCTAATCGATGTCTCTCTCTCATGGATGTTTCTAATTCTCGCTCTCCCTCTCTGTAAAAAATTCAATAAAAATATATTAAAAATGTAAGCACAATTAGTTTTAATAAAATTATAGCATACTATTGATTCATTGGTTATTTAATAGTCACCTCAGAAAAAAATAAAATAATCCCCATTGTCAAGAAACAATTATGTGTAAGTTTACATATAACAGTTAACTGGTTAAAATAACTTTAATTTGTTTATATGCCAAACTAAAAAGCTTCTGTACAGCAAAAGGTACCATTAACAAAACAAAAAAGCAACCAACCTAATGAGAGAAAATATTTTACAAATGATATTTCTGATAAGGGGTTAATATTAAATAAAAATACATAAAGAATCATATAACTCAACAGCAAAACAAAAAACACCGTAACCTGATTAAAATGAGATCTGAATAATTTTCTCAAAAATGATATACAGATGACCAACAGGTACATGAAAAGATGTGTAATATCACTAATCATCAAGGAAATGCAAATTGAAATCACAATGAGATATAACGGCACATCTGACAGAATGGCTATCATAAAAAAGATCAACATTATTTACAATAGCCAAGATATGGAAACAACCTAAGTGTTCATCTATAAACAAAGAAAATGTGGTTTATATAAATACAATGAAATATTATTCAGCCATTAAAAAAAGAAATCTTGTCATTTGTAACAACATAAATGGACCTTGGAGGCATTATGGTAAGTGAAATGAATCCAAGGCAAATACTGTATGATCTCACTTATATGTGGAATCCAAGAAACAAAAACAAAAAAACCAAGCTCATAGATACAGAGAACAGCTGGTGGTTTGTCAGAGGGAGGGGGGAAGTGGGAGGATAGGAATGGAGAGAGTGGGAAGGGAGGGAGTGAAAGAAATGAGTAAAGGGGGTCAAAAGGTACAACTTTTAGTTACACAATAAGTCCTGGGGACATAATATATTGCATGATAACTACAGTTAATGATACAGTATTGAATATTTGAAAGTTGCTGAGTAGATACTGAAATTTCTCATCAAAAGAAAAATTTTTTTGCTAACTATATAAGGTGATATATGTTAACTAGACTTATTGTGGTGATCATTTATACAAATATCGAGTCATGTTGTACACCTGAAACTAATATACATGGTACCTCGAGGTACGAGTTTAATTCGTTCCGTAACCTTAAGGCGTGGGAAACTTTGAGACGCTCGAGTCACGGTAAACTGGTGGGTCGTGTGCAGCCGGCCGATCCACGCGATTATTCGTATCTCAAAGCAAAAAAATCACTCGCTCGATGGCTCGTATCTCAAAAATCTCGTATGTTAGGGCACTTGTATTTCAAGGTACCACTGTACTGTTAAATGTCAATTGCATCTAAATTTTACAAAATTAACGTTTTTTAAATTAAAAACAAAATAAGTTAAACTATATATGCATATAAGTGTGGGTCTGTGTGTGTTTTTTAAGGTGGAAAGGAGGACTCCTACTGTAAATTCAAACAGTAATAATGTTGATGACCCCAAGAGTGAAAATCGTTGATCAGACAGCTGTTGGTTTGCATTTCCTCTATATGATATAACAATATCCATAAGGAAAGGTTCTTTGACCTTCCCAAATTTAGGCAGGGAAAGAAGATAGTATGTTAGATAACATAAATTTTAGTAAAGTATTTTAACTAGATTAAATATAAATAAAAGATGTAAATGACTTGAAATTTTATCTAAAAGCACATTACAAATTGATCTTTTATATAGCTGCAACATGAATTCACTAAAAATATTTTTTTTTTAAATATATTTACTTGATTTTTTAAAGAGAGGAAGGGAGAGAGATAGAAACATCGATGAAAGAGAAACATCAATTAGCTGCCTCCTGCACACCCCCAACTGGGGATGTGCCCACAACCAAAGTACATACCCTTGACTGGAATAGAACCTGGGACCTTTCAGTCCACAGGCCGATGCTCTATCCACTGAGCCAAATCAGTTGTGGCACTAAAAATATCTTCAATTACTAATTAAGAGCTTAGACTGAAGCATCAATCTAGTCATATATATTTATACATCTATCAACTGAATCTCATATACAAAATGTATTCTCTACCATGGATGAACTCTGGGATATATGACCGACCATTCACTATTATTCATAGATTCTTTATACTGAAGTTATGTTAGTATAATTTGCAGTATATTATGAAATAACTGTCTAAATGTTTTCAGCAATTTTATTATCCTTGATGTTCACTGCCAAGTATACCCAAAGCACTGTACAGGAAGAAGGGGCTATGATCCAAATTATTACCAAATTTATTCACTTAATCATGTAATTTCGAAGAGCAGTATTTCTCCAGAAGCCTAGCAAAGTATTTTATAGCTTTATATTAAAATGCCAATGTATAAACTTTTTAGATTTCCATCATTATTTTTAATGACAGAAAGAAGAATACTGAGAGATTGACTTAAACCATCCTATATAATACAAGCCTAATATGCTAAGTGTCCAACCATTCATTCAACCATTTGACCAGTTGCTATGATGCACACTGACCACCAATCAGTAGGTTAGCTTGCTGCAGGCTGATGCAGACATGGGTGAGAAAGGCCAGACACGCCCTGGAGTCCTCCCAAGGTCTCTCCCTGGCCAGCCAACCTCCCACAGTCCCACCGCAGCTGGCCAGCCCCGCAATCCGGGACCCGTCAGGGGATGTTGGAGAGTCAGTTTGGTCCTGATCCCTGCAGCCCAGGCAAATCCGTGCACCAGGCCTCTAGTCCTATATAATAAAAGGGTAATAGGCAAATTGACCCTAATGGAGAAATGACCGGTCACTATGATGCACACTGACCACCAGGGGGCAGACACTTAATGCAGGAGCTGCTTCCTAGTAGTGAGTGCACTTCCATAGGGGGAGTGCCACTCAGCCAGAAGCTGGCTCATAGCTGGCTAGCTCAGAGGCAATGGTAAGCGCTAAGGATGTCCGACTAACAGCTTAGGTCCATTGCTATTGGTCCAAAATTCTTGGGCCCCAATGCTTCAAAAAGGCCAAAACTCAAGGGTTCCTGGACTGTGATAGGGAGCAGGCCAAGCTGAGAGGATCCCAGGCCTCTTAACTGAATGTTCAAGCAGGTTACAAATTTGCTTTAAACATATTTTTCAGTTGTAGATTCTTGAATGCCACACACACATGATGGTTAGTGGATATAAGGAATTACTTAATATCCAGGATATAAAGGCCTGCTCCATATTTCATTAACTTGTTGTACTGGGAAGATTAACTTTCCTACCTTAAAAGTGAAATGAAGATAGCACTTATTCTGAAAATAAACAAATAGTATGTAATTAGAAGCTGCTGTATTTGATTCAAATCTATTTATTAAGCTTTCTCCACCTACTGATACACACAATACTTAACATCTAACTCAATATGTGAATGTCTCAGAGACATTCCAAACTTTTGACATCAAAGCCGAGATCTAAATTACGCTTTGTTCCCCATCCCAAAACAATTCTCTATTTATTTCATGTCACTATCCATAAAGCTGTCCAAATCAGAAATTAGGAATGATTCTTTCTTGCAACCTAAACTTACATCCAATCTAGCAATAGGTTCTATCAATTCCACCTCCAAAAATAGTCCCCGATTCACTGACTTTTCTCCAACTCTATTATTGCTATTGGTCCAAAGTTCCTGGGCCCCAATGCTTCAAAAAGGCCAAACTTCAAAACATTAGAGTTTGGGGTAAGGAAAGATTTATTGATTAAGAAGGCACCAATTGAGAAGATAGGAGACCTAATCCTCAAATCCATCTTCTGAAAGCACAGAGTTCAGGCTTCTTTTATGTTAATGGAAAGGAAAACGAGAGGTGCAAGAGGTGACTGACAACCAGACATCTGGATACAAGCAGGGTCTGAGGAAAATTTTTCAGGAGGTCAAATCTTTAATTAACAATCATTTTTATACATACTTCCCTTATCTCCTCAGTCAGAATTCCTCTAATGATTAGCATACCTATATGCAAGTCCAAGCAGAAGCTATTTAACCTGAAGGCCACAGAAACAAAGTGGGCTTGAACCAGATAGAGTGAGAGAGGCTGAGCATTCCACTCTGTTACACTATTGTCATCCTATAGGTTACTAACTTCCTATTCCTGGACCTACTATTAGAGCCTGTCCATTTCTACTTTTGGCTCCCTCTCTTGCACTCTCCATCCAGCAATCAAGATATTACATCATATTTTACATCATCACTCTTACAGAGTTGAGTCCAAAAATCTCTTGTCTCTCTATTTTAGTAGTCTTTTTCTATGACATCACACATTTCTGGCAAGTTAGCTATTACCATCCACCTATGTCCTACTTAAAAGGGACAGAGAGAAAAGGGGAGAAGGTATAGTATGGGAGAGTGGTGAGAGAAGAAGAAAGGAGGAAATGTAAAGGGAGAAAGAGAAATTATGAACACTAATTATTATTCCAAGAAGTCCTTCTGAAATCAATTGAGAATGTCTATCAGAATTCAGGTATATGTGATTACCACTTTACAGTCCTTGAATTTTGAGTCTTGTGAGGTTTTAACACCCTTGTATTTATAAGGATACTCCAGCTTACAGAGAAAAGTCTTGCCACAGCCACACAACAGATAAAAGATAGCAAAGTTCCATTCCAATAAGGTCCAATGCTCTTCTGAGCAACAGATTCCAGTCAAATATTTATTATACAACCCAACTGCCTCCATCAGACAAGCCTCCAAGAGCTAGAACCACTGCATTTATCTTTTACTTTACCTACCAAACAAAAGTACCTTCAAAATGTTATGAACTATAAAAATCATGGTTAGCTGATCACTATTTCCTCTTAAAAACCTCAGAATGGTACACCACAAAATAATTAATTTGTCTAAAACATTATCTAGTTCAGAGATTAACCATACTTTAGAAATTATATGTATATATATATTCAACATTTAGCAGTCAAAACTTGCCTTTATTTGAAGGTCTATACAATTTATTGAATGCCATCATTTCTTTTTTAGTATATATAGAAAATTAAGGCTGAAAACTAAATCATATATTAAAATTTTTTTTTAGAGATTTCCTCAAATCCCTAGCTTATAAGAAAAACAACTTGACATTTAATACCTGCACATTGGTGACAACTGCCTTATAAATAATAAAAATGGTACTTTCTTTTTTGTAAGTCACTAACTCTGTTGCATAGGGTAGTTAAATACTTTTACATCAAAAAGGAAAACCCATAAAAACAGTGAAAGGCAGAGTATGTCTTAAAAGAGTTTTCTTGGTTTCAAAGCTTTCCTTATTTCTTTCACAGAGACCTGAAAAATTAAAATTAGCATTTGAAAGTATTCAACAAATGTTTAAATCATTGTTTAGTTGTTATACTCTAAAGGTGCAGTTCTAAATAAATAAATTTACCATCTGCTATGTCATAATCTTGACTAGTTTGCAATTATACGAATCAAAAGGTGAAATATCTTTGACTTCATAAATAGGACTTTCTTTTGGATGAAAAAATTTATAAACTATTTCAGTAAATTAAAACAAGGCACTTCTTCTATTTTATACTAATATTAAACTATTTATAAAAAGCTGTTAGTATAACTTCCTTATAGTATGGGAAAGGAATAAAATAAAGGAGTCATTCACTCAGTCAATGTTTATTTTGTCTACTCCTAAGACTAGAGTAGGTGCTGGGGATACCAAAATGTATAATACAGTCTAACCAGGAGAAATTTGTATTCCAGCAGAATATATAAACTATAACTATTCCAGAGTGTAATGAAATATGAGAGCAAAAGTGCATAAAAATGGACAAGAAGCCACAATAGTATGAAAGAATAGTTCTGCCTCCACCAACTGTAAGCTCCACGAAGAAAGAGTCCATGACTGCTAGATAATCACTAGCTCACAGAACACTGTCAGGTACAAGTTAAATGTTCTATAAATATTGTTGGCTAAAAAAAGAGGGAAGGCTTCACATGGAAGGTGACAAAAGAGATGAACATTAAAACATAAGCAGAAGTTACATAGACAAAAAGGATTCGAAAGGGCATTCTAAACAGAAGGAACAAATTAACTTCTACACCCACCTTTCACCAATTTACTTTAATGTAGATAGTAACATTTTCTATAACCTTCACCCAGCTAAAAATTTCCTAAATTAATATTTTCATTTTTTAAAAAGTAGAAAATAAACTATCAAATTCTCCAGTATCCACAGGATACCTCACATAAAATTTTGAGTGTGTAAGCCCAATTATTACCAACATAAACAAAACTGAACATAATAGCTATAAAAGTAATAGCTAAATATATAAATGGAATGAAAAATACATATTTTAAATCCTCATCCAAGGATGTTTTTATTGGGGTTTTTAAGAGATAGAAGAAGGGGGGGCGGGGGGAGGAGGAGAGAAAATGGAGGGAGGAAAAGGGAGAGAGAAACATCAATGTGAGAGAAATATCAGTCAGCCTCCTGGACACGCCCCAACCAGGAACTGAACCTGAAACCTAGGTATATGCCATGACCAGAAATAGAACCCAAAACCTTGCAGTGTATAGGATGATGCTCCAACCACCTGACCAGGGAAAAAATTTTATTCCGATAGGAGAATCCAAGATGGCGGCATAGGTAAACACCTACACTGCTGCCTCACACAATTTCAAAACTACAACTAAAAGACAGAATGGACATCATCCAGAACCACAGAAAAGCTGACTGAGTGGAAATTCTACAACTAGAAGGAAAGAGAGAGGCTCACAGAGACCCAGAGGAGCTGCAAAATGCTCAGGTACAGAGACACGCACGTGGAGAGAGCGGGTACCAGAGAACCTGGCTGGCTTTCTCTGGCGGGAGGGAGACGGAAACTCTCAACAGCATTGAACCCCTTATCCTAAGACACTAAACCCCAGATCCAGCCGAAACTCATACAGGGGAAGTTTGGACTCTGAAAAGAGAGAAGTGCACGGAAATTTAGGGGAGTCACAAAAGATCAGAAGTCTGGTGGCGCGCATGGCACTGAACGCAGAGGACCAACTGCTGATTGTGCCACTGGCTTTCACGAGTGGGTGGGAGACAGACCCTCCCAACTGTGTCACTTCTAACTCCATTAAACCCCTGTTTCGGGCGAAACCCTGGGGACCCAGACTCATATGGTTCCGGAGCGCAGGGGAGCCAGAAAGACAGTGGTCTAGAGGCACTGCGAGAGAGTACATGCGCGCACAGGGACCGCTCCAGTGATTACCCAGTCACGTGAGACTCAGGGGCCGTGGAGGGCGGGGCCGACTGGAAGGCAAGGCGGTCCCTTAAGCCCTGAGACTCCACCCATCCCAAGCTCAACAGAGAGGCTTCTGCGGTTTTGCAAGTCTGGTATCATGAGGCTGAATCCAACACAGAAGTTCTCCCGGCATAGTGAAAATGTTGAGACAAAGGAAGGGATCACAAACAAAAGAAATTGAGAAAAAACAAATGACTGGATATAGAGTTCAAAACCACGCTTATAAGGTTTTTCAAGAATATCCTAGAAAAGTTGGATAAAGTTAGTGATACCCAAGAGGAGATGAAAAAGAACCAACTGGAGATGAAAAAGAACCAATTAGAGATGGAAAGGATCCAACTAGAGATGAAAAAGAACCAACTAGAAATTAAACATTCACTGACTGAAATGAAAAAAATTATACAGAGACCTAACAGCAGACTAGAGGAAGGCAAGAATCAAGTAAAAAATTTGAAATATAAAGAATCAGTAAACATTCAACTGGAAAAGCAGGAAGAGAAAAGAATCCAAAAATGTGAAGATAATGTAAGCAGCCTCTGGGACAGCTTCAAGTGTACCAACATCAGAATTGTGGGGGTGCCAGAAGAAGAGAGAGAGCAAGATACTGAAAACCTATTTAAAGAAATAATGACTGAAAACTTCCCACATCTGGTAAAAGAAATAGACTTACAAGTCCAGGAAGCACACAGAACCCCAAATAAAAGGAATCCAAAGAGGACCACACCAAGACTCATCAAAATTAAAATACCAAGAGCAAAAGACAAAGAGAGAATATTAAAAGCAGCAAGAGAAAAACAGTTCATTACCTACAAGGGAGCACCCATACGACTGTCAGCTGATTTCTCAACAGAAACGATGCAGGCCAGATGGGAGTGGCAAAAAATATTCAATGTGATGAATAGCAAGAACCTACAACCAAGAATACTCTATCCAGCAAAGCTATCATTCAGAATTGAAGGGCAGATAAAGAGCTTCACAGAGAAGAAAAAGCTAAAGGAGTTCATCAACTCCAAACCAGTATTATATGAAATGCTGAAAGGTACTCTTTTAGAAGAGGAAGAAGAAAAAAGGTAAAAGATAAAAAATTATGAACAACAAATACATATCTATCAACAAGTGAATCTAAAATTTATTTAAGTGAACTAAAAATTTGATCAACAGAATAAACTGGTGGATATAATAGAATCAGGAGCACGGAAAGGGAGTGGACTGATAATTCTCAGGGGGAAAGGGGTAAGGGATGTACAGAGAGAAACTGGACAAAAATCATACACCTATGGATGAGGTCAATGGGAGGGAGGTAAGGGTAGAAGGAAGGGTGGGAGCTGGGTGGAGGGAAGCTATGGAGGGGAAAAAAGAGAAACAAATGTAATAATCTGAATAATAAAGATTTAATTAAGAAAAAAATTTATTTCATGCCCCGCTGGCATGGCTCAGTGGTTGAGCACCAACCTATGAATCAGGCCACAGTTTGATTCCAGGTCAGAGCACATGCCCAAGTTGCAGGCTGACATGCCCAGGAGTCTGCCAGTCAATGATTCTTTCTCACTGATGTTTCTATCTCTCCCTTCCTCTCTGAAATCAGTAAAAAGAATATGTATTTTTAAAATGTATTTTTTTTAAATCACTAAAAGCAGTTATTAGACTAAGTGTGATATACCAATATCACTTGATATGCTATACTAAGTTCTGAGTATGTGACATTTTGATTCATGCTTTAGATCAATGATAAATATGAGCTGTTGATTTGGCCAACCTTTTATGGCTGACAAGTATTTCTAAAAGGGTCAACAAAGATAATAAATATTTTAGACGGTGAGCCACATGGTCTTTGCCATGACTATTTAACTCTGCCATTGTGGCATGAAAGCAACATAGAAAATACATGAATGAATGGGTGTGGCAGAGTTCTAACCTTTATTTACATAAACAGATGGCTGGCCATGACCACTGTGTGCCAACCCAAGTTCTGGAGTCTCAAAGTGACTTCTTGAAAATTCTTTTTATCAAGACAGCTTTACTTCCTTTCAAGCACTTTCACATAAATTGTGTTAGTGTTTCACTAAAGCCTCTCAGGGTACCTACAAGAGAAAGAAACTGAAGCTAAAAGGGATCTGGGTGACTTGCCCCAAGAAGCTATTAGCAGAATGGATAACTAAAAACCAGGCCTTTCTTTTCACAATTCTTAACTATCACCCTCTACACCCAATCCTCTAATGCACCAAATGAAACATTTTAATCTTTTTTAGAATTCTCCGCTTATGAATAAGCTCTCTGTAGCTGACTCATCATATTCACAATAGAGTTCAAGAACATCTACTTAAATGTCCATTTAAATTATTTACTTCAATTCTGAAGCCAAATTATTCTCAGATCCCTTTTCTCTTTGGAAGATTCCTGTCTTCTTCCATTTAGGCAATCTTCTGATTCACAAGTCTCCTATAATGTCACTTCATCTTCAAATAACCAGCAAGGAAAAGGAAAAGTACACCTTAAGGAACTGTAAACTCTTAATCATTTAATAAAAATCTGTGTATTCAGTAATATAATTGAGGTGAAAGGCCTAGTGCCTACCTCTGCAATAATATAGTTGCTAAGTATCAGAGGTACAAGTATGTGCAACTCCATGTAACTCAAGTTAAATCTAAGATACTTAAAAGAAATGAGAAAATTTAATTTACAGTACAGAGTCATAAAATATGTGCCTTTTGTATACTGAAGTTAGATAATACTCTGTATCTTGCATAATGAAAGTTTAATACTTGAATAACTATAAATACCCATTTGACATGGTGACAATATAGTCCTGAAAATAAAATTGGATCACTTTTTAATTTTTTGCTTTTTGTTTTCTTCTAATTTACCTTTATTGTTTAAAGTATTACAGATGTCCCCTTCCCGCCCCCCAATGACCTCTTCTAGCCTGCCTCCATCCCTGTCCCTCCCCACTTCACCACACTATTGTCTTTGTCCATGGGTTATGCATGCATATAAATATACACACACACACACACACACACACACACACACACACACAGATATATACATACACACACACACACACACACACACTATTTTAATTATACTTTTTTTTGGGGGGGGAGGTCCTTCTCTTTTATTCTAATAATTGCTATAAAAGAGCATCTTATATTGGATTAACTCCCTGTACAAAAACAATTCTGAAAGATGGACAGATTATTGGCATTCCTTGCTTTGCATAGTAGTATGGGACTGGAAAAGTGACCATGCAAGATATAAACATGCAAAGTGATATTAACAATTAAGGAGAAAATCACAATTGTTCAGTGATCTTTGCAAAATTGCCAAAAATATTAAAAACTCTGGTTATAAATGTACAGAAAAATAAAAATGTAAATCAGACTGTATTTATTTAGTACACAGTAATTTAAAACACTAGGAACACGGAGAATTAGTGTTTTATTTCTTTGTTAAAAAAAAAAAAGCAGCTTAAGTATGTTTGAATAATGCTTGCTTCCTGAACATGTAACTTACCAGCAAGCTTCTTATATAATAAAAGTATACTATGCAAATTGTTTCCACAATCAGGAGTTCCACCAGGGAATGCGGATGGCCAGTGGAAGGAAGGAGGCCCTGGCTGGTGGTGGCAGCCGGCGGCCGGGAGAAGGCAGCCAGTAGTCCTAGGGACGCTACCAGTGCATGAATTTCATGCACTAGGTCTCTAGTATTTCATAAATTGCGGTGAATTGTCATACTCCTCTGCAAGTTTGAATCAATTTCTAACATACTGCCATTTTCGCTTTCAATGTCATGAAATATCTGTCCCTTTAATCTGTTTTTTTGCCAGCATTATTTCCCTCTTCGATAGCTTCACTCTTTTTATCACAACACTTCCCATGAATGTGGAAAAGTTCACCTTCATTAATTTCCTATGGTTATCTAAACTCTCTCAAATGGTGGTAGTGTCCACATCCTCACAATCAGCTATGTCTTCTACAATTCCATTACGTTCTATTCAAATTTAGCTTCCAGAATTATCACTTTTCTTTACTTAATTTTCATCTTTCTTAGCCAACTTCCTCTTTTGATTATCCTGTATTATAAAACATTCTGTGGACTTACCACTGGAGACAAGGAAGTAACATAACTACATGCTTTGCTGTCTGTGGATGAAAATAACAGATGCATAGGACAATTCACTGACAGACACGGAAAAGAAGTGACTGATCACTAATCACAATGCATATGTATTGTTGCATAATGATTCACGACTGAAGAGCTGGCAATCAGCTTTATGTAACTGTACTTTATGTAATTGTTAAATAGCATGGAAAATGAAATTTGAACCATATTCTTGGGAAACTGGACCTTTTTTAAGTTGAGGTATAATTAACACACACTATATTAGTTTCAGATGTACAATACAATGATTCAATATTTGTATACGCTGCAAAATGATCACCACAATAGTTACCATCAGTCACCATACGAAGTTACAAAAAATATTTTTCTTTAAGATTTATTCCCTTGGCAACTTCGAATGATATTATTTAACTAAAACATGTTAACTAAAACTCATGCATACTGGATTTGTGCAAAGCAAGGACTTCCTGTATGTAGACCTGTCTGAAGGTACTGGAGGACAGGAAGATTAAGGAACTATGATCTCTAAAAGATGAAGATATAGAGGCAAATTGCAGATTGCCCTCAATTTATTCCTTGAGTGTATTTTCTAAGACCCAGGAGAGAGTATCTAAGCACAAACCAAGTCTTATTGTTCAGAGAAAATAAAGGCTGCCCAAATGCCCTTCCCAAATGGAGGTGCTTTGGTATGCAAACAGTATTCAATTGCAATTCCAAAAGAATCATGATTAGGAGTAAGGCACTTTTCCCAGAAGCTAAACATAGGAAGTTTCCATTGTGATATGTTATGGGAAAAGCAATCAGTCCAATGCTGGGGAATCCAGGAATAGAGGGATATTGGGAGAGTAAAATTTAAGCAATAACTAAATGTAGCTTCTTTGCAAAATTTTGTGCTTAGAGACTGGACTCTAAACTTGTACCATCAATCCTAAGATGTACCAACTACTCGCAGAATTACAGTTACTCCATACTTTATAAAGGGTGTTCTGAAATTAAACATTGCTATATTTACCATTATGTAATCCCATCCAGAGTTGCTTGTGATCTTTTTTCTGCATTTCATTGATTACTTGGCTTTTGTGCTTTAATGCATCAGCTTCTTTCACACAAGACATAAAATGAGCTTCAATTGTGTCCTTAGATGGACAGTGCAAAAGGTCCTTTTCTGGAAAACCCTATCAAAGGGAAAATATATATATATTCATATAAAACAGTATAAAATTAGCTTCTTAAAGAATTGTATCTCCCCCAATTTTCCAATATTTTTTAGTAAACAATCTCTTACCTTCTTAATAGACTTCAGTACAACAAAAGATTTAGGATTTTATACTTCTTCCAAATAAACCGTATATGACATGTTTTATAACAACATGAAACAAAAATATAAAACAGTACTAATTTTAAAAGTAGCTCTCTGACTGACCATACCTAGTGTTGGCAAGAGTGTGGGATGGAATTCTCACACACTGTTGATGGGAATGTAAAACGGTACAACTAGTTTGGAAAACAGTTTGATAGTTTTTGTTAAGTAAACATATACCTATCATCTAATCTAGTTGCTCCACAACTAGGTATTTACCTAAGACTTATACATTAATGGACACAGCAGTTTTATTTGTATCATCCAAATAAAAACAAACAAAAAATCGGAAACAACCTAAATGTCAAAAAGTAAATGAATACAAAAAGTGTGGCATAAACTTATGAAAGTATACACTTATAATATGCATAGTCTGCTACAGGCCAATTAGAGGTTAAGAAAGCTGTTAAAATGTAATGTTTAAGGTCAAATAGCTAAATTTATATCTTATACCTTCAGTGAATCTTTTAGGCAATAGAGGCAATGATCACAGGTCAGATAAAACAGTTATGCAAAAATGAGTTGACTAATACACTTTTCACTGGGGAAAAAAGGTAACAGCAATACCTAACACTAATTGAATACTATGTAACATTGTATTAAGACTTTTTATATAATTACTAGAGGATTGATACACAAAATTAGTGCACTGAGAGGGATCCCCTCAGCCCAACCTGGATCCTCTCCAATCTGGGATCCCTCTCACAATCCAGGACCACTGGCTCCTAAGTGCTCACTTCCCTGCCTACCTGATTGCCCTTGTCCCCACTGCCAGCCTGATCACCCCTAACTGCCTCTGCCTACCAGTTTGTCGCCCCTTAATGCCCGCCACCCACTGACCTGGTCACCCCGTAGTGTCCTCCCCCATCTCCGCCGGCCTGGTTGCACCCAACTGCCCTCCCCGCACTGGCCTGGTTGCCCTCACTGCTGCCCCGCCCTTCACTGTCCCCCACTCCAGCTGGCCTGATCATGCCCAACTGCCCCCCCTCCCACCCCTCCACTGGCCTGGTCGCCCCACACAGCCTGCTGGTCAGTCGTTTGGCTGTCCCTCGCTAACCCCCATGCTGGCCTGATCGCCCCACACAGCCTGCTGTTCGGTTGTTACTGTGAGGGTGTCATGACAAATTTGCATATTATTCTTTTATTAGTATAAATCATTTAAACTTTATAATAACCCTTTAGACACTACTGTTACTGCTATTATACAGATTTTTTAAAATTAAAACTCAGGGAGATAGTCATAGTGTGCAAGTGGTAGAGCTAATATTAGTCTGCCTCATAGTCCCAGCTCTTAACCACTATGCAACACCACTTCCTCCATAACACCTAAAAATGTTATATCTGAATGTTATTTTATAGGAAAAGACTTTGTTCTATAAGTCTTTCAATAAAGAATCTGATGTAATGGTAGAAAATAGCATTTAATCATAGCCTAATCGTATTACTGTATTAATAGAAAACATTCAATAACTTAAGTCATGGAAAGCTCCAGAATAAGTAAAAAAAAAAATTCCCACATCCACTCAAGTTCTGTTGAGTCTACATCCTAAGAAGATCTGAAGCCACCCACTTTAAACATTCCCAGTGGCACTTTCCAGCACAAACTAAAAATGAGCCATTCTGAAAACCTCCTAACTGGTTCTAGGCAGCCATATACCCTTTCATTTATACTTCACATTTGGATTCACAGTGATCTTCCTAAAATACAAATCACTCAGCTGATCTGCTACTTTTAGGATAAAATCAAACTACTTCTAAAGCCTTCCATTTCCTGAATGACTTATATCTCTGCTAACCAACCTCTCTAGCAAACTCTCTTACTCCCATTTCATATACTCTTCTTTTTCCCCACTCTCCCACCACACATATTCTTCTACTCCCATGATCCTGAATATGTCATCTGCTCAAACATTCTTTCTGCATTTACACAACCAATGCCCTTGCCTATCTCTCTACCATTTACATGCCTGCCCTCCCCTCACAAATGCCCACCTGTCCTGCTCAACCTTCATGTTCATTTAGACATCATGTCCTACAGGAAGTTTCTCTTACTCCCCAAGGCTAGGTTAAGTTTTCACAAATTCCTTCTAGTTGATTCTATAATATTTATATTCTGTAAGCGCCACAAGACAGAGACCATGACTGTTTCTCACCTCTCTGTTCTCTCTCAATAAACTTTAAAAAAAAAAAAGTCAAATTTATTGATATGATTTATAGGCAGTAAAACGCAGACATTTGAAGTGGATAGTTAAGATGAATTGTGACACTGCATAACTGTCAGCCCAAACAAGGTACAGAATATTACTAGAACCTCTCAAAAGTTCCTTGGTGCCCTTTGCAGTCAGTTCCCTCATTTCTAACCTAGTCAATCACTGATCTAATTTTTTATCATCAGAGACTAATTTTTGCCTATTATATAACTGCATATAAACAGAATATAGACTATATATAGTGTTATGAACCTAGCATCTTCCATTTAACCTAACACTTCTGAAATTCATCTGTTACTGCATGTATCAGTTGTTAGTTCTTTTTGTTGCTGAGTAGTATACCACTGAATGTACAACTATCTGTTAATTCCCAATCTGTTAGGCATTAAGATTGTATCCAGATTTTGGCTATTACGATAACTGCTATGACATTAGTGTTCAAGTCTTTTGTGCACATATTTTCATTTTTCTTGGTTTATTGAAAACATGTTGGGTCAAAGAGGAAGTTTATGTTTAATTTTATTTAAAAACTCAAACTGTTCTCCAAGATGATAGTACAATTTACATCTCACCAACAATGTATGAGAGTTACTCATATCCTGAAAATTGGTACTGTCAACATTTTTTATTTTAGTTACACTAGAGTATGAAGCAATATTTCATTGTGATCTACACTAATAAAAGAGAAAAATGCTAATTGACCATACCTTCGCTATGCCCACAGCCAATCAGGAGTGATATGTAAATTAACTTCAGCAAAGATGGTGGTAAATTTGCATTTGCAGGTGGCGCAGGCAGCACCCTATACCAGGGACTGGATCCAAGACGCAGTTGGGGACCGGGCAGGCAGTGGGGGCAGTGTCCAGAGATGCCTGCCCGGGTCCAAGCCCCAATTGCGATGGCGGCTTGGGCCCAGGCAGGCGGTAGGGGCAGCTCCCGATGCTGCCTACCCGGATCTAAGCCGTCCCGCAGCTTGCCTGGGTCCAAGCTGCGATAGCGATAGCAACTTGGGCCCGGGCAGATGGCAGAGGCAGTGTCCGATGCTGCCTGCCCAGGTCCAAGCCACCCCGCAATCACAGGGTGAAGAGGCCAAACTGAGCTGCCCGCAATCACAGGGCAAAGAGGCCAGGCCAAGCCGCCCTGTGATCACAGGGAGAACAGGCTAGGCCAAACTGCCCTGCGATCACAGGGCCAAGAGCCCAGGATGAGCCGCCCCGTGATCATGGGGAGAACAGGCCAGGCCAAGCCGCCCTGCGAAGGCTCAAGCTGCCCCCATAATCCCAGGCGAAGAAGCCACTCTGCTGATCAACCTGTGCTAGGGACTTGTTGGGGGCGTGGTACAGAGCAGGGCCTCTAGCCTGCAGCCATGGGAAGTCTCCCTCTCCCCAGAGTTAGGAACACCAGCCCAGGTCTACCCAGTGGCCTGGTCTTGACTGTGGGGGTGAGTTCTTGCAGGCTGGGGTTTGATACCCACGCATTAGCAGTAGGAGACCAGTGCCTTTGTTATTGCTGTGTGTCGGGGTTTTAATTGGACAAATGCCTGGTCGTCTCGGTCACCAGCTTTGTAAAATCTTTTAGGAGGAGAATTCTGTCTGGGTTTCCTCAAATTCCCTCAGCCCCTACTCACCCCTCTGTAAAGGCGCAGAACAAGTAAGGCCCCTTAAATAAAAATCAGAAGTCTCCAGCAACAGTGGGCCTCTCATCACAGTCATTTGGACTGGATGGCATTTGAGTATTTATCTAGGCACTATGACAGAGAAACACAAGCTCTGCCCTTAAAAAATCCATAATCTTACTAGAGCAAGTGGATGATAAAAGCACAGTAATAACAGAGGCAATTGTTAGGATGATTTTCCAATAATTAGTACAAAGAGTATGTGCTATGAATTAAATTAAAAAAATATGTGTGGAAGTAGCTGCTTCATGAGTATGGCATCCCTTCCTATTTTAAAGGAAACTGAGTTCCATGTGAACTGTGTACTATGCTATGATATCTGAGGCACAGGAGGACAAGGGAGGCCCTAAGTGTACTATGCTTTGAAATTTGAGTTATTCTTTATTGCTCAATGTAATTTATTTCTGTATGCCTCAGTTTTGTAATAGTTAAATTACTAGAATAATATATCTTGTTATAAAATATTACTAGCCGAGACCGGTTTGGCTCAGTGGATAGAGCATCGGCCTGGGGACTGAGTGGTCCCAGGTTCGATTCCGGTCAGGGGCATGTATCTGGTTGCGGGCACATCCCCAGTAGGGGGCGTGCAGGAGGCGGCTTATCAATGTCTCTCATCGATGTTTCTGGCTCTCTATCTCTCTCTCCCTTCCTCTCTATGAAAAATCAATAAAATATATTAAAATAAATAAATAAAATATTATTAGAAGATCAAATGATCAGGCGACATTTATAAATAATACAATCTCTGGTATGCTAAAGTGATAGGTATTATAGAAATATTCAGATAGAGAGATTGTTAAAGAAAAAGAATGGTATATTATTAAAATACTTAATACAGATTGAAAAGACATTTGTTCAAAGAAGTTTTTCTGGAGTAGGTGATATTTCAGTTAATTTTTTTAAATGTGAAGAGTTTAGCTAGATAAGAAAAAGGTGTGGGGAGGTCCTAAATTGCAGAGGGTATAGGTAGGGCTGAGGGACACCCCCCTTTCATGCACAAATTTCGTGCACGGGGCCTCTAGTTTTAATATAAATTTCCCTGAGGACTTAAGATGTTGTGCTTAATGTGCTAGTTGGTTATTCCTATATTAGCATCTATATATAAAAACAGGTAATATACAAATTAGCTGGGCATCATGATCGGCTCAGGAGGAGGCTGCATCATGACTCCTCAGGAGGAGTTGTGCATGCAGATGGGCGAGAGGGGACTGCGTGCCACCCAGCCCCAGCAGACACACACCAGGGGTGGGGAGCATGCTCCGAGTAGCCACGGCAGGTGGTGGCAGCAGCCAGCTGGAGCACAGCAGCCCGGGTCCTTGGTGGGTGGTGGAGGCAGCTGGAGCAAAGCAGCCCAGGTCCTAGGTGCGAGAGGGAAGCCGGTGCCGGCAGTCAGGGGAAGGAAGGCCTAGTACATATATAATATTATTATGCATATTATATGTTCATAGATACATATATATGAATTGTCTGTTTAAGTGAAAGATATATTAAGGGACAATTAGAGCAATGTGAATTCCATGTTTATCTTTATAAATATTGTCTACAAGAAATACTAGATAAGCACAGAAAACTATACCCACCTAAACCAAGCCGCACAAAACAGACATATCTCAGAAACAGACCTGCTACCTCAATCCACATTATGAGCTATTCACAGCCCAAGTTCTACTTTTGTCTAATTTCAGATAACCTTCCTTTCACCACAACTAACAAGCAGCAAACCCTTACAATGTTATTCCTACAAACAAATGTCGTCTTTTTCAACACAAAGTATCATATTTATTATAGCATTTAAGTATTCAATTATTTAACATTTATAAAACTATGTTTTTATTAGGTTCCTATATTTTTCATTTTTCACTAAAGAAATTTTTGAGTTTTGTGCCCCTAACACATTTTCCCCATAAATCCTTTGATTTTTAATAGCACAATCCTTTTTAGAAATGCAAAACCAAAACTGCCTTTGTCAAAGTGAGGGGAACAATTTTGCCTATTTCCTGATCTTAGAGTGAAAACATTCATTGAAGCACCATTTACTACCAATTTTAGTTGTAGGCTTTTCATATTTATTTTGTCAAATTGAGAAAATTCCTTTCTATTCAAAAGCTTGCTAAATAAAACCTTTTGATAACAAATGGGAACTAAATTTCCTCAAAAGGTTTTTTTACATCTATTTAATCCAATAATATAATGGTTCTGCTTTTTGCCATTAATGTGTTGGATTACGTTAAGAAATATTTGAAAAGTTTAATCCCTGATCATTCCTGGGATGATCTCAACATGGTCTCGGTGCATCATCCTCTTCATATGTTGCTGGACTAGATTTGCTAGTATTTTTATGGGAATATTTGCACCTATCAATATGTTCATGAGGGATATTGGTCAGAAGTTATCTTTCTCTTTTAATATCTTTAACAGGTTTTAGTATCAGAGTTATTCTGGTCTGCAAAGCAAGCTGGGAAACATTCCCCTCCTTTTTATTCACTAAACCATATGTAAAGACTGATATTATTTATTCCTTAAATATCAGAATTCACTAATGAAACTAGGCTAGAGATTTTACTGTGAGAAATTTGTTTTTTATACTTAATATTAAGGGGCTATTCATATTTGCTACTTATTGTGTCAGTTTGGTAAGTTGTATTTTCATTGAATTTATCCATTTGTCAAATTTGCTGGCATAAAGTTGCAATATTTCCTACCATCCTTTAAATAGCTGTAGGACCTGTAGCAATAACCCAATTTTCATTCCTGATATCGATAGTATGTTTCCCTACAAATAGAAAAAAGTCTTAAATTCCCGCTAAGCACTACTTTAGGTAAATCACAGCATAAAATTATTAACCTTCCCTACTGTATTTATTCTTGCTTTAAACAGTCATTTCTCTTTCAAAGTTAAAAGAGGTAATCTTTTATATTTACCATTTATTTACCATTGACAGAGTTCTTCATTCCTGCCTGTAGTTTTTTGTCCTTTAAGCTGTCATTTCATTGTCTTTTGATCTCCACTGTTTTATGCAAAGCCAGCCATCATTCACCTTACTGTTCTCTTATGTCATGTGCCATATTTATGTGTCTGCTTTTAAGACTTTCCACTTAAAACTGGCTTTCAGCAGTTTAATTATGATGTGCCCAGGTGTAGTGTTCTATATATTTACTTGCTTGGGATTTGCTAAGCTTCTGTGATACACATTGATTTTTTCCTCCCAAATATGGAAAGTAACATTATTTTATAATTGAGATATAATTCATTTACAATTTACTTAAAATTCACTATTTTAAGGAGTGGAATTCAGTGTTTTCGGTATATTTACAAAGTTGTGCAATCACTATCTAACTACATATTTTCATCACACCAGAACCTTACATCTATAAGCCACTTCCATTCTGCTCTCTCTCCAGCTCTTGAAACCACTAATATACTTTCTCTACAGATTTACATATTCTGAACATTTCATTTATAAATCATATAATATGCAGCCTTTGTGTCTTTCTTTCTGTTAAGTATGATGTTTGGAAGTTCATCCATGCTGTAGTATTAGTCAGTACCTCACTCCTTTTCATAAACAAATTATATTCTGTTATATGAACACACATTTTTTTTTTCAATTGATAATGATAAGCATTTGGGATGCTTCCACTTTTTGGCCACTATGACTAATGCTGCTACGAACATAATGTACCAGTTTTTGGGTAGACATGTTTTAAATTCCCTTGGGTACATAACTATTAGAGTAATTAGTGTGTCATACCACAAGTCTATGTTTAACCATTTGCAGAACTACCAGATTGTTCTTCAGAATGGCTACATTATTTTAGTTTCCCAATAGTAACGTAACACATGGGAATACCAATTAGTCCAAAACAACTGTCCAATTTTTAAATTATCACTATCTTAGTGGGCGTGAAAAAGTAACTTAGTGTAGTCTTTTTAAAAATATTTTTAATTAACTTTTTTAGAGAGGAAAAGAGAAGGTGAGAGAAAAACATCTATTTAAGAGCAAAGCATTGATTCACTGTCTCCTGCCAATGCCCCCTACTGGGGATCAAGCCCACAATCTGGGCATGTGCCCGGACTATGAATCGAACCAGCAACCTTTCAGTGCTTGGGACACTGCTCAACCAACTGATCCACACTGGCCAGGGCGATTGGAATCTTTCTTTGCATTTTCCTAAAGACTAATTATGCTGAGTATCTTTTACTGTCCGTTTATATATCATCTTTGGAGAAATGTCTATGTAAATCCTTTACCCATTTTTAATTGTGTATTTACTTTTTTATTATTTGAATACAATGAGTTTTTTGTATATCCTGGATACTGGACCCCTATTAGATATGTGAGTTTGCAAATATTTTCTCCTATTCTGCAGGTTGTATTTTCACTTCCTTTGAGGCGTGAAAGTTTTTCGTTTTGATGAAATCCAATATATTTGGTTTTTGTTTGGATGTTTGCACTTTAAATGTTACATTAAAAATCATTGCCTAATCAAATATCAAAAAATTTACTCCTATGTTTTTAACTTTAGTGTTTTCATTCTTTTGCATGTAGATATCCAGTTGGCCCAGCACCATCTGTTGAAAACTTTTCTTCCCCCAACTAAATTGTCTTGATACACATACAAAAAATTAACTGCCCATAAATGTGTTTATATCTGGACCTCACCTATATTCTTAACTTATATGTCTATCCCACAGTTTTGGCTACTGTATCTTTGAACTAAGAAATGTAGGTCTAATCATTGTTTCTTGAAAATATTTTTTCTACCTCATTCCCTCTTTCCTCTCCTTCTAGGAGTCCAATTACATGTATGTTAGACTGCTTGATATTAACTTCGGTCATTTTTTTCTCTCAGCTCTTCATGTTAGGTAATTTCACAAAACCTTTCTTGTGGCATCTCCAATTCAATCACTGTTAAGCACATCCAGTAAATTTTTCATTTCAGATACTATTCTTTTGAGTTCTACAATTTTGTGATCTTATTTTAAGTCACTGAGTTTTTAATAGTCGCTTTAAGTTAAACTCATTTTTGATCATTCCAAATGTGCGTTATGTCAGGGCCAGTTTCTATTAGCAGCATTTCTTCCCCCTAATATGGTTCAAGTTTTCCTGCTTACTTGTATTCTAGTTAAAGTTGACTGTATGCTGGACATTCTGAACACGGTGCACAATTATACCGTCTTTCCTATAGAGCTTTGTTCTACCTGGTGCCTCTCTGTAATCCTAAAAGGGTTTAATTTAGGCTGTATTTGGGCAGATCTTAAGTAATCTTTATTCTATAAGACAAGGTAGCAAACTTTTTCTGTTTGCCAATGGTAAATGTATTAGATTTGTGAGCCACAGAATGTCTATACCAAGTGTTTAAATTCTATAGTTATAGCCTAAAAGTAACATCTAAGTGAATTTGCATGAATAGCCAGAATTTCAACACAACTTTTATTTATGCTCATTAGAATTTATATTTTATATATTATACTACAGGCCCAGTACACGAAATTCATGCATGGGTAAGGTCCCTAAAAGCTGCTAGCCAGGGCCTCCCCTCCCTGGCTGCCAACTGGGCCTTCCTTTGCTCCATGCCACCCCCTGGTGGTCAGCACACATTATAGTCAGTGATTGAACTCCCGGTCGGTCAAACTCCCAAAGAAATACTTTGTATATTAGGCTTTTAAATATATGGATTCCATGAAATTCTCATGTGTCACAAAGTATTATTTTTTTTTTTACTTAAACGTGTCCCTCCTTTTCTCTCCCATACCTTCCTTCCACCCAGTTCCCACCCCACCCCAGGCCATCACCATCCTATTGTCTGTGACCATAGGTAGCACATATATCCATATAAGATCTTTACATAATCTCTTCCCGCACCCCCTAGATACCCTTCTCTCTGAGAATTGTCAGTCTGCTCCATTTCCATGCCCCTGATTCTATAACCAATTTATTCTGTTCACCGGATTTTTTATTCATTTGATTTTTAGATTCACTTATTGATAGATATGTATTTGTTGTCACTGTGTTGTACATAATTTTTTATCTTTACAATTTTTTTTTCTTCCTCCTTTTAAAAAATAGCCTTCAGCATTTCATATAATACTGGTTTGGTGGTGATGAACTCCTTTAGCTTTTTCTTGTCTGTGAAGCTCTTTATCTGACCTTCAATTCTGAATGATAGCTTTGCTAGGTAGAAAAATCTTGGTTGTAGGTTCTTGCTATTCATCACTTTAAATATTCTTGCCACTCCAGTCTGGCCTACGTAGTTTCTATTGAGAAATCAGCAGACAGTCATATGGGCACTCCGTTGTAGGTAACTAACTGTTTTTCTCTTGCTACTTTTAAGATTCTCTTTGTCTTTTGCCCTTGGTATTTTAATTCTGATGTGTCTTGGTGTGGTCCTCTTTGGATTCCTCTTGTTTGGGGTTCTTGCACTTCATGGACTTTTAAGTCTATTTCTTTCACCAGGTATGGGAAGTTTTCAAATAGGTTTTCAATATCTTGCTCTCTCTCTTCTTCTGGCACACCCATAATTCAGATGTTGGTATGCTTAAAAGTTGTCTCAGAGGTTCCTTACACTATCTTCATATTTTTGGATTCTTTTTCCTTTTTGCTTTTCTGGTTGGGTGTTTTTTGCTTCCTGGTATTTTAAATCATTGATTTGATTCTCAGGATCCTCTAGTATACTGTTGAATCCCTGTATATTATTTTTCAGTCAGTGTATGCTTACTTTTTGAATAGTCCTTTTCCATTTTTGTGGCAAAAATCCTTGAAGGTCTTACTAAGTTCGTCAGAGGTTTCTAAAATATTCTTGAGTAACCTTTTAACTGTGGTTTTGAACTCTATATCCAGTAGTTTGGTTTCTTACATTTTTTTCACTTGTGATATGTTTCTGTGTGTCTGCATTTTGGCTGCTTCCCTGTGTTTGTTTCTATGTATTGGGTAGTTGCTAAGTCTCCTTTAGTTAATAGAGTGGCCTTGTGTAGTAGGTGTCCTATAGGGCCCAGTGGTTCAGCCTTCCCAATCACCTGAGATGGACCCCTTTGGTGCACCCCTTTGTGGACTTTGGGCATAGTCTTGTTATAATTAGGCCTTGATTGTTGTTGGTGTCACTGAAAGGGATTGACCTCCAGGCCAATTGGCTGTGAGGACCAGCTGTGACTACAGTGGGAGAGCTGCTGGGCAAGAGACACCCTTATGGGGCAGGACTGGCTTCAGTGGGGCTTTGATGCTCACTGAGTCTGCTCCTTGAGTGAGTCACTTATGGATGTGAAGAGTTATTATCTGGTATGGTCTCACACTGACCTCTGTGTACACTGGATACACACAGAGGTGCAAAGTCAGCCACTGCCTGAGGCCACCCAGCAGGAACTACAGGAGCTCTGCAGATTCTTCCTCTTTGTGTAGGATTTGGAAGTGCCCAGATGATGTCCAGCTATGAAGCAAGACAGGCTGGTATTGGTGCTGGCCTTGAGCCTTTTATTGATAGCTCTGGAGCTCCCTGACCCAGCTGCAGCTTGTTTGACAGGTTTTAGGCTCAGAAAGTTCAGGCCATTCATATGCAAAAGCCACTACACATAGCTTGAGTGGGGTTGTAAATTGGGTAGGGCGGAGCAAACAGAAAGGCTGCCAGTCAGCCCTGCACTAGGAAGATCCCAGCAGGGGAACAATAACTGATGGGAGCACCTCCATCTGGAAGAAAGCCAGCCCCACATTCCTGCCCTGATGCCAGAAGTCTAGTTTCCCCTTGTATGTGTCTGGGTCTCCCAGAGCCTAGCCCAGCACTGCAGTTCAGAGTAAGCGGGAGCTGGTAAATTCAGTTCCTTTTAAGAGGAGCAGCTGGGTTTCTAGCAGTCTTTGTGTCACTCAGCCCCAATGCACACTGGTTTTTACAATCTGTAATCCTTCCTGCCCATAGGAACTTCTTTTTCCCAGCTCTGGAACTCTGGGCTGGGGGTCTGGAATGGGGCTAGGACTCCTGGCACCTCCAGGTTCTGGATGATAGTTGTTCTGTATTTTAGCTGTAATTTTGATGTGGTTGTGAGAGGTAGCATTACAGGCATTTACCTATGACGCCATATAGGTTCCTTATCTCTTTTTTTCTCTTTTTAATAAAAAACATCCTTAGATCATAGGCCATACAAAAACAGCCACAGGGCCAGATTTAGCACACCAGCCATAATTTGCCAACACTACCCTGAAGTATGCTCCTTACTCCTACAACATGCCCTTTCTGGTGCCTCAAATAAATGCTCCATATGTTAACTACATCTCTCTCTAGTGTGGATGAGCTGAGATCCACCATCATGGGACTTGCCTCACTCTTAATCTTTTAACACACTCTGTACTAAGCCTAGAGGAATATCATCTATGCGTGTAGCTCAGGCCTCTGCCTAGTACTCAAGGGTAACTCACACTTATGTCTACTCCCTCTTCTCTGATATCCTGTATAGCAAGTTCTAGTTGCTTCAGCAGCCTCAACTCCAATCTCTCCATCCATAGCTCAATAGAACTTCCTTGCTCTGATTGAGTCTAACTCCCCATGACACAGTCAGGAAACTGTCCTGAAGTGTAGATGGGCTGAAAGTGGGGCTCACCTTGTTTGTTCTCTTGTTCTAATGTCCAGTGCCTGAAACTGTTCTACTTCATATATTTTGTCCAGTTTTATAACTGTTTGTGGCTGAGGGGAAAAAATCAATCCAGTTACTCTGTCACAGCTGAAAGCAGATATTAACCTCAATAAATATTGTAAAATAAATTAATGACTAAACAAACCATATTTCATAAAATTTTATGGGTGACCTTCCACATAATATAGGCAGGAATATGGACAGGACCTGTGATTGGCATTTACCGAAAGAATGTGGCAAAGGACATATATTACTCCTATGATTAAGTCACATTATATAAAACTCGTCTTGTTTTAGCCCTAGAGGTTCTTTCTGTCGACTCAACGAAGTAAACTGAAATACTGGGAAAGTCTACATGGCAAAGAACTCAAGAAGCCTTTAGCTCACAGTCAATAAGATCTGGCCCTCAGTCCTACAATCACAACAAAATGAATTCTGCCAGAACCTGAGAGAGCTTAGAAACAGATTCTCAAATCTCCAGGCAAGATGGTAGCCCAGCCAACACCTTGATTGTAGTCTTGTGAGATCCTAAGAAGATCCAGGTAAGCCTGACCCAGAAAAACTGTGAGATAATGTTTGTTGTCTTAAGCAGCTACATGTATGGTGATCTGTCACACAGCAATAGATAACTAAAATCACATGAGAGATATATAAAACAGCCACAAGTATATAGAGTTAGGAAGTACAGCTATCAGAAGTGTGCTAAAGAACACTAAGATCTATGTCATCAATACAGGGGAAGAAGCTGGGATATGGTAAATTACCTGAGAAATACAGTGGCTCTTGGCCTAGGGAGAAAGAACTAGTCCACCAAAAAGGGGTGTGGTCAGTCCTACAAGTATACTTGTTCTTCACTACCATGACCCGTGGTAGTGCCTTCCCGAGCACTAAAAACCTAACCTAGCTCTTTGAATGAATCTTTTTACAGATGCATGATTTTTTTAACATGCATTTACCATTTGTAAAATATTTGTTTACTGAGTTAGTGCAGATCTTCTCCAAATGTTGACATATTTCATTACATAAAATTTCTTAAAAATCAGATGTTAAAATGACTATAAACCTCATCAAAAATTCTTTTAAGAATAATAAAACTGTCAAGCTCATGGTAGCAGATACATGTTTTCCAAAATTCGAATTTTCACTTAAAAGTTCAAGGTTTGTCACTGGCAACAAATACTGTCAGTTGTTTTACTTGTAATGACAGGCTCACTTTGTTTATTGTTATGAAACTATCTGACAAATACTCAAGCCTAAAAAACCACAGATCATCTATAGTTACTCTTTTAAATAAAAATTGCTGTTTCATGAAAAAAGTGGCTTGTTCAGCATGCAGCTCATATAAGGGTACAAGTGCTTTTCCTTAGGACAACACAATATTTGCCATAGAGCAAAATGTTTTATGTGTACTTCCCATTTCATTTCACTACAGATTAAAATGAAATGCACTGAAAAGTCAAGATTAATAATAATTAATAATCTGTACTGCTTCAGCCAAAAGAGTCAGTACGTGGTGAAGAATACTAGTAGTTTTATGCACTGCCTTGCTTGGTGCTAAGGTGCCAATAGTTTTACCTAGCAACACTTCTGCAGATCAGTACAGTGGAAAGGACAAATAGCATCTTCATATTTATTATTAAAGAAACAGATTCAACCTCATGAATACCTTGATAAGATTTTGGGAACTCCCATGGGTTCACAGTGTCCTTTAAGAACCATTACACTATACCAATTCTAACAATTCAAAGCTTTCTCTATCATTCTTATAACACATCGTCTTATTCCATCAATAATTACAAAGAGCTTAGTATTTAGTGCCAGGCAGGTACCATAAAGTGTCTGAGTGTCTTTGTGTCATTCAATCATACATCCAAAGCTCCTCGAATAGCTGATACAAAACAAACTCTCAATATTTGTTGAATGAATGAACATATATATTTTAACATATTCTAAAGTCTTTGAGAGTACATTACACACACACACACGCACACACACACACGCACACACACACACGCACACACACATACACACTAATTATTGGAATTATTTTTCAACATATAGGAAATACTTGTAAGGAAATATGGGACTTCTACTCTTACCACATTTGGAGTAATTTTATCTTCACACCATTCTAAACTTTATTATATACAGACAGTCCTTGCTTTGAATGGTTCCATGGAAAGTGAATCATATGTATATCAGAAGCATGTCTTCATTCTGTATGATTCCGTGGTAAGTAAAATCTTTGGTAACATGGTACTGTGCAAAGCACATTAGTGCAAACAATAAAGAAATAAATCCCAATGACTCACAAATTCAATTTCAGTAAGATGGGGAGGAAAGCATTTTAGGAAGAAACAAGTGAGCCTCCTTTGGGAAATGACTTTAAATGTGCACCTTATGGGAAAACAAGTCAAACACCAAAATGACTTTTCAAACTCTTAACATGCCCCTCTCTCACTATCTATTTAAATTTCAGTATCAGTGCTCAGAGATCAAATAATAGAGGTGGTTCAATCTTCAGAGGTGTTTGTGAATTGCTAGGGGGATGGGAAATGGAGAATCAGGAGAAGATGGACCAACACTTTATAAAATATTGAGACAAAATTAGGTTATAATAAATTTAGCATGGTCTCTTAAAAATTATGGGAATGAATATTTCTCAAAGCAAAATTAGTTCAATTCTTTAAACTTCTGTCTCCTAACTCTTCTCTCAATTCAATCAAAAAGGCCTTAGAGTTACCCAAAACAGTTTTCTCCTTCCTTACACCCATGCCCACATCCACAATGAGAATTTTGCTCTTCCTATTTGAGATGTATTTTTTAATGAATATAAATATTCCAAAATATTATAAATTTTAAAGTGTATTTGGCTCCAACAAAGAATATTTATACATTAAAAATCTTTAAATGGTTCCGCCAACAGGAAGAAATTGAAAATATTTTATAAACACAAATGGCAGCTTAGCAATTAAAAAGTGCCATGGGAAAAGCAATAAACAACTTCGCTTTTTAAAAAATTCTATTCTAAGTCTACTTACTAAGCACAAGTGGGAAATGCTATTTAAACTATACCTTAAAATGTACTGTGATGTTCCAAGGAAGAGCTGAACTTGATGCAAGAAGATCAAATAGCAAACCAATTGGGTAATGCCTAAAAACGAAAGAGTATATTTTAAGAAAGAGTAAATATTTAAAGTTATAACTACAAACTCCAAAATAAATCTCCAGCATGTTTTAACATCAAGTATCTGGGGACTTTAGCCACATTAGCACAGAGAGGTGATATTTTATACTGTTACTGGCCTGGGCAAATATGGTATAATTTTCAGGTAGCAGGTGGTTTCTCTTCTAATCAGTATATTCCCCAGGAAAGCCTCAATGTACATAAAGGGAATGTGCTAAGGCATCTTTTATTAGCCAGGAGCACTATTATGTTACCCTATAATAATACCTAATTATCATTCCAGTATCCATATTGGGCAACCTGTTTTATAAAGCTTTTTAAAAAAAATTTCCATTTTTAAAACAACTTAAAATTTTAGAAAATTCTGGGAATTAAAAAGAGCAGCTAAAAGAACATGCAATCACCTACTTTGTAATGGTTATTAAAATTATAGCATATAAATTTCCAGTCTTTTACTTATACATACACATCTAAATACAGATTAGGCTATAATCTACTTTTCCCATATAACAATATGTGAAAAATTTCTAAAATGACTGAGTATTCTTTTGCAATCGAATTTCAAAGTTTAAAAAAAAATTGCCTTTTTTAAATAAGAGAATGTTTCCTAATATAACCATTACTCACAATGAACCAAATTATTTACCAACTAGAGGCCCAGTGTACGAAAATTGTGCACTGGTGTTGGGGGGGAGGGGTCCCTCAGCCCAGACTGCACCCTCTGACAATCTGGAGCTCTCACAGTCCAGGACCCCTCGCTTATTGGCTGCCTGCAGCGGAGGCGGGAAAAGATCCCGCCATCACCACTGCACTCACCAGCCATGAGTGCAGCTTCTGGCTGAATAGCACTCCCCCTGTGGGAGCACACTGACCACTAGGGGGCAGCCACTGCATTGAGCATCTGCCCCCTGGTGGTCACTGTGTGTCATAGTGACCTGTCATTCTGCTGTTCAAATGATTTGCATATTATGGTTTTATTATATAGGACTAGATGCCCAGTACACAGATTCGTGCACAGGTGGATTCCCTCAGTCTGGCCTGCACCCTCTCACAATCTGGGACCCCTCAGGGGATGTAGCGGTGCCAAGTGGCAGGCAGCTGGGGCCAGACTGGCTGGACTCATCTCGGCCCCGCTGCGCCTACCACCACCACCACCGCAGCTGTGCTCGCCAGCCGTGAGCCCAGCTTCTGGCTGAGCACACTGACCACCAGAGGGCAGCTCCTGCATTGAGCGTCTTCCCCTTGGTGGTTAGTATGCATCATAGCAACCAGTCATCTCAGTTATTCTGTTTGTTTGGTCACAATGGTCGCTTAGCTTTTATATACAGTGAGTGGCCAGATTATTATGATCTCTGAATGCATATTAATCTGGCCACTCAGTGTATATTCTATATAATAAAAGGCTAATATGCAAAATGTCCCCTCAACCAGGAGTTTGGCCAGCAGGCAGGCCAGCCAATCGCCCATGACCCCTCCCCTGGCCAGGCTGGCCAGACCTCACTCATGCACAAATTCATGCACCAGGCCTCTAATAATATATGTGTGTGTGTGTGTGTGTGTGTGTGTGTGTGGAGTGGCCAGATTATTATGCGTTCAGAGATCATAATAATCTGGATGCTCAATGTATATAGATAAGCAAAATAATACAAACCTTGCTGATTTCAATGTACAAACCTTATTTTTTATATCACCCTTTTAAAGAATTTCAAATAGCTTATTCAGTAAATCAAAATTAAATAATACTCCCAACAATGGCAAAAGAGGATTGTTTGGTGTTATGTACAGTCCTGTTATTTCCCATATATTAGTGAATTACTCCTAGATTTAAGAACTAAAAAATTGGAAAATATATTATTTCCCTCAAAATGAGTAACCTAATACATTATCTCACCAGGATTCAAATATCAGCTAATACTATTTATGCTTCCTTATATCTACATAATATAGTTGTGGAAAAGTCATTAATCATTAGAGATCATATATTTATTTAGAATGAATTTAGAATGAATGCCCTGCTAGTAAAATAAAACAGTGGGTAGCTTTAGTCATATGAGTTGTATTTCTTAATAATAACCCTTAAACTTCTCTCTATTCAAAGGTCAGCATCTATTACGAGTCTTTCACAAATAGAAATGAATACTGAAGGAAACTTTGGACTACCTAAATAATAGAATGTTTCATTCAGGATATTCTGAAACCAGAAAAAATTCTGGTTTCAATCAAATCCTAAAATAAAAACAACAACAAAAACAAATTATAGAGACAAATTATAGATTTTAATTCCTTCTGGTCCCTTTCTCTGAACTCTTAAAACTATATAAGTTCTGCATAAGGCCTTGTACTTTTACAGGTGTACCGGTTAACAATGCAGATTTTTTTCAATAGATGGAATTACACATATGTTGATATATATGTGATTTGACATGTATGCTATTTTGTTGTATTGACAGTAAGTTTCAAAACTTATGTCAACTTTTTTTAAGGTGTTAACATCATAGATATTTTTACACTTAAAAATTTCAAATTTCGTGCCAAAAAAAGATCATTTACAGGAAGTTTTACTTCATTACTTTATTTTGAAGAAAAAGTTATTGTATACTCTGGGAAGCTTATGATGAACATGCTCCACCTAAAGATACTTGTGAACGCTGGTTTAAACAATTGAAAAGTGATGATTTCGATGTGAAAGACAAAGAACATCCAGATCAACCAAAAAAGTTTAAAGACCAACAATTACAAGCAATAGAGGATGATGCATGTCAAACTCAAAAACAACTTGCAGAAAGATTAAACGTTGCTCACAAACAATTTCTGATCATTTACAAACAATGGGAAAGATTTTAAAGGAAGGAAAATGGGTGACACATCAACTGAACAAAAGACAAATGGAAAGCCGAAAAGTCATCAGTAAAATATTGCTTTAAAGGCACAAAAGTAGGTCTTTTTTGCATCAAATTGTGAGTGGCGATGAAAAGTAGATTTATTTTGAGAATCCCAAATCACAAAATCATGGGTTGATCCTCAAACATCAACATCGACTGCAAGGCCAAATTGCTTCGGAAAGAAGATAGTGCTCTGTGTTTGGTGGAATCAGGAAGGTGTATTATGCTAAAACCAGGTGAAACAGTTAATACTGATGGCTACCAACAACAAATAATCAATTTGAACCATGCTTTGATGGTGAAACATCCAGAATGTGCCAGAAGACATGGCAAAGTAATTTTGCTTCATGATGACGTACCATCACACACTTCAAAACCAGTTAAAGACACATTAATAGATCTTGCTTGGGAAATATTAACCCACCCGCCATATTCACCAGACTTTGCTCCTTCAAATTATCACTTTTTCCAATCAGTGGCATACAAACTTTCTGAGCAGCACTTCAAAACATATGAAGAAGTGGAAAATTGGGTCTCTGAATTATTTACCTCAAAACAAGAAAAATTCTTATTTGGACAGTATGCACAAATTACCTGAAAGATGGGGGAAATGTGTAGCTAGTGATGGACATTACTTAGAATAAAGCACTTTTGGTGTCTCTCTTAAAATTATAGTATTTTCTTTGGTTACAAAATCCACATTATTAACCGGTACCCTGCTACAATTGACCTTTTTTTTTTAGTCTTCATTCTTTCTTTTTTTTTAATACTGTTCCTCTTAGGTATCTTAGCTATATACAAATAAGTTAAGAATGAATGTGAATATTTAAGCTAACAGAGACTATTGCTTTCCAAATTCTATGTAGTACTGCACATATCATTACAGAATTCCTTTAACAAATTAAGTAGTTGACCCATTGGATAGATTCACCAGTGGTCCCATAAAATAGCTAGCAGTGCAGTGTTGTGCACATTCTCTGTCATTCACAATGAAACTTTATACAAATTATCAAGTTAAGTCAAATATTACTTTAAAAGCAATCAATAATGTCATATAAAATCAAATATATTTTTAAAATAAATAATAATTTTTGGGGTGAGAATACAAGTTACATGAAAAGACTCAATCAATTATTGTTTACCCTCAATATTAAAATAAACATGGCTGTAAGTGCACAGAATCTTGAACAATGTAGCTATTTATGAATGCATAAGTGAACGAGCCACAAAATAGGTAACCCTCAGTTTATCACAAAGATTCCATTGCCCAACTGATATGGCTCAATGGTTGATTCGGGAGGTTATGAACTAGGAGGCCTGGACAGTGCACATGCTCAGGTTGCGAGCTCGATCCCCAGTAGGGGGCGTGCAGGAGGCATCTGATCAATGATTTTCATCAGTGATATTTCTCTCTCCCTCTCTCTTCCTCTCTAAAATCAATAAAATATATAGTTTTTTAAATTAGGAAAAGAACAAAGATCCAATAGGCCCAATTTTAGGTTCTGAATGTCTTTTCTGAACACCTTTATTATAGATTTGACATTTCATAACTTTCATTTTTCTTAAAGGTCTTACAAAACCACACAGAAAACTCATTAAAAGAAAAAAGATGAAAACTTTATCTACTAATTTCCACAAGGATCTACTGGACCCTTTTATAAATCCATGAAGTTTT
Source organism: Lasiurus cinereus (assembly GCA_011751065.1). NCBI lineage: Eukaryota > Metazoa > Chordata > Mammalia > Chiroptera > Vespertilionidae > Lasiurus > Lasiurus cinereus. The sequence goes on along the minus strand of JAAGEH010000018.1, from coordinate 30,203,749 downwards.
ATGGAATCTTGGTGATCTTGTCTTTCCTCTATTTTGAAACATTTTGCTATTTTATCATTCTTCGAATTATTTCATCATTACACTTAGCAATTATTCCCAACTAATTCTACTAATAACTAAAATAGTAAGAATTTGGAACAATAATGGCATGCCTAGAAGGATGATACAATAAAGTATCCTTTTTCCATTTTTGTAATGTGTCATCTAAAATATTACATCATAGTTCAATCAAGTTTAAAAAAAGGATCAGATCTACCTTTGGAGTCTACTTTAGCCATCACTAATACATCTGGAAATTTAAAATATCATTATTTTCCATCCATAATAGGAGAGAAGAAAATTAAGAGGAAGATGCTACATACTTATTAGATAAATCAGAACATTTTTGCAGAGACAAATAGCAGTACCTTAGAATTTAATGACAATGGTAAAACTGATCATTTAAAGTGAAATCTCAGACTATGAGTCTTTAGATGATATACTAGTGAGGGGTAGGGAATCTTTTTTCTGAAAAGGGCTATTTGGATATCTCGGACATCATTCGTGGGCCATACGAAGTTATCAACTTAAAAAATTAGCCTGCTATATATATTTGATCATACATTTAATTAACTCACCCCTAATGCTTCGACAGGGCCAGACCAAATGATTTCATAGCTTTATATGGCCTTCAGGCTAGATGTTCCCCACTTGATAGTAAATGAATTTTATAGAACTCAAGAACTAATAAATAAACATATTTCTACGGATATCATATGGCATTCTTATTCACTCAGTCATTCAACAGAAAGGTCATTTGAATGTATGGCAACTGATGAGCAGTTCTTGCAGTCAGAGGATATTGACCATTTCAGGTATATAAAAATTAAAACCCAGGAAAATATGGGGTGAAAATGTAAATTTGCTGTATTTAAATAGTTTCTAAATTTTCTGATAAAGTTGTTATACACTATTCCTTTATCCTCTAAATTATTTACAAAGTGATTTAAATATATATATATTTTAAAGTTCATTGAAGTCTAGTAATAAATGATGCTGACCTTTCTGATATACCGAGAATTATGATGGCAATTTAAATATTATTGTTTCTAATACTTCAGATAAAGTATTAATATAAACAAGATTTCTAAAAATATAAAAACTTAAGAATAAAATAACTACTTAAAAAAATTTTTTTTATTTCAGAGGAAGGGAGGGGAGAGAAATATCATCAATGATGAGAATCATTGATCTGCTGCCTCCTGCACCCTATCCTTTCCCTCGTGCCGTGCCCCCCCCCCCCACACACACACATACATACATATACACACTAGGGATCGAGTCAGCAACCTGGTCATGTGCCCTTGATCGGAATCGAACCTGGGATCTTTCAGTCCGCAAGCCAACGCTCTATCTACTGAGCCAAATCAGTTAGGCCATAACTATTTATTTCTATTGTAAAAGTATATGGTTCATATCATTCTGTTTATGTCAGAATGATTCTGATGCAAGAATAGTAACTACAAAAAAAATACACTATCTTAATTGATTCTAAGCTTATTTCTTTTTAATGAACCTATTAATATACAAGAAAATCTCTAAAAGAAAACAGAATTAGCAAACATTAAAGGTATTAAATTTCTCTTACACTGTAATCTGATTTACATCAAGGACTTCAAAAGTACAAACTTGTATAACTCCTCTAAATAGATATTCTAGAGAGTTTTGTCAAGAGGTTCCTAATTCACAAAATAGAAACCACATACCCTGTAACGAAAAGTAAATCATAATGCAGCCATTATTACTACTGCCAATCTAACTTTAATTAAATAGCAAAGGAAGTGGTGAGGATTTGAACCTGGGATATATATTAGAAGAGGATCCAATTAGCTAAAGGTTCAATCTATATTGCTCTAAAAAAATGGTTGCACCAGAGTATTTAATGTTAAGTCTATTTTCACATTTTTTTCATTTTCTTTCTCTTCCTTAAGCTGCTCTTGTTTTTTCTAAATTCAATTTTCAAAATAACTTAATATTTTCATTTTTCTTTGCATAAGGTTGTTTCTTCTTTACCTTTCATTAGTGCTAACATGCATATACACAACTGGCTCACAGCATAGCAATAATGGATATGTTCTGAAGCCAGCCAAGGGTGTTCATTCTAGTCTAAACATCTGCAGTCAGATAGCAAGCCAGTAGATTAAAATCAGCACCGACAGGAATCTTCCCCACATACTAGGGAGAGAACTATTGCCCCACTCCATTTCACTGAAATAAATGCAGCCTGATCCTAAGCTTGCTGCTTTCAATGAATAATAATAATAATAATAATAATAATAATAAAAGGTGTAACTCAAATATAAACCAAAGTAATTTAATGATTGCAATCAATTTTGCCTTTATCCATGGCACAAACAACTGTAGACTAGCACTGTGTTTTACAGCTTTCTAAGCCTGTTCTTATGTACAAAAATAACCAATAACCAAGGCGCTATTGCATGCATAAAATGCTGTAAGTAATCCACATTTCAAATATCTAGTTTCAGAATAATTTATAAAATTCTAGACATTTACAACCTTAGAAAAATGATTAGAATGGAGAAGTGCCTTCATGACATTTATGATTACAATGTCAAAGTCGTTTTGTTAAAATTTACTCTTGAAATCACCTACGTACACTATTAAATTCTGGGTCATTCTACTACATCTATGCTTAAAATCAACATTAGTATTTGCTTCTTTAATTCAAAAGTTTCAATTTCTTACTTTCAACAAGTCCTGAAAATAAGTCAATTTACACAAAATAATATCCCATGAGAGAGACTTGTTTTATAGTTGACAAAAAGGGAAGCTTTTCTACATTTTGTATCCGAAGGCCTAAAATCTAAACCAGTATTAGGGTATACTATGAAGTATTCTTTAGAAGAACTATTCTCTTAAAATAAGTAATATAAAAGTAACAAACAAATTTTGAACACTTGAGTTATGTATGGGACAAGAAACTTCACTCCTGAAAATGCAATGCTAGAGCACCCTCTGCTGACTGATCAACTCAAATCATTCTAAAAAAACCACCAATATCCTTACCATTTGAATTAGATCAGCCCTTTCCACTTCCCAAGTGATTTAAAAAAGTTAAGCAGACAAAAGATTGTAGAGGCTAAAAAGCATCAGTCAGATAAAACCTCCTTGGAATCTCTCTACAAATCAACAACATATTAAGTACTCATTAAGTATATGACATTGCTCTTAAATATTCTGCTATTCTAATCTGGACAAATTAACATAAGCAATTAGAAAAAATATATAGAATTGGAGAAAACAACTGACAAATAGAATATCAGCAGATATAAGAATAAGAGCCTTGAACTAAGACTCTCAAAATCTGGTCCTACTTGCTTATTTGCACAAATTATTTTATTTACTTTAGCTTTTTCAGTTTTCTCAATAAAAGGGACTAATTTAGATTCATCCATTCCTTAAACAAACTTTGACTTAGCATATCTCACATGCTACGTTTAAGGTACAAAGCCGCAGCTTAAGCATCTCATGCAGATATTTAAACAATTATAAAAACAGTAAGTACTAATAGGAAAAGGACTTGTAAAAGGAAAAGGAATAGCAATCCATGCTTTCTTTTTTAAAAATAAGTTGTCTAAACTGGTGTTTAATTTACTTTCTCACTTGAATTTATTTAAAACTCCAAAGAATCCTATATAATAAAAGCCTAATATGCAAATAGACTGAACAGCAGAACAACCAGTGGAACAACCAGTCGCTATGATGTGCACTGACCACCAGGGGGCAGATGCTCAATGCAGGAGCTATCCCCAGCCAGCAGGCCCCAGGCCAGCCAAGGTGGGTGCCAGCGGAGGGCGTGGGGTGGGGAGGGCACCCAATCACCCTGCCAGTCACCCCACAGAGGGAGGCAACCAACAGTGGTGGCAGGGAATGGGGGGTGGGATGGCAGCAACAGGCCAGCCAAGGTGGGTACTAGCACCCCTTACTTCCCCTATCACCCCACCAGTTGCCCCACAGATCAGCCCTGATCGCCAGCTAGGCCTAGGGACCTAGTTACTTGTATGGTCGTCCTAGCTGAGACCAGTTTGGCTCAGTGGATAGAGCACTGGCCTGCGGACTGGGGGGGTCCCAGGTTCGATTCTGGTCAAGGGCATGTATCTTGGTTGCGGGCGCATCCCCAGTGGGGGGAATGCAGGAAGCGGCTGATCAATGCCTCTCTCTCATCAATGTTTCTGACTCTCTATCCCTCTCTCCCTTCCTCTCTGTAAAAATCAATAAAATGTATTAAAAAAAAAAAAAAAAAAGCCCAAGTCCTAGAAAGCGTCAGTAGTAGCTACCACAATGATTACCCTATCCCAGTGGTTAGCAAACTCATTAGTCATCAGAGTGGCAAACCGCTGCTCACGAGCCGCAGTTTGCCGACCACTACCCTATCCTATGAGGCTTACTGCTTAATTAAATGCCAGGTATTTACTGATAGCCTATTTCCAGGAAGATAATTCTTTTAACACAGGAAAAAACTGCTACTGTTGGAAACAAAGAGAGGAAAGATCAAGACTTAGTTCTGAAGTCCTGGATTACACTCATGCCTCTAAAAGTTATTCATTCCTTATATGGAGTACCTAACCATACTAAGGGAAGTGTACCTAAAGCCATTAAATTCAATGACCTTATAGCAAGACATAACTATGCAAGTGGTAGCATACATAAAAAGTTAACACCCCAAAAACTAAAATGAACAAAGATTCATGAACATAATTACTTTCATATAAGCTCTCTAAAAGGGGAAATAATTTTACTGTTTAATAAAAGACATTCAAAAGGATAAATACTGACAAAGTAGGAACATGATGTATTTATGCCAAAAATATTACTCTGTAGTTACAGTGATATATGGGTCCAAATATTATTTATTGATAGCATATGTAGAATATAAACCAATACAATACAAACACAAAAATAACCTCCACACAGGACAGATTAAAATAGCATCTGAAGAATGATAACATTTACCATAAAAGCTAAATTGAGATTTCTCATCTTTTCTAGGTTTTCTCAATTGGGGGTTGGTTTTACACCCCATAAAAAGCACTATTATCATGACTAAAAGGAATGTTTATTGGTGTTAGTAGGTAGAGGCAAGGGCTGCTGCTAAAAATCCTACAATGTACAGGGTAGCCCTCCCAGGACAAGTGTCAATAGGGCCCTTGTTGAAAAATCCTGCTCTACAATTATTAAAATAGCAAAGTCTGGTGTCAGTCACACAGGTTCTTACAATAATCTATAATAAATACATATAAACAATGCAATTACAATATCCAATTAGAATATAGATAGATCTGTCAAGAACATAGTTATCTCTTATTATTACTCACCTACAATCTTTTCCCTTCTCTCCTTTTCCCACTACTCTCCTGATCCTTGCTCCTCTTATACTTCTTTTAAGCCACCTTCCCATTTCAAAACCTCCAATTCTTCTGAGAAATAAAAAGACCCAGAAAAAAACTCCACTAATTATCTATATGCCTGAGGTCTAGAACTATTCAAGAGTCATGAATCTGATACATGAAGCTCAGAAGTATTGGTTTTGCCTCGGTATTTTTTTTAATCCTCACCCAAGGATATGTTTCCTCTGACTTTAGAGAAAAAGGAAGGGAGAGAGAGAGGGGGAGAGAAGGAGAGAGAAACAGAGGGAGAAACATCAATGTGAGAGAGAAACATTAATCACTTGCCTCCCATCTGTGCTCCGAACCTGCAACCCAGGTATGTGCCCTGAGTGAGAATTAAACCCATGGTCCTTCAGTGCATAGAACAATGTTCCAACCAACTGAGCCACACCAGCCAGGGCAAGGTCAATATTGTTTTGATTAAAAAAAATTTTAGGGAACTGGGTCATCCTGTCCCAGAACCACCTCAAAATGGTAGAGATGAGACCAGTAATATGAAATATCATTCTATATATGTCTACACTATTACAAAAAATTTACTCATGAGCACAAGGTGAATTCCAAAAGTTCACACCTTGTTTCTAAACAATCCTTAAATTCAGCCACACTTATTAAACACTACCAGCTTCCTTTTATTAAGTCACTTTTAAAACTCATTTCAGTAATCTCATATTCAGAGAACAAGTCAATTTTTAACCTGTTTCTACTCTTCATATTTCATTTATATTTTGATTCAGTTTGTATCCATTTGGCAGTATTTCAACACTTATAACCACTTTTTCATATTCTATTCTCTGCAATTTCTCTGGTTTCATTAAATATGTTTGGAAGCACAACAAACAAAACTTGCAATAATAGAGGAAGGATAAAATACACCATCTGTATACGGATAAACACAGATTCAGGATTTATTTTCAATATAATTCTTAAAAAATAATATGCCGAGACCGGTTTGGCTCAGTGGAGAGAGCGTCGGCCTGTGGACTGAAAGGTTCCAGGTTCGATTCTGGTCAAGGGGCATGTACCTTGCTTGCGGGCACATCTCCAGTAGGGGGCGTGCAGGAGGCGGCTGATCGATGTCTCTCTCTCATCGATGTTTCTGACTTTCTAACCCTCTCCCTTCCTTTCTGTGAAAAATCAATAAAAAATAAATAAATAAATATAAAATAATAATATAATACCAAAATTATTTTTCACATAAAAAGGAAATCAATATACTTTAAATACTTAACCAAGGCTAGATAAAATGTGCTTATGGCATAGTGATCAACTAAATGTGGCCATCAGTTTGAAAGATGCCATTGGAGATAATCATGCTTATATATAAAGATCTGTAAAGATTTTGGAGACAGAAATAAAATTGAATATTGTCACAGAGTGACATTTATTAAGGGGTTTTAAATATACTTGAAAAACAACAACAACCCATAAACAAATATATTATTATACACATAAAAATCTATTAAAAAATATACAAATCTATCCAATTTCCCATGAATGGAAGTGGGAGACAGAAATATTTTCCATAAAATAGTCTAATAATAGTTTAAAATTTACTGTGTTATATGAGCTAGGCCAGTGATTTCTTTCTTTACAAAAGTTGTTAAAAATTGCTTCAGGGTACTATAACTTTCATAAGGTAAGCTTATACTCAATGCTTAAAAATGCAGAAAAATTCACTCACCATTTCAGTGGTGTGCCTTCATGTTCAAACCATATCTCATTAATGTCTTCTTGTCTCATAACCTTCTGAAAGTGCTTTTTCACTTTGTCAGTTACCAACGTCAAATAACTTACTCTTGGCAAAAGTAACTGAAATGAAAATTTGTAAAACCATATTTATTTACTATTAAAATAAGGTTTAAATTTTAAGAAAAAACAACCATGTTCTCTGCATTATTTTGAATATTCCACACAAATCAAAGGCTTAAGGCTAAGATGTTTAAAAATTTCTTATCAGATCATTACTTTAAGTACAGCTTATAGCATAAATGCCTAGAATAAGCAAAACAAATCTAAGTATATTCTTTCTATAATTTCTTCCAAATAAGAGAACAATGTAACCAAATGCCATACTATTTAGGATACTTAGTACTTCAAGCAATTTTAACTTAAAAATATGAATCAACTTTAACTATAAAAATAAACTCTTCTGAGAGCATAATTAACTCAGTCCTACAGTATACCCTGGCTGATCAATCAGGACTTCTCAACTGCTCTCTCATGTTTTGAAAATCTGTGGGAGAAACCAAGATGGCGGCATAGGTAAACACCTTAACTGCTGCCTCACACAACAATTTCAAATCTGCAATTAAAAAACAAAATGGACACCATTCAGAAGCACAGGAAAGCTGGCTGAGTGGAAATTCTACAACTAGAAGGAAATAGAAAAGCACACTAAGACTCAGAGGAGCTGCAAAAGGCTCAAGTACACAGGCTAAGTGCGTGGCTGGCTTTCTCAAGTGGAAGGGAGATGAAAGCTTACGACTGCGCTGAACTCCAATGGGGACCCAGACTCATTCGGGGGGAATCTGGACTGTCAGAAAAAGAGAAAAGCACACTGAGACTCAGGGGAGTGGCGGAAGGCAGAGTTCTGAAGGCATACGAACACAGAGAGGACTAACTGCTTAGTGGGCAGCTGACTTTCTCAAGCGGAAGGGAGACAGAAGCTCCAACTACACTGAACTCCAGTTCTGGGCGAGACTCTGGGAGCCCAAACTCATTCGGAGGGAATCTGGACTGCCTAGCAGCAGGCGAAACTCATGGGCAGCTTTCTCTCAGAGGTGCTTGCAGTGATTACCGGGGGACACTGAGACCCAGGAGCCTCTTAGGGCAGAGCTTAAGGGAAGTCAAGGCTGTCTGCTCCGCCCTGAGACTCCACCCCATCCAAGCTGAACAGAGGATTTGAAATTTTGCAAATTTTGTCTTATAAGAGTGTTTCCAGCACAGAAGTTCTCCCAGCATAGACACAGCTGATCCTCACAGCCAAATGGCCTGGAGGTCAATTCCTTGCAGTGATACCAACAATAATCAAAGACTTAACTACAAGGCTGTGCACACAACCCACAAAAGGGTTCACCAAGAGTATCTACCTCAGATAACTGGGGAGGCTGAGCCACTGGACCCTATAGGACATCTAGTACACAAAGCTACTCTACCAACTCAAGGAAGCAGCGAAAATGCGGAGACAAAGGAACAGGTCACAAATGAAAAAAATGGAGGAAAGCAAACAATTGGATATAGAATTCAAAACCACGTTTATAAGGTTTTACAAGAATTTACTAGAAAAGGTCGATAAATTTAACAAGACCCTCGAGGATATGAAAAAGTACCAACTAGAAATTAAACATACATTGACTGAAATAAAAAATATTATACAGAGACCTAACTGCAGACTAGAGGATCGCAAGAATCAAATCAAAGATTTGAAATACAAAGAAGCAAAACACACTCAACCAAAAAAGAAAAAAGAATCCAAAAATGTGAAGACAGTGTAAGGAGCCTCTGGGACAATCTCAAGTGTACCAACATCCGAATAATGGGGGTGCCAGAAAAAAGAGAGCAAGATACTGAAAACCTATTTGAAGAAATAATAACTGAAAACTTCCCCTACTGGTGAAAGAAATAGACTTACAAGTCCAGGAAGCACACAGAACCCCAAACAAAAGGAATCCAAAGAGGACCACACCAAGACACAGCATAATTAAAATGCTAAGAGCAAAAGACAAAGAGAGAATATTAAAAGCAGCAAGCAAAAAACAATTAATTATCTTCAAGGGAGCACCCATAGGATTGTCAGCTGATTTCTCAACAGAAACTATGAAGGCCAGATGGGAGTGGCAAGAAATATTCAAAGTGATGAATAACAAGAACCTACAACCAAGAGTACTCTACCCAGCAAAGCTATCATTTAATTGAAGGTCAGATAAAGAGCTTCACAGGTAAGAAAAAGCTAAAGGAGTTCATCAATACCAAACCAATATTATATGAAATGTTGAAAGGTATTCTCTAAAAAGAGGAAGAAGAAGAAAAAGGTAAAAATAAAAATTATGAACAACAAATACATATCAACAAGTGAATCTAAAATTCAAGTGAAAAAATCTAATGAACAGAATAAACTGGTGAATATAATAGAATCAGGGACATAGAAAGCGAGTGGACTGACAATTCTCGGGTGGGGGAAGGGGTGTTGGTATAGGAAGAGACTGGACAAAAACCGTACACCTATGGATGAGAACAGTGGGGAGAAGGGGGAAAGGGTATAGGGTATGTTGGGACCAGATAGAGGGGAGCTATGTGGGTTAAAAGAGGAACAATTGTAATAATCTGGACAATAAAGATTTATTTTTAAAAAAAGAAATGAAAAAGAGGGGAAGGTTTGGAGATCAGTCAGAACAGATTTTGTGATTAAAGAAGAAATCAATGAAAGATAGTTAAATAACTAACCTTTGAACTACACATATAAATATTTGAAGTGCAATAAAGTACAAGCCGAAGTATAATGCTGGTTGACTGGTGATCAACTCCTTCAACCCTATCCTTATGTAGGTCGGGCCTTGAACTTTGGAGAGAAGAGTTTGGGCTAGGTAAAGCCTCAACTTGATTAGTGCGAAAGCCATCACTGTTTCCCCCTCCCTCTCTAAGAAAGGTACTCAGAAAGAAAACATAAGATAAATGAAAGAACACTGGTGAGAATTCATGTCTTTTCCTCCTTTGCAGTATAGTCCCTCTATTTCTTGCTTTCCTCAGCTTCTGTTTTCTTTTGCTGATAAAACTGTTTTGATATTCTTTTTCAGCTGCTTTTTTGTGTGTAACTGCATCTTTTTTCATACTGCTTATTTAAGGTTATGTCTTCTGACCAGTAAATCAAGTAAAAATACTGGGCTGGAGTATATATACAAAGAAATATTCTGGTTAAAGGAAGTGATACTTAATCACTGAAGCTCAAGATTAACAGGCTCGAAGTAGGTAAGAGAATATGACAATGATCTTAAGGACTATAGAAAATGAGGGTGAGGGAGGCATGCTCCAGTATGGAATAGATGGTACTATTACTATGAACAAGCTGTTGGATATTATTGTGGATTCAAAAGAACATAAGATCCTCTTTTATAAAGAAACAACTAGAATGTCATAGGAAAGAAAAGGAAAAGGTCTATCAGTCGCGAATCAGAAATGTCCAAGGTTAAAGTGGGACAAAAGGCCAAAAACATTAATTAATAAAGAATACCTCTCCTTAAGATACGAATTTACAGGGAAGTGTACTTAGAATCTTCTGTTCAAACTGGCCTACGGTAGTAATCTGTAACATATAAATATCGACAGCAACTCTAAGAAATAACTCTAAGACTTAAGAATGACTACATTAGGTATAATTTATCCAGTAAATATTAAATAAGTATCTAATAAATAAATAGGTAAAAATAAAAGGAAAATAACAGCAAAAAGATATCATCCTGCCTTGTACATCCAGATTGTACCACTCTTTTTTCATAGGTGCATCTCACTGGTTTACTTTACTTTTTTTAAATACTGATAAAATATACATAGCATGAAATGTTTCCTATTAACCATTTTTTTAAAGATATTTTATTGATTTTTTTACAGAGAGGAAGGGAGAGGTCTAGAAAGTCAGAAACATCGATGAGAGAGAGACATCGATCAGCCGCCTCCTGCAGGCCCCCCACTGGAGTTGTGCCCGCAAGCAAGGCACATGCCCCCGACCGGAATCGAACCCGGGACCTTTCAGTCCGCAGGCCGACGCCCTATCCACTGAGCCAAACCGGTTTCGGCCTATTAACCCTTTTTAAGTGTATAGTTCAGTGGCATCAAATACATTCACATTGTTGTGCAACCATGAACACTATCCATTCTCCAGAATGTTTCATCATCTCAAACTCAAATTCTGTACCTATTAAACAATAATTTCCCCATTTTTCTCTTCCCCCTGGCCCTAGATAATCACTTTTCTACTTTCTGTCTTTTGATTTTTAGACTATTCTAGGTACTTCATAGAAATAAATCATAAGCCCTGGCCATGTGGCTCAGTTGGTTCAGTATCACCCCATACACCGAGAGGTCACTGGTTTGATTCCAGGGCAGGGCACATGCCCTGGTTGTGGGCTCAATGCAGGAGGCAGCCCATTGATGTTTCTCTCTCCTCCGCTCTCTCACAAATCAATAAAAGCATACCTCAAAAAGTAAATAGATCATAAAATAATGTCCCTATGTCCCTTCCTGCACGCCCCCTGCTAGGGAGCCCACAATCCAGGCATGTACCCTGATTGGGAATCCAACTGGCAACCTCCTAATGTATCGGTCGATGCTCAACCACAGAACCACACCAGCCAGGTTCAAATATCACATTCTGATTCAAAAATAAACAGACTTAAATAACATATTTTTCAGTTTTTGCCACTTTGACCAACTAGACACTTATTTGCCTTTGTTTAAGCACTATTACAAAGCTATTCAAGGTTAAAATTTTTCATTAAAATAAATAAATCTAATTTGGAAATAAAACAAAAATGATATCTTAACCCATATAGAATTAGAGGAAAAATATATCTAACAAATAAAATTCTCCTAAAAATAAACTATAGCCACATTTTGTTTTTAATTACAAAAGTTCTTCTAAAGGCAGAAATGAAAATCGTTGAGATTTCCAGCATTCTGACTTCTCATCGCTCAAGCAGGCTTAGAAGCAGTGCTGCCTCCCAAACAGACAAGTGAAAATGCAAAGGGCAAGGTTTATTAAGATGAAACAAGGAACAGTCTAGAATCATAGACATTTCCCACTTTTCCAGAATCTCCTGGGTAAATGAGATTGCATATACATGAGACACAAAAAGAAAAAAACTCAAATAATGACAACCGAGAATGTCTGTGCCTATTAGATTCTATTCAATAAACAGGCAGGACACTATTATTTTTGACAGATGCTTAGGTTTGGATTATACGTGCACTCAGGAAAAAAACAAAAAACAAAAAAAAACAGGCTAAATTCACAAGATATTTGATATTATTTTTTTGAACAGATAATAACTCAAACCACAAGTCTACATATAGCAATTTATATTACTAAATAATATATTTTATGTAATATAGAGTAGCTCATTGACATGTGAAAAAACATACACATATGTTCACTAAGCAATGATAAAGAATTTGTCAGAGTTGCTTGGAACCACCTCAAGACGAAAGAATCAAATCCAAATGTATTATTTTCAAAACAGCTTCCTGTTAAAAGAAAAGCAGCATATAACTTCTGATTCCATCATCAATATATGCATTTGTGCATAGGAAAAACAAAGTCAAGAAGGTCCATAACATGTCAACAGTGTTTTTCCCCTCTGGGTGGCAAAAATAGAGGCAATTTTAATTTCATTTGTTTTGCTGGTCTGTTGTTTTCTAATTTTCCATAATAAGCATGTACTAATTGTATATAAAATGTTGAACAATAGCCTCCAGGTTTTTAGAGTTTTGTTTATAAAAATGAATGAAGTTAAGATATCCCATTTGCCACTATCAACATACTTACATAATATGGTTCTGCCTCCCGTTCAGTTATCTCATCCTGATACAGGGTGAAGCAAGTTGGAATTCGACCAAACCACACATCTCGAAGCACATCTTTGTCATCTGTCATTCTTCCAGTGGTTAAAGCAGTACATATAGGCTAAATTCTTTTTTCAACCAAAGCTAAACTGAAAATAAAATGTGGAGCATTAATTAGATCCTTGCAAGGATGAATGACCTGCTCTGAAACAAAGATTTTAGGAAAAAATGAATGCTCAAATCTATTCAACAAATTCTAAATGCAGAGCTATTACTTACTTAAAGCAATCATAGATGTAATCAATTCAAAATTACAACATAAGCTAATAAGCCAAAATCAAAGTGAAACTACAGATACATCATTCTCAAGCCTTATCTAAAGTGATCTCTTCACTGAGGCAGTGGTCAGCAAACTGCGGCTCACAAGCCACATGCAGCTCTTTGGCCCCTTGAGTGTGGCTCTTCCACAAAATACCACGGCCTGGGCGAGTCTATTTTGAAGAAATGGCGTTAGAAGAAGTTTAAGTTTAAAAAAATTGGCTCTCAAAAGAAATTTCAATCATTCTACTGTTGATATTTGACTCTGTTAACTAATGAGTTTGCCGACCACTGTAGTAAGGTCCCCAAGAGTGCAACACCAAAATATCCCACAATTATCCCTGCCCTATATGTTTTTTAAAATACATATTTTATTGATTTCAAAGAGGAAGAGGGAGGAAGACAGAGATAGGAACATCAATGATGAGAGAGAATCACTGATCATCTGCCTCCTGCATACCCCACACTAGGGATTGAGCCCACAACCTGGGCATGTGCCCTGACCAGGAATCAAACTGTGACCTCCTAGTTCATAGGTTGACACTCAACCTCTGAGCCACAACAATCGGGCCCTGCCCAATATTAACCCTCTCCCACTCCAGATACTATCAATATTTGATTTTACCAGTATTTCCAATCTTATTTACTATAGGCCAGTGCACAAATTCATGCACACTGAAAGAAAATTAGAAACAATATTTTAATATCGCTATTCACCCTTTCTCTATAATAGAAGTGTCAATAAGGTAATTGTCAGCAACACAGCAATACATATCAACACAAAGCAGATTATTATTGTAGATCACACAGGGAGAACAAAGGGTAAAATATTTAACTGCAGCAGTGTTTGACTATATTCTGAGCAGTGAGAAAACCTGAAGTAATTTTCAAAGCCCACCATTTCTTACTTCTTTTCAGTTGGGTCAAGTTTCTAAGCTTTCTAAATCTCTATATTCCAGCTAATAAAAAGAAAATAGGATTCCGCCAAGTCTCCTATCTACATATTTCAGGACTTCTGTGAGGATCAAATGAGAGAAGGCACAGGAAAATGCTTCACAGACATTTGGTAAAAGTGTAAATGTTGAAAAACTCAAAAAAAGGAGAAAAACCAAGATGGTGGCATAGGTGAACACCTATAACTGCTGCCTCTCACAATTTCAAAACTACATATAGCTAAAACACAAAACGGTCATCATCCAGTACCACATGAAAGCTGGCTGAGTGAAAATTCTACAACTAGAAGGAAAGAGAGGGGTTCACTGACACTCAGAGGAGCTGCAAAAAAGCTAAGATACAGAGACACGCATGTGGAGAAGACAGGCAGTAGAGAGCCTGGATGGCTTCCTCTAGTGGGAGGGAGACAGAAACTCCCAACTGCACTAAACCCCAGTTACGTGCAAGACTCATACAGGCAGAGTCTGGACTGTTGAAAAATGGGAGGAGTGCAGAGAAACTCAGGAAAACTAGGGAGACGCAAAAGGCAGAGGTCTGGAGGCATGTGTGCCAGTGCGCACAGAGAGGACTGACTGCTCATTGTACCACTGGCTTTCTCTAGCGCAGTGGTTCTCAACCTTCCTAATGCCAAGACCCTTTAAGACATCTCCTCATGTGGTGGTGACCCCCAACCATAAAATGATTTCCGTTGCTACTTCATAACTGTAATTTTGCTACTGTTATGAACTGTAATGTAAATATCTGATATGCAGGATGTATTTTCATTGTTACAAATTGAACATAATTAAAGCATAGGGATTAATCACAAAAACAATATGTAATTATATATTGTGAAATATTTATTTCTAATTACAAATAAATGAAATTTTGTCTTGAATTCTTGAATCATGGTGTAGCATGGGTAATAGTCTTAATATGACAACAATAAACTACATTGCTACATTTTGCTACACCGAGGAGCGGTGTGTTGGTTCCTAAGACCATGGGAAATAGGTGTTTTCCATAGTCTTAGGCAACCCCTGTGAAAGGGTCATTCGACCCCCAAAGGGGTCAAGACGCACAGGTTGAGGACCACTGAAATAGAGCATCGGCCTGCAGGCTGAAAGGTCCCAGGTTCAATTCCGGTCA
Source organism: Lasiurus cinereus (assembly GCA_011751065.1). NCBI lineage: Eukaryota > Metazoa > Chordata > Mammalia > Chiroptera > Vespertilionidae > Lasiurus > Lasiurus cinereus. The sequence continues at coordinate 30,188,345 of JAAGEH010000018.1, read as the reverse complement.
AGGGAATGTATCTTGGTTGTGGGCACATCTCCAATAGGGGGCGTGCAAGAGGCAGCTGATCGATGTCTATCTTTCATCGATGTTTCTAACTCTCTATCTCTCTCCCTTCCTCTCTGTAAAAAATCAATAAGATATATATTTTTTTTAATGTGATGAACAGAATAAACTGGTGAATATAATAGAATTGGGGGCATAGAAAAGGAGTATACTGACAATTATCAGGGGGAAAGGGGTGCGGAGAGAGACAAAAATCATACACCTATGGATGATGACAATGTGGGGGAGGTAAGGGCAGAGGGTGGGGTGCGAGCTATGGGAGGAAAAAAGAGGAACAATTGTAATAATCTGAACAATAAAGATTTATTAAAATTTAAAAAAAAAGTGTAAATGTTTCCATCTAGGTATAAAGCAAGTTGTGTTCCTGGGCTGAAGAAACTGCAAGGAGGCTAGTCGTTGCTAGGGAGAGGAAATCGGGCATTGGTACGTGACGTCATTACCCAGGGCCCACAGCCACCATTTTGCACCATGGGGGTCTCAGCATGGTCGGCTGCGATCTGGTGGGCTGTCATTCTAGGGTGGTGGCCTGTGTCCCACTTGGTAGAAGCTGAGTGTCGCTTTGTGGGAGTCAGGTATGCAGTGCCATTTCTCTGTGCCCCTGGTGGCCAATGCGCATCATAGCAACCAGTCGGACACTTAGTATATTAGCCTTTTACATATACAGTGTACAGTGGTACCTCGAGATACGAGTTTAATTCATTCCGTAACCTTGCTCGTATATCAAGTTGCTCATATCTCAAAGCAAATTTCCCCACTGAAATCAACTGAAATGCCATTAATCCGTTCCAGCCCCCAAAATGCCACCCCAGTTGTTCTTGTTACGTGTTTTTGAATAAGAAAAATGTATTTATAAATGACAAATATTGTATAAAAACATAATAAAAGAGAATGTAAAGGAATAAACTGGTTTTATAAAGTGTATTTACCTACTTGTTACACTCTTAATGCTACACTTTATCCTTAATTTGCATACTCACTCCTGATTGGCTGATGGGTGTGGCTGGTGGGTGTAGCAGGAGTAAGGTCGATTTGCATACTACTCTTTTATTAGATAGCATTTAATTTCAGAAAGGAGAAGAGGGAATAAATAAACTATTGATATATCCCTTAGTATCCAGAGAATTTTAAAAGATATGGAAATTGAAGAATGGGTAGAATATGGACAGGCAAAAAGAAGTTTACTTATGGCAAACTAGCATCGACAAAGGCAGGAAATGAGCAGAAGCAGTATATGTGCTAATATTTTAGGAAAACTCCGGGTTGGAAGAAGCAGATAATTAAAGCGATGACATTGTGAAAAGTCAATTATCACACATAGATCCTGGGCAAATCACTTTACTTCACTAGGCCTCAATTTCCTTACTAATATAAAGTATACCAAGCTATTCTGGAAAAAAACAAATCTATAGTGTTTGACAAGGTATTGGACATGGTATTATTCTTTTAGCATCATATCTATGAATGTAAACTGAGACTAGATCATGAGGCATACCAAATGGAATATTTTGAGTTCTCAAATTTCATGCAATAAGCCTAGAGAACCTATAAAGTTTTGTAATAAAATAAAAACAACTGGTAGCAGTGCACAAAAGGAAATTCTAAGTCAGAGAAAATATAGCCAGGAAGCAATCTCAGTAAATGAGGCATATGAGTGCCTTACCTAGGCTGGTAGCAGTGCAATGAGAGAGATATATGAGATCTTTCAAAGGAAGAATGAATAGAAGTTGGTGAAAATCTGGCTGAGGAACCAAGAACAGGTCAAGAAGATTTAGATGCTGACAATGGACAGTAGAGTAAGGTAGGTAGTTAAGGGGTTTGAAATCAGACTGACATGGGTTTAAAACTTGACTTTCATCTATAAGCTGTGTCCTTAGACAACAAACTGACATCTCTGAACCTCATATCTGTACACTGAAGATACTTCTAATGTCAGAGGGCTCTTGGGTGTTTAGCACCTGGTTACCACTCAATGAGTGGAAAAGTATTTAATATATGGTTTCTTTGTGCTTCCATGGTCTACTTGGGCTTGCTTTCCCTCCTCTTTTGCCACACTCAATCTTTTTTAAGAGTCAGCTAATTCTGAATAAAGATGATGGATTAAACACCTAAAAAAAAAAAAAGTCAGCAAAAATAGAAGTAAGCAACCTCCAATTTAATTACTTCTACAATAGCATCTTATAACCATTCACTGCAGATATGTTCACCTTATCTGTCTCTTGCGTCTCCCCATACCGACCTCAGAGTTCTTGATAGCAGACACTGGATACCTTTGCACCTACAATATTAGCATACTTAGGACATAGCAGGCTCTTGGATTTTTTGTTGAACAACTGGCAAATATACATAAGTATATAAAACTAGAGGTCTGGTGCATGAAATTTATGCACATAGGGTGGGGACTAGGGGGGATACCTCAGCCCAGCCTGCACCCCTTGCAGTCCGGGAGCCCTCGGGGGGCATCCTACTGACGGACATACTTAGCGTTGCCACAGAGGTGGTCAACCTGGCTTCTGGCTGAGTGGCCTTTCCCCTGTGGGAGCACACTGATCACCAGGGGGAAGCTCCTGTGTTGAGTGTTTGCCCCCTGGTGGTCAGTGCACATGATAGTGACCGGTCGTTCTACCATTCAGTCGACTTGCATATTAGCCTTTTATTATATAGGATATATAAGTCTAAAAGCTATACTAGTTACTTAAAAAACTTTTCCACTTAAATGCTTTCCAAAACCAATACAATCACACTTTAATCAAATTTCACTATTTTAGAAAAATGCTTTTCCTTCTCATATATACTCTACACTATCATCATCATCATACATCCAATTTGAAAGCCACATTTTGTAAGCACAGAAATCCCAACCCATAAGGCAGTCTACTAGAAGTAAGCTTCTAAAGGGCAGGCACTATTTCTTGATGATTGTGTTCTCTAGATCTAATTCAGGGCCTGGAACAGAGCAGGTGCCCAATCAATAACATTTAACAAATAGCATAGTGAATATGGCAAAAATATAATGAACAATTAACAGTCCCTTTCACACTACAAACCAAAAAAGGCTAACCAATTACTCAAAGATATTTTTCTGACAAAATCCCCAACTACCTAGAAATTACTTAAAATATCAAAAACCTACTAGCAGTAAATCTGTAAACATAAAAATAATAATCTATGCTGGTTGATCTCTCTTCATGACTAACCTCAAAAGTGGGACCTAAGTACTAACCATGGTTCCTTCACTTCCCTAGTTCATTTATTCTCCCACTATCCTATCTAACCATTTCATAACTCTGCTCTCCTCAAATTTTCACATCTCCTTCCTCACTCTCTCTCAGCTAAGGACCTGGCTTCTGAGAACCTGGCTCCTACTTTCTTCTACCTTGTATCTAAAGATCAGGGGTTCTTTTTATTATTATTTTTTTTATTGTTTAAAGTATTATATATGTCCCCTTTTTTTACCCCCCATTGACTCGTCTCTAGCCTGCCCCAGCCCTCTTCCCTCCCAGGTCTTTAGCACCTTATTGTCTTTGTCCAAGGATTATGTATATATGCATACAATATCTTTGGTTGATAACCTCCCACCCACACATTCACTTCCCCACCCCATTCCCTTAAGATCGAGAGTTCTCTACAAGGACTTTAATGAGTAGCCCCACCCTACCCTGGGGGAGTTAGAAGAATCTCACCTACTTCCTAAAGTTGAAGGCTCCAGGACTCAGTCCTTGAACTATGCCTTTGGAGGATTCTCATGGCTTTAAATATCACTTATACAGAAACAATTTCCAAATTTATATTCTTAACTCCAGTTTCATATATACTACTGTGTATTGACATTTCATTTGAAAATTTAACATGTTGCAAAACAGTCATTTCAGATCTTCTTTTCCACTCTCCCTATTACTCTGTGGTCTTCCCGAAATTACTAAATGCTAATTGCTCTATTCTTTAGTGATCAGGCTCTAAACTTTGGAGTCATCCTTGACCCCTCTTCAGATCAGACACAAGTAAAAAAAAATCTGCCATTTGTCATTACCTCCACTATTACCACCCATCCAAGTCACCGTGATCTTTAACCTAGAAAATGCAACAGCCAATAGGTCTCCTTTCTGCCTTGCTGCAAGCAGACAACATAGCAATCAGAAAGAACCTTTTACCTGAATCTGGTTTGGCTCAGTGGATAGTCCTAGGTTTGATTCTGGTCTAGGGCATGTACCTTGGTTGTGGGCACATCCCCAGTAGGGTGTGTGCAGGAGGCAGCTGATGAGATGTTTCTAACTCTCTATCCCTCTCCCTTCCTCTCTATTAAAAAAAAAAAATCAGTAAAATATATTTTTTAAAAAAAAGACCCTTTAAAACACAAGTCAGATCAGTTTATTCTCATTCAAAGTAAAAACTAAAGTTTTTACAAAGTCCTACAAGGCCATATGCCACTTGGCCCCATTCTGACCCGATTATTTACTTCTCTCCCCCCTTGCTCACTCAGTTCCAGCTAAACTAGCTGCCTCAGAGACTTTGTGGTTGCTCTGATGGCTCTTTCCACTACATCCATACTGCACCCTTCTTTATCACTTTCAGGTCTCTGCTCAAATATCATCCCTTCTAAGGCCACCACTGCAATTTCCTATGCACACCCCCAGCATTCCCCTTCACTGCTTTATTTCTCTCTCTCTCTAGCACTTCTCACTACATGCTGTGTATTTTAATTAATTGTTATATCTTCTTCTCTCCTCCCACCAAGGTGAACTTCACGACGGCAGGGATTTTTATTGTCTTGTTCCTTGTTCTGTTTTGTTTATCTTTTGCTGAGTGCCTGTTTCACAACAGGCACTCATTTGTTCAATTGATAAAGCTGACCTATACTCGAAGTGCACACATTATCCTAAAAAGTTATATCCATTAAATACTATCCTGTTAATTTTTCCCCTCACTTTTAACCAGCTCGTATTTGAGGATCAAAGCACATGTTTACATCTAGTACAAAATTCCGAGAAATTCCCCTCTCGACTACTACACTCAACCCGACATCTTTACTTTTCAAAATGCAACCAGCCACTCCTATGGAAATCTCAAACAATTCCGTTCAAAGTACCCACGGTCCTCAAAACTTGAGATTTACTAAGTGAATTCTGAAAGGTCCTGGAAGTTCAGCGCTGGACGATGGGGTCTGGATTCTGACTCTTGATGAAGACCTGCTGTGCTCCCCCCCCCCCCCCCCCCCCGCTCCCCGCCCAATAAAAACCTAGAACCCATCCAGTTTCCCCGGGTTTCCTCGAGTTCTTGAGGTAATGACTTGGAAACAACCCAAAGTATAAATTAAAAGTCGGTGAGAATACTTTGCCCACAGGAAATGGCTTTGTTAACGCTATTTAGAGTGAGACTTGAACGAACGCCGATGAGAAAGTAAGTTGGAGGAAATACCCACCGAATTCAGACAGAATTGAAATGCCTGTGAAATGTTTGAACAACTGTCCCACGAAAGAAAGAAAAAAAAAAGAAGATGCAGGTTTTAAACGAAACTCTTTAGAGCCTGGGCTTCCTAGCTTAGCAAAGAGCAAGACAGACGCGGTCCCCGAGGGAGCGCGCCGAGGCTACACCCTCCGGCCAGCCCCGCCTCCCGCGAGCAGCACCTTCACCCGCCGCCGCCGCCGCCGCCGCCCGAGGCAGCGCTCCGCTAGCCCGCCCTTCGCCCCTCCTTCCACCACACCTACCTGGCATCTCCCCAACCCCCCCCCCCTCCTCCTCCTCCGGGCATCTCTTCACTCTGGGGGTCGGGGTACACACACACACACACACACTGACAAACACCCTACCAGAAGCGCCGGCTCCGGCTCCGGCTCCCCGCACCGGCGAAGACGGCGGCCCCCGGCTCCGGCCCGCCGGCGGCGCAGAGTGCCTGACACACAGTCCCGCAGAGACGCGCGATCCCCGAGTCCCCCGAGGGCGCGCAGCCGCAGAAAGTGCCGGCGAGGGGGGGGGTCGGAGCCGAGCCCCGCGGCACTTACACTCTCCGCGATCCCGCAAATACAGCCGGCGGCGGCGCCGCGGAGCCCGGGAAGCCCACCCCGAGCCCAGTTACCCCGGCGCCCGGAGATGACGTCACGGGGCCCCACGTGGCCGCCCGCGCTCCGCCCTCCGCCCTCCGCCCGAGTTCAGCCCTGCCCGGGGAGGAGGCCGGCGCATGCGCAGACGGAGCGAGCGCCGGCGTGCCGGGGTCAAGGCCCTCCTGGCAGGTTCGCCGCTGCTCCCTTGTTGGCCTGGAGGCCGGCGCCTTTCGCGTCGTCATCGCTGTGGGGGAGGGGAACGTGACAATATTCTGTGAGAGCAGCGAGTGTTAAGAATACGGAGACACTGCCTCGCTGGAGCCTGCTGGCGGCCTCCCTCTCCTGCCTTCGCAGAATAATTTTAATAAAAAATTATTGGTTTCCCATTTTTTTTAAATCTATTTTCTCTTTGTGCTTCCGCACTCGGTCAGAGCCACAGCAGAGATGCATAACCGCATTGAACGCCAGGCTGACATATGTGACTGCTCAAGTCCTTCCTTCCACCCAGACGTGTGCATCTGTAGCTTCCTGTTTCTGAAACTAAGCAATGGGTAGTTTATTCCTAAAGAGTGTCTGAATTGCATCTCTCCAGCAGCCTTACCAGATAGTTAACGTTTTTCTCTTAAGCAAGCTTGCCAAAATAGGGTTAAGTAAATGCTGTGCCGAGACCCAAAATAGGTTCCTGATCATTGGGAAAAATTAGGGAAATCCTAGCTGTAGCCACAGGATTCTTTTTGAAAGACTAAACTCTTCTTGGGGGTTGACTAGTCCAATAATTGTCAAATGGCAAATCATAACCCAATGGTGGGGGGTCATCAAAACAAGTTAGGAAGTCATAACTAGTGTTTTTTTTAATGTTTTAATTCTTTTTTTTTTTTTTGAGAGAGAGAGAGAAACACGGATTTGTTCCACTTAATTTATGCATCCACTGGTTGCTTCTTATATATGCCCTGACTGGAGATGGAACCCGAAACCTTGAAGTATTGGATGATGCTCTGACCAACTGAGCTACCTGGCCAGGGCCTTTTTAGCTTTAATGATAGGTTTTTATTCACTTGTCCTTCAGTCATTTAAACATTTCTTGAGATCACATATTATGTGCTTGGTAAAGTGAAAATAGCTCTTAAACAACAGCAAAGAAAATTTGAATATGTATTTTAAGGTCACAATTTGGAACACGTTCCCTATGACTACCATGTCATGTACCATATATAATTCTATCACTGTTACAGATAAAATATGGATTCCTATTGAAAATATTGTGTTATATGACTATATGATTACAGTTCCTCAGAACTTTTTATCTTCCTGCCTACACAAATGGATTCTATAGGAGTGTATTAAAGCAATATGTCAAATAGTCTTTGGAAATATACTTAACACAAGGCTAAAATATGTGAATACTCAAGTCCTTCCATCCATCCAAAAGTGTACATCTACATATATATATCAATATATGTCTATATATATACATGTATATATGTATGTATGTATGTATATTAAGAACTTGTACATTTGTGTTTCACTTTTTGATTCCAATAAATTAATATTATTCTAAAATTTTTAAATTAGATTATTTGACTTTTCCCATATGAATATCTATCTATCTATCTATCTATCTATCTATCTATATAAAAGGCTAATATGCAAAGTGTCCCTTCGGGAGTTCGACCAGGAGCCTGGGAGTTCTATCGCTCGCCATGACGTGTGCTGACCACTAGGGGGAGGTGTGGGACGAAGGAAGGCCCCAGCAGGCAACTGGTGGGCCCCAATCTGCCCTGATCACCAGCCTGGCCTAGGGAGCCTACTCATGCACGAATTTCATACACCAGACCTCTAGTATTTCTATAAAAAGCTTTTATTAAAAAACTGGGACAAATAAACCAGGCAGTTTTCGATCTGTTTTTCAATGAGTACAAAAGAATAATAGTCTGGGAAATATAAAAGTTATGAGGAAGTCTTTTGTAACAACCTTTAACAGCCTGACTCTTGAAACAGCAAAATAAATCCTTGCAATAATATGTTGTTGTCACTAAACATAAAGCTCAATGCTCCCCTCCCAGCAAGTCCAGTTAACAGCACCCTCAATGAAGTAACAATGTTTCCCAATAGGAAACCTCTGGTCATCTCTAGAGATCTTGTGAAAGCCTAAAAAAGTTCTCAATACAAAATTATTTCAATTTGGGGGAAAAAAAACAAAACACCTTTTCTTTCTTTAAAAAAAAATTTTTTTTTAATTTATTTCAGAGAGGAAGGGAGAGGGAGTGAGAAACAGAAACATCAGTGATGAGAGAGAATCATTAATCAGCTGCCTGCAACCCAGGCATGTGTCCTGACCAGGAATTAAACTGGGACTTCCTGGTTCGTAGGTTGCTGATCAACCACTGAGCACACTAGCCAGGCCTAAATCTTTTCAATACTGATAAAATCTCTTTCGCCAAAACCGGTTTGGCTCAGTGGATAGAGCGTCGGCCTGCGGACTGAAAGGTCCCGGGTTCGATTCCGGTCAAGGGCACATACATTGGTTGCAGGTACATCCCCAGTAGGGGGTGTGCAGGAGGTGGCTGATCGATGTCTCTTTCTCATCGATGTTTCTAACTCTCTATCCCTACCCCTTCCTCTCTGTGAAAAATCAATAAAATATATTTTTTAAAAAAAATCTCTTTCAAACTCATTTTCCTCTCCTTCACACACTGCTCTTGAATCATAAGATAGTGTAGCATAGCATAGCTGAAGACATGGGCTCTTAAACCCCATATCTGCCTTCCATTACCTGTGTGGCCACAAGCAAAATTATTCAACAAAGACTGACTACATAATTCACCATGGTCAGTGCAAAATGAAAATGAGACCCTTTGTTAAGAAAAAGAATTTCAAGATGGCGACAGCAGAGCATTATATCAAGCATTGTATGATTGAACAGGTCACTGGCCCAAGAACCTGCCTGTTATGTAACTTCTGCAAGTCTCCACCTCACCATTTTTCTTAAGGTAAAATGAGTATAATGATAGTACCTGCTTCATAGACTTGTGGTGAAGATTATGTGGAATGATGCTCATAAAGCATTTATCAGAGTTCTTGGCACATAGTACACTCTCGGTAAATGGGAGCTGTTGTTTTTATGTCCTTTATTAGACTCTGTGCCTCCTCTCCCTCTCACCAACCCATTTTGCAATCTGCTGCCAGACAATCTTCTTTAGCACAGTTCTAATTATGCCCCTGCCCTGGTTTTACAAAAACCAACCTCACTGCCTACATAAAAGAAAACAATCTAAATTTCTTGGTCTAATCCTAACCCTATTTACCAGCTTCATCGCCCATGACCTGTCTGGCTCTCTGATCTCTGTCTGACCTCACTCACACCCTGTGCCCTGGCTTACCCTGCTCCTCTGTTGGAAATGCCCTGACTCCAGAGCTGTAGAGAGACTACAGGAATCAAAGTCACAGTTCTGTCTTCGAGTTGCTTAGTCTAGACTGGAAAACAGAATATTACAGAGATTTAGCAACAATGCAAGACAGGACAAAAAGAATGATCAAGAGAAAAAATGTCATAAAAATTCAGAAGAAGTAGAAGTCATGACTGAAAGAGCACTTTTTTTAGAGCATTTCATTTCATAGTTTATTAATGAAATAAACTATAGTAACATCAACGTGATTACTATATTATGCATAGACTACATGTTATATGTTTCAAAACCCATAGCTCCATGGATTCTTTTTCAAAAATAGAATTCATACTTTTTAAGTAATTAAATGCTAAACTTAAGAGAGGGGCAATATATATATATATTTAATTAACTTTATTTTTCAGAGCAGTTTTAGGTTCACAGCAAAATTGGCCAGAAAGTCGGAGAGTTCCCATACACTCTATCTCCATACATAACCTTTTCCATACCATATCCTGAACTGTATCATTTGTTACAATCGATGAACCTACATTGACACTTCGTAATCGCCTAAAGTTCACAGTCTACCTTAGAGTTCCCATTCCATGAGTTTAGCTAAATCTGTAATAACGTGTGTTCAGCATTCCAGAATCGTACAGAGTGGTTTCACTGCCCTGGAAACCCACTGTGCTCCACCTCTTCATCTCCGCTGCTTCCACACTGATACTTTAATGTCTCTGTAGTTGAAATATATATATATATATTAATATATTTTATTGATTTTTTACAGAGAGAAAAGGAGAGGGATAGAGAGTTAGAAGCATCGATGAGAGAGAAACATTGATCAGCTGCCTCCTGCACACCTTCCACTGAAGATGTGCCCACAACCAAGGTACATGCCCTTGACCAGAATCAAACCTGGGACCCCTCAGTCCACAGGCCTATGCTCCATCCACTGAGCCAAACCAGTTATGGCTTGAAATATATGTTTATTGATTTCAGAGAGGAATGGAGAGAGAGAGAAAGAGAGAGAGAGAAACATTAATGATGAGAAAGAAACAATGATTAGCTGCCACCTTGCATGTCCTCCACTTGGGATAGAGCCCACAACCAGGCATATGCCCTTGACCAGAACTAAACTTGGGACCCTCCTGTCCGCAGGCCGACACTCTATCCACTGAGCCAAACAGGCTTAGGGTTAAATGAAATTTAAAATTTTTAAATGGAAAATACAATTACACAGAGCTAAATATTTAGATGAGTTCTACTTTTTAACTTTAAAATATACTCATTGAAATTTAATGCAGACATTTATCAACAACTTTGTGGGAGGGACCTTTCTGTAGATAATTTGCCCACATACATTAATTATAAAAATTGCCACCCTAGGAATGGCATGTTCCTAAAGGCTCCCTGAATTTTAGAAATAAGCAGAATGGTTTAGAACAACTGAGTTTTTAAAAAATTAAGGTATTTGGTTTATTTAATAAAAAATGTGTCATAGAATAACTGTTGAATTTTTGAAAATCCCATTTTATAATCAGTACCTTTTCGAATTTACCTCCCAATCTGATGATTCAGTGAGCCCATATCTTTCTTCCTTAGTGCTATCACTGCCACAAACATGTCATGGTTTATTCGTCATATTTTTCTAAACACTGCAAGTGAAGCTCTGTAATTATCACTGTGTTTCCAAGACGCTTTGAAGGACTGGTATGATTTTAAGAGGCTGAGAGAAAAAAGAAAGGTATAGATATTTTAGGAAAGAAATACAAAATAATCAAAAGCATGGATGAAATACTTATGTTCGTGATGGGGTGTTGCAAGTGGATTTTATTCCGAAAATGCAAGATACTAAATGTTAGGAGGTTAGGATGTTCACCATGTATAACACAATTTATTTATATAGCTAACGCATGCACATCATACTATGTCCTGGGCACTATTCTAGAACATTTTTCTACTATCAACCAGAGTCTCAAAACACATACCATTTGGAAAGTCCTCTTTAGAAAGCACATATACTCACAAATAACTTACAAATACAAAATTAGGTGATCTTAGAAGGAACCCATGCTAGTGACAGGTCTTGAAAGTTTAGCTGCACGGTAACTGCTTCTATTTCTAATCATTGAGAGACTGAAGACGTAACCTTCAGGCAGCTTGACTCTTCACAGGTCTCAGGTTCCAAGACTGCTTCTAGCCCATGATCTAATCTTCTCCATAGAAAAACAGTTCATCTGAGTTCTACTGCCATTAAGGCAAAGGGCAAAATTAAATAGGAACCTTTCATATTCTGCCAGTCACACATTACTACTTACTATTTATGCCCCTGATTTTATTCACTGCCTTATTCTAGGCAGGTTTTCTGATAGTCTATTCACCCACTAACCATAATATAACATTTCTGTATTCCTGCAAGGCAGATACAATAAAGTAAATTTCTCCACCACCCCTCCCCCTACCCATTCCCAGTGTTCTCAAAGAGCAGTGTGCTCATTCACTTAATAGGCTTTTATGTGCAAAGCTATGCAAGGTACTCAAGATACTAAGATGCATCCCATATAATAAAAGGCTAAATGCAAATTGTCCCCTTGGGAGTTCCACTGGGAGACCAGGAGTTCAATCTCTCGCTATGACATCCGCTGACCACCAGGGGGCGGCACAGAACATGGTGGGGGACCAGTGTCGGTGCTAAATGAATGAGGGAAGGAGGAGGTGGAAAGGCTGGAAGACAGGGAACCTGGTCAGCCTTGATGGGCAGCTAGGCCTAGGGACCCTACCCCTTCATGAATTTCATGCACTAGACCTCTAGTCAGAAATAATCTCTTCCTCAAGGAATTCACATTCTGTGGCAGAGAACTGGTAAGTAAGCAAATGACTGCAACAGTCCCTCACAGGCTGTCACAGAACCTTGTACTGCCATGGCAACCTAGCTTCAAGAACAATTACCAGAGAACATTTTGATGATTGCCAGATGGGAGGAAGGTGAAGGGGCTGGATGACAAAAGGTGAAGGGATTATGAAGTACAAATTGGTAGTTAACAAAATAGTCATGGGGATGAAAAGTACATTATAGAAAATATAGTCAATAATAGGGTAATAACTATGTATGGTACTAGACTTAATGAAGTAACAACTTTGTAAGTTATATAAATGTTTAACCACAATGCTATACACCTGAAACTAATATAATATTGAATATTAACTGTAACTTAAATAATGTATTTTTTTTAAAAAAGCAACTAAGTGCTTACAGCTCTTTTTTAATTTATCTAATAGATCTTCCTGTCTTTACTGGAAAGCCCCCCCAAATGAAAAATATATAAAATAAGTAAGTAAGTAAATAAATAAATAAATAAAAGCAACTAGTAATGATGTATAAAAGAAATCTAAGCCTGAACAGTGTAGCTCAGTGGTTGAGCATTGACCTATGACCCAGGAGGTCTCAGTTCAATTACTGATCAAGACACATGCCCAGGTTTCAGGCTCAAACCCCAATAGGGGGCATGCTAGAGGCAATCAATCAATGATTCTTTCTCATCATTGATGTTTCTATTTCTACCTTTCTCTGTTCCTCTAAAAATCAATAAAAACATTTTTTTAAAATATATTTTATTGATTTTTTACAGAGAGGAAGGGAGAGAGATAGTCAGAAACATTGATGAAAGAGAAACATTGATCAGCTGCCTCCTGCACAACCCCTATTAGGTATATGCCCGCAACCAAGGTACATGCCCTTGACCGGAATCGAACCCAGGACCTTTCAGTCCTCAGGCCGACACTCTATCCACTGAGCTAAACCGGTTCCGGCATAAAAACATATCTTTTAAAAATTACCTATAATAATAATGACTAATAGTTATATTATTAATTTCATATCGTTGCTTTTACCTCCTTGTGATTGGATTCCCTCACCTGTTTTCATGTTAATTTATTAATTAATTAAAGCTTTCCTAAAGTGTCTTCTATTTACCAGATCTCACATATAATAGGTATTATTTTTTGGCAACTATTTTGGGTCTGTGTTTGACTACAGATAGCAGAATAATCAACCAAAAAAGAGAAGTATTATTCTACTTATTAAAACTCTAGAGGTAGGTATATAGGGCTGGATAGTGGCTCCATGATGGCATATTATCCCAGGATGCTTTTATCTTCCTGCCCCATCATCCTTTTGGCCATAAGAAGGATTTGGCTTCTTTGGCATAACATTCATTACCCAGGAGGGAAGAAGGAAAGAAGATGTAAAGGAAGGAAACCAAGGACTTCTTCCTTTCAAAGGTTTAGTATTGTATTTAAGAAGGAAAACCCTCCCCAGGGACATCCACCTGTATTCCCACTGGCCAATATGGTGTCAAATGACCCATATAAGCCTAACAAATGGACACAGATACCAGGGGGGTGAGGGCATGAATGGGGGGGTGGGCGTAGAGGGAGGCAACGAGGGGGATAAAGACACATATGCAATACCTTAATCAATAAAGAAAAAATAAAGTAAAATGGGAGTCTGTTTAAGATCTGGTACTATGGGCTTCAATCTAGAATATAATAATTTAGGTAAAGGGTACATCAGAGTCAAAGTCAATTCAGTAGGAGGAAAAGCAATTATACTCACTTTTATATTAAATGAATCCATTCAGACAGAACAATTAGCCCACATTGAATGGATTGCTCTGGATACTAAATATAGTAATTAATGGGGTAGATTTCCTCGTGTATAAATTACCCATAACTAGCAAGCTGAGCAGTGTTTGAATCTGGTTGCTTAAACATTTAAGCTACTTTTCTATGCTATTACTACAGTGTATGAAATTATATTCTATGTTTTCAGTAGGAAAATCAACCTGCACATTCCATTGCTTATATATTAGTTATATTTTACTCGCCTTCTTAAATCCTTAAACAGAACAAAGCAAATATGAATAAAAGTCAACAATACATAATTCATACAACTTAAACATTGCAAATGAGAAAAATATTGTTTCTATTTCTTCATATTATAATCACGTTTTCTCTTACAATGTCCTCACGCATCTAGAAGAATTATATACTATTCTCAATTTACTTTGGATGGGCAATGCTTTACCTGAGTGGTATGTAAATCTATCATGTCTTGGTTGGAGGATGGAACCTCATCCAAGCAATGTGAATATTTCAGCAGATCAAATGTGTGTGTTATTCTAATAAGTTATTTAGGACAACCTAGGAAGACAGGAGGAATAATAGTGAATTAAAGTGCAGCCATAGACAAAGACAAATAAAATGTACTAGTTTTTATACATTAGATTAGTAAAATAATAATTAAAAACATTAAGGCAGCAACTTCTTATTCTGTTCTCTTTTCATGTAATATTTATTTGTCTTATGTGTTAAACTAGATATAAAACTCCTGAAGAATATTTCAGGTCCTATGTAACACCTAGCAGTGCCCTGAGCCATGCTTGTTGATTGACTGAAGGGTGTCTTTATAAAAAATTCTAGTGCTAACTCCCAATTACCAGTAAATTCTCTCTTTCTTTCCTTTTTCTTTTTTTTTTAAATATATTTTATTGATCTTTCACAGAGAGGAAGGGAGAGGGATAGAGAGCTAGAAACATCAATGAGAGAGAGAGACATCGATCAGCCGCCTCCTGCACACCCCCTACTGGGGATGTGCCCGCAACCACTGTACATGCCCTTGACCGGAATCGAACCTGGGACCTTTCAGTCCGCAGGCCTACGCTTTATCCACTGAGCCACACCGGTTTCGGCTTTTTTTCTTTTAATCCTCACCCGAGGATATGTTTTTATTGGGTTGAGAGAGAGAAAAGGAGAGAAAGAGAAACATGGATTTGAGGGAGAAACATCACCTTGGTTTGTCTCCCGTCTGAGCTGGACCAGGGTTGAATCTGCAACCTAGGTACATGCCCTGAATGGAATTGAACAGGAAACACTTTGGTGTATGGATTGATGCTCCAATCGCCTGAGCCACCTTGCCAGGACACCAGTAAATTCTCTTTATTAGCTATAATAAATTACTTGAATTAAGGTCAGTAACATAAAGGCATAGCTATAACGTTGGGTACCTATTTTAAACAAACATAATGGAATAAAAAATATGTTGTCTTTCTTCAAAGTTGAAAAGCCAAAAGGCTACATATTTGGAGAATGGTAACGTGATTAATCAAAGCATTAATAAAACTCTTGCAATTGCTTTTGATACCAGTTAAAGAAAAACAATTCTTTTTATTTATTTTTATTATTATTTTTGGATTTATTTTATTTTATTTTTTTATTCTTTAAAGTATTATATAGTAAGTAGTCCATGTATCTCCTTTTTTTCTTCCATTGACCTTCCCGCAGCCTCCCCTACTCCCTGTCACATGCCCTCATCCCCCTCCAACCCCCAGTGTCTTGTGTCCATTGGTTGCTTATATGCATCCATACAAGTCCTTTGTTTGATCTCTTCCCCCCCCCACCCCCACCCCCGCTTCCCAACACTCCTCAACCTTTGCGCTGTAATTTAACAGTTTGTTCGGTGCTTTACTGCCTCTGTATCTATCATTTTGTTCATCAGGTTATAATGTTCTTTATTTCCCATAAATGAGTGAGATCATGTGGTATTTTTCTTTCATTGCCTGGCTTATTTCACTTAGCATAATGCTCTCCAGGTCCATCCATGCTGCTGCAAAAGGTAAGAATTTTTTCTTTTTTATAGCAGTATAGTTAGTATTCCACTGTGTAGATGTACCATTGTTTTCTAATCCATTCATCTGCTGGTGGGCCTTTAGGCTGTTTCCAAATCTTAGCTATTGTGACTTGTGATGCTATGAACATAGGGGGACACATATCCTTTTTGATTGGTGTTTCTAGTTTCTTAGGACATATTCCTAGGAGTGTGATCGCTGGGTCAAATGGAAGTCACATTTTTAGTTTTTTGAGGAAACTCCATACTGTTCTCCACAGTGGCTGCACAAGTCTGCATTCCCATCAGCATGCAAGAGGGTTCCTTTTTCTCTGCATCCTCACCAGCATTTGTCATTTGTTGATTTATTCATGATTGCCCTTCTGACTGATATGAGATGCTGCTGCTTTGTCATTTTGATTTGCATCTCTCAAATAATTAGTGATTTTGAGCATGTTTTCATATGTCTCTTGGCCTGCCTTCTATCTTCTATCTTCTTTTGAAAAGTATCTATTTAGGTCCGTTGCCCATTTTTTTATTGGATCATTTATCTTCCTTTTATTAAGATGTATGAGTTCCCTGTGAATGTTGTAGATTAAACCTTTATCGGTGATGACATTTGCAAATACGTTCTCCCATACAGTGGGTTTTCTTGTTGTTTTGTTGATGGTTTCTTTTGCTGTGCAAAAGCTTTTTATTTTGATGTAGTCCCATTTGTTTATTTTCTCTTTAGTTTCCATTGCCCTAGAAGCAGTATCAGTGAAGAAATTACTTTGGCTTATGTCTGAGATTTAGCTACCTGTGGATTCCTCTAGTATTTTTATGGTTTCCTGTATTATGTTTAAGTCCTGTATCCATTTTGAGTTTATTTTTGTGTATGGTGTAAGTTGGTGGTCTAGTTTCATTTTTTTGCATGTATCTGTCCAATTTTCCCAACACCGTTTATTGAAGAGCTGTCTTGACTCCATTGTATGTTCATGCCTCCTTTGTCAAATATTAATTGAGCATAGTGGTTTGGGTTGATATCTGGGTTCTCTATTCCATTGGTCTATATGTCTGTTCTTGTACCAGTACCAGGCTGTTTTGAGAACAGTGGCTTTGTAATACAGCTTGAAATCTGGTATTGAGATTCCTCCTACTTTGTTCTTTTTTTTCAGGTATTTGGGTCTTTTTTTTATTCCAGATGAATTTTTGGAGAGTTCTTTCTAGGTCTGTGAAATATGCCATTGGTATTTTAATGGGGAGTGCATTGAATCTATAGATTTTTTTGGGTAGTATGGACATTTTAATGATGTTAATTCTACCAAGGAAGAACTAAATTCCTTTGATGAACATGGTATGTTCTTCCATCTGTTTATGTCTTCCTTTATCTCTTTTTTCAGTGTCCTGTAGTTTCTCTTGTACAGGTGTTTTACCTCCTTAGTTAAGTTTATTCCTAGGTATTTTAATTTCTTTGGTGCGGTGGTAAATGGGATTGCTTTTTTAGTCTCTCTTTCTGGAAGTTCACTACTGGTATATAGAAATGCCATAGATTTTTCGGAATTAATTTTGTATCCTGCTACATTGCCAAATTCATTAACTAAGTCTAATAAATTTTGATGGAGTCTTTAGGGTTTTTTATGTACAATATCATCTGCATATAAGGAGAGTTTTACTTCTTCTTTTCCAATTTGGATGCCTTTTATTTCTTCTTGTCTAATCAGAATGACTAATACTTCCAGTCCTATGTCGAACAGGAGTGGTGAGAGTGAGCATCCCTGTCTTGTTCTGTTCTTAGAGGAAATGGTTTTAGTTTTTGCCCGTTGACTTTGATTTTGGCTGTGGGTTTGTCGTATATGGCTTTTATTATGTTGAGGTATGATCTTTCTAGTCTCACTTTGCTGAGAGTTTTTATCAAAAATGGGTATTGGATTTTGTCAAATGCTTCTTCTGCATCAATTGATATGACTATGTGGTTTTTATTTCTCAGTTTATGTGATGTATCACGTTTATTGATTTGGGAATATTGTACCATCCTTGCATCCCTGGGATAAATCCTACTTGGTCATGGTGTATGATCTTTCTGATGTATTCCTGGATCCAATTTGCTAGAATTTTGTTGAGGATATTGGCCTGTAATTTTCTTTCATTGTGTTATCTTTATCTGGTTTTGGTATTAAGTTGATGCTGGCTTCATAGAATGAGCTTGGAAGTGTTCCTTCCTTGTGAATTTTTTGGAATAGTCTGAGGAGCATAGGTTTTAGTTCTTCCTTGAATGTTTGGTTAAACTCCCCTGTGTAGCTGTCTGGTCCCTAGCTTTTGTTTGCTGGGAGCTTTTTGATAACTGCTTCAATTTCTTCCATAGTTATATTCCTATTGAGATGTTTAGATTCTTCCAGCTGGAGTTTTGGAGGGTTGTATTTTTCTAGGAATATGTCCATTGCCTCTAGATTGTCCAGTTTGTTGGATCAGAGTTATTCACAGTATTTTTAAAAAATGTATTTTATTGATTTTTAGAGAGGAAGGGAGAGAGATAGTTAGAAACATTGATCAGAGAGAAACATGGATCAGCTGCCTCATGCACACCCACTACTGCAGATGTACCCATAACTAAGGTATGTGCCCTTGAATCGAACCTGGGATCCTTCAGTCCGCAGGCCGACACTCTATCCGCTGAGTAAAAACTGGTTTCGGCCATACTATTTTTTTACAATCCTTGTATTTCAGTGGGGTCTGTTTTTATTTCTCCTCTTTCATTTTTGAATTTGTTTATTTGGGTCCTCTTTCTTTACTTCTTGGTGAGCCTGGCTAAAGGTTCATCAATCTTGTTTATCCTTTCAAAGAACCAGCTCTTGATTTTGTTGATCTTTTGTATCATTTTTTTGGTCTCTATGTTGTTTTTCTCTGCTCTGATCTTTATTATTTCCTTCCTTCCTCTTACACTGGGCTTTTCTTGTTGCTTTCTTTCTAACTCTTTGAGTTGTAGGGTTAGGTAATTTATTACCATTATTTCTTGTTTTTTTGCAGTAGGCTTGTAGTGCTATGAACTTCCCTCTTAAGGCTGCTTTCTCTGTGTTCAATAGATTTGGATTGTTGTGTTTTCATTGTCATTTGTTGCCATGATGTTTTCTTATTTCTACTTTGATCTCTCTGGTAACCCAGTCATTGTTTAATAGCATACTATTTACTCTCCAAGTGTTTGATTTTTTTGGATTGTTTTTATTGCATGTAGTTGATTTTCAGTTTTATGCCACTATGATGCTTGATATGATTTCTATCTTCTTGAATTTGAAAAGACTTTGCCTGTGACCCAATATATTGTCTATTTTTGAAAATGACCCATGTGCACTTGAGAAGAATGTATATTCTGTGGCTTTGGGGTGAAATGTTCTGAAGATGTCAATTAATTCCATCTGGTCTAGTGAGTCATTTAGGATTGATTTTTTTTTTTTTTTGCTAATTTTTTGTGTAGAGGATTTGTTCAATGGTGATAGCAGGATATTAAAGTCCCCTACTACCTCTACTATGATTGTATTGCTGTCAATCTCTCCCTTGATGTCCTTCAGGAGTTTTTTTTTTATGTATTTGGATGCTCCTGTATTGGGTGCATATATGTTTACCAGAGTTATTTCTTCTTGTTGGATTGCTCCCTTTAGAATTATGAAGTGGCCTTCCTTATCTCTTTTTATGTTCTTCACCATGAGATCTAATTTGTCAGATATACATATTGCTACCCCAGCTTTTTTTTTCTTTTCATTTCCATTCTCCTGAAAGACCTTTTTCCATATCTTCACCATCAGTCTGTGTGCAACTTTTATTCTGAGGTGGGTTTCCTCAAGACAGCAAATATATGGGTCATGTTTTCTTATCCATTCAGTTATCCTATGTCTTTTGATTGGGCCATTTAATCAATTTACATTTCAAGTTATTATTGATAGCTACTTGTTTGTTGCCATTTTTATGCTTCACCCCTGTGTTCCTTCTTTATTTTCTATTTCTTCTTTTTATACTAGATACTTTTGCATTTTTTGAATTGCCGGTTTGGTGACAATAAACTTCCTTAGTTCATTTTTGTCTGTGAAGCTCTTGATTTCACCTTTAATTTTGATTGATAGCCTTGCTGGGTATAGTATTCTTGGATTCAGACCCTTTCTTTGCATGTCTTTGTATATTTCATTCTATTCCCTTCTGCCCTAATGTATTTATGTTCAGAAATCAGTCACTAATCTGATGGGGATTTTTTACCATTGTTTCTTGTTTTTTGCAGTAGGCTTGTAGTGCTATGAACTTCTCTCTCAAGACTGCTTTTGCTGTGTCCAATAGCCAAAGATCCTTGCGTTCCACTGCCCCTCAGTCTTCTAGGCCACAGTCCTGATTTTCAAGCAGGACGTATTTCTTTCTTATACTGCTTTATTTGTGTTTACACAAGAGTCAATTTGTGATTCAGCCCCTGGGTGGCAGTGTTTCTGGATCTATAGGTCCTCTCTAGCTAGTGGTTAGATTTTGTTTTCCCTGTGGCACTTAGTACTTGGGGGGAATGGGCTGCCCTAGAGATGGTTCTCTGATCGTTATTCCCCACTCTGATCCCCAGGTTCCACAAAAACAACTTGCCCTTGCAATCTCTTAGACTGTCCCCATTTGGGTGGTCCTTTGTATTGGGCTTAGTAATCAAAAACAAGGATTTAAAGAGGAAAAATAAATAAATAAATAAATAAATAAATAAATAAATAAATAAATAAGAGAAAAAGAGCCAGAGTAAGTGTGCGAACTCTGTGCAGTCTTTTTTTCCCCTTGGTTCTAAGCAGCCAGCACAGTCTTGAAATTTTTAGGCTGCCCTTTTGCACCCAGTTTAGGTATGGGTTGCTTTTTAGAGTTCCCTTCTGTTAGCAGCCCTGAGGATTTCCTTCCACATTCATGGATCACGCCAGCCCCAGTGGCCGCAGACTCTTCTGAGTGGAGACTTTCCTGGATCTTCCAGCTCCCGCAGTGTGCATTTCTCTCTCCTGCCCAGACCACAGACCTAACCTTATCCCAGATGAAATCTTACCTTTCTGTGAGAGGGTACAGAGCTCCTCCAAATCCGTGTGCTCACACCGCTTGTGGACCTGTGTTCCTGGGTTTGCTAGGTGCCATTGTTGTAAATTCCCAGGATTTTCAGGCTTCCAACAATATCCACTCTCTCCTTCAAGATGGCGTGGTTTCCCCATCAGAGCCGATTGCTTTGGGAGGGATCCCAGAAGCAGTGGAGGCTTCCTGGGCAGGGGAACCCCATCCAGCAATCCCCCACAGTCCCCTGGACTATAGCTGTCCCTCAACTCACAAACAAACACTCCTTGTGCAACCACACACTTTTCCTTTGTTCTCTCACTTACCAATATCTTGCAGTCTGCCTTCCCATTGGCAGCCATCTTTTTTGACCTCACATTCTTTTTATAAATGAATCTAATTTTTATATATCCCCACCTGAGAAAATACCTTCTTTATATTATATACTTTATTCACTATATTTGACTTTAGATAATTCTTGGCTATGCTAAAAAACAAAATTGTCCTTGAAGAAAAAATTTGCAACCATTAAATTTACTGAAATAAGCATGACATAAGATCATTCTAAAACATTAAATCTCCATATGAAGAAATTCTAAACTATATACACAGGTTTTATATAGTGAGGACTGTCTATAATTAACCCTTAAACCACTCTGGCTAGGCATTCTTAAATTTGCATTGATATTAATAATGCACCAATAGCCCTGGCCAGTGTACAAAGTGGTTAGAGCATTGGCTTATGAACTGAAGGGTATGTTCCTGCATTTTAGGTTTGATCCCTGACCCATGGTTGGGATATGTGAGGGAGGCAACTAATATCTCTCTCTCTCTCCCTTCTTCCACTCTACCTAAAATCAATAAAAAAAACATCCTTGGGTGAGGATTAAAATAAAAATAATGCACTAATAAAGTGGAGAAATTTTAGCATTTGTCTCCTAGGACTCAAAGTTGGTTAGTGACAATTATATTGTAATAATGGTATCATCAGGTGTCATAGAGGTTTCATTGAATATATAGTATACTAGTGGCCTGGTGCACAAAATTCATGTACAGAGTGGGGGATTGTCCCTCAGCCCAGCCTGCACCCTCTCCAATCTGGGACCCCCTTAGGGGATGTCTTAATGCTGGTTTAGGCCTGATTGGGCCTAAACCGGCAGTCAGACATCCCTCTTACAATCCGGGTCTGCTGACACCTAACTGCTCACTTGCCTGCCAGCCTGCTCGCCCCCAACTGCCCACCCCTCCTGACCTGATCACCTTTAATCGCCTGCCTTTGTCTCAGTCCTGCCACCATGCCTTTATCTGGAGGATGTCTGAAGGTCTCCTAGAAGGCTTCCTGGTCTAATTAGCATATTACCCTTTTATTAATATAGATAGAAGGACAACTAAAGTTTGTGACTATAAGCAAACACTTTATAATGAATATGAATATATTCTGGATTCTACCTCAGAGAGATAGAATTGAGGTGGCTAAAAGTTTGCCAAACATAGCACAGGTGTAGGCAGCCAAAAGCATGAAAGATGGTCAACTAAAGTTTGTGACTATAAGGGTACACTTTATAATGAATATGAATATATAACTAGTTCAAAACAATATACTGCCTTTGGCTTCAGACTATGCAGTGAGATAATGGACTCTGCTTCTATATGGAAGAGTGGAGAATTGTGGACATTACAATCTATCACAATGTCAACTTAAATTCAGATAGAAAATGTAACAGAAAACTAGGGAGAGAAAAAAATCAGTATAGATCAGAGAAAATTGACCTCTTGGAGGAGGAGTGAAGATTTGAAATGAACCTCAAATTGCTGGACACAGGGAAAGGAGGGCAAAAGGCATTACACAATAGAGGACCAAGCCTCCATCTATCTATTAAAATCTCAAAGATAGAAATCACATGACCTTGTTCAAGGGCTACACTCTACCCCAGATATTCTCTTCAGCTGCTGTCTGGACTCTCCTTTACCAGCAAAATACATAAATGTTAGTGTTACTCAGGGTTTTGTCCTTGCTCCGCTTTAATCCTTATTCTACACAGTTTCCCTAGGTGATCTCATTCAGTAATGATGTCCAAAACTCCAGAATGTAGCCCTGGCCTGTGACCTCCAGAACCATATTTGTCAATGAATTAAACATTTCTGCCTATGTAGCCTCCAAGCACTTCAGAGTCAATATGTTCGAACCATATTTATTTTCATGCCCAGGGACCCTGATCTTTCTCCTGTTTTTCATTAATAGTTTCACTTCCATCCATTTACCCTCGCTGGACACCTAATCTCATAGCTATCCCAGATTGCTTCTCTTTCATTTACTATAATTCTGGGTGATCCCATCTCCTACATGTATTTTGTATCCATACATTCCTCTCTATCCCTGACCGTCACCCCTCCTCGTCGCCCCCCACTGCCCTATTGCCTTGTTGTGGGTTCCCATCACTTCTCACCTGACTTCTTCTTTATATATATATTTTTTAAATTCTTGATTTTTAGAGAGAGAAACACCAATTTCTTGTTCCACCTATTTATGCATTATCAATTTTCATATGTGCCCCGAACCAGGATCAAACCTACAACCTTGGTGTATGGGGGCGATGCTCTAACTCAGTGAACTACCCAGCCAGGACTCACCTAACTCTTTGTAGCAACCTCTTTACTGGCTTTACTGAAATAGTTTTACCTTATGAGTTTTTCCTGATTCCATTCCACTCAGGGTACACTTTATAAAACTCAGGTTTGCTTATGTCACTCCTCTACTTAAAAATGTAAGCTGAGTCCCTCCCCTATTGCCTACAAAGCTAAATTCCAGTTCCTTAAAAGCATGGTTTACCAAGTGCTTAGCAATCTGGCTCCACCTGATTTTACCAACAGTCATCTCCTGCCCCTCTGCCCCACCCCATCCCCCTTTTCTCCAACCTCACTGGGGTTGGCCCATGTTGTTTACTCTTCCTGGATTGCCAATCCTCTCATTTCCATCTGATAAATTCTTATTCATCAGCACAGCTCATGTGCCTGTCAACTCCCTGCTGAAGAAGACTTCTCTGAGCCATGCAGAGTTAATCACTTCTGTGTTCCCATAGCCTTCTGCCCTTTCCTTTGGCAGTGACCATCTTTCATGCTTTTGGCTGCCTACACCTGTGCTATGTTTGGCAAACTTTTAGCCACCTCAATTCTATCTCTCTGAGGTAGAATCCAGAAAATGTAAATTTCCCTTGCAGCTAGGAAACTGTTAAATGACCCAGGCCCCCACCCCCACCCCCTCCCTCAGTACCTGCATGGAACTTTTCTTTCAGAAGTGAGCAATATGTATGTCAAGGGGGTGAGGTGGGGAGTTGATTGGTGAAGAGTGGTTGAAATGGGCCTTTGATTCTTGGGGTGGCAGTAGCTGCTGGTGTGAAGTGTCTAGTGCTGAGAGGTGGTGACAGTTGTGTTTGCTAGATCAGCTCTCAGGGATGGCCGGACTTGTTTGCACTCTCTGGTTCTTGGGATATTATGTGAGATACCTAATAAGTTATGGTAAGTTAATTTATTGCTTAAACAAGCCTGAGTGGATCTGCTTTTGCAATGACTGAAAAAAAGTGAAGCATTTTTATCATACAAACTGTGTTTTATTGTATCAAGTTCTATTATATTTGCATGTTTGTTTTCCTCACTAGATTAACCACAAGAACTGTATCTTCTCTTTTATGCATAGTTTTAATGTCTTAGACATTTATATACATAATTCATATAAAATATGTATTGAGTGTCTACTCTGTGCTATGCACTGTGCTAGTCTTTGGAGATATAATCATGAAAAAGGCATGTGATATTTGCTCTTACAAAGTGTACAGTCTAAAAGATGTGTGCCTGAGGTATTCCAGGTATTCAATTAAGTTAGTATACCAGTTCATTTGGATTATTTCATTTAATGGACTTTCATGTCCTGAAAGTAAAAAAATAAATGTCCGTAAGTTTCTCTCAGGCTAATAGAAGACACATATATGTAAATAAATGAGCCCCATGCAATGTGAATAGTGTGATAGCTGAAATATATACCAGATTTGCTGGTGACACAAGGAGGGGTGCCATGAAGAATTCTGCTTGGAGGCGTCAGGAATGAAAGATTTGAATTACTGAACTTGTAAATATATGAGCAAGTGTGAATAAGATTTCCTTTTTTTCCTTTTCCCTCTTCTTCCTGTGCTTCTCTTTTTCTTCTCTCTTCCCCTTTTCTTGCTGTTTCCTTTGCCCTTAAGGCCAGTTTTTTTTTTTAACAAATCCTTATTGACTACTCCTGTTCCTCCTTCCCAAATTCCCAGGCTCTGTTAGTAATGTTTCCAAACTCCTATAACGCCTTGTACATACCTCTACTAATTCTCATATGTCACCTATGTATCTGTTAGTCATCCTCCTCCCCCAAGTCAGGGCCTGGCAAATAATTAGTACTCAAAAAAATATTTCTTTTTTCCTTGTATTTTAAATTTTATTTTGGGGTTTCTTTTTGTTTTTATATATATTTTTTGAGTTTCTTAAAATAAATATTTCCTTAGAGTTCTATCAGAAAAGGATTGATAACATCAAAGGTTGATGAAGATGTAGAAAAACTGGAAATTTCAAACATTATTGAAAGGAGTATAAATTGATACAACCATTTTGGAAAATTATTTGGCAAAATTTGCTAAAGCTGAACATATGCATATTCTACTCTGAGACGAAATGCCTGGGTATATACCCAAAAGAAATCAAAGTTTATGTCTAAGAAGGTTTATCATATCAACCTTATAATAGTCCATCTAGAAACAACTAAATGTCCATCCACAGTAGAAGGGATAGAAGAATTGTGGTACAGTATATTCATATCATGAAATAATTTTTCTTAAAAATGAAAAACTACTATGTGTAACAAAATGGATGATTCTCATAGACTGATATTGAGCAAGAGAGACCAAACACAAAAAAATTACTTATTGTGATTACACATAGTGTGATGAACTTCTAGAAGAGATAAAGTTAGTTACTGGTAATAGAGGTTGAAATAATGGTTAACTTTTACAGAAGGGGCAGGGGAGAGACTTCTAAAGTTTGGAAATACTCTGTATTTTTTTATAACGATATATTTAAAAGCCACATAGAGGATTTTCTGGGACATGCCAACTGTTCTTCATCAAAACCATTTTATATCCCCAACTACATAAATCTGTAAAAATTTGAGTTATATACTTATGATCTGAACATTTTTAAACTGTAGATACTTTATACCTTGGTAAAAATGTAAATATAAAATAATTACATAAAAATGAATGAATGAGCTGGGTCTTCCAAGATAAAAGAAAGAAGGTATTACAGTAGAGGGACTTTTTGCTGCGTTGAATTTTGAAGCATTGCTCGGTTCTTGAGCGCTTTATACTCTAACAATGCCCAAAATAGTTGCTCATGTACTTCCTTTCTTTAAATATTAGTTGCCTTTGCTATGTAACCACAATTGTGGAAGTTAATAAAGAAAATCATTAACAGTAAAGCAGAGGATGAGAACCTAGTGGGACTGGCATTTAATTCACTGTGAGGGACCTATTAAGTCCTTTGGGAACTGGGGAATATGCCTAGTCACCTTTTTTTTTTTTAAATCCTTTTGTGCTTTATGAGATGTAAGTACAAATTAATTATTTAGACTCTGAAAGGGAGAGATGAGAAGCCGGCCCTCGTGTTTACCAACAGAAACGGAAGCCACCCAGCATGATATGGCCCAAGCCGCCCAAAGGCCAGAGCGGACTAGTCATAATTGCGGGGTGGCCGGCCACGGGGTGCGCCTCTCCCACATCCTTCTTCAGGCGGGACTCATGGCTCAGCCACTTGTCCCGCCAGCCTGGCCCAGGTCGCCAGCGGCCAACAACTCCGCCCGCGGCAGATGGCACAGGCACCGGGGCTATGGAACTCGGCCCGCCGCTCTCGTTCCCAAACCACGCTGCGGTGTCAGTCAGAAGACGCAGTTCCCAGGGATTCCAGCAGGGGTCGCTGCCCCGCAGCTGCCGCGCGCCGGGTGGCCGGGGACCGAGCGGGCCTTACCTGAGGCTCCCGACGCGCGCGCCTCACCTGGGCCGCCGCCCTGGGCCGCCCTGGGCCACGCGGGGGCGCTGTGCCGCGCGACCCGGCCGTCGTCTCAGCTCCGAGGTCCGCCGCGGCGGTGCGGTCCCGGCTCTGTCCTCGCGCTCGCTCCCTGCCGAGGGGGCGGGGACGGACGGCGCCCTGCGGAAGGCAGGTGAGCCGGAGCCCAGGTATGTTCTTCCACAAGGGCCGGGCGGCGGCGGCGGACAGAGCAGCGTCGGAGCGGCGGGTGGAGGAGGCAGAGGAGAAGATGCCACTGTCGCCGCCCCCGGGCGACCCCGGGGAGTCCCTCCCGCCCAGGACCTCCAAGAAGCACACGCCTTTCCACATCTGGCGCTCCAAGAAGAAGCAGCAGCCGCCTCCGCCGTCGGACTGTGGGGTGTTCGTTCCCCACCCGCCGTCCGATTGCGGGGTGTTTGTTCCGCACCCGCCCCCGGGGCCCCTCGGCGGCGAGGCCAGGTAAGCCCTGCAGCCTACCTTCCTCCCCCCTCCCTCCTCCCCAGCTGCTCCAGCGGCGATCTACACCCCTGAAGGCGCTGGACCCCACTGGGACGGACGGAGGAGGGCAAAGGCCCGGGGTCCGTTCCACCTGGCACGGGTGTAACGGGGTCCAGAGGGGGGATCAAGCCCCGCGCGGCTTCCAATGCAGACCCAGCGCCCCGGAGGAAAGACTGCTGCCCACCGACGCAGACTGTATTTTGGTTGCCCACGAATGTATGCAAGGGTCTCTCTACACTGTCAGCCTGCGGGCGAGAGCACAGACTAGTGCAGGGTTATGACCCTAAGGACTGATGATGGTAGGAACTCTACCTTGGGGTATAACATACTGCGTTCCATACTGGTGCCTTCGTTGGGAAGACTCCCCATTCTTAGGATGGATGGATCTCCATTGTCCTTACAAGACCTGAACGGAGAAGTGGCATTTTATGGGTAGAGAACCTGAGACCCAAGGGTAAATGGCTCGTTCTTAGGAAAACCAGTGCCGGAACCACGCAGCACCTATTCGAGGTGTAATTGCCATTGCGCTTTATCAATTCGTCTCATAATTTCCGCGGTGGCTTTATTCGATGCGTAAAATTATTCAGTTATACTGTCTGAATTCATACCTGTGCTGAACAATACATCAGTTTTAAAGGAACAGTATACCCACGTGGTTTGGAGTTATAAAATGTTTTTAGTGAAGTACTAGTACCTCCTTCTGTGTTTGTGTGTGTGTGTTTAAAACACACCCTTATAAACAATGAGGATCAGATTAAATTTGTGCAAGATTTGCATTTTAGACATTGTTTCCCTTTTATTTCTAAGAAGCTCTTCACTTTGCAATATATTTTCATCCATTTAGTATAAATTTTATTGAGAGCCTAAAGTCCTGGGATATAAAAATCAATGAGAGTGGTCTCTGTCATCAAAGAATTCTTGGTCTCTTGTAGAGACCAAAAAAACAAACCGTGGGGTAAATGCTTTGATAGATGTTTGCACAGAGGAAGGAATCCATGGAGACTTCCTGGAGGAGGCTGGCTGAGGTGGCTTAGTCCGATGGGAAAAAGGAAGAAGCAAGGAGGTGGAGGCAGAGGTTGCACCATGAGCATCACCAACACTGGGAAGAGCATAGTACATCCTGAGAAGCGCAATGATTCTGGGCGGTCTGAATATGTGCGTGTGTTGGTGGGGGGGAGGTAGGAAGAAGAGTGTTAAAAGACATTTTATTTTTTCTCATATTTTATCATCCATCATAGCAATTGGTTGCAATACCCTGTTTCCCCGAAAATAAGACAGTGTCTTATATTAATTTTTGCTCCCAAAGATGCGCTAGGTCTTATTTTCAGGGGATGTCTTATTTTTCCATGAAGAAGAATATGGTACACATTTATTGTTGAACAAAAAGAAAAAAAAAAGGGAAATTTATTACCTGTATACGGTATGGTAGTAGTTGTCATCACAAACCAGCTCACTGATTGGCCACAGCGCAGCCGAAGCTGTTCAGGCAGTGTGAGGTCTCTTTAAACAACGAGTCAGAAGCCTTACGGTAGCTTCGGGGGCCTTATATTCCGGGGAGGCCTTATTATCGGGGAGGTCTTATTTTTGGGGTTTTGCCTTATATTACAGCGAGAGGCAAAACTGGAAGTAGGTCTTATTTTCGGGGGATGTCTTACTTTCGGGGAAACAGGGTAGAAGATTTTTATCTATTCAAAGACTTGATTGTGCTTACCTATGAATTGAAATGTCTAACAAAATATGGTACTTAACAATGATGTAGTCAACTCTGAAGTCTTTTTCTTACTACCTCAGTATTTTAAACGTTTCCGTAGTGGTTGTTCTTATCTGATCTAGTCCCACCATTTCTGGCTATCAAAATGCAATCATCACAGCTATGGACAATTTATTCAAAGGAAAATACACTTTATTTTATTTAAAAAAATACTTTTATTGATTTTAGAGAGAAGAAGGGAGAGGGGTAGAGACAAACATCGATTGGCTGCCTCCTGCACGCCCCCTACTGGGGATTGAGCCCACAACCCCGCATGTACCCTGACCGGGAACTGAACCATGACTTTCTGGCTCATGGGCCAATGCTCAACCACTAAGCCACACCTTCCAGGTTCAACTGTAAGCATGTTTTAGACTAGAACTTGAATTAGGAGCATTTGCTTCTTTCCGTGAGCCTCTTGTGTTTTAGTTGTGTCTTGAAGCACTTTCTTCTTTCCTTCGGAACTATGATGAACTTTGCAGTAACAAGTGTTCCTAAAACTAAACATACTGGTCTGTCTTGGGGATATTTTTCTCGTTAGGTCATCTTTGAGAGGGAGTGTACCTGTTTCTAGTCTAAAGAGGTGGTCAGAGGGCACTGAGGTTTCTGGTCAGTCTTTGGCCAGTGTGGCTCCACTCATTCTGCCCCGGACTTGGAGTTGATGGAACTTGGCTAGAAGGTGCAGAACTTCCTGTGGCCTTTGTTTCTGCATCAGGAGGGGACAGTCAGGTGCAATTAATATTATGGGCTTTTAGACTGAACAAAAATGAAATGGCCATGTGACCTGGGGCAAGTTTCCTTCCTGAGTCTCAGTTTCTTCATTTTAGAAAGTAGTAATAATGACTCTATAGGGCTTTTGTGAATATCAAATGAGTATTTACATTATTAAATGTAAAACTTTTCTCACACTTCTGGGCACGAAGTAGATACTCAGTAAATGTAAATCCATCATCACCATCATCATTATAAATACAAAGAAATGGAAAAAATAGGGTTATATGGGGGGAAATGCTTTTCTTCCTAGAAGAGCTTACCACTCCAATGATGGTTCAAAGTTTATTGATCTTAGATTTCTGTAGTCTGTAAATATTTGTGGCTTTTAGTGTGGATGTTCTAAAATTCAATGATGGTTGTTTTTTTGTTTTTTTTCTTTACATAGAGTAATTTGAACATGACTGTCTCTCTTCCTAAAATTCACCTTTAAAGATTTTCTTCAGCTTGGTTTTGGCGAACATGTTAATATTTTCAGAGAAATAGAGCCATTGCCCTCCTGGGTCAGCCTCATCTCTCGTCTAGTCCATTGGTCTCTTGCCATCAAAGGGCCCAATGTTGTGTGTGGAGAGAGCACAGTGGGTTATAGCCAGACTTTCTTTGCAGCCATTAGTGGCATTGTCATTTATTGGGTTTTTAATTATACTCTGTTTTGTAAACAATTTGTTCAGAGCGTGGGTTCTTTATCTGGGTTTAAGTCCCTGTTCTTCTTACTGTGATACTTAGCCAATGATTGGGCCAGTTCTTAACCTTTTTGTGCCTCAGTTTTCACATCCACAAAAGGGGCCTAACAAGAGGTTGTTATGAAAATAAACAGGCTAATGCATGCCAAGTGCTCAAAACAGTGACTGGCATAGTGTAAGCACTCAATCAATGGGAGTTGTTTTCTCTTTTTTCTTGTTAGTATCTTGCCTAAACCGCCTTTTGAGCAATAATTTAATGCTATATGACCGAAATGGTACTTTCTTTTTATTTTCCTTAATTAAGGCACTCCATGTTGTTTTGATTAGAAATGAGGACCTATCCAAAGGTCAATGGAGTACATTAATAATGATGGCCCTGGAACTGAATTGAACCCCATATCCAGAAGCAAGCATTAATGCTCTCTACAAGAGAGCCAAACTCAAGTAGTTGGTGAGCCTGATAGTCCAATAAAAAGCAAGAATAGACTATGGCATTGGACACTCAGTTTGAAATCTGCCTCTGTCATTTGGACAAGTTTTGTTTAAGCCTCAGTCTTTAGCTTAGCTTTCTCACCTGTATAATGGAAATAATTGCAATTTTCTTATGGGGCTCTATGAAGATTTGATCTTATATGTGTAAAACACCTGGCATAGGGTCCAGCTGAAGCAAGGTATATGCCCTTGACCAGAATCGAACCTGGGACTCTTTAGGTCGCAGGCTGACACTCTAGCCACTAAGCCAAACCGGTTTCGGCGGAGGTCATGGTTTGGTTTCCGTTCAGGGCTCATGCCCAGGTTGTGGGCTCGATTTCCAGTAGGATATGCAGGAGGCAGCCAGTTAATGATTCTCTCTCACCGTTGATGTTTCTTTCTCTTTCTTCCTCTCCCCGCCCCCCTCTGAAATCAATAAAAACATTTTAAACCAAAATAAGCACATATCTGTCTTAAAATTTGACTTTACCTAAGGGATCATTTGTGTTTTAGGAATATCAATGTAGAAAAAAAAGATTATTTAATTTTAAAAAATGGTGTCTGGTAAGAAGATTATTTGAAGTGTGCATGTATGCCTAGTTTGAGGCACTTTATCAAATAACTGCTTAACCTCCATTTCAAATTGTACTTATTATTTAGAAGATTTAGAGATCCTGCTCATGAAATGCAATGCAATTTGATCCATAGAAATGCTTTTCTAGGATTAATGATAGATCATTCTATGGTACAGATTTCTTTTTGTATCTTATTGAAATGATTATCAATCACAACGATTTTTAAATCATTTTAAATTTATTTTAGAGAGAGAGGAAAGGAAACAGAGAGAGAGAGAGAGAGAGAGAGAGAGAGAGAGAGAGAGAGGGAGAGAGAGAGAGAAGGAAATATGAGGGAGAAACATCGATCAGTTGCCTCCCGTACACACCTCTATGGGGGATCAAACCTGTAACCTGGATATTTGCTCTGACCGGGAATTGAACCCACTACCTTCTTATGTATGGGATGATGCTCCAATCAACTAACCAGTGGTCGGCAAACTCATTAGTCAACAGAGCCAAATATCAATAGTACAATTGAAATTTCTTTTGAGAGCCAATTTTTTTTTAAACTTAAACTTCTAACGCCATTTCTTCAAGATAGACTCAACCAGGCCATGGTACTTTGTGGAAGAGCCACACTCAAGGGGCCAAAGAGCTGTATGTAGCTTTCGAGCCACAGTTTGCCGACCACTGAACTAAGCTATACCAGTGAAGGCATCAATCAAATTTTAAAGAGAAGTTTGCTATGCTTAACAAACACTTACTGAACATGTATTCTGTATCAGGCACTGGGAAATAGAACAAGGAAATCAGAGGTTATCCTTAGGAAACTTGCAGTCCAGTGGAGGATTTAGCATACAGAGGGTGGTGACTAAAATAGCATATGATGCATTAAGTGCAGAAATAAAGAATTTAATCAAATACTAGTACACTGAGATCAGAAGGATTATCCTGAAGAAGCAAACAATTTTTCTCTCCTTAAGAAGTTTATTCATGTAGAATTATTAATGAGAATTTTTATTCTTTGTTGTGGAGATCATCAAAGGCTCCAGGTTTTCTTGAGGTTATGATCATCTTAAACTATATCCAGTTTAAAATGGACCAAAAGGGGAAACCAAGATGGTGGCATAGGTGAACACCTAAATTGCTGCCTCCCACAACAATTTCAAAACTACAACTAAAAGACAGAGCAGACATCATCCAGAACAACAGGAAAGCTGGCTGAGTGGAAATTCTACAACTAGAAGGAAAGAGAGGGGCTCACAGAGACTCAGAAAAGCTGCAAAATCTGAGGTATGGAGACACGTACGTGGAGAGAGCAGGTGGCAGAGTGCCTGGCTGGCTTCCTCTGGCAGGAGGAAGATGGAGACTCCCAACTGCACTGAACCCCAGTTCTGGGCGAGACTCATATGGTGGGGAGTCTGGACTGTCGTGAAAAGGGAGAAGTGCACAGAAATTTAGGGGAGCTGCGAAAGGGCAGAGGTCTGGGGGTGCGCACACCACTGCACACAGAGAGGACTGCTGATTGTGCCACTAGCTTTCTCTAGTGGGCAGGAGACAGAGCCTCCCAACTGTGCTGAACTCCACTTCTGACTGCACTGAACCCTAGTTTCAGGTGAGACCTTGGGGACCCAGGCTCACTCGGGTTCTGGAGCACAAGGGAAAGGCAGAGGTCTAGAGGCACATGTGCGCATGCATACGTGTGCACAGAGAGGACTGTGACAATTACCAAGAGACACTTGAGATCTAGAGGCTGTGTAAGGCGGGGCTGACTCGAAGCCAAGGCTGTCTGTTCAGCCCTGAGACTCCACCCCAGTCAAGCTCAACAGAGAGGCTTTTGCAGTTTTGCAAGTCTTATATCATAAGGCTAACTCCAGCACAGAAGTTCTCCTGGTATAGTGAAAATGCGGAGACAAAGGAACAGACCATAAACAAAAGAAATGGAGAAAAACAAACAACTGGATATAGAGTTCAAAAACATGGTTATAAGGTTTTTCAAGAATTTTCTAGAAAAGATGGATAAATTTAGCGAGACCCAAGAGGAAATGAAAAAGGACCAACTAGAAATTAAACATACACTAACTGAAATAAAAAATATTATACAGAGACCTAACAGCAGATTAGAGAAACACAAGAATCAAGTCAAAGATTTGAAATACAAAGAAGTAGAAAACACTCCACTGGAAAAGCAAAAAGAAAAAAGAATCCAAAAATGTGAAGATAGTGTAAGGAGCCTTTGAGACAACTTCAAGCATACCAACATCAGAATTATGAGGATGCCAGAAGAAGAGAGAAAGCAAGATACTGAAAACTTATTTGAAGAAATAATGACTGAAAACTTCCCACATCTGGTGAAAGAAATAGACTTACAAGTTCAGGAAGCACACAGAACCTCAAATAAAAGGAATCCAAAGAAGACCACATCAAAACACATCATAATTAAAATGCCAAGAGCAAAAGACAAAGAGAGAATCTTGAAAGCAGCAAGAGAAAAGTTAGTTATCTACAAGGGAGTACTCATATGACTGTCAGCTGATTTCTCAACAGAAACTATGCAGGCCAGAAGGGAGTGGCAGTAAATATTCAAAGTAATGAATAGCAAGAATCTACAACCAAGATTACTCTACCCAGCAAAGCTATCATTCAGAATTAAAGGTCAGATAAAGAGGTTCACAGATAAGAAAAAGCTAAAGGAGTTCATCACCACCAAACCAGTATTATATGAAATGCTGAAAGGTACTCTTTAAGAAGAGAAAGAAGAAGAAAAAGATAAAGATAAAAATTATGAACAACAAATACATATCTATCAACAAGTGAATCTAAAAATCAAGTGAATAAAAAATCTGATGAACAGAATAAACTGGTGAATATAATAGAATCAGGGACATAGAAAGGGAGTGGACTGACAATTCTCAGGGGGGAAGGGGTGAGAGGGTGCAGGGAGAGACTGGACAGAAATCATACACCTATGGATGAGGACAATGCTGGGGGAGATAAGGGCAGAAGGAGGGCTGGGAGCTGGGTGGAGGGGAGCTATGGGGGAAAAAAGAGGAGCAAATGTAATAATCTGAACAATAAAGATTTATTAAATAAAAAATAAAATAAAATGGACCAAAAGGAAAATTATGGAAACTTGTATTTTCACAGTGGCATTTAAAACAAATAAAAAGAATCATTTAGCCAGGATTATGTATAAATCATTTTCTTCAGTTCCTTAAAATATCTAAAGCAAATATTATATTATTTCAATTCTTTTGTCATATTTTGGCACCTAGAATTAAAGACTGTGCTTGGAATGTAACACACTGGTTTGAAAATCTTGGCTGAAATGATAAGTAAACATCATGTTGACACTCTAAAATTATGGACTGAAAAAGAGTGATTCTTGGTTTAAAGATCCATATAAGAGGCACATATAAGTTTATTTTGGGTACATGGCTAACTTGGCATCTACTCAATCCAGGTCAAAATGTTTTTGGAGTCTGTATCAAGGTGAGTCCAGTATTGCCTATGTTCTCAAAACAATGTGTTTTTCTTTAAAAATAACCTATGTTTAGTTTTATACCAAATTACATGGCACACCCAACAGGTATCTTTCCACGTATTCACTTTAGAAAAATTAATTGTGGGCTTTTACCCTGGAGAGGATTGAAATGTGAATTCAATATTTTGTCCTGAAGTGAGTTTTCCAGATAAAGTATGAATGAATGTCTGATACTTGTGGGGAGTTTGGCCAGAAAGGCCAGTCAGTTTATGAGTCTCATTAGCTCATTTATAACTCCCTTTATGAGTCTCATTAACTCATTTATAGCTACTTCTGTGGATTCACATTTATGAGAAATCTCATTCTAGAGAATGAACTCTTGCTTAGTGCTGTCTTTATAGCCCTGCACATCTCCTGGATTGGCCTGTTCAGTAGAAGTGAGGCAATAGACCCTTCCTAACAAGAGACCATTTTTTACGAAGTGTCAGGAAATCCCAGGGACATACACGTGAGACAGAGAACTCAAAGTTCACTCACAATGTCCCCAGCTTCTCTCACCAAAACGCTGTACACAAAGTGAGTTCAGATTGAACCTGTAGCTACCATAGAAAAGGGAAACAGAATAGACAGGTGCCTTTTGTTTTTCACCTTTCCATAGATGGCAATTGAATGAGCAAAAATAAGTTGCTGGGCTTGGCATAATATTCTGTGGTGAAGAGTTGGCTGCTACTGTAGTTATTCTTGCTGTGTGCCATTTCATGCCAGTGACACTAGCTGAGTCTCATTTATTAGAAGTTGGTTGGGGTTATGGCATCCTGAAGGTCATCTCAACAGCTCAAATAAGAGAACTGACCAACAGTTACATAAGACACCATGCAAAATTTACTTTATTTTTTTTCAAAATAGTCAATAAGCAGTAGTATAAGCTCTTATATATTTTTGGATTTTCTAGCTGGATAGTACTTATCTTGTAGTCGGGGATCAAGAGGCACAATAATATGTGCTATGAATAAGATAAGAAAAGAGAGGACACATTTGGTTTATATTAAGAACTTCATATAATGTCTACAAAAACATTGTTTCCTACCAAGATTTGATTGAAAGATGCAATTTGCTTAACATACACTCTGTGTATCGGATACTGTGTATGTTAACTGCTTTATAAAATTAACTCACTACAGTTCATTTATAACATCCCCGAGAGATAAGTACTATTGTTATCCCAATGTTGAGGAAAATGAGTCTCAGAGAGGTATGATAATTTGACTGTCACAGAGTTCATAGGGGCTGGGGCTGGGATTCCTCACCTGGTGGTCTCGAGTCCTGTGGTTAATCACTGCAAATTGACATCACTGTGGTTTATCTGCCTTTTTTCTATTCTACATTAAGTATATTTAGGCTCTAGAGTTGACAAGCAGAAATTATGATATATATAGAAAGCCAAGTTAATTTTTGGTGCTGGACAATTTCCATGTTAAGTAGTAAAGAGAAAATATGTAAATTTGTAGCAATATAAAGGCATCATATCTTAGAAGACAAAAACAGTTTTAAAGCAGAAATTCTCAAGTGTATATTACATATGAAAGTGCTGTGTCTAGATCCCGAGTGCAGGCTTTCTGCTCCAGCTTTGTCAGGAAGCAGCGTATCCAGAGATGGACCTAGTTTGTACACCTCCTTTCCTCTCCCTCGGCCTTGGCACAGGCAGCAGAATGCATGGTCAGAGATAAGTAAGCCAGATAGGTGGCCCTCAGAATTTATAGTTTCTGGAAAAAAAAAATTATAGTTTCTGCTTGGGCTAGGAGCAGCCCTAACTTTAAGTCTCTAGAAATCCTGTTGCTTGAATCGTTTCCTTCCTGATTTACCATCAACAATTCCCTGGCATCAAATACAAGTTTCACCTTATGTTGCCCTTACACTTCAAGGATTATAAACCATTGCTGATATTTTACCCCACCTGAGGCTCAGAATGGCCGTGTACAGTAAGCCCTCACTGTATAGATAAGGAAATTGAAGTTCAAAGAAGGCAATGCAGGTGGAGGAAGCAAGACCAAAACTCAGGTTTTCTGGATTCCAGTCAGCTGTTTTTTGTTTTGGTTTTGGTTCTCTTGGATTATGGACTGTACCTCTCTATTCCTTACCTCTACCCACCTTTAAAGGAGCCTAACTGACTCATCTAACTTCCTGATGACTCTTCACCTAGAAATCTTCCTCTCTTTCACAAACCGACAACTATGAGACTGTCCGATCCATCAACTGAGTTTCTAGTTATTCAACCGGTGCATTCACCATAGTCTGGTTACAACATAGCGAATACTCTCAGAGTTTCTGCTTAATCAGTACTCACCTAGTAACTAAAAAATAAACTTTAGAATAATTTAATTCATGTTTTCAAAAAAAATTTTAAACTTGCCCATGCCCTATTTTATAACAAAATATCATTTATAATTATAGAGTCTATCCACATTGTACCCATGTAAAAATCCCCTTTAAGGCATTTGAAGTAATGCTGTGACATACAATATATTTTATCTATTATTTAAATGTTTTGATCATACTGATGGGTTCATAAATATCCTATGAAAGCATAGCTTGGTAGTTTTTGCATCTGCTGTTTGAAAAAGATATGATGGTCCAAGCAAACTGTTGACATTCACGCCGAACTACAGTGTCTCCTTTATCATGGGTGCCGTGTGCAAACCTCAGAGCTGGCCCTTTACAAGCCTGTGCAGTGGAGGCTCTCCCAGGCCTTGCCAGCCATTCTTGGCTCTATTGCCTTGCAATTATTGGCTTGCCTCTCCACTGGTTAGCTCCCATGAACTACGGCGTTATTATCTGCAAAACAAGAAAATATAGTTGCTCCAAGGTGGGATTTTAAAACGATTCTCTTTTATTATTTAGTCTACCCAAAACTAATTTTGTCTGGAGTAAACTCGAATATTGATCAAGAATCCTACATTGGAGCATGCTTGGGATGGAAACAAGCCCTCGGTATTTCCCAGATGAGTTGGTAAACATGTTTAGACAAGCTAGCCTAAAACCAGATTTTGGATTTTTTTCCAAGAGAAAAGCAAAGTACGACTGAATGCCTGGCATTTGTTCCAAGTTCTGACTTTTACCAATTGGTATTTTGTGATTCTATTAATCTCACCCTGTGTGAAGTTTCAAGTATGTTGACCTAGACGTCTTAGTAGCTAGTGCATTGTTGTACCTTTCCCTGTGATTTCACTTTTATTGAAAGCTCTTTTTTATGCTCATAAAGAGACAAGCAGTCTTGGGTCTCAGTGGTAACTGTGGAAGATACAGGCTTCCTTCCCACAAGAGAAGCTCTTCAGGGACTGATGTGTCACCTTCCTTCCTCACTACTGGGTTCCTGGCTGCCTGTCTCTGCCTGGTTATGATTTCACAAATTTACAAAGCCAGTGATGTTAAACAAAGAGGAGTGCCAATTTTTATCTTCATGCCACTCAATAGCTAATCAACAGATAGCAAAAGTGACAGCCAGTTAGTTGGGCTTGGGCATGTTTTCTGAGGAAAATGGGTGTGGCCTGGGGAAATAGAGGAGGAGGATTCAGCCAGGTATCTCCAGTCTCTCCTCTAAATTAGCATAAACTTGTCAAGAATAAACAAGGTAAAGGTTATGAACAATTGCCTAGTAGTACCAAGTATGTGATAGTTGCTTTCATATTTGGCTTGTCTTATCCTCACAATAGCTCTCTGTTAGAGCTAATCTCCATATTTACACTTGAGAAAACACAACCTGAACACAGCTTGTCCAAGCTGATTTAATGAATAAATAACAAGAGCTCTATTTGAACCCAGTTCTTTCTGACCCCAAGGCTCCTAATATTTTCATTGTACCATAAGAAAACTGAAGGTCATTGAATGAACCACTGATAGAGTGTGTATGTGGGAGGTAGCTGGCTAAATATTAGACACCCTCTCAATAACCAGGAAGGAAGCATTTCTCCTTTTTTATTATCTGCACCCTACATTGGCCCACCATAGAGAAGGAGATTATGCAGGAACGAAGAATTCATGTGCATAGGGAAGTCCATGGACACCTAGCCTTCCTGGCAATTCTTGACTTGAGATCATTCTTCTGAGAAGCAGTGACTCAGTCTGTAAAGGGTTAACTAAACTTGTTACACCTGATCTCCAATCTCCTCTAAAAGCCAAAGTCTTAAAACCTGCTGCTGTGAGGATTCACAGAGAATGGGAAGAAATCTAGGGTGAAAATGTGAAGGTTTTTCACTCTGCCTAAGAATTAATCACAGCTCTAAAAGAGGAAAGAAAATGCTGGTGACCAATACTTCAGGTTTATAGGAGATACTCTTTACTTGAAAAAATGGGATCTAGAGAGTTGGGTGTAAAAAAAAGATGCAGGGAGACATCCTCTCCTTCATCGTCATCTGCTTCCTTCCTACAAGAGAAGCTCTTCAGGGACTGATGTGTCACCTTTAAATGATCTTGGTCTTTATAGAATTTGAATTTTAGTGCCCATTTCTCTCAAAATTGAATTTTATTTTCACTTTTATGTATTTGAGTGATTTAACAAATTACATTGAAAAATACTCATAAATTTCTATGAGTATTAGATGCACAGAATCAACTCACAGTAGGTCAGCAAAGAGAGTAAATTTTTCTTTCCATTATACTAGCCTAGAAATGTGTATGTTCTGGTACTTAGACTTAATATAGTTATTTTAAAGGATAAATTATTATAATCATTAGTGCTGCTGAGAGTACAACTAGAAACCTGATCCTTTATCTTAAACCACACTTTCTACTCAGTTCTGCTTATTATCCACTTTCTCAATCTTATTTATTTATTTATTTATTTATTTATATTACTTTCTCTAATTTTAAAAACAATTATCGAGTGATCATGGTAATTGAAGCATCAGGTTTGCCTCTTTTTTGTGACTCAAATAATTGCACAAAGGTTCTCTCTCTCAAAAGAGATTTTGAAATGTGACCTTCAGTGTCTTGCCACACTCAGGAAGGTAAGTAAATGCGAGAGTGAAACTGTCTAGTGCAATTCATTTATTGAACAAACATTTACTATGGACACCTGCTGTGTGTGAGGCCCTGGCTAGCAAACCAGGTCAAGTCCAATTGTTGGAAAACTTATCCTATCTTCTGGAGGAGCTGCACTATTCACCATCAAAATACTGAAAAGTTTCCATACTTACTGTTATATTAAGGAAAAAGAGAAAATATTCAAATATGCAGAGGCTGAGAGACACAGTGGGTAGAGGACTGAGAAATCTTGAGAGCTTTCAACACTGTTAATGATGAAGGAATTGCGAAGACCATTTGACAATGTTTGTGTATGCATATAAAGCCTCACATCTGTATCTACAGATATGTCTTGATTATATATGTATATATATACATACATTCTAGCACCAAGTACTTTACTTACCCATGTATGGTGTCAGATTACTCACTTGGTAAATTAAGCTTGTGTTTGCAATGTCAGCAAAGCAGGAATGATGGAGACAAAAAATAACAGAATGTGCGTGGACTTTTTTTTTTAATTCTTACTCAAACATGTTTTAATTAATTATTAGAGAGGAGGGGGGAGGGAGGAGAAACATCCATGTAAAAGAGAAACATCAAACAGTTGCTTTCCGCATGAGCCCTGACTGGGGATTGACCAGGAACCTTTTTTTCTCCCCTGTATTCTGGACAATGCTCCAACAAACTGAGCTACCTGACCAAGGCATGCCTGGAATTTTATGTTATTTCAAAATATTATGATTTTTTTTAGAATTTATAATTGTTTTTATTTTGAATGACCTATTCTGGTGGGGAAGACATAATCTTTTTAGTGGTTAAAATGGTCATAATACAGACCTCCATATATACATGTTTAAAGAGCTGATGTGGGGAAATGAGAATGATGTGAACTATGGAAAGGAATAGAGAAATGTGCCAAGTTTATTTTCATGTTCCTCACTTAAGTTGGATTCCAGACTCAAAAGTATCACTTTATCTTCTTTGAAAAAACTTGATTGGTTGATGGCCACTTTTTAAATGTCCTGCCCAATTCTATGGAGGTGATCAGGGCAATGACTCTTTCAGAGAACAGATTTTTTAGGCTTGAAGATCTAATTTTATTTATTGCTATCGTGTACATTTGCCTTAGCTATTTTGACAGATTTACCATCTATATCTATAAAATGCTAATATGCGAAGTGTTCCTCTTAAGTTCAACTGGGAGACTGGGAGTTCAATTGTTTGCTATGATGTGCACTGACCACCAGGGGGTGATATGGAACATGGTGAGCAACCAGTGGTGGTGAGGATGGGTGATTGCTGAGTGAGTGAGTGAGGGAGGAGGTGGGAAGTGGGGAGGCAGGGAATCTGATGGACCCTGATTGCCAGCCAGGTCTAGGGACCTTATTCATGCAAGAATTTTGTGCACCTGGCCTCTAGTATAGTTATAATAATATATAATCTCATGATCTATGGATAACACTATTAACATTCTGTGCATATTTTCATATATCTTATCACTAAAGACAAAATTACAAAGGCAGCAATTTGAAGTATTTTGTATCCTGTTTCACTTAACATTATATCACAAGCATTTTCCCACTTCATTAAAATATATACAGCCCTGGCTAGTTTTGCTTGTTGGATAGAGGAATGGCCCATGGACTGAAGGGTTGCAGGTTCAGTTCTGATCAAGAGCACTACCTCAACTGCAAGCTCAATCCCAGGCCCAGTTGGGGCATGTTTGGGAAGCAACCAGTTGATGTGTCTCTCTCACATCGATGTTTCTCTCTTCACTCCTCTTTTCCCTCTCTAAAATAATCAATGAAAAAAATATTCTTGGGTAAGGATTAATATAAGTATACACACACATATAATTTTCTTAGTGCTGGACATTTAGGTTCATTCTAATTTTTTATTATGATAAATACTGCTGTAATGAACAACTCTATGTGAAACCTCAGTCTCAGGGTATTTCTATTTGCCCTTCCAGATCCATTCTACCCTTCTCTGTGCACTAGGAGCTGTATTTACAGACTGCATGGGCCAAACTCTCTGCCCTCTAGTATCTAGTTCGGTTCAGCCAATGAGAGATATTAGAGGAAAGGTCAGGAGTGGGTAGTGGTTTTGTTATTCCATTGAAGGCCACAGCCCCTGCGGGTGAGCCTCTTCTACAGCTCACATCTTGTCACTTTCAGTGCTTCCTCCCTCCCCTTGCTTCTGTATCCAGGGTAGCAATGGCTTCTGGTATGGGGGACCATGAGTTGCTCTATCATTGCTTACTTATTTTCCCTCACCTGCTCACATTTTGTAAATAGTAGTTTCAACACTTTCAATCCTTTTCTGTGTGTACCATGTTTTCTGCTGGGGGTTTGACTGACATATCTAAATCTAAATGGGATGCTCTTTTTATTGTATTTTATGTTTGAGTCTTTGTACTGCAGAATTGGATAGGAGATCTGGTGTTAGTAGAAAATGGAGATAGATTAAAGTACTCTCACAGAGATATAAGCAAATTGCTATTTGAACAGAGAGAAGGGGGCAATAAATTCTCCCATAAACTGTGTTAGATTCCTCTCCTGAAAAGATAAGGAGGATATCTTAGCTTTCAAATGTTCCCAGTTCTCTTGCTTAATTTGGATATTATTGGTTCATTTTTCATTTCTCATTTCATTCAGGGATTTTTGTTCATTGTTTGTCTTTTCTCTTGTTCTTGGCAGTTTGCATATTCATATATACAGTCCTCTACATCCACTTGTATATTCCTTCTTCATCTACATGTGTGCTCATTGACCTGGTCCTTAGAGAATGCAGTCAGGATCCAGTGAGCTGAATGGGTACCATGTCGTTGGTATTCCTCCATTTATGAGTGATAATGCTCTTAGTCTTTAAATGAAAACAAAAAACAAAAAACACGTAGCAAACAGTTAACTTCATTTACTTTTGCTTCAGTTCTAAATCTCAGAGCGTATAAAGTTTCCACATAAATGCCAAAGCAGTCAGCAAACTTTCTAGGGCTGTTAATACTTCATAGGTCTTTTAAACCAAAATGATAATGTACTCCGTGGTTACTGGGTCCTCATCAACAGGAGCCCTGAATGATAGAGAGTACTGAGGCTTTCCCAAGGACTCCCTGGATTGCTCAAATGTTCTAGTCATTGTTTTCTTTTTTCTCTTTAAAAATTTTTTTTACCTATTTTAGGAA
This sequence comes from Lasiurus cinereus, assembly GCA_011751065.1. Lineage (NCBI taxonomy): Eukaryota > Metazoa > Chordata > Mammalia > Chiroptera > Vespertilionidae > Lasiurus > Lasiurus cinereus. Next base: position 30,144,671 of record JAAGEH010000018.1, on the reverse strand, counting down.
GTGTCTATGTTGATCTAATATTCAGATTATATTTCATGCTCTTAGAAACATGAATTACTATGAGTATATTCTACCCCACATATAAAATAAAGATAATGCATGTAAAACCCAATATATGAACTTCTTACCATTTATCAGTAACTCATGATGACAGAGAGGAAAAAACAAAAACAAAAACCCACTGATAGAGAAATGAGAAGGCTTGGGTTTTAATCCTCGATTACTCAGTTGCCAATTAGGTGACTGGGCAATTCATGTAAACTCATTGCTCTTCAGCGGACTTATTCTTCGATAAAATGGGGATGATACAACCTGCCTGGCTCTCAACCAGGCAGCCGAGAGGCTCCTTTGAAACAGAGTGTGAAAGTGCCGTGAGAACCGGAGGCCTTGGCCAGCGGAAGCACCATCACCCGGTGACTCATATGTTGGTTCTCACCACTTCTTTCTGGAAGCCTTGTAAGTTCTCCTCTCTTTCCCTGTGGTCTTTTCAGAAATGAGTGGGCACATGGCAGTATTTGATGTTCCCTATCTTTATTCCATCCTAATCTCCTCTCTATCCATTCCTCCTCATTTCCAGAATCTTGCTCAGAAGCTGGTATGAGGCACTCCTACCCATGTCCCTCTGCAAAGTGACAAGGTCAAAGTGGGGAGGGAGCTCTGTGGGCCCTGTTGCTGCTGCCCTGCATGGCACCCACCTTTCTCAGCATTCTTCCCCACTCACCTCAGTCGTCTGCCACGTAAATGCCTGTAGGAATTGTTGCAGGTGGACACACATGCCCATAGTTCCTTCTCAGCTACTGCTACCAGGTACCTTTCTCTTGTAAACACAACATATGTCACAGAGGAAGCCCATCATGAGCTTCCCAAATAGTTTGGAGAGATAGTTAAGTTTGGTCGTCTTCATTATGCAGATTAAGGAACGGAGGCATTGAAGCAGCGGTTCTCAACCTGTAGGTCGAGACCCCTTTGGGGGTCGAACGACCCTTTCACAGGGGTCACCTAAGACCATCGGAAAATGCTGATATTTACATCACGATGCATAACAGTAGCAAAATTTCATGGTTGGGGGTCACCACCACATGAGGAACTGTATGCAAGGGTCGCGGCCTTAGGAAGGTTAAGAACCACTGCATTGAAGTTTTTTAATGAGAGTTAGGACTATATCCCAGGACTCCAGAATTTAGCCAGTGCTCCACAAATATCCTAGCAGAGTAGACAGAGAAAAAAAGTGTTTTGTAGCTTTACTGCAATGTCCTTTCTTTTTTTAAATTTAACATGGGTAAAGTTTATGGAGCAAAATGATATCGAAGTAGAAGAGGATATTGAAAAATATGTATTTGATTAGTTGAGTAAGATTTTTTTTCTTTTTCTTTTTTTTTAAATTAAATCTTTATTATTCAGATTATTACATTTGTTTCTCTTTTTTTCCCCTCTGTAGCACCCCTCCACCCAACTCCCACCCTTCCCTCTGCCCTTACCTCCCTCCCATTGACCTCATCCATAGGTATATGATTTTTGTCCAGACTCTCCCTGTACACCCCTCACCCCTTTTCCCCTAAGAATTATCAGTCCTCTCCCTTTCTGTGCTCCTGATTCTAGTATATTCACCAGTTTATTCTGTTGATCAAATTTTTAATTCACTTAATTTTTAGATTCACTTGTTGATAGATATCTGCCCTTCAATTCTGAATGATAGCTTTGCTGGATAGAGTATTCTTGGTTGTAGGTTCTTGCTATTCATCATGTTGAATATTTCTTGCCACTCCCGTCTGGCCTGCATTGTTTCTGTTGAGAAATCAGCTGACAGTCGTATGGGTGCTCCCTTGTAGGTAATGAACTGTTTTTCTCTTGCTGCTTTTAATATTCTCTGTCTTTTGCTCTTGGTATTTTAATTATGATGTGTCTTGGTGTGGTCCTCTTTGGATTCCTTTTATATGGGGTTCTGTGTGCTTCCTGGACTTGTAAGTCTATTTCTTTTACCAGATGTGTGAAGTTTTCAGTCATTATTTCTTTAAATAGATTTTCAGTATCTTGCTCTCTCTCTTCTTCTGGCACCCCCACAATTCTGATGTTGGTATGCTTGAAGCTGTCCCAGAGGCTCCTTACATTATTTTCACATTTTTGGATTCTTTTGTCTTCTTGCTTTTCCAGTTGAGTGTTTTCTGCTTCTTTATATTTCAAATTTTTGACTTGATTCTTGCCTTTCTCTAGTCTGCTGTTAGGACTCTGTATAATTTTTTTTATTTCAGTCAGTGTATGTTTAATTTCTAGTTGGTCTTTTCCATCTCTAGTTGGATCTTTTCCATTTCTACTTGGTTCTTTTTCATCTCCTCTTGGTCTCGCTAACTTTATCCAACTTTTCTAGGATATTCTTGAAAAACCTTATAAGCGTGGTTTTGAACTCTATATCCAGTCATTTGTTTTTCTCCATTTCTTTTGTTTGTGATCCCTTCCCTTGTTTCGGTATTTTCACTATGCTGGGAGAACTTCTGTGTTGGATTCAGCCTTATGATACCAGACTTGCAAAACTGCAGAAACCTCTCTGTTGAGCTTGGGATGGGTGGAGTCTCAGGGCTTAAGGGACTGCCTTGCCTTCCAGTCGGCCCTGCCCGCCACGGCCCATGAGTCTCACGTGACTGGGTAATCTCTGGAGCGGTCCTTGTGTGCGCACACAGTGCCTCTAGGCCACTGCCTTTCCAGCTCCCCTGCTCTCTAGGACCACATGAGTCTAGGTCCCCAGGGTTTCACCCGAAACTGGGACTTAGTGGAGTGAGAAGTGGCACAGTTGGGAGCGTCTGTCTCCCGCCCACTCGCGAAAGCCAGTGGCACAATCAGCAGTCGGTCCCCTATGTGCAGTGCCGTGTGTGCCACCAGACCTCTGATATTTTGTGACTCCCCTAAATTTCCGTGCACCTCTCCCTTTTCACAGTCCAAACTTCCCCCGTATGAGTTTCAGCTGGATTTGGGGTTTAGTGTCATAGGATAAGGGGTTCAATGCTTTTGAGAGTCTCTGTTTCCCTCCTGCCAGAGAAAACCAGCCAGGTACTCAGGCACCCACTCTCTCCTCGCACTCGTCTCCGTACCTCAGCTTTTTGAGCTCCTCTGGGTCTCTGTGAGCCCCTCTCTTTCCCTCTAGTTGTAGATTTTCCACTCAGCCAGCTTTCCTGTAGTTCTGGATGATGTCTGTTCTGTCTTTTAGTTGTAGTTTTGAAATTGTTGTGTGAGGCAGCAGTGTAGGTGTTTACCTATGCCGCCATCTTGGATTCTCAAGCTGAGTAAGATATTGGTCTTTACATTCTAGCTAAAGGTCACACTATTACAAATATCAAATTTTAAAAAATCCTCACCTAAGGATATTTTCATTGATTTGAGAAAGGGGGAAGTAAGAGAGAGAGAGAGAGAGAGAGAGAGAGAGAGAGAGAGAGAGAGAGAGGTGCACGATAAATATTAAGTTTTTCACACTTCTACCCTTGCCAGTTTTTCTCAGTGGTTAGAGCAAAGGGTCATGGGTTCAGTTCCCAGTCAAGGATGCATACCTCAGTTGCAGGTCCCATAGCCCCAGTAGGAGAGACAACCAATCGGTCTCTCTCTCTCCCCTTCCTCCTTCCCATTTTCTCTAGAAATCAATGGAAAAAGTATCGTTGGGTGAGGATTAAAAAACAACAACAGAAAACACACATTTCTAAGAAAATCTTACATGTAGAAAATAATGGAATTTTGATAGTAACAAATGACTGGCTATTGAATCCTGAAGTTTGTCTCTTCACCTACTTTATGCTCTTTTGAAAGACAGATGTCTCTAGGGCATTTTAATGCTTGGATTTTGATAACCAAAGATACTGTTCTGATTTGCATAACTTCAGTGGCGCAAACTCCAGAAGTTGCTACCCCCCCTCCGTCCCCTGACAGAGCTCCTTGTGTTCAGGTCCTAACACACACCTTCAGTTTTTTCTTTAGGTGGAAATTTGAGTAGCATGAAACACAATGTTTTTAGGAAATATTGGACAATTTAAAATATTGTTCGAGTAATTTTCTTTGGGAACTTGTGATTTGAAAAGATCTGTGATTGAATTCTCAAGATATTCCAGAGCCCAAAGCCATAGCGTGGGCATGGGATAGGAACCCACAACGACCACATCCAAGTCCCCAGAGGCAGCAAAGCTTGGTGGTGACCATAAGGCTAATGGACTGCCACCTAAATGCCCCTGATGTTTACTAGCACAGAGGAGACTGCTCAGGCGATGTGGTTGTTTCTATCACAGCCTTTGGATGTTTCCACCAATAATGTAGATGAATACAGAAGAGAGTGAATAATGACAATTTGGGGAAAGAACTAGACCAGACATCTGAAGACTTAGATTTCTACTTATTAGCTAAGTTATTCAGTAAAACCACTTGACTTTCCTGGGGCCTCAGTAGATTCCTCATTTATAGTAGGAGGAGTGAACTTGGTCTTCCCTCATAGAGTTTGCTCTTGACTAAGACCTCTGAATCACATATTTGAGTTTATAATTTTTTTTTTCAGGAAAGTTGGTCAAATTGTAAATATAATGTCTAATACATATGGAAACTGAATTGGTTCTAATGATAAGTAGTTATATCCACTCTTTTCAGTAGGAATGTCCCTTGGAGAAAAGCAGAGAGCCGTCAAAGTCACGAGGTAGGTTGGCAAGGATGGAGTTTCTGTACCCCTTTGAGTAAAAGCTTTGTACATCCTGAACATTTGCAATAGGGAAAAGAAGAATATGGCCAGAATTAGGCATTTACTTTAGTCCTAGCATGAAGGGTGAATCACACAAGTGTTGTTTGAAGACTCTCTTAAGATGTATATCTCTGTGCATGTTTGGTCATCATTTACTAATTCAGTGTAAAAGCATAAAATTTAAACTGAGGTATCTGAAGACACTCCTATTTGTAGCCTAGAAGGCCTTGCTAATGATAAAAATTCAGAAAATAACAAAGACTTAGACATTTTCTATGTCTGGCTACTATGTAGTAATAATGTCTTTTGACTTAATAAAATAGCATACTGCTTTCTATACAAGTTTGAGCTTGTGTCCAAAATGTCTAAATTCTACCCGGCCAGCTTTGCTCAGTGGTTGAGCATTAACTTATGAATCAGGAGGTCACGGTTCTATTCCCAATTAGGGCACATGCCCGGGTTACGGGCTTAATCCACAGTAGGGGGAATGCAGGAGGTAGCCAATCAATGATTCTCTGTCATCACTGATATTTCTTTCTCCCTCTCCCTTCCTCTCTGAAATCAATAACAATGATCTCTGAATGCATAACAATCTGGCCACTCAGTGTGTGTGTGTGTGTGTGTGTGTGTGTGTGTGTGTGTGTGTATGTGTGTATTAGAAGCCTAGAGCATGAATTCATGCATGGGTGGGGTCCAGCCAGCCTGGCCAGGGAGAGGGGACATGGGTGGTTGGCTGGATGAACTTCTGGTCGAGGGGACAATGTGCATATTAGCCTTTTATTATATAGGATATACACTGAGTGGCTAGATTATTATGTGCTCAGAGATCATAATAATCTGGCCACTCAGTGTGTGTGTGTGTGTGTGTGTGTGTGTGTGTGTGTGTGTATTTTTTTAATATATTTTATTGATTTTTTACAGAGAGGAAGGGAGAGGGATAGTGAGTTAGGAACATCAATGAGAAACATTGACCAGTTGCCCCCTGCATACCCCCTACTGGGGATATGCCTGCAACCAAGATACATACCCTTGGCTGGAATCGAACCTGGGACACTTGAGTCCGCAGCCAATGCTCTATCCACTGAGCCAAACCAGTTAGGGCAACAATATATATTAAAATAAAAATTCTGCTTCTGGTTCAGCCAATGACTGACTGTGTTACTTTAAGTAAATCATTTAATCTGTGGAGCTGTTTCCTTAAATAGGAAAAAGAACCAGTGCAAGGATAAAGTGAGCTGTATTGATTTTTTTCCAGATTTTATATTCTATTTGTCTAGAGATTCTAACTTGCTATAAAAGAGACTGAAAAACATTAACACACTTAGACAAATGTTATCCCCAACATTTGTATGCCAGCCAATTCTAAGTGTTAGAAATCATATTTGGTGAAACATAGTGTTACTGAAGGGAGGTTCCCTACAGGATGATATCTTAAGTGGGTTCTCCCAGAAGCAGTCTCCATGACAAGCATTCAAATACAGGTGGAATTCAGGAAACACACGTAGGGAGTGACGAAGTGAGCAGGAAAGGGAGGCCAGCCCGTAAAGGGGAAATTACCTTATCTTGTTCATTTCCACTGTTGGTAAATGGAGTTGAATCCCCCGGGAAATTCCGAATGTCAGGGTAGAAGTCAGAACTATGGCATCCCTGGGTGAGAGATATTGGGGTTTTAGAACTGCAAGTTCTGTCAGTCACTGGTTGAAGGCTGCTGCTGCAGGGCCTGGTTCTCTGGCACTTCCTCCCTGTGGCGGTGTGGACTCCTATTGGCCAGAAAGTCCCCAGAGGGTTGGAAGTCCACTGGCCCAGACTGAGGGATATGGGTGGTTACAGTGCCTGCCATAATCTGATTACAAGGGCCCAGCCTGAGCAGTGCACCCAAACTACTGCATTGTGGGCACCAGCTGAAGTCCTTCTTGGCTGTAGCAATTTCCTGTTTGTCTTTCTAAACACAGTGACATATAGCAGCTAGGGAGGGGCAGGCTCCTGAGTGCTTATTAGCCTTACATCTGGGAGGTAGACCACGGACATTGCACAAAGGCATGCTGACAGTTCACGTGCAGTCAATATTGTCCAAGCTGCAGGGCGTACTTGGGGGCCACACCTAGGACATAGTACTTTAAAAGGAGTCACATCCATGAGGACTCTGTGATGCAAAGAGTGACACTCCATGAGTAATAGGATTTTATTTTGTGGAAACTCTTCTTTTGATAGAGAAAGCCAATTCTCTGATGTGCTATAAAACATGTTAGGAAATGCAGAATTTTCTATCAATTTCAGTGGAGGGTTAAACCAGATGTCAGCAGCATCCTTGATTGGTTTTGAAACATCTGGGATTTGAAATAGAATTTGAAATAGGATGTTTGGCATGAGCATTAAATTTTTGTTCCTTCAGCATCACCCAAAGTGTTGTGAAAACTTTATTGCTTTTTAGGTATATTTGTCTTTTAAAAATCAATCTTTCTGTGTATTGCTATTTATACTGTGAAAAAATATGTGTTAGAAATATAACTTTATGTTTCATGCTTTATAATAATTTAAACTTTACTATTTAGGCCAGAATTTAAAATTAAGTTGTTTAGAAATGGTTTATGTACTAGAGTATGCAGAAGCTAGCAGATCTTTGATAATTCATGTACTTGTTATTATAAAAAAAAAAGGTATCATTGCTTGGCTGGTATGGTTCAGTGGTTGAGCATCTACTTATGAACCAAGAGGTTTGATTCCTGGTCAGCTCACATGCCCAGGTTGCAGAGTTGATCCCAAGTAGGGGGCGTGCTGGAGGCAGCCAATTGATGATGTTTCTCTCTCATTATAGATGTTTCTATCTCTCTTTCCTTCTCCCTTCCTCTCTGTGAAATAAAAATATCTATTAAAGTATACTAAAAAAAAAAACCCAAAAAACAAAAAAAGACACCCTTTGACCTGGTGAATCATTGTCATTGAGTTAGCCACATTGCAAAAGAAAATTATAATTAAGTCATTGTGACTATATTGCTATTAAGTAATCTGCTTAACTATTTGATATCTAGATAGGGCTAATGAAAATCCCTGCAATCATTTTCTTATGTTTCCATGTCCATGGAAGGCAAATAAGAAATCAAGAGGGATTAGGTAATTTTGGGGGAAAGAATGTTGAAAATTCAACTTGACCTAGTCATGAAATCAGAATTTTATGGATTTTTTAAAAGTATGTGAAGAGTTCTTTTAGTAAAGTGTTCCCCAAAATGTATTGCTTAAACATCCAAATCAAAATCACCTGAGGAAAACAGATTCCCGTCCCAACCTCCGGAAATTGAAATTTGGTAGGTTTGGAATAGGGCTGAGTAGTCTGCCTTTTAACCAACCTCTTATTAAAGCCATTAAAATTTGAAAATCAGAGATTTAGCCCAATGGAGAGTAGAATACAGAAATCTCAGGAGTGTTTATCAATGGCATCCCACTTCCTGGTAGCAGAGCTGGGGCCAAACCCAGGTTTTCCGAGTTTAAAAATCTTTTTTACATTGTTTATAATTTCCATAAATATTTGAACACATATTCCAAATTTATTCTTTGCATAAGTAATGATAAGTAATAATTTACTAGAGAACCAAATACAGCAAGCATGTAAAATCTTGATCCTTTAATACATATCAATATGTAAATGAAATTTATGCAGTCTGGAATAATAAGAATAGTTTTGAAAGGCTGGTTTTTATATCCATAAAAAAATCACAAAACACTATATATGAAAATTTCTGAAATGAATGGATTGCAAACCAGGCTCTGGAGATTAATGCATTATATGGTCTGTCATATGTATTTTTCCTCTGATCACTTTCTTATTGCCACATCTCTTATTCATATTTGGCAAATTTTCCTCTCAGATAACTTCCTTCTGTAGTTTTTCAGATTCCATCTCCTATATGCTCCATCCACTGCTTAGAGGTAGGTAGTTGATGACTGTGTGGGCTGGTGAGTTTTTGTGATTAGTACATGGAGTTAGGAAAGCCATAATTGTGGTTCTCATTCCTCTATGTCAGCGGTTCTCAACCTGTGGGTTGCGACCCCTTTGTGGGTTGAAGGACCCTTTCACAGGGGTCGCCTAAGACCATCAGAAAATGCAGATATATTTACATCATTATGCATAACAGTAGCAAAATTTCATGGTTGGGGGTCACCACCACATGAGGAACTGTATGCAAGGGTCTCGGCCTTAGGAAGGTTGAGAACCACTGCTCTATGTGGTCAGTCATTCAGCCTTGAACAGGGGGAAAATGCTTCCTTGTTCATAAACTGCATTTTTAACAAGGCAGCTCTCACTGAAGATGTGCAGTGCTTGCCATACACCCACCGGGTGAGAGCAAGTGAGGAGCTCAGCTCAGCACATCATCTCTAGGAGGAGACAACCTAGAGATTGCAGGGCACTTCCTACTGATGGAGGGTGGTTATTGACCCTGATGGGAAATAACACGAGTTTAAACTCTGACCCAAAATAAGTCTGCAGAGATTCCTGAGAGACCCACTGGCTCTCCAGGAGAATCTCACAGGGCACTTGGGCCCTCTCCTCTCCATTAGAGGAGATAGTTGAGACAGGGTAGATTTTGAAACAGGGTTGATTTTGACATTGATTAAAATAAAAATAGAATTTGGAGACAATAGCTCTACTTTTTTCTTCTTGCTCCCCTTTGCTTCTTATTCTCATGACTGTATCTTAACCCAGTAAGTATTTCAGGGGGTTCACCAGGGAAGATAAAATGTGACACAGAAGCATAGTTCATACATATAGTAAAACAGCAAAGAAAAAACAAAGGTGGAACTAAGTTAATAAGAAATAAGGCTAACTCTGCTGATCATGATGATCTATCCCCTACTATGACACAGTCTCAGATTTAGTGTTAAATTTTCTAACTCTCAGTAAAATGAGAAATGGTCTAAATTACATAGTTCCATCCTTAAGAGAAACAGACCATCAGGAAAATTACAGCACTTCTTTCTATTAAGATCAGCGTTGTCTCAGGGGCATTCTTATAAAAAGAATTCTGTGAGCTCAGGAACAATGTTATTGACAAATTCTTAAAATAGTCTAAACAACAGTTTTCTTTTTATAAAATATATTTTATTGATTTTTTTTTTTTTACAGAGAGGAAGGGAGAGGGATGGAGAGTTAGAAACATCGATGAGAGAGAAACATTGATCAGCTGCCTCCTGCACACCTCCTACTGGGGATGTGCCCACAACCAAGGTACATACCCTTGACTGGAATCAAACCTGGGACCCTTCAGTCTGCAGGACAACACTCTATCCATTGAGCCAAACCAGTGAGGGCTAAACAACAGTTTTCTTAAGGATATGTCTGATGGCTTCTAATAATGACTTGGAGTATAATTTAATTAAGGTAATTCTGCAGTGGGGCAATAAAATGCAATCTAGCAATTGATATACAATTAATAAAATGGCACTATGAAGTTGTAAGGATTTAAATAATATGTGGAGTTATCAAAATTTAACAATGAGATTAATTATCATTAGAATTGCAAAATGCTTATAACTCTAAATGGAAAGAAACAGCCTATCTAATCAAAGAGCAATATGCAAATTAACCATCGCTCTACTACATCCACAAGCCACACCCACCAGCCAATCAGGAGTGAGTATGCAAATTAACCCCAACCAAGATGGCTATGGCCTTGGACAGAGCAGGAGGGAGGCTTGGGTTTCCCTGGCAATGGAGGAAGCCAAGCTTTCCACACCTTTCCATACACCTTGGCGGGCCCAGGCCTCCACTCAAGGCTACAAAGTATCAATTATAGAAGATAGATAAATCCCAACAGAAATGGCTGCCATCATGGAACAAGCAGGAGGCTTGGCTCCAACTCAGGCTACAAAGTTTCAATTGTATAAGATAAATCCCAGGTACCAGGGCCTCTGCTTAGGTCGCTGGGGGTGGGTGGCAGGCCTGCAAATCACCACAGGGCCCTTGCTCAGGTCACCTTATACTCCAAGAGAAACCCAACCCTGATCCGGGACACCTTTCAGGGAAAATCAGCTGGTCCCCACCCATGCACCAGGCCTCTATCCTATCTAATAAAAGAGTAATATGCAGATTGACCATCACTCCAACACACAAGATGGCTGCCCCCATGTGTTCAAAAGATCCTGCCCCCATGTGGACACAAGATGGCCACTACCAGATGGGCAGCATGGGAGGGCAGATGTGAGGGACCAGACCTACAAGGGAGAGCAGTTGTGGGCAATCAGGGGAGGGAAGTTGGGAGGGACCAGGCCTGCAAGGGAGGGCAGTTGGGGGCAATCAAGCCTACAGGGGAGGGCAATTAGGGATTACCAGGTTTGCAGAGGAGGGAAGTTGGAGGTGACCAGGCCTGCAGGGAAGGGCAGTTGCAGGGGGGGGGGGGCAGGCCTGCAGGGGAGAGCAGTTGGGGGGGACCAGGCTTGCAGGGGAGGGCAGTTATGGGTGACCAGGTCTGCAGGGGAGGGCAGTTGGGGGCAAACAGACTGTTGGGAGCCAGCAGTCCTGGGTTGTGAGAGAGATCCCAGATTGGAGAGGGTGCTGGCTGGGCTGAGGGAAACTTCCCTCCCTCATGCACGAATTTCGTGCACTGAGCCTCTAGTTTTCATATAAATACAGAGAGGAGAAACCGACTAGTGTATTTGAGCTTCAACCCATGAACCAGGGAGGTCATGGTTTGATTCCTCCTCAGGGCACATGCTGAAATTGCAGGCTCGATTCCCAGTATGGGGCATGCAGGAGACAGCCAATGATTCTCTCTCATCATTGATGTTTCTATCTCACTCTCCTTTTTCCTTCCTCTCTAAAATCAGTAAAAATATATTAAAAAAAAATAGAAAATAGGAAGATGAAGGTAAAGGGATTGTGACAGGGATAAGTCACCAATGTGCAAAGGGAAACCTTCCTAGGACCTGTTATAATTTTTGCTTATTTGAAAGAGAAAGAAATTAAGTGAAATTTGTTTTGCTTTGTTTTGAATGTCTCTCTGCCTTTCAGCATAAAGGCATCATTTGAATGATATCTTCCTGTCTTTATAGCAATGCTAAAGGAGTATGATTAACATATACATACTTATGTTATACACTGAGTAATTGGGATAATTGTATAACAATCTGCATCATCACTCTTGAGATTCTTACTAGTATTATATCAATTCTTGGATAATTCTACATAAGAGAAAAAAAAGATTTTCTTGGTAGTATTATATAGGAAGGATTTCATGGATCTTCAAACTCTATGTGTAGAATGTTTTTGTTTCTACAATTTTATTGTTCATTATATTGACTGAAGAGAATTATTGTCTCTTACATTGATAAAGATTATCCTGACTTATTAAAGAAAGTTTAAGTTATCCTTTTTGAGAAGGTGAGAGATTTTTACAGAACTCTTGGGGAAGATTTTCTTTTGAAATATTTACATTGTGAAATACCTTAATACTTACAGAGCACATAAGCTTTTTAAAAACAAAACAAAACAAAACACAGTTGTGCAGAATAATTCTAGCCCTGGAAACTCTGATTAGCTGAGGCTTTTATAGTTTTTATGCAAAATGAGTATTATAACCATCAGGCTGAATTCTAGTGAACAGTTCCCCCGCTCCCCCATTTCTTTTTTAAATACATTTTTATTGATTGGAGAGAGAAGAAAGGAAAGGGAGAGAGAAAAACATCAATGTGAGAGAGAAACATCTATCGGTTGCCTTCTGTATACATCCCAACCAGGGACTGAACACACAACCCTGGTACCTGCTTTGACTGGAAATTGAATTGGCAACTTTTTGCTACACATGACGATGCTCAATCAACTGAACCACTCCAGCTGGGCTTTCCCCTATTTCTTTATCATTGGCTAAATTGGTTATGTTTACTGGTAGCACTTCTATAGTGCTGTTTAATACTATAATGGTTAGATTTAAAAATTCACCCCAGCTAGTGTGACTCCCTTGGAGCATCGTCCCCTGCACAGAAGGGTCAAGGTTCAATTCCTGCTCAGGTTTTGGGTTTGATTCCCGGTTGGAAGGCAACTGGAGGAAACTGATTGATGTTTCTCTCTCACCAATTTTTTTTCTCTCTCTCTCTCCCATCCTCTTTTCCTAAAATCAATGATAAAAAACTCAATTGAGCCGAAACCGGTTTGGTTCAGTGGAGAGAGCATTGGCCTGCGGACTGAAAGGTCCCAGGTTCGATTCCTGTCAAGGTCATGTATCCTGGTTGCGGGCACATCCCCTGTAGGGGGCAATGCAGGAGGCGGCTGATCGATGTCTCTCTCTCATCGATGTTTCTAACTCTCTATCCCTCTCCCTTCCTCTCTGTAAAAAATCAATAAAATATATTTTTTAAAAATTCAATTGAATTTAAAAATCCAGTTATTACAGTATTGTTTAAACTACAACTATAATTTTTAGATTCAAAACAAGAAAATATCTTCTATACTAGAATCTTGTTTATTCATACGTATTATTTTTATTCTAGAATATGCTTATGGTTAGTTGATGGCCCAACTCCTTAGAATTCTGAGAGGGAGCACAGTAGAGCTGTGGAGCCTTTGTCTAAAAGGCAAGGCCTGGTGACACGCTGCCCCATGGAGAGTGCAGGAAGAATGGCTGAAGTGCCGTCTAAAACCTTTTTAATCAAGGCAGATAGCACTCACCTGTATGTACCTGCGTGGCCTCACGGATGTTGAAATACTACAACACTAACACAATGGTGAGCAAGCAGATGCTGTCCAAAGACTTCTGGCTGTTCCTTCTGCACCCTAGCTGCCTAGACCCCCCTGACCTTCCCTGACCTGGCACTGCAGGGGGACCTCCAGTGTCTGAGCCAAGCAGCAGGGATTAGGTATGTCACTGCTTACCTGTGCTCCATATTTTGACTGTTACCACTGCTCTCAGCTCTGAAGATTTATTGTTCTTTGTTGATTATTCATTCTGTTTGTGGATTCATAAGGCTGTATATTATGTCCTTGCTCTGTGCCTCCTTTTCTTCTTTCTTTTTGTCTTTTTCTTACTTTAGAATATTTGGCTACCAATCTATAGCACTTTTATCAGAAATTGGATTGATGATTACCTGGCCAATACTAGGTTTTAGAACAGGCTGGAATAGTCTCTTACCTCTCATTCATGCACTTAAATTTCATGCAGGCCACACACCCTGAGATTCAAACCAGGAAAATATCTATAACTAGAATCTTGTATAGATTCACATGCATTGTTTTAGTTCTAGAATATGCTTATGGTTTCTAAACTGTAGATATTGGCCCAGTTCCTCAGAGTTCTGAGAAGGGAGCACAGCAGAGCTGTGGTGCTTTTGTCTAAAAGGCAAGTTTTTATCAGAAATTGGATAGAAGATTATCTGGCCAATAGTTGATTCAGCCCTCTTGACACCATATTTCTTCGGCATCTTTCAACTCAGCTTGTTAATAAATGCCTCTAGCTGCTAGCATCATTTATCCTCTTTGCCCTCTTTCCTCTCATTTTTTCTGAAGGTTCCTTTTTTTCTACATATTAAACAGTGTCTTACTTTCATGGCTGCTTGTTACTCAGGAAGTGTTTACTAAATATTGTGTCATGTCCACTTCCATTTGTCATGGGTAATTGAGAATATATTGGTAAACATTTTTCTCTCTCAAACCTCCAAGCATCTCTTATGTTCTTATAAAATTGTCTTAAAGTTTGTTAGCAAGGGATTGTTTTAGAGGCTAACTTGCAGGCAAACTGGACATCAAGACACTTTTGATTTTCATTCCTAGCATGCTTAAGCAGTCTATATAGCAAAAAAAAAAAAAGGAAATAAAGTGATTTTAACTTGTTTCCAAAAGATAAGCTTGTTTTTTAAAAGCGAAGCAGTTCCTAAACAAGTAAGTTAACTTTGTTTCATAATAGTGTTTTTAAGTTCAATGAACCATTAATTTCTGCTTTGGGATGTTAAGTTAAAAACAAACATTGTTTTAAAACACTTGACAGTAGCCCAGCTGACATGGGTTAGTGGTTGAGTGTCGACCTATGAACCAGGAGGTCATGGTTTGATTCCCAGTCAGGGCACATGCCCCGTTGTGGGCCCCTTCTCCAGTGGGGGTATGCAGGGGCTGCCGATCAATGATTCTAATCATTGATGTTTCTCTCTCTCTCTCTCTCTCTCTCTCTCTCTCTCTCTCTCTCTTCCTCTCTGAAATTAATAAAAATATATTTAAGAAAAACTTCATCTTTAAATCAGAGGATTTTAAAAAAAGAGAATATCCCTTAATTGGTAGTGCAATACTTTAGGGAAGTTATAGCAATAGTGTGTTAAATCTACATTTTAAACTGTTTGGTTTTTTTTCCCCCCTGAAAGTAATGGACTTTAAAGGAAAATTACAGAGGCAGTTGAGATCTTATTTGGAAATATTTTCAAACTTTCAGAAAAGTTGGAAAAATAGTAGAAAGAACTCTCATATATCTTTTACTCAGATTTACCAGTTGTTAACATTTTGCCTCATTTGCTTTATCATTCTTTACATTTATACATATTTTTTCTGGATCACCTTAAATTAAACTCTGTGTATTATGCACCCTCACACCTAATTATTTTAATGTGTATTTTCTAAGAATAAGAATGTCTCTTATATCCCAGTACTATGATCAACTTAAGGAAAATTAATATAACATATAATATCTCCATAATTTTGTCCATTGACGAATGATGTCCTTTATAGCAATTTTCATCTATGTCCACATCATGTATAGCATTTGATTGTCCAAGTGTTCATTCTGCTTTAATTTGAATCAGTCCTCAGCCTTTCTTTGTTTTAAAGAATATAGTTCTCATGTGTGTTTTTTTTAAATATATTTTTTATTGATTTCAGAGAGTAAGGGAGAGGGAGAGAGCTAGAAACATAAATGATGAGAGATAATCCTTGATCTGCTGCCTCCTGTACACCCCACACTGGGGAGTGAGCCCACAACCAGGGCATGTGCCCTAACCAGGAATTGAACCAGGACTTCTCAGTTCATAGGTTGTTGCTCAATCACTGAGCCACACGGGCAGGGCAGTACTCATGTCTTAATAGCATATTCTTCATTATAGTTTTAATGTAGTTTAATTCTACTTTTCCTATTGATATCTTTTTTTATGTGTATTAGTTAAATTTCCTCTTCTGTGAATTATGTACTTTATTTGCCCATTTTTGTACAGAGTTTCCATATTTATCTTTTTTCTGTGTTGTATACTAATTCTTTGCTTGTTCTATATATTGTAAGTAGCTCCTCTTAGCTTGTGGTATGTTTGTTGTTGTTCTTTAACTTTATTTATTTTATTTTATTTTATTTTTAAATTTCATTGATTTTTTACAGAGAAGAAGGGAGAGGGATAGAGAGTTAGAAACACCCATGAGAGAGAGACATCGATCAGCTGCCTCCTGCAGGCCCTGTACTGGGGACGTGCCCACAACCAAGGTACATGTCCTTGACTGTAATTGAACCTGGGACCTATCAGTCTGCAGGCTGATGCTCTATCCACTGAGCCACACCAGTTTTCGGCTGTTGTTTAACTTTAATAATTCCCTGTGTAATATACTAATAGACATTTACATTTATAAATTTCATAACATATAGTAATCTCTCCCTGTTTGAATTCTTTTCATTCTTCCTCAAAATTGCTTTGGCTATTTTTGGTCTTTTGCTCATCCATTAAAATTTAGGATCAAAAAGAAAATTAGGATCAGGGTTAAAAAAATTGGTAATTAGCTTGGTAAGTTTGTTGAAATGATATAATGGAAAGCAGTGGATTTATTAGGAAAGCAGTGAATTTATAGAATAATTGAGAGGAAAACTGACCTCTTTATGATGTGAATTATTCTCATATATAATTACATCTCTTCATTTATTTAGGTCTTTATTCATGTCCTTTAAGAAAGATTATAATTTTATATTTGAAGGCCTTGACTAACTTTAAAAAAATAGCTAGCTACCATTGTTGTTGTTGTGAATAGGATTAAAACTTTTTTACATTCTCTAATTATAGTTTTTGGGATATAGAACTCTACTGATTTTTATACATTGATCTTAAATGTAACAACCTTGAAAAACTTTTGTATTATTTCTGATAATTTGTAGATTGCCTTGGTTTTTCTTAGGTAATCATTTAATCTATGGATAATGACAAGTTTGTTTCTTTCCTTCTAATCTTTATACTACATTTCTTTTCCTTATCTTTTGCTCTGGCTAGAAACTGCAGTTCAGTGATGAGTAGATATGGCGATAGAAGGCATCTTTGTCTTATTCTTGGCCTTAAAGAGACTGTTTCTAACATTTCACTATTGAATAATGCTTGCTGTATGCTTTTTGTGGATACTCTTTTAAGAACCCCAATCTTATTGAGAATTACAAAAAGTAACAAGATTCCAAAAGAGACACAAGCAAGCAAGTTGTCTTGCCATAACCCCATAGATGCTGAAAGTAGATAGTGAGCCTCAATGGATCAGAGCAAGATGGATTATTATTCACAGCACTGCCAACAGCCTGATCTTCAGCATGGCAACACCAGTCCTCCTGACTCCCGGTCTCATGGTGTCATGTGATGGCTCAGTGTGCCACAGCTGGGGAACCCAAGGCTAAGGGCTCAGTACCTTTTATGTCAAGCAATGAATAAACCAGTTTCTCCTGAAGAGCAAGTAGTTGTACTGTAGTCATGTTTTGATTGCCTTGACTTATGTGACTAGCTGACACATGATTGACAATGTGACTAGCTTCAGAAACAGCTCAAGGACAGGCTAGTTAAGGATTTGAAGTTGGACATACTCAGAAAGGATGTATAAGGATGTTTGGAACCCATAGCAGACCGCCTCTCCCAACAATTATTTCTTTATCTTTAGTTTGCTAGAGGATTGTAATATGAATGATTAAAGAATTTTATCAAGAGGTTTTCCTGCCTGGCTGGTGTGGCTCAGATGATTGAATGCTGACCTATGACACAGGAGTTCACCTTCCCATGCCTGGTCAGGGCACATGCCTGAGTTGTGGGCTAGATCCCCAGTAGGGGGCATACAGTAGGCAGCTGATCAATAATTCTCTCTCAGCACTGATGTTTCGACCTATATCTTCCTCTCCCGTCCTCTCTGAAATCAATAAAAATAATTTTATTTTATTTATTTATATTTTATTATTTAAAATATTACATATATCTCCCTTTTCCCCCATTGACCTTCCCCTAGCCTCCCCTACCCCCTGTCACATGCCCTCATCCCATCCCTCCAGTGTTTTGTGCCCATTGGTATACTTATATGCATGCATACAAGTCCTTTGGTTGATCTCTTTCCCTTCCTCCCCAACACTCCCCAGCCTTCCCACTGTAATTTCACAGTCTGTTTGGTACTTTACTACCTCTGTATCTTTTTATTCATCAGGTTATAATGTTCTTTATTTTCCATAAGTGAGTGAGATCATGTGATATTTTTCTTTCATTGCCTGGTTTATTTCACTTAGCATAATGCTCTCCATGCTGCTGCAAATGGTAAGAATTCCTTCTTTTTTATAGCAGGGTAGTATTCCATTGTGTAGATGTACCATCGTTTTCTAATCCACTCATCTGCTGATGGGTATTTAGGCTGTTCCAAATCTTAGCTATGATGAATTGTGCTGCTATGAACATAGGGGTGTATATATCCTTTCTGATTGGTATTTCTAGTTTCTTAGGATATATTCCTAGAAATGGGATTACTGGGTCAAATGGGAGCTCCATTTTTAGTTTTTTGAGGAAACGCCATACTGATCTCGACAGTAGCTACACCAGTCTGCATTCCCACCAGCAGTGCGAGATGGTTCCTTTTTCTCTGCATCCTCGCCAGCACTTGTCATTTGTTTTGTTGATGGTTGCCATTCTGATGGTACTGCATTGTCATTTTGATTTGCATCTCTCAGATAATTAGTGACTTTGAACATATTTTTATATGTCTCTTGACCCTCCTTCTGTCTTTTTTAGAAAAGATTCTATTTAGGTCCATTGCCCATTTTTTTTATTGGATCATTTATCTTCCTTTTATTAAGTTGTATAAGTTCCCTGTAGATGTTGGAGCTTAAACTTTTATAAGTGGTAACATTTGCAAATATGTTCTCCCATACAGTGGGCTTTCTTGTTGTTTTGTTGATGGTCTATTTTGCTGTGCAAAAGCTTTTTATTTTGATGTAGTCCCATTTGTTTATTTTCTCTTTAGCTTCCATTGCCTTAGGAGCGATATCAGTGAAGAAATTGCTTCAGTATATGTCTGAGATTTCTCTGCCTGTGGATTCCTCTAGTATTTTTATGGTTTCCTATCTTATGTTTAAGTCCTGTATCCATTTGGAGTTTATTTTTGTGTATGGTGTAAGTTGGTGGTCTAGTTTCATTTTTTTGCATGTATCTGTCCAATTTCCCAACACCATTTATTGAAGAGACTATTTTGTCTGCATTGTATGTTCATGCCTCCTTTGTCAAATATCAGTTGAGCATAGTGGTTTGGATCCATATCTGGATTCTCTATTTATTCCATTGGTCTATATGTCTGTTCTTGTGCCAGTACCAGGCTGTTTTGAGAACAGTGGCTTTGTAGTATAGCTTGAAATCTGGTATTGAGATCCCACCTACTTTGTTCTTTCTCAGAATTGCTGTGGCTATCCAGGGTCTCTTTTTATTCAAGATGAATTTTTGGAGAGTTCTTTCTAGGTCTGTGAAATGTGCCATTGGTATTTAAAATAATTTTCTTAAAAGGAGATTTTCTCCCTAATGAGTTGGCTCAGTGGATAGAGCAGTGGTTCTCAACCTTCCTAATGCCGCGACCCTTTAATACAGTTCCTCATGTTGTGGTGACCCCCAACCATAAAATTATTTTTGTTGCTACTTCATAACTGTAATTTTGCTACTGTTATGAACTGTAATGTAAATATCTGATATGCAGGATGTATTTTCATTGTTACAAATTGAACATAATTAAAGCATAGTGATTAATCACAAAACAATATGTAATTACATATTGTGAAATATTTATTTCTAATTACAAATAAATGAAATTTTGTCTTGAATCATGGTGTAGCATGGGTAACAGTCTTAATATGACAACAGTAAACTACATTGCTACACTTTGCTACACCAAGGAGCGGTGTGTTGATTCCTAAGACGATGGGAAATATGTGTTTTCTGATTGTCTTAGGCAACCCCTGTGAAAGGGTCAATCAACCCCCAAAAGGGTCGCGACCCACAGGTTGAGAACCACTGAGATAGAGCATCAGTCTGCAGACTGAAAGGTCCCAGGTTCGATTCCGGTCATGGGCACGTACCTTGGTTGTGGGCACATCCCCAGTGGGGGGCGTGCAAGAGGCAGCTGATTGATGCCTCTCTCTCATCGATGTTTCTAACTTTCTATCCTTCTCCCTTCCTCTCTGTACAAAATCAATAAAATATATTTAAAAAAAGGAGATTTTCCTGTGTATATTGTGAAAACTATATAGCTTTTTTTTAACTTTAATCTCCTGTTTTATTAATAGTAACATTAATTGTTTAATGTTAAAACAGGCTAGAATTTGTGGGGAAAATTCTTCTTGGCATGATATGTTGTATTTTTTTATACATTGATCAATTCATTTTGCTAATATTTTATTTAGCATTTTTATGGCTATATTATAAATGATTTTGGCTCACAGTTTATCTTTACCAAGAAAAGACACGTTAAAAGATCTTGCCTTGGAAGTATTAATGCACCCACTGCATTCAGCAGACCTTGTTATTTCAGATTACCACTTGTTCTGATTGATGGCACACACACTTTCTGAGCAGCACTGCAAAACATATGAAGAAGTGGAAAACTGGGTCTTTGAATAATTTGCCTCAAAACAAAAGAAGTTCTATTGGGACAGTATCTAAAAATTACCTGAAAGATGGGGGAAATGTGTAACTAGCAATGGACACTACTTTGAATAAAGCACTTTTGATGTTTCTCTTAAAATTATCATGTTTTCTTTGATTACAAAATCTGCATTATTAACTGGCACACATGGTATAACCCATGTCTGTTTTGGATATCTATAATACACAAGCCTTATAAAATTAATTGGTAAGATTTTCTTTTTTCTCTATTCTCTGGAACAGTTTATATAAGAGGGATTATAAGATGAAGCTTACCTAAAATTTTAGTAAAGATTACTTATTGTAAAAATATCAGGACATAGTAGTTTTTGAGTATTTTGGGAATACTCAATACTCTTAACAGAACTTTAAACAGTGTGTCTGTTTTATCTTGAGTCAATTTTCATAATTCATATATTCTCAAACGTATTGGCATAATACTTTCATGATTTAAATGAAGCATTTCTGTTTCTGTGGTTAGATTCCTGTCTTAATTCCTAATATTTTTACTTTCCTTTTTTCTCACAATTATTTCTTTGTTTTCTATTTAATTAATTTCTGACAATATCTTTATAGTAACTTGTTTGTCATTTGAGTTTATTCTGTTCTTTTTCTAGCTTATATAGTGAATTCTTTGTACATTAAATTTTGGTCTTTCATTTCTTTATATATAGACTAGTGGCCTGGTGCATGGATTCATGCACATTAAAAGGAAATTAATTAGAAGAAATATTTTAATATTGCTATTTGTCCTTTCTCTATAATAGATGTGTCAGAGATGAAAGAAAATTAGTAAAATTGTCAGACATACGGCCGGCCACTTAGTCTTTTATATATATAGATAGATAGGGTCCTGGAGTGTGAGAGGGAACTCTGCAAAGTTGCTGTCATACAGGGTGTGGAATGCAAATGCAAGTGTGCAGTAAACCAGATTTGGGGCCAACAGTGTGCCAGCAGCAACATAAGCTATGGCTGAAGGTGAAATTGTGCAGCTCCGCGAGGAATCAGGGTCCCTCCTCTCTGATTCTGGGGTGTGTCACCTGAGAACTGCCACTGCCAAGTCACCACAACATGGCAGCTCTTGTGTTGAGTGTCTGCCCCATGGTGGTCAGTGTGCATTATATCTACCAGCTGGTTGGACAGTCATATGGTCAGTCACTTAACCATATATATATACACATACACACACACACACACACACACACACACACACACACACTAGAGGCCTGGTTTATGAAATTCATGCATGAGGAAGGTATTCCTCAGCCCAGCCTGCACCCTCTCCAATCTGGGACTCCTTGAGGGATGTCGGACTGCCTGTTTAGGCAGGACTACTGACTCCAATCCAGGACTACTAACTTCTAACCGCTCACCTGCCTGCCTTCCTGATTGCCCCTAACTGTTTCTGCTTGCCAGCCTGATCACCCCTAACCACTCTCTTGCTAGCCTGATTGATGCCTAACTGCTCCCCTGCCAGACCCATTGTCCCTAAGTGCCCTCTCCTGCTGACCTGGCCACCCCCAATTATTCTCCCTTGTTGGTCTGGTCTCCCCCAACTGCCCTCCTCTGCCGACCCAGTCACTCCTAACTGTCCTCCCCTACAGGCTTGATTGCCCCCAACTGCCCTCCTTTGCAGGCCTGGTCCTTCCCAATTGCCTTCCCCTTCTCGCCTGGTCACCCACAACTGCCCTCCCCTGCTGGACTGATCACCCACAACTGTCCCCCTTGCTGGCCATTTTGTGGTGGCCATCTTTGACATTTTTTGTGTTGGAGTGATGGTCAACTTGCATATTACCTCTTTATTATATGGGATAGATTTTAAAGTCATACATTATCTTCTAAGTACAGTTGTAGCTGTTTATCTTTAATTTGTTATATAGTATTTTTCATTGTTTAATGTTTTATAATTTCAATTATGATTTCTTCTTGGCCCCATGATTATAAATTTTTAAAGATATAAAATTATTTTCTTTAAGTCATGGGTTTGCTTTTGCCCTCCCTCCAGGAGTCTCATCCACTCAAGACTAGTTTTTATACTAATTCTTGGGATGACTGCATTACACAGATACAATAAATTCAGATCCCACATTTGCATGGATCACAGGCTTTGGCATCCTGTTTTTCATGGCAGATTTTCTCCATCCTGAGCCCTGAGCACATGGCAAGCTTCCTTGTTTCTTCCCGGGCCACTGGGGACTCTTTCTGCTTCCATTTTTGGAGAAGGTTTGCCATCCACGAATCCAGCTTTATGGAAGGATCTTATTTCCAGTTCTCTGCCTTGCATGATCCCAGGGCTATGTTTCTTATCTCCTCAGGGTCATTAAAGAAACAGGTCTTAGATATTAGAGCTCATTTTCTGCTATCTCCACTAGACTGCCAGATTGTACACTTACTGTTTTTACTATGAGTTCTTTATTTTGTATGTCAGGGTTGTTGTTTTTTCTTTCTTTCTTTTGAGCTCTTTGGAATTGTAATATATTAAAATTTGTCTTACATTTCTATGTGTTTGTAGTGAAAGGGTATCAACCCTTGACTAGCCTCTCAGAGTCCTTTCTAAACAGAATTTTGACCCTTGTTTTTAGGGTGAACACTAAAATAACTCATAAATTCAGTGAAAGCAGAGAGTACATACCAATTATTCCATATTTAACATAAAAAATTATAATATTATCATCTATGTGTGTGACCTCACCAATCTCTGGCAAAGGGGCACTCTACAACTTCTGTAGTTTAATATCTATCAATTCAACTAAAACATTTATCCTCTTTGACAACTTTAGCAGCAAAGTCAGAAAAATGAGCATTTAAAATCTCTGGCATGCTAGTTTTATCATGGGTCAGTGGGAAGATCAAGTTTAATGGTATTGCCTCTTGACCAAATGTGCAGACTAGGGATTTACTGATACCTTGTTCTTCCAGAAAAACAAGACCTCTGAGCAACACCCACTATTTGAACATTGACATTTTCTATTGATTACATCATGATAGGCAAAGTCATCCAAACTAAAGTTTCTGTGGTAGTACGTGAAGTCATACTGTTTAAAAGCTTGGTTTTCCAAATAGCTTTTATCTCAATTCATTTTAATATACATGCAACTATAGGTTCATGAGGACTTGGAGTTCGCCCTGGCCAAGTAGCTCATTTAGCTGGAGCATTGTCCCAACATGCCAGGATTGCAGGTTCAATCCCTGGCCAGGGTTGAAAGAATCAACCAATAAATGCATGGATGAATGGAACAATAGATCTTTCTCTCTCTCTTTCAATCATTTTTTTTTTTAAGAGGCTTTAGGCCCTAGCTGGTTTGGCTCAGTGGATAGAGCGTCAGCCTGTGGACTGGAGGGTCCTGGGTTTGATTCTAGTCAAGGGCACATGCCCCGATTGTGGGTTTGATCCCCAGTAGGGGGCGTGCAAGAGACCGCAGATCAATAATTCTCTCTCATCAGTGATGTCTCTCTCTCTCTTCCTCTCTGAAATCAATACAAATATATATTTTTTTAAAAGAGGACTTGGAATCAATGTTTTAGAAATTGTCTCAAATAAGACAACCATTAAATTAGAGTTTAAGAGCTATAAGGGTTAGGTACTTCTAATCAGCTTGATTCGGTTCACAGCTTCCAATATAATTCCTCTCTAATCCTCAGCTTTAGGCCTCTCATCTCTGATAAAGGAGAGGGTGTGATCAAGGAACACAGTTCAGGAGTCAGGGCATTATGCCCAGACTGAGATGGTTTGGGGTCAGTAGAAGGCTACTGCCATACCTGCCTCTATGAAATCAGCTGGGTGTATCACCACTGACACCCTGGCACTCTGCTAATCTCTACATTTGTAACATTTCTAACAAAGGATTACCTAGAGATAAAGTGTAATAGTTCCCTACTTCCTGTATAATTCAAAAAAAATTTATGTTTTTACCTTTTGCTTGTGTAAGTGTGGGATTTTGAGTTGCTGTATCTCTGTGTCAATAGGGCTTTTTGGTATCGACTGTCTGTATCAAATTGATATGGCCCCACATTCCCTGGCAAATAGTGTCATCATAACAGGTACTCATGTTATAGTTTACCAATAACTGCTAAAATTCTGGAACTTAGTGTACTATTATACACAATAGTTTGTTTCTTTTTAAATCAGAAAATACAATATATAGATTGAACCTTTGCCCACCTTTTCTACTTTTAAAGGTTCTCAGGCCTAACTAACATGGGCATACTGAGCTGAGAGAATAGAATTAACAATAGCAAAAATCCAATAAACCAACAATCAGTGAAGTCAGAAGCCATGTCAACAATGATGAAAAAAATCTATTTTCCATAAAACATACAGAAAATACATTCTTTAGAACATGAAAATATCTCTAAATATCTCTGACCTCTAAGCCATTCTGAACTTTTATTTGTTTATTTTCTTATTCACTTTCCAGTTGCTATAATATTAGCATTTCAAAGGGTTACCGCTTCTATGAAATTTTTTTTGTTTTTCTCCAAGTAAAATTGATCCTCTCCTTTTTTAAAATCACATTTTAAAAATTAATGTAAAACTTCTATAATGCTTTTTTTGCATTTGTTTGTTTACATACTTATTTCTCTTGACCAGAACATAAGCCACTTAAAGGCTAGTGCCATCTTTTTTCCTCTAGTGTCTATAATGATATGTGTCACAAAGTACATATCCCATAAAGATTGTTAGAGTAACTAAAAGAAGAATAAGAGTTAGTCTTGGTGTGTTTTTACTTGGCTTCTATTAAACTTTCTCAATGAGGAAATTTGCCCAGACAGCCAGGTTACCAATATTTTGTCTAGTAGAAACATCCAATGAATATATATGAATACTTAAAACTATCCAACTTAATACCAATTGGAGTTCATGCATTTAAAAAATAACTGAAGAAGCCTGATGAATCACCTTACCACTTCCTGTCAAAACCTCTCTTACCTGAGTAAAACCTTTTGGTCAGCACTTTGATAATTTTGTATGTTGAAAAGCCTGACATGAGTCAATAGATCAAACATTTTAATTAGTTTTGCAATCTGCTTAAAAGGAATTTGTTTTTCACTTTGAATTTTTGTTATAATTTGTTGTGTACTTTGCTTTAACCTTCTAACTTCTAGACCAGAAAATAGCTTACTATCACCTTACAACGTATTTGGTGTCTTTGTTGCATCCCAATGATCAAATATCAAGAGCTTGAAAAGTTAAGTCCATGTCTCAGTTAGATAGCTTTGAACTTGCTGAGAGCCTCCATTTAAGCAACATTTTGGGTATATAATACAGACATGGAAGTAAACTTTAAGTATTCTCTGATGATTTGGAAAGAATTTTTTTGTGTGATTACTTAAGATTGGATTTTCTATATCTGTCCTTTAAGATGCAATTAAATATGTTCACCTGCATATATAACCACAGATATTGCTAAATCTTAGTTGAGTCAATGTCCTTTTTCTTTCATTTTTTATATTAGTGTAATTGTGCTTATGTTTTCTTTATCCCTTATTTTACTTTCTTGGATCCTAGTAATGGATAGGAAACATTTTCCAGAAGGATAGGAATTTAAATTACTGTCACAACTTTTATAATGCTTTCTTGCACTTGTTTGTTTATAGCAGGAGGAAAAGCTAAATCACAAGGAAGGGTAGAATATTTTTAGGTCATTTTGAAAGGGTTTGCCTTCATTTTGGAAGAAAATGAATTACTTAGTAGAGCCCTTTGAATATAGACTCTATAAATATTCAATAGCTCAGCTGGCATGGCTCAGTACTTGAGCATTGACCTTTGAACCAGGAAGTCACGGTTTGATTCCGTCAGGCACATGCCTGGGTTGTGGGCTCGATCCCCAGTTGGAGGCATGCAGGAGACAGCTGATTCTCAGTAATTCTCTCTCATCATTGATGTTTCTATCTCTCCCTCTCCCTTCCTTTCTGAAATCAGTGAAATATTAAAAAATAAAGATTCAATAAATATTTATAGAACAAAAAATAAACCCGAGGGAGTCCCAGGCACTGCAGAAGTAGAAATAGAGGAATGAATATAATACAGTTTCTGCCCACATGAACTTCTAATCCAGTGGGATAGACAAACACTGACCAACTATCTATAATGCCATATGAAAATTATAACACTCATGGTGTTTATGAGGACCTCGAGGAGCATGACCAGTTCTTTGAGGGAAAATCAAAGGTTTCACGAAGGAGACATGTGAACTAAATCTCAAAGCAAGAGCAGGATTTTGCCATGTAGAGGAGGATGAGGGGAAGAACATGTTAACAAAGTTATGAAGGTGCATGGTGTTTTGGGGAACTATCTTCTTGT
The DNA here is from genome assembly GCA_011751065.1 of Lasiurus cinereus. Classification (NCBI taxonomy): domain Eukaryota; kingdom Metazoa; phylum Chordata; class Mammalia; order Chiroptera; family Vespertilionidae; genus Lasiurus; species Lasiurus cinereus. The sequence continues at coordinate 30,117,810 of JAAGEH010000018.1, read as the reverse complement.
TAACTAGTTGAGATGTTGGTCAGTGCCCAGTGCTGTGCTCTGACTGTGCCTGGCAGGCACTACCTTCCTCCTCTGAGCTCTTCTTTCATCTAACAACCTTCTGATCATAATTGAAAGAGGTATAAAGAAAAGGACTTTTATATTCTTCTTGATATTAAATATAAAATTGTGAAGATGCACTTAACTTCTTTTCAACCTGCAGAGCAAGTGACTCTTAAGAACTCTTGAGAGAGAGAGATAAGGAAAGCCCATTCTCTGAGCAAGTTGACTGGGACCATAAACATTTGGCTTGGCCAATTAGGTATCTAGTTTTGGCTTTATCAGTCATGTGAACCTTGTTATTCAAAACCCTGCAGGCGATGTTAAGGATGCTGCTACTGGAGGAGAGGTAAACCTGGTGAGATTAGCTAGGATTCCAAACTGCCATCCTGGAAGAAATGGGAGGCACACAACTACATGGACTCCCCAGAACTGGAGGCGGAGTTAGGCAGGCTTTCATTGCTTTCTCTGTAGGCAAGGATCACCTGGAAACATTATTGAACTCTTTTGAAAGGTACTTTTCAACCCACATGATTTACTACATAAAACTGGATTTATAATCCCTTCCCTTCTGATAGAAGCAGTATCAGGTACACGGCCCTGGCCAAAGATGGCCATACTGACTTGAGGTTGAAGGAAAGAATGCGAATTCATTCAACTGGCAAAATTTTGAAGAAATCCTGACTTTTTCCACATCTTTTTTGTCTTTAGTCTGAAAAATTGAAAGATGAGGGCTCTTTTTTAAAAATATTATTCCCAGTTTTATTATGATATAATCAACATACAATAAAAGCTCTGATTCTACCTGTTCCTACAAACCCAAGTCCAGGTTTTCAGCTGTGGTTGTCATTAACATGCAAGAATGTTAAAGACCATCTCATGATTTCAACTTCTTATTTGGGTTACATCAAAGATCTCATTAAGATGTTTATATATACATCTAAATTAAATGTGTATTTAATTGTTTTCAGAAAATAGTGATGACTTTTTTGCTTAAAAACAAACAGTGGATGACATGGAAAAAATATGTGTATATAAAAGTGACCTCCAGGGCTCTTTCTCCAGCTTTGCCCTCACCATTGGCCAGGGGGAGATGGGATGGTGGAAGAGGGGCAAATTGTATACTTAACTGGTACAATTTGACTGTCCTCTCTTGGCCTCAGTATGTGTCAAGTATTCAAATGCTGGCAGTTTCTCTCTTGAGGTGCTCTTGTAGATTTCTTAGAGACAACTGACAGCATTCCTTGAGGTGAACAATGATAGTGCTATAGGATAGGAAGCAGCTAGAAAAATCCCAGGACATGTAGAATAGGGAAACCAAGACAGATAGTTAAAACAGCACTTTGCAGCCAGCTAGTAAATTCTATCTTCCCTAAGCCAAGGACACTTAAGAGTAAATGGTTTGCACTTCTCCCCAACCAGAGAGTCAATAGCTTAAAGCACCCTACTCAGGAAGACAGATAACAGAAGTCCAATTAGTGCCATTTGCCAACCACATCCAAGGACAGACTAATAAGAGAATAAATCTCATTTTGGTACATCAGCCTAAAGCTGATGAATATTTTATTGATCCTCCCCTAAGACCTCCCCTAAATGCCCAGCCTATAAAACCCCTGAAAGGTCCCCAGCCCACTCTTCCTCCAGGGAGCACACCTGTGCCATCCCCCCAACCCCTCTGCTCTCATTCCCTCACAGGCAGGAATCTCCTACACATGAGGCTTGCAACCAGTGCAGCAATGCATAGGGCAGCTCGTCCCAGGCTAACCCCCTGAACCCGTCTCTAAGGCCCCCTTTTCTCTCACTTCCCAGTGAGCCAAAGCAGCTCTGCCTAGGGTTTCCTGTTGCTCCTTCTCTGCCCTTCCTTGTTTCACTGCCCCAAGTGTATTTTTGCTGCAGTTAATACATTCTTGCTTGCTTTTCTATATTTTGTCTCTTGATTGAAATCTTTCCTTCAAGGAAACAAGAACAGAGGTCTTACTGTCTCACCAGAAACAATGGGACTCTCCTCTTCACGTTCCTTCCCTGGGCTCTGCCCAGAGTGCACCCCACAGCCTCGCTTTGCAGAGTTTCCTTGGCCAGAGCAGGCAGGCCTCTCCAGAGCCCAATCAAGACACACGCAAGCCTGGAGCTTTGCAGCGCCTATCTGTTCCAAGAAAAACTGCGAACTTAGTTAAGACTGTCCTCTCTGTTGCCCCTTTTCTTGGCCTCACTGTTGAGAGTAACACTGCTTCTCTTGGCAAGAAGCCAGCACTGCCCTCTGTGTCCATGTATGTCCCCAAACTCCAGGGAATACTGGCCAGAATCTACCGAGAATGCTTCTATCTAGGACCCATGGCAACTCAGGGCCCCCCTTTCACAGCAGAATAACCATTCATCAGGATTCAAAGAAGTACTGTCTTTCCTACTTGCTCCTAGTTTCTATTTTGGGGGTTTCTTGGGGCTTTCTCACGTGGTTTGCTGCAGTGAGTGAGAAGCACTCTCTCTTTCCCCTCATGGGGGAGGGGAAGGACACCCCGGCATAGATTTGACTTTGATGGTTCTCTTGAACCTCCTCTCAGATTTCTTCTCTGTTTTATAGGAGTCTGAGGTAAAAGTCAGGGGTGATAGTTGCTCAACTGGTTCTGCTGTATTTTAGTAAGCCTAGCATACATTTTTCTTGTTGTTCTTAAATTTGGGTCGTCAGCTGAAATTTTAAGAAAAGGAGGAAAGTTATAAACATTTGACTATTTGTCTCAGAGTGATCAGAAGCAAAAATCTGGCACCATCTTAAAAGTCCCTCAGTCAAGGATTTAATAAACAAAATGATGATATTCATTAAGGATATTATGTGTTTAGGGTCATGGAAGATACTCATGATTACACCAAGTGAATAAAAGAACAGTGTATAACCTAATCTCATTTTTGTTGAAAAGTACTAGTATATCTTTGTGTGTGTGTGCACTGAAAAATCTTTTTTAAAAATATATTTGTATTGATTTCAGCAAGGAAGGGAGAAGAGATAGATAGAAACAATAATGATGAGAGAATCATTGATCGGCTGTCTTCTGCATGCTCCACACTGGGGATCGAGCCTCCAACCCAGGCATATCCCTTGACTACGAATCGAATTGTGATCTCATGGTTCATAGGTCAACACTCAACCACTGAGCCATGCTGGTTGGGCTGAAAAATCTTCATAATGGTTATCTCCAGATGTTGCATTATGAGAACTTTAATTTCCTACCCATTTCTGTTTTTTCCCTTTTCAGTTTTATTGAGTTATAACTGACATACAGCATGGAATAAGTTTAAGGTGTCCAGCATAATGACTTGACTTCCATATATCGTGAAATAATCCCCACAGTAAGATTAGTTAACATGTATCATCTCATGTAGACATAAAAAAAAGAAAAAGAAAAAAAATTGCCCATGATGAAAACTTTCAGTATCTACTTTCTTAGCAAGTTTCAGATATACCATACAGCAATGTTAATTACAATCATCATGTTGTACATTACATCCCAGTATTTATCTATCTTAATACTGGAAGTTGGTACCTTTTTTTACTACCTTCATCCTTATCTCCCTACACAACCTTTGATAACCGCAACTATATCTCTTTTTTTTAAATGAGATTTTAAGATTCTATATATACTGTATTTCTTGAATTGTTTTACATTGAGAATGTTTTATTTTAACAGAGAAAAAGCAATAGTGGAACTTGCATTTTTTTTGACTACTTGATTTTAAAAAATTAAAAATATTTTAAAAGAAAGGCTACAGACTGGCAGCTAAGATAGTGAAGAGTGAGGAAGAAAATGTGGCAGCAGAGCTGAGGCTGAGTGAATCAAGAGAAGCATCTAGGGTGTGAAACGGAAGGAGTGTGCACTCTCAGGGTCATGCCTCTCTTGCCTCACCCTTGTCCTAACCCTGTGTGTCTGAAAAAACCCCAAAAGTGCAAATGGTGGAAGGTATTGCTCTGTTTGTCTCCTAGACTACTAGCCTAGATAGCAGAATGAATGTGTGTGTCCCATAGTTAATTTCTATAAAGATAATCAAAAGCTCTTAGACTTTTCCTGCTGCTTTATCTTCCATCACTGGTGTAGGGCTGAAATGGATATCAGTTTTTTATCATTAAACCTCAGATTTAGTTTTAAATTCCTTTTCCAGTCTCCACTTTTGTTTCAGCCTGAACCTCACCATCAACTTACAGCTGTTAACTGCCTTAATGACAACACGAATTTGGCAATGACCTGAGTTAATAGTTATGGATTCAGTAGGCATTTGTTACATGACCTGAGCTCATAGTTATGGATTCAGTAGGCATTTGTACAACACAGTACCATGAGAAAGATAAAGAAATATAAGAATTAACGTAATGTTTCCTTCAAGTTTCAAAGTGATAAGATAGTTACACTGGAAAGTTAAGCACAGAAATGGTACTTCACTAATTCAAAACATAGCCTCTAACAAGCTCAATTCTGATTTATAATTTAAAAAGTCCCAAGGCAGGAAAAAAAATTCGCTGAGCAGAAAATATTGCTGTTTTGAAGTCTCTATTCCTTTCTGTACACAGGAAGTGGAAGTGGTACCTAAGGCCAGATCATATAAATTTAAATTGTCTCTCTACAGGTGCTGATCTAACAAACCTCACTCTCTGATTTACTCTGTAGTTCTCCATAAGTCTAACAGATTGGAAACCTTTAATATTAACTTATAAAAGTTTATGTCATACAGAAGTTCTCCTAGCCAACTCAGACTGTTAAGCGGAATAATTTTGTACATTTGAATATAATTCCAAATATTGAAGGAAAAAGTGAACAACATTCAGCATACTCCAAGGACAAAAAGCACGTTCATCCTTTGGCAAAGATTGCTGTAAAAAATGGTTATATTTTTGGTAAAGTTATATTTGGGGAGCTTCCATTTTCTGGCACATTCACTTAGGGAAAACCCCATTTGCTGATAATGCGGAAGACCAGAGGCATTAGGGTGAGAGTGGGCTGTGCCCACACAGCAGTGAGGAGAGCAGGAACTGCAGACATGCATAAAAGATTGCTCTCTGGGAGGCTTCCTGGCATTGCAGGAAGTTTTCATGAAGGATGAGTGTGAGCTGCAATGGAGACAGGAAGCTATCCCACTGAGGGAGTCAACACACCCCAGAGAGAAGCAATGAAGTGGATGGGAGGCCCAGGAAGGTGAGCAGAAGAGATGATGGTTACTATTCAGACCTCAGGGTATAAGGTCCCAGAGGCTACAGTGACACTGGAAAGTAAGAGTCATGTATCAGCAAATCATAAAGGGAAAATTATAAGTTAGCAGCTGATTGGATATGGATAATGGAAGCAGAGAGGAGTAGAAAATGACTTCAGGGTTCCAAGTTTGGGAGAGGAAGTTACCCTTGCCATATCCTTAATAAAACTTTATGTAAAATCATTTTTTGTCAGTTAGGGAGATGGGTGGTGGAAACATATATATTTCTTTATATGTGATAAGTTTAAGTTGGTAGACACCCATACTGTGCATGTGTTTTTTGGGTCCCGATTGGTGGTAGTATCACTGGAGCTAAGCCTGAGAGAGTAGAGCCCCTAGCCTTCATAAGAGGCCCTCCAAAGAGGAGGCTATGCATAGGCTGTCTTTCAGACTCTACCTCAAATTTGAGTCAGTATCTTGTCCAATTAATTTGTGGACTAGGATCTCAAAGTATTTTGATTGTAGGCTCCTGCTTTTACCTTGTCACCTAGACTCAGCTTTCTTTCAGCATTCTGGGCCTTACTGTATGTTTATGTTTGTTGTTGTTGTTTTTTACCTCTCTTCATTAGAATTGGCAACTCCACTTGAACTCCACTTCTGCGTAGACACATATTTCTTTGTAGCCCAGAACACTTTTGCACTTAGTCTTTATATGTTTTTATGTTTATCTTCTTTAGCCATTGTGAACTCTTGAGTGCAGAAACCATGTTTTTGAATCTCCAATGCCCAGTGTATTTCCTGGCACCAGAGATCTTAATAGATGTTTAATGAATGAAGGAATGGCCGAATGGCATCTGATTCAAGTGCATACCCTATTTCCATATTCACTGTTCATCTCTCCATACCCCCTTCTCAGGTGAGGTAGGACAGAGACTGGGCTAAACATAATAGAGAGTAGAGGATGAAGAAGAAGCCAGAGAGCCTTGAGGAGCCCTGTCTGGACATGAGAAGTGGAAATAGGGTAAGAACCTAAAAATCAGAACTTATCAGCAAAGATGGCCAGAGAGACAGGCCCACAGCCATGGGAGGAAAGAACTTTGAGAAAGAAATTTAAAAAGTTTAGTGAGTTCAAGAAGAATGAGGGCTGACAAGGACTTAATGATGAAGAGGTCATGGGAACATTTGTGTGTTGAGTTTCCAAAGAGTGATAGGGTCAGAAACTGACTAGTGAGGAGTTAAGGTGTGTACAGATGCTGAGGAAATGCAGGCAGGAAGTATATATGATGCATTTTATGAGTTTGGTAATGAAAAGAAGATAAGGAGGACTTTTGGAATATGGTAGATTCTCCTGTTTTTGGTAGGAGTGTATAAGAAGCTTTGATGACTAAGGTATTTTTATTTCCATTTCCTTTTTTTAAATTTAATAAATCTTTATTGTTCAGATCATTATAATTGTTCCTATTTTTTCCCCCCTTACCTTCCCTCCACCCAGTTCCCACCCCACCCTCCACCATTACCTCCCCTCCACTGTCCTCATCCATAGGTGTACGATTTTTGTCCAGTCTCTACCCGCACCCCCCACACTCTTTTCCCCCTGAGAATCATCAGTCCACTCTCTTTTTATGCCCCTGATTCTATTACATTCATCAGTTCATTCTGTACATCAGATTTTTTTCACTTGATTTTTAGATTCACTTTTTGATAGACATGTATTTGTTGTTCATAATTTTTATTTTTAACTTTTTCTTCTTCTCTTCTTAAAGAATACTTTTCAGCATTTCATATAATACTGATTTGGTGGTGATGAACTCCTTTAGCTTTTTCTTAACTGTGAAGCTCTTTATCTGACCTTCAATTCTGAATGATAGTTTTGCTGGGTAGAGTAATCTTGGTTGTAGGTTCTTGCTATTCATCACTTTGAATATTTCTTGCCACTCCCATCTGACCCGCATAGTTTCTGTTGAGAAATCAGCTCTCAATCATATGGGTGCTCCCTTGTAGGTAACTAACTGTTTTTCTCTTGCTGCTTTTAATATTCTCTCTTTGTCTTTTGCTCTTGGCATTTTAATTATGATGTGTCTTGGTGTGGTCCTCTTTGGATTCTTTTTGTTTGGGGTTCTGTGCACTTCTTGGACTTGGAAGTCTATTTCTTTCACCAGGTGGGGGAATTTTCAGTCATTATTTTTTCAAATAGGTTTTCAGTATCTTGCTCTCTCTCTTCTTCTGGCAACCCCATAATTCTGATGTTGGTACACTTGAGATTGTCCCAGAGGCTCCTTACACTATCTTCATATTTTTGGATTCTTTTTTTTTCTTTTCCAGTTGAGTGTTTTTTGCTTCTTTGTATTTCAAAAATTTGACTTGATTCTTGCAATCCTTTAGTCTGCTGTTAGGTCTCTGTATAATATTTTTATTTTAGTCAGTGTATGTTTAATTTTTAGTTGGTCCTTTTTCATATCCTCGAAGATCTTGCTAAATTTATCAACCTTTTCTAGGAAATTCTTGAGAAACTTATAATCATGGTTTTGAACTCTATATTCAGTCATTTGCTTTCCTCCATTTCTTTCATTTGTGACCTATTTCTTTGTTTCTGCATTTTTGCCGCTTTCCTGAGTTGGTAGAGTAGCTTTGTGTGGTAAGTGTCCTATAAGGGACTAGTGGCTCCGCCTCCCCAGTTACCTGAGGTAGATACTCTTGGTGAACCTCTTTGTGGGCTATGTGCACAGCCTTGTAATTAAGTCTTTTTTTTTTAAATATATTTTATTGATTTTTTACAGAGAGGAAGGGAGAGGGATAGAGAGCCAGAAACTTCGGTGAGGGAGAAACATTAATCAGCTGCCTCCACTGGGCACACACCCCCACTGGGGATATGCCCACAACCAAGACACATGCCCCTGACTGGAGTCGAACCTGGGACCTTTCAGTCTGCAGGCCAATGCTTTATCCACTGAGTCAAACCAGTCAGGGCTATAGTTAAGTCTTGATTGTTGTTGGTATCACTGGGAGGAATTGACCTCCAGGCCAGTTGGCTGTGAGGATCAGCTATGTCCACACTGGAGAACTTCTGTGCTAGAGACACCCTTATGAGACAAGACTTGCAAAATTGCAAAAGTCTCTGTGCTCAGCTTTGGATAGGGTGGAGTCTCAGGGTGGAGCAGACAGCCTTGTCTTCCCATCAGCCCTGCCCTATGAGGCTCCTAGGTCTCAGTGTCCCTCAGTAATCTCTGCAAGCACCTGTAAGAGAAAGCCACCCTTGAGTTCCTCCCACTGCCAGACAGTTCATTTTCTCCCCAAATGAGTCTGGGTTCCCAGAAACTCACTCAGTACTGGAGTTCAGTGCAGTCGGGAGCTTCCGTCTCCCTCCCACTTTAGAAAGCCAGCTGCACACTCTGCTGCCCATGCACTCAGCCACCCGTCATCTCCACGTGCACGTCTCCATACCTCAGCCTTTTTCAGCTCCTCTGAGTCTCAATGTGCTTTCCTCTTTCCTTCTAGTTGTAGAATTTCCACTCAGCCAGCTTTCCTGTGGTTCTGGATAGTGTCTGTTTTGTCTTTTAGTTGTAGTTTTGATATTGTTGTGGGAGGCAGCAGTTTAGGTGTTTACCTATGCTGCCATCTTGGTTTCTCTCCAATTTCCATTTCTTTATTATGATTTTTCTATTAAAAGTAACATGTACTTATTTTTCACATTGTATAAATGCAGAGAGGTGAGAAAAAAATTCCATTCTTCAGAGATAGTTGGTGAATCATCTTCAACATTTCAGTAGGTTCTATTTCTTTCTTTTTTTTTTTTTAGCTTCCCCTCCCCCCATTCATATGATGTTTTATATTTTTGGGAATTATAGAATTATTCTGTATGACTATATGCATATATTAAAATGCCCTTCATTTTTTCACTTAAATTGTATTATAAGAATTTTTCTGTGTGATTATTTCTGTGTGATTAATGACTGCAAATTACTTCACTGTGTGCAGAACTGATATATGGCAGATGACCATCAATAAAATATCCTGTTCGACTTCCACTTGTATTGGTTGGGTGTCTGTTTTAATTAGTTGGTATCTCATTGTTATTTAAATATTTTTAATATTATCCTGATTATATTAGTATTTACTTCTATAATATAATAATTATATTAAAAAAACTATAAGACTTTTCAATTTCAATGTAATACCCATTTCTGCTATTTGTTCTGTATCCCTGTTTGCATACTTGAGAAAAGAGATATCTCATAGTTTCTATTTTTTAAAAGTCAGGTAGAGTTATATAAATATCTTCATGGTTTAATCCTTAACTAGCTGTCCTGTCAACATTACTAATATTCTTAGAAGTGTTTCATACTGTATTTTTTATGAATTCAAAATTGTAGTAGCTTTTTAAAAATAATTCTCCTTGTCCTGGCTGGGTGGCTCAGTTGGTTGGAGTATCATCTCATCCCGTACACCAAAAAAATTGCAGGCTTGATTTTTAGTCAGGACAATACCTAGGTTGTGGGTTCAATTCCTGGTGAGGACATGTATGGGAGACAACCTATCGATGTTTCTCTCACATTGATGTTTCTCCCTCTCTCTCTCTCTTCCTTCCTTTCTCTCTAAAATTCAATAAAAACATATCCTCGGATGAAGATTAAAAATAATAATTCTCCTTTTCCAGATAATTGTGCTCTTGATATTCTGACATACTCCATTTCTCTTCATCTCACTCTCCTTTTTTCTTTTATTATTATTAATTCTTATTATTACTTTAATTTCTTTATTGGTTAAGCTATTACATATGTGTCCTCATCCTTCCATTAACCCCCCAACCCCTCCTCCACTCATGCCCTCACTCCCCTGGTGTCCATGTCCATTGGTTAGGCTTATATGCATGCATACATGTCCTTTGGTGGATCTCTCTCCCTTACTCTCACCCTCCCCTACCTTCCCTCTGAGGTTTGACAGTCTCAGTTCCTTGTTTAAAAAGCATGTTAAGTATTATTTGGGTAAATAAAGCTCTTTATGTGGCAGCATTGTCAAGAATCTAGTAGATCTATTTTTGTTTTGTTTTTTCTCAGGAACAAAAAGTATAGATAGTCCTTCTGCCTCTCTAACTTGGGACAATTCATGAATACTTTCATCTTCTGTGTCTCTGTCTGCTGGGGATGATGAAAGATGGTCCCTGCCTGCAAGCGATTCTTTTCAAGTAATGTGACTGATTGAATGAGTAGATAACGATGTGAAAATGCTATTAACAATCATTGAGATTAAGTGCCTAAAAGCAATGTGACTCACACCATCAATCACCCTTTTTAAGAGCTTCACATTAGAATAATGGTGTTGCAATGAATGGTAAAGGAGGTGAAGAGCAGGTACTTTTTAAAGGCTTTCAGAGGGGAATGGTGACTAGCATACTTTCAAAGTGAACTGTTCCTGTGGACAAGTTTAATAAACTCTTGGAGGCCACAATGCCACCATTTGACATTTTGCTGCCCTAATGTAGTTTTTGGTGTTTGCAAAATATGCGTTGACCTTTCGATGACCCCTGAATCTGTGGAAAATAATGAATTAATCTTGAAGAATCATAGACGGGAATAGTAGAGGGTCTTGATTTAGACTAAAAGGAACTTGACTGATTGAAGTAAGTGCTGGACTTGTCTTTATGACCAACACATTGTCATAACAAATACATCTTGCTAAGATATCTCCAACAGTTTAGTTATTCAACTTCTTCCTTTATCTTTCTTAGGTAAATTCTGTAGAAAAAAAAATTTTAATCTGTAGAGTAATTTTCATGTAAAACTCTCCTGAAGCAGAAACATTTTTATTTTGTTAAAGATATAGATAAAAATATAACATTTGTACCTATTTATTGTCAATATAAGAGATGCATTGAAGCACTAAAATGATCTAAATTTGGCACTCGTGGATTTTTCCAATTGAATTATGGGGGGAGCTGTTTGTAAAATACTGGGAGATTAAATTTACTTTATTCTCCCTTCATTCTCCTCCTCCTTTCTCTCCCTTCTCCACTTCTCTCTTTCTTTTCTTTTTTTAAAAAAAATATTTCTTATTGATTTTTTACAGAGAGGAAGGGAAAGGGATAGAGAGTTAGAACATTAATGTGAGAAAAACATCAATCAGCTGCGTCCTGCACACCTCCTACTAGGGATGTGCCCGCAACCAAGGTACATGCCCTTGATCGGAATGGAACCTGGTACTCTTCAGTCTGCAGGCCGACACTCTATCTACTGTGCCAAACCGGATAGGGCTCTCTCTTTCTAATGTTATGATTTAAAATAACCCTTATATATAAAAAACAAAACTGTAGAAACAAGGCAAGCTCTAGCTGGTTTGGCTCAGTGGATAAAAATAAAGCAATGCAGGACCATTTGTATTGCAAAGGATTCTCTACTTTGCTAAATAATTTCCTTTAACTAGAAACTATAAATAGTATTTGGTTTATAAAATTTCTTGTCCAAACAATTTTTTTAGGAACATAGAGTACAAGCACAATACAATGTGTTTTTTCCTCCTACTTTGTACCCTCTTTGAAGGATAATCAATCAACTGGTTTTTCCTGAACTTGCAAATAAAAATACAAGAGTTAACAATGTACATTTTAATAAAAAATCTAATGATGGCACAGACTCACATGATCATTTTACTCCAGTGAAAAGCCAGAATTGTTTCTATTCATTCACTCACTGAACACATTAAAAAAATGTTTTTAATTTATTTCAGAGAGGAAGGGAGAGGGAAAGAAAGATAGAAACATCAGTGATGAAAGAGAATTATTGATTGGCTGCCTCGTGCATGTTCCCTACTGGGGATTGAGCCTGCAACCTGGGCATGTGTCCTGACTAGGAATCAAACTGGGGACTTCTGGGTTCGTGGGTTGATGCTCAACCAACTGATCCACACTGGCCAGGCCATTGAACACATTTTAATGAGCATTCAAAAAGCTCCCTGTCCTCCAGTTGAGGCCACCATTCACAATCACCATCTTGTCTCCTGTCCCCACTGCACATGGCCTAGATCAGTGGTCGGCAAACTGTGGTTTGTTGACTAATGAGTTTGCCAACCACTGGCCTAGATGGCCAGCCCCAAAGGAGGTTATATAGTGAGAACTGATTATCTGCCTCTCCTAAAGAGACTAATTAGGACTAACCCTGTCAGGCCCTGCATGCCTGTCTGCCTTAGTCATCACAGAAACCCAACCTCGCTAGTCATCCCTCATTTGGGTTTTCTCTCCATACTGTTTGAATTCCCCTCAAGTTTTTTACTGTATCATCTGCTACTTGGGTGCATCACTGGGTTGGGTGGGGGGAGGAGGGGAGGACAGGGGGGAAGGGGGTGTTTTCACAAGTACCATCTCATTTAACTCATACCAACACTGTGACATGCCATATCATCATCCTTATTTTATGGATGAAGAATCTGAATGTCAGAAAAAGTGTCTTGCCCAAGGAGATACTAGATGTGTCAGAGATGGTATTTTAAGTAAGGTCCTCTAATACCAAATCAGAGTCTCCTTTCTAAGGAGACATAACACACAAATGTTTGGCACACAGCAAGTATATCATCCTTCAGTTCATTGTCCTTTCCACACATCAAAGCATCATCCTAAACTCGAGTGCAGTTTGGCAAAGCTTCTCGGCTGTGAAGTTCTTTGTGGAAGTAACAGATAGGGTGTTCTGAGAGGTGGTGGCTTCTCCTCCAACTTTTTATCAGATAAACAGGACTATCCTTTCCTTTGATCTTTTGTGAAATAGGTTACTCATTGAGGTTCTAGAAGCAACCAAAACTAGCCGTTCACTTGTTTTGAAAACATCTCTTTTGGAGGATTTTTACAGTGTTTTAGACTTTTTGAAATAAAAAGCTATTTTGTAGGGCTGCCAGAGTTGATAACTGGAAATTTTACCCTCTAACAAAATTATGTTCTTTTCATTTCCTTCTATTTTCTGGCGCTGAGTGAAATATATTGTCATTCATAGTCTTGCTAATTGGGGTCCAGTCTGAGGATGGCATATATGTGAGTGTGTGTTTTTGAAAGAAGGGAAAAATAGATGTGATGAACAAAGCCAGCTAACATAGAGAGCAAATTAAATGCTGATGTTCACAGGAGGGCTGACCTGGATAAATCACTAGCGTCAAATGGTTGTGCCTCAGTTGTCCCTTTTATGTAACTATCTTTTAGGAAATATAAACTAACAGAAGGACAGATGTCCATACTGTGTATGAGGAAATTTCCACAACCTCCTAGCTTTGTGACTTTAGGTGTTAAGCTAATTGTTTAATACCTTTGAATTTAACTGTCAGTTTTCTTATCTTTATAAAATGTAGGTAATAACACCTATCTCAAAGGTTTTTAGGAAGAATTAAATTAAAGATAGTAGATGTAAATCACTTAGCACAGTTCTTGGGATACAGTGATCACCCGTGAAAGGCAGTTATTACTATGAAATTACAATTATCTTAAGTACTTACTACTGCTGATTCTGTTTGTCCCCTCCTATTGCTCTAGTCATTTAAAATAAGATAAGCCCTGTCTAGATGGCAGAGTTGGTTGGAGCATTATCCAGTGCACCAGAGGGTTCAGTCCTTGGTCAGAGTACATACTGGAGGCAACTGATCTCTCTCTCTCTCTCTCTCTCTCTCTCTCTCTCTATCTCTCTCTCTCTCTCTCTCTCTCTCTCTCTCTCTATATATATATATATATATATATATATATATCCATGAATATATATAGATATACTCATCTCTATCTCTATCTCCCCTTTTCTCTCTCACTAAAAATCAATAAAAACATTTCCTTAAGTGAGGATTAAAAAAGATAAATAAATAAAATAAGGTAAAAAATTTGAAATATATGTGTCACAGAAACATGGATCTTTCTATTCTTTCTAAAGTATATCTATTCAGACTCCAGTTTCACCTAATAAATTCTTAGAACAGCTGGGTTTTCTGTAGATGATTTCTCTAAGAAATGACCAAGTGTGACATTAAAAAAAAAAAGATATTTTTAGCAGAATACTATGTGACTGTACCTTATTTTGATTATCTATTACTGCATATCATTTATCCTAAAATTTGATGACATAAAATAATAGTCATTTTATTGCTCTAATGATTGGCATTTGAACAATGCAGCTTGTCTCTGCTCTGCATGATGTGTGCTGAGGCTGGTCCTTCTGAAATAGTTCCTTCAGCCACATGCCTGACAACTCAGCTCAAACAGCTGGGAGCTGGCAGAACAGTTTTACCAAGGCCATATGCATAGGACCTCAGTTCTTGCTGTTGCTCAGGTTCCAGGTTCTCTCTCACAACTCCTCTCCAGGTGGCTTCTCCTCCAGGGTAGAAGGCAGCACAAAAGGGGAAGATAACTTCACCCCTCAATGTGAGACGCAGCATCCAGTACCAACACGGGGGAATTGTTGGGGATGTCTCTGGAGACTAGTTACCACAGCCTCCTAAAAATTTGTCCATCTAGTCCTCCCGTTTAGTTTCCTAATCCCTACTTTGGAATTAATCTCTCTCTAAATGGTCTAGAACCTTTCTAAGTCATGTATAAGTACATTCTTAGGAGGACATTTTAATCTTTCATTCAATTCAAGAACCTTCTTCACATAGCCCTTCATAAACTGAAACATTCAGATTCCAAACCATCCTGGGAATTATGCCTAAAATAGACTCTAAAGTGAGATTACAGACCCAGATGACCAAACAAATGGTGTGTTCTGGCTAAACAAATACACCAACCTGAAATGTTGCATTGGGTTTTAGTTTATTAACTTAATATAGCCTGCATACAGGTGAGATTACACCAGGAGGGGGGACTATATATGTGGACATGACCAGATTGCTTTGTGGTTTGTTGTATTTTTGTTTTTGAGCATTTTAAATATTTTGTCATGGAACTTGTCCTGTAAAGATGCCCAGGCTCACCTGGACTATGTCTGTACCCTGCAGCATCCACTGTACCAAAGGTTGGCTGGCTCCTTGGGAATTTTGTTAGGGCCAAGAGCTGGTGTGGGTTCACTCTGGACTCACAGAACCAGATGTTATCAGTGGGTGCCAATGATATGATGAATCTGCCTCCCACACGCCCACAGGTTGTGTTGACCTGGAGATTTTTTTTTTCACATTGTTTGTTTAGGCATCAATTAGATACAAGTGCTGTGGGCAGGATCCTGTTTTATAGGTAACATCCCTATAAATACCAACATGTTCCTAATGGACCAGAATATTAATTTCACCATGGCAAAACCATCGCTGTCTTCTAGATGCATCTTGCCTCCTGAAGCTCTTTGAGAGTGAAATATTCCAATAAACATAGTCTCTTAATTGTACCTCATAACCTAGATTCCTTAGGAGATGAGTCACCATTATAATACTCAAATGGGAGCTTTTCTCCCCTCCTTTATACTTCCAGTAATGTTTGCTGCCTGATTTATTCACTTCAGAAATTTTAAATAGCAGAAGGTCCAGCAAGAAAAATTATACAACTTTTAAAAATATACTTAGCAGTTTTGCAGTTTGAAGAAAATCACATTGTACTTTGAAACTCGTCTTTACTCCCTTCCTCTTTCCTCCCTCCTTTCCTTTATCAGACATTTATGAAGTGTCTTCTGTGTGAATTCACCACACTACAAGCTTTTGGGGGCACCAAGATGAAGGACACCCAGAACCTACCCTCTAGGGAGTTAAGTATGTTCTCAGGATAATTAGCAGGTTATTGTGGGGCTTGAACACTTGTGGGCTGGGAATGTCTTAGTCCAGTACAAACACAGAAGTTATTCTGGCGAGTGTACAGTTGGTACCAAACCAGTGATAAAAACCAGGAGTTTTCTTACAGAATCCTGGTAATGAGACCCACCAGGTGTACCTCGGCCTGTCTTCCTTTGACCCCTAACTTGGCCTCTGAGGCCTCTTTAATAAACTTCTAGGCTTGACATATTCTCTTCAAAACATTCCAATACTTCTTAGAGACAATTAGATGCCATTTTCTATTCTTATACTAATATCCTCTCTTTACAAAAAATAAGACGACTCTTACTTTAAACCTACAAGTCCAGGTTGCTGTGGGGATTACTAGTAAAGATATCCTATCTAATAAAAGAGTAATATGCAAATCAACCATCACTCTGCTATATCCACAAGCCACACCCAACAGCCAATCAGGAGTGAGCATGCAAATTAACCCAACCAAGATGGCTGCGGCTATGGAGCAAGCAGGAGGCTTGGGTTGCCCTTGGCAATGGAGGAAACCAAGCTTTCCACACACCCTGGCAGGCCCAGGTCTCCACTCAAGGCTACAAAGTTTCAATTATAGTAGATAAATAAATTCCGACAAAAATGGCAGCAACCCTGGAGCTGGAGAGAGCAGGAGGCTTGAGTTGCCCCTGGCAATGGAGGAAGCCCCCATGTGGTCACAAGATCCTGCCACCATGTGGACACAAGATGGCCAGCAGGGGAGGGCAGTTGGGAGGAACCAGGCCTGCAGGGGAGGGCAGTTAGGGGTAAACAGGCTGGCAGGGGAGCAGTTAGACATCAATCAGGCTGGCAGGGGAGGGATTAGGGGGTGATCAGGCTGGCAGGCAGAAGCAGTTAGGAGCAATCAGGAAGGCAGGCAGGCAAGCATTTGAGAGCCAGCAGTCTGGATTGTGAGAGGGATGTCTGACTACCTACCGGGATCTGGCCTAAACGGGCAGTTGGACATCTCTTGAGGGGTCCCAGATTGGAGAGGATACAAACTGAGCTGAGTGATACCCTGCTGTGCACAAATTTCGTGCACTGGGCCTCTAGTAATATACATAAAAATACCACTTTTCCAATTATAACATGCTACACTAATATAAGTGTTTTGTTACCGTTCACCTCTTCTACTATCACTAGAAAGGATACTAAAAGCTCTTTGGAAGCCTAGGCTGATCTGAAAAGTTTGTGCTCTGGTTCTCTTGACACTTTTGGTTATTGGCTGGAGATCCTGGTCCCTTACCATGTGGGCCTCTCCATAGGATGACCTAGAAGCTGGCTTCCCCAGGTGCAAGTGATGAGAGAGAAGCCACAACATTGTGACCTGGCCTTGGAAGTGAGATAACTTGTGGGTGACAGGTACTTGCACCAAGGCATCCATACCTGGAGGAGAGGACCAAGGGGAACATCTTGGAGGATAACTGCAACAGTCAAGAAAATTAAGCAAATCAAAGGCTCATGCAGATTTGGACTTACATCTAGGACTGTGGGCGAATTTTTCTGTCTTTGAATTTATCCAGACTTGGATAAACTTGAGCTTACGTTGTGTAATAATTATCTATTAATATTTATTGGAGTTTTAAGAGTGCTTATTCCTCTTCAATGAAGGCTATAAAAATGCAAAAAGGAGATACCCTGCCAAGCAAGCTTGTAGGAGTTTATGATCTAAAACAGGGATTAGCAAATTTTGTTTCTAAAGGGCCTGGCAGTAAATACCTTAGGCACCGTCAACCATCCAGTCTGGGTCTCAACTGCTCAGTTCTGCCATTGCAGCCCAGAGGCAGCCACAGATACTTCTGTGTTACAGCTACTGCGTGGTTGTTCCAACAAACTTTATAGAAACAGGTGGTGGGCCAGATTTGGCCTATAGGCCGTGGCTTGCCAATCCTGATCTAAAAAAAAATACCTATAGAATAATAAATCAGAAGTTTTATCCAGAATCATTGTGAAAGATAAAAGATTTAGTTATAAATCCTTAGCAGTTTCATTTTATAAATTTACTGATTTGTTCTATAAAATGTGGGCCGGTAACAAAAAGAAGCTAGCTATAGGAGGACCGAAAAGACACAGAGCACTGAAAAACGACATCATAAATGGTATCAGGACTCTCTTAAGTTATCTGCACCCGGATCTCTGTTGTAGTAGAATAAGTCATTTTGAAATCATGCATAAGAAGAAACAAAAAATTACTCTTTTGTCAACTTCTCTGTTATCCTGCAGCTTCTATTTATTATAGAAGATAGATAAATTCCAACAAAATTAGAATTTATGAGAGAATTTCAATCTAACTGCCACCCCTGCGAAATAACTTTTCAATGATTACTTTTTAATCCTCTGACAAACATCAAAACAGATGTTGATTGCCTTAAACAGGGTGAAGTTCCTGCAAGTATTTTTTTTATTTTCTTACAAATTTTAAAAACAAATGGTGTTGGAAACTATCCAAGAAAAAACTGTGACTCTTATGAGATAATTAACAATAACCTGGGGTGTTCCAGATTCTGGGTTGGGAATTATTGGCCTAAGGAATTGGGATAAAGAATATAAGACTGGCAGGTAAAATGTGTGCATTAATATTTTATTAGATTATGTAAAAAGGTCTATTCCATCATTTGTGTTTTACTTTCTGCTACTGCCACTAAAAACCCTAATTTAGATTTCCCTGAGGAGCCTTTTAGGAGTTTTAAAACTTTTTAATTAAATGTTTTTTTAATTATAAGTGGATGTATAACCATTATGGAAAATACAGAAGAGAATGTAAATCACTCATAATCCAATTAGCCAGAGATGACCATTGTTAAGATTTTTAGCATATTTTATTTTCTTATGTTCTTAAATATTTTAACATATATGATAAACAATTTTTATTCTACTTTTCAACTTGTTTTTATATCATTAGCTTTACCTCTATGACTTCAAGGATAAGTGGCATTTTATAACACTGATATTCCATAATTTACTTAATTATTACCTGAACTGGTTGAGTGTATGCAAATTTAATCATAAGTAATACTGCCATAAACATCTTTGTAAGTAAATCTTTGAATACTTCTTTGATTATTTCCCATAAACATTTCCTAGAAGTAGAATCACAGGGTATATAAATTACTTACTAAAAGGCTAAGCAATTAAGATATCTCCCAGCAATACTGAAAGCACTGAAATTACTAATTTTAAAATTTTATCTGTTGTTACTTTCATTTGTATATTTTGATTAGTAGTGAGGTTGGGAAAGTATCTTCATTAACTTTTTCTTCCTTTGAAATATTTATTTATTTATTTATGCCCATTTTCCTGAGTTTGCTAATTTTTTTTTATATATTTGTATGATTTCTTTACCCAGTATGACTCTTCACCAATTGGTGAATATTTTTGCTGAAAATATTTTTTGCCTTGCTATTGATTTTTATTTTTAAAAAAGTCTGAGAAATTTCATATTTTGCCTAGTAAAATTAGTAGCATTTTTCTTTTTTATTTCTTTCATTGCTTTTATCTTAGGAAGTTATTTTTTGCTCCTTTATTATCTCAACATGCCATATTATGCTTTCTAAACCTCTTGTGATTTGATGTTTTTACATTTAATTGTCTCAACCACCAGGAATTAATTTTGATGTACAGGGTAACTTTGTTTGTATTGAAAAGAATGCATGGTAGAGAGATACACAGTTCTCTTGGACTCAGAGATTCCCTCTTAGTATTCCTATTGTTCTTGGTTTTATGCCAGTGTTTCTTTTTTACCTGGGGGCAGCCTTTTTCATCTCAGCACTTTTGGTGTCTTTGGAGTGTCCTGGATGGCAAAGAACATGCATTCTTTTTATTCTTTTCCTTCTCTCCAGAAGGCTCAGTAAAATGCCCCACTCAGACCAGCCCAGGCCCGCATCTCTGGGGAGAAGGCCAAGTTTCATTTGAAAGGTACTCAGTAGGCCCACTTCCCTAAACATTTCTTCTTCTCTGAGTTTGTATTGATGCCAGATATACCTGTTATTTCTTCTCTTTCATTAAATATTTCCCTCTCATAGAAGTTTGTGGGTTTTTTTAATGTACTCACTTCAGTGAAGTAGCACTGTGATTTTGTTTCCTGTGGCTGCCCTAACAAATTACCAAATTTCCTGTGGCTTAAAGCAGCAGAAATTTATTCTCTCACAGTTCTGGAGACTAGACATCTGCATCAAGGTGTTGGCAGGGCCATCCTCCCTTTGAAGGCCCCAGGGAAGATCCTGGCTTTTTCCTCCTGGCTTCTGTGTATTGAAAGCAGCTCTTGGTGTTCCTTGGCCAGCAGCTGCATTGCTCCCATCTCTGCCTCCGGCATCACATGGCTTTCTTCCCTCCACATCAGTGTGTGTCTGTGTGCCTGTGTCCATTTCTCCCCTTATGAGGACACCTGTCATAATAATAAGGCCCCTACCGAATCCAATATGACTTCAGCTTAATTTAATGACATCTGCAAAGACCCAATTTCAAGTTAAGGTCACTTTCTGAGGTTCCAGATGAGTATGAATTTTTGGGGTGCACTATTTATCCCAGAACACACAGTAACTGAATAGTCCTTCCATATTTTTACTTTTATTAGATTTTCTTTCTGATATGGAACCACAGGAAAATCCTGGGATCTGCAGTGAGGAGGCAAAGGGAGAAAATGTAGAGAAAGCTAAGCGAAAGGGGGAAACGGGTCAATGTCAGACTCCAGCCCTTTGCCTATAGCTGGTCCTATGACAGACAAATAGTAAATCTATATGTGTTTTGCTTTCTGAGTCACTTGCTTGCTTTTAAAGTGGGGAATCCAAGTGTTTAGTTAGGTTAATCAATATCTTCCTTTTCTCTCAATAGCAAACTATTTGATCGGGAAGTGAAAAGAAACAATGAGTAATCCACTGGAATGATTCATGACAAATGGTTTCATGACAAATCTGTTCTGTTTGTAAAAATATATTTTATAAATTAATAGTAATTGCAATTATATGATTTTCTCATATTTGAAGTCTAGTGACAAGTTATAACTGCTTAATTTGGTAACAAGAGAAAAAGACTTTATTTCCTAAATAGAAGGAACCCCAAGATTCTATCTTTTTAAAGGGAAGAAAGAAAAGATAACAGATTGGGAAATTAATTTTGCTAATAACATTATTTTAATTCTTTTTAGTAAAAAGCAATTGCTGAAGCTGGGAAAATGCCAATAGCCATTTTCTTTCATTTTAGACAATATGACAAGTAAAACATTTTAATAACTTTGCATATCTACTCTTTGATTTCATGAATTGCTCTTCTTTTCAAAAATATTTTATTGATTTCAATGAGGAAGGGAGAAGGAGAGAGAAACATCAATGATGAGAATTATTGATCGGCTGCCTCCTGCAAGCCCCACACTGGGAATCAAGCCTACTGCCCAGGCATGTGTCATGACCAGGAATCAAGCCATAATTTCCTGGTTCATAGGTTGATGCTCAACCACTGAGCCATGCCAGCAAGGTTATGAATTGCTCATTTTTTAGAAGCATTTTGATATGTCCTATTATCTGGTTCTTAAAAAACAAGTTGATTTCCTTTTTGAAATATTGGCATTATTAAAACATTTTTTAATTACAAAAGCAGTGTAAAGATATTTTGAGTGAAAAAAAAGTGAATACAATCATTCTTTCCTTCTGTTAGCCTGTGCCTTTCATAGTCAAACATTATAAAAGTCCCACCTTCACCTTGAATGCAAAAAGAAAGCTCTGTGTACACAAGCTGTAGACTCACAAGTCCTCATTTTACCCAATGAGATAACACTCCCTAATTTAAAATCCTGTTAAACAAAATAAATATTTTCTTGGGACAGAGTGCCTTGTGGTTTTGTGATTCAGCTCTCAGTGCTAACAGCCTGGATTCTCAATCAGTCAGCACCACAAGAAAAGACTTGTTTTATGTCGTTCCTGACCAAAAAGAAGGATTTATTTTATACCTACTGAGTTCGGGTTATAGGGATAAAAGGTGTTAATTCCCCTAAAGCCTGCAACTGAACTGAGACATGATATATATTCACAGAAAACCTACTATGAACTCTTAGTGTTTAATACTAGGTTAAGCCGTAAGAAATTGCAGTATTTAACTGGTTTTGACTTAGAAAAATGGTC
Source organism: Lasiurus cinereus (assembly GCA_011751065.1). Classification (NCBI taxonomy): domain Eukaryota; kingdom Metazoa; phylum Chordata; class Mammalia; order Chiroptera; family Vespertilionidae; genus Lasiurus; species Lasiurus cinereus. Next base: position 30,095,755 of record JAAGEH010000018.1, on the reverse strand, counting down.
CTTCATATGTTTAACCTAAACGTTCAAGACCAGTTGTTGTCACTCACCTGCTTTTTGCATGTCCTTTGGTCCTTTAGGTAAAATGAGCTGTTGGGCAGGAAGGCCTGTTCTGAACCTCGTGCCTGAGCCCTCAGCCTGGGAAACTGTGTGGCCGTAGTTTTCCCTGGAGACCTGTGCACAAGCTGCCTCTTTCCTTCTGCCTCCACTCTCCTCCCTCAGCTATGTGATTTCCACATGTGGGAATTTTCTCTCCTCCTAAGCACAAACCCATCTTATTTTGAATACTTTTCTCTCTTTCTTTCTAGTATTGGCCAAGAAAACACTCTCTCCTTTCCCTTCTTCCCTTTCTTTTCTTTCTATTCTTTGTGTCTCCTTTCATGGCACAATAATTTATGATTACCCAGTTGATGGTGGACATCCCAAGAGCACAGTTAGCTATACATTTGTACGAAGGAAAGGGAAACCATGGATTTTGATATGAAATTAGAAATAATAATAATCTAGATATGGTAACAACAAAAGCCCTGCAAAGGCACTTTATAACCTCTGAAAAATACTCTAATTGAATCTGCTCTTTCTCAATAATTCTTTTATTTTAAAAAAAATTGATTTCAGAGAGGAAGGAAGAGGGAGAAATCGAGAGAAACATCAATGATGAGAGAGAATCATTGATCGGCTGCCTCCTGCACATCCCACACTAGGGACTGACCCCACAACCTGGTCATGTGCCCTGACCGGGAACTGAACCATGATCTCCTGGTTCATAGGTTGATGCTCAACCACTGAGCCATGCTGGTGGGCCTTCTCAATAATTCTTATTCCAAAAACAGAAGAATCTGTACTTGAGAAAAAGGAATACTATTTCTGAGACTATTTTACTGCTTTCATGTTTTATTTTTTTAAACCAATATTGAAACAATTCTGTAAGTCATTTTGGTATTCTTTTTGTTTTGTTTTTGTTTGTTTGTTTATCTTAAAAAGAAGTTTTGTAACATGGCCCTGTTATAAGTTGGGATTTCCTTTAGTATAAACTGAATCACTAAGGGGTAAGGAAACACAAGAGTCATTGCAATCAGTGAAGTCCCCAAGGAAGTGAATTTTGAAATTTGAGAATGGAATTTGATAGCCAAAGATTACAAAGAGAAAAGGAGAAAGAATGAATTGGGAACCCAAGCAGAAATATATAAATAATGGAGCATGTGTACATAAGGGAAGGACAAACAAATCTCTCTCAACACAATTGAAAGGCTGAGTTTGGAGAGAGGAGAGAATGGGGTTAAAGCACCCTCTTCCCCAGAATGGGGGATTTGAAACTGACCTTTGGAACTTGTTACTGACATCGGTTGGGACAACTTTATTAAGTTAAATGGAGAGTAGGGACATAGTGATCATCTCTTCTTGCCTCACCCAGCTAGAGGATTTCAGTTGATAAGAGCTGCGATGATAAATATAATTCTATTCTCAGATTCGACTTCATAATTTCTTCATTATCTTTTATCAGAAAATATGTATTCCATAATATGTTTTGCATTATTACTACTTGTTAAAGATGATTTTTAATTAGAGTTTTCTTTTGTAGCATTAGCACCAATTAAAGATAGTATAGAATTCATTCATTAAGTAAATGATGATAATTCTAGTCACTACAAAGGGATGTATCTAGGAGGCCCTTAAGCAACTCTAGTCTCTTGTGGAATTTACCCACCTGCCTGATGCAGGTGGTATTTACCCACCTGGTGCAGATGTGATTCAGGCAATTATGTACTAATTACTGAGCATTTTACGTTAATCATTGACCACTGCCAGGTATTTGGAAATTGAGCAAGTCAAACACGATGAAATTGACAGTTAAGAAAATTACTATAAAAACTAAACCCCATAAGGATTATCTTTAAACTAGAGACCTGGTGTACAACATTCATGCACTGGGGTGTGTATGTGGGGGAAGGGTCCCTCAGCCCTGCCTGCACCATCTTGCAGTCTAGGACCCCTCTGGGGATGCCCACTTGCTGTCTTAGAAAATAAGGCAGTCACCCCCTCTCCCACCAAGCTGACATACCCTGAGGGGTCCTTAGCATTGCTGCGGTGGTGGGAGAGGCTTCTGGCTGAGCAGCGCTCCCCTCAACCCCCGCGTGGGAGCTCACTGACCATCAGGGGAAACTTCTGTGTTGAGCATCTGTCCCCTGGTGGTCAGTGCACATCATAGCAACTGGCCATTCTGCCATTAGGTCGATTTGCATATTAGGGTTTTATTATATAGGAAGGTGAAAAAAAGATAGAGACTCATTCTCATATTTTAAAATAATTTCTCTAGTTTCACATGATCATCAAAGGGTATTTACTATTAGGACCATATATTATGTGTGGTAATGTTTTAGAAGTCTGACAAATAATGTTTAAAGACTCACTTCTCACTTCTAGGTTTAAAGGATTTACAGACCACCATATGGTAAGAAGACATTGAGTAGAACCTTTAAACCCCTGAATTAAAGCTCTGAGAAATTTGAGAATATCTGGGATTTGTAAGAAAAGTAGGTATTTGTGAGTTCAGCAAATATAAGTGCTAACATTTTTGGATACAAGGAACAATCTCACATTTCTCTTGAAGCTTTATTGCATCTAGAAATTCTATGAAGTAATACTACGTATAGCAATGCAAGTATGATCAAAGCTCAGGGATGATGAAGATAATACTTTGTGGGAGGACTAACTAAGGTAGACAAGTTCAGTGGCAGGTTCTCAGGGACCCCAGAGTCTCATAGACTTTTACTAATTGCTGTGGGCGAGTGTGTTAGGGTGAGGCAAAGGTAAGTAAACAAGGGAAGCAGGTGATGGATATTAAAGCTGCTATAAAGTCAACTTCAAAGTGTGTAACATCACCATAGACGTCTAGAAAATAACAGCAGACAGGCCAGCCCAACAAGCAATGATCCTGATTAGGAAGAGGTGCTTTTGAACCAAAGCTTTACATTGACATTATTTGCTACAGTTATAAACAGCAACAGGCCTGCCAGCAGCTGCTGTAATCATGAGTCAGCCCTTCTTTGCAGAAGGAGCTTTGTACTCACTCACCCAGTAAACCCCTCCTGAACATCTGTAATGTGACAGATGTGGTTATATGCTGTGCTGAAACAGAGGGAACCATACACATGAGCCCCTTTAGGACATTTCTCTCTGAGATGAGAGAAAGAGCCATCACTGATTATAATAAAGCTAAAAATAGAGCAAAACTGCCCAAGACAGTGTGTAGAAGGGAGTTATGATTGACAAAGGTAGACTGGGTTCAGAAGATGGAGGAGCCTCAGAGTGAGGCTATGAATTAGGACTTTGTTCTGTAAGCAGTGCTGAATATCTTATGGTTTTCAAACAGGAGAGGACAGGAGGAAGATCACTCTATTGGTACTGTTAGAATGGGCTGGAGGATGCAGGGGAAAGTGGACAGCAGAGAATAGCTGGAAAACTCTATTTAATATACCAGTAATCACCCCAGCTTTGTTTTTTGTTGCAAATGATAGCAATTTAAAACACTCTCTCATGCATTATTAATGCATGAATTATGAGCTAAGCAAGATAATAGACAGTTTTTCTTTGGGGATTGTATTTGCCTACAAAAGAAAAGCTACATTCTCTCTTCTCTGCTATTAGATGAAAGGAATTTGAGTAGCCTTAAAAGGAAAACACCAGCAATCAAGAAAACTTCTTTGATGTGTTAGCAACTGAAAACTAAACTTGTCCAACTTGAATATTATAAAGAGATTTTTTTTTAAATGCCATGATCTTAAGCTCCTGTGAGTGAGCTTAATCATGCATGAAACACAGGACTCCTACTACACCTGGGCCCTTCCTTGAGTCACAGACCTCAGTTCCTCAATTCTCCTGGGGGCCGGAGCAATGATTCCTCAAGTTGTTCTGCTCAGGTCTCTTTTCTCTTGTCCAAAATGAGATTCTTCCTTCCTCTGGGACCAACACTAATAAAGCCAAACCTTGTTGAGCCCCGCCGAGTTCTGGGCTTCATGGCTTGTTGGACATGTGGAGTGACTGATAACCAAAATCTACACATTATTCGTCCTGAGAAAACTTGATTAAATTTCACAGACTCTATAGCACTAAAAGCCTAGATTTCACAAAATGAAATTATCATGGCAAAGGTCCATAGCCTTTGTTGGAGAGATGATCTGTGTTTCAGTGGGAGGATATGAGGGAAACTTGGATATTTCTGCCCCACACAGCACACTGGGAGCTGGCTCCAGCCGCTATTTAAAGCATCAAGGTTAGAGACACACATTGCACTGGGGTTTGACGGACACTGTATTTTTAGTTGGGTTTATATTCCATTTCAAAATGATAACTGAAAAATAGTTTATTTTTATGGAAATAATGATCCATAGAATTTTTACCATTCGTTAGTGACATCTGCCAGTCTACTTGACAGTGCATGACAGTAAATATCTTTCTTACTTGAAAAAAACAACAACACAAAAATCAAGAGGAGTGGAACAATGGAGGCAATTGGGAGTAGAGACCAATGGCATCGGTGTTACTTTTTACAAAACCATTACTGAAAGGGATTGATGCTCTTGTGCAACCAGTAGATGGCAGGGTTTGGGCATTAGAAACTATTCCCATTTCCTGCCACTATAAACTACCTATATTAATTATGTAGTAAGTATTCCTTATATAGATAAAATTATAAAGATGTTTTGGATTTTTAACACTTGAATGAGCATAGAGAATTTTATTTATTTCTCCACCTAACTGGGCATTTTCTAATTATGAAACTCATCTGCAGAGAATTTGAAATGAGTCTCTGAACTGAGAATCAGGTGAGTTTTCTACCTCTTACTATGCCATTAATTAGTCCTGTGACTTTGAACCATGAGTTTCCTGGGCCTCAATAAGTTTATCTGCAAAACTAGAGGCCCAGTGTATGACATTCATGCACTGTGTGTGTGGTGGGGGTGTCCCTCAGCTGGGCCTGTGCCCTCTTGCAGTCCAGGACCTCTCGGTGGACATCCCTTGAGGGGTCCTTAGCACTGTCGTGGAGGCAGGAGAGGTTTCTGCCACCGCTGCTCTATTGGCCAGCCACCAGCCATGAGCACGGCTTCTGGCTGAGTGGCACTCCCCCCTGTGGGAGCATACTGACCACCAGAGGGCAGCTCCTGTGTTGAGCATCTGCCCCCTGGTGCTCAGTGTGCATCATAGTAACTGGTCCTTTCTCAGGTTGGTCGATTTGCATATTAGAGTTTTATTAAATAGGATTAGATGGCTGGGTCCCTAGGTTATCTCTAAGGTAACTTCCAACTCAGGCATTCTCATTTCCATATCATTTCATAGTTGAACCTGATAAGTTTGCTAGTCAAACAACTTATATCTAGTAAGTTATTATCCCAAGAAATGTCAGCTGGTATCCATATACGTAGTTAAAATAGCTCATACTTATTGAGCACCTAGTATGTGCCAGTGTGTTTTATGAGTGTTACCTGATTAAATTCTCACACGATCTGATTATAATCCCCATTTTGCAGGTGAGGAAAGTGAGGCTCAGAAAAATTAAGTAATTAGCCCAAGAATAGATAGCTAATGGCCAGGCTGGTATGACTCTGAAAACTGTAGGTATACCATTGCCATATTTTCTCTTTCATTCAGCCAAGAAAAATATAAATGTGAATACATTATTGCTTCTGAAAAAAATTCTATAAATTGGGTGCCCTTGATTTTTTAAGGGACATAGATTTGTGTTTGTGTGTGTATCTGTGTGTTTCTGGAGACAGAATAGACTTGCAGGGCTCTGTTGCCACACTTTCATTGTATGCCTCTCTGTGAGTCTGAGCATAGATGCCTGGCTTCCCATTCCATGCACATGGGGAACCAGTCAGTCTCAGGATTTTTCAGAGTCAATGTGTGTTCAAATCTGCACCAGGTAATCACTAGGGGCCTTTCCAGGTCTGGATCGATCTAATGGTGTGCGTCTGCAATTTGATACAGGGTCCAACGTTAGCAGGATAGAAGTTGCTCAGAAAATGGTGACTCTCTACCCGGCTAGTAGTTGCAACAAAGAAATACTACACATATTACCAGGGCTGTTTTTTTAGTAAATTACATTTTCTCCCTTCTTTGTGGACAGGAAACTTATGTAGCCTTACACCCACTGCCTTAATTCAGAAAAGTGGCTTTAATACCCAGTGTTTTAGGCTCTCTTGAGAAAATAATTCAGTGAGGATGAAGACACCTTTGGAAATTTCAAATCACAGCTCCAATGATTAGAACACACTAATAATTCTTTGAGTTGACAATAGGTGGCAGTATAGCCTCAATTTATACCCTATAGTTAACCCTAAACCGACTTTGGTGTCACATTTTATTATTTTACACGTACGTTATCTCTGAAATAAAAATTATTAGATAATGACACTCACCTAATTGGCCGTATCTTTGGATTATACATATAGAAATGCTGGAGGGACACCCTGAGGGACTAGACCAAAAGAGGAAACCTAGGTGGGTTTATAGGAAGCAAAAGAAGCTTAGGCTTCAAGGGCCATTCCCAAGGCCTCAGGAGAGGCCCTAGTGCTTTAAATTCTAAAAAAGCATGATATTTGTTTTCTTTTCATTAAAGTGGGCCACCCAAATTACGTAATCTTCAAGTCCCACAAAGCGTGGGATTGTCTGAAAATAGCCATGTGGCTCTTTTTAACGTAGGAAAGGGTACACAATCTTGCCATTATTAATTTTCTACCCACTTAATCTCCAGGGAGAAGGACGATCTGGTTTTTAGAAGCAAGCCAAATAAAAAAGGAAACACAGCTTAGCAAAATGAGCAGGCCAATATTCCACTTATTTATGAGTATGAGAAAAGAAAGTACTTCACTGGAACTCTCGCTTTTGGCAGCACACTATCTGTGCTAACAAAAAACAAACAAACAAAAACAAAAAACACACCCCCCCTTAAAAAAAAACAGAAAAAGGAAAGTACAGGTTATAATTAGCAAATTAATAAGTTATTCTCTGCTAAAACTCCAGACCAGTATGTAGTGTTCAGGGGATTTTATTTATTTATTTACCCAAAAGGTGTTGTCCTTAATAAAAGACCAGTAGTGACTATTCACAAAGGAAACTGTGCTTCCATTTACAAATCTTAAATTTCTCACCTGGTAATCAAGCTTAGCCTTTCTTAGGACCACCTATAGCCTACTCACTGGGAGTTCAACTAAAATTTACTCTTTGGAAAAGATAAACTTACCAATTGTCTTGTCCTTTTGCAAACACTTATGAAGGTTGGTTTTTAGGCAAGGGAGACTTATCTATGTCTCACTCCATAGGAAACTACCAGGAACCAATTCCAGCAAGTGATAATTACAAGAGTTCCATCAACAGGTTGATGGGACTTGGGAGGTTCAACAATGGTGAGCCACATATGTAGTTTACCTGTTGGAAACTGATAGGATTGAATGCTGCCAGACAACTCAGGGCATTTTATTGACTCCTGAATAGCTGTAGGCTATTCCCCAAACTGACAATGCTTCTGTATATCCTTTGATACCCTACCCTTTGAAGTGTATTATCTCCACCTTGCCTTAGGACAAATTGTGTTAAATAAAAGCTCGGGATCCTAGACAAGGAAGGAGTCTTTTAGCTCCTTCAGCTGAAGATCCTCTGACCCCCAATGCCTTTCAAAATTATCTTTAGTCTCTAGACTTTTTAATCAACTACGTGCAGCCCCTTTCTTCAGAATGCTGAACCCTTTGTAAAGCTCAGAAAAGAACCCTGGCAGGAAACTATTATTCGAATGAAGATATTGCTGCTCACTTGATGGTCTTTATGTCTTGGAGACTTTCATGTCCTTGAGGGCAGGGAGTGGGTTTGCTCTCTCCTGTGTACTTTGATGTAGGCATCAGGTAGATCTACAGATGCCTTCTGAAAAAATGAATGCTAGATATTGTTTTAAATGTTAACTCAGCATGATTCTGGGTCTATTAATTTTGTATAATGTTTTGTGAACATTATGCTTCAGTAGACAGACTTGTGCAACAAGTTTGCTGTGAGTAGGAGTTCTGTGTCTGACAGTAGAGAGGAACGAGAAAATGTTCCTGGCTGGCCAGCCCATCTGGGGGTGGGTGAGAAGCTGCCCTGAAGTCAAGCTTTCTTTGCCTGTGAAAAGCCCACTCAGCCTTCCCGTGGACTTTCTTGCCCTCCCAACCTACCCCTGCAGCCAACTTTCCACAAATGGCACCTATTGACTAGGTGCGCAGCTAGATCTGGGTCAGGAGGAAAGGGATGTCAGCCACCACTTCCTCCTCCTCCTCCCCTCAAAGGGAGGTCAGAAGTAATTGGTTGTAACACAACTCTCAGCATTTCCTGTTTCAGAATTATGGGTGAAGCAAGGACCTTCCCTGGACTATCTGTAATAGTCCCCCCTTTTTCTGTTGGTTGAGTAATAAAACCTACCTTTCATCATCACCCCAAGCATATGGAACTGACTTTGGATAGCATGCTGTCTTGTTAGTTTATCTCCCAAATCAGAAGGACATCAGGCTTCCTGGATTCGACATGCTATGAGGCTAAAGTCAATGACAGAACAACCAAGAAATCATAAAATGAAATTGGATTGCTTTCATGTCAAAATCTGCCTATCTCTTATTATTTACCTACTTATGCCCAATTTGTTTTCTGTGTTGGATTTAAAAAAATTCTTTTTAAAAATCAAATTTAAAAAATAAAAAGAATTCTGTTAGCCACATAGTGAAGTCATCAAGGTTTGTTTATAAATGTGTTCTGAGAAAACCACATTATCTACAATCCTGTGTAAGTTTTAAAGAATGATTCTTTTTAAAAAAATATATTTTATTGATTTTTTACAGAGAGGAAGGGAGAGGGATAGAGAGCTAGAAACATCGATGAGAGACATCGATCAGCCGCCTCCTGCACACCCCCCACTGGGAATGTGTCAGCAACTAAGGTACATGCCCTTGACTGGAATCGAATCTGGGACCCTTCAGTCCACAGGCCGACGCTCTATCCACTGAGCCAAACCAGTTTTGGCTTAAAGAATAATTCTTTAATCCAACTGATTGGAAATTCAGTTGACCCTTGAACAATGTAGGGATTAGGGGAACTGGCCTCTGTGCACTTGAAAATTCACATATAACTTTTGGCTCCCTGAAAACTACAGTTGTCCCTCAGTATCCCTGGGGCATTGGTTCCAGGACCCCCTTCGAATATCCGAATCCACAGATACTTAAGTTCCTTATATAATAGTGCATACAGTTGACTCTCTGCATCCATAGACTCCCAAGTGCTGATCAAAATTACTGTTTTTGATTGGTTGAATCCATGGATGCAAATCCCATGGGTATGGAGGGTCAACCATATTGAAAAAATCTTCATGTTAGTTCAGACTGTGTTGTTCAAGGGTCAGCTGTACACATGAAGAAATATGTCTTTGGGTTTCTTGAGTTTTCAACGTTCTTGATGGATTGTTGACATAACTGTGTCTTCACCCTTTACAGAGCTTTGGATGAAGTGGATGAAGGACAGGTGGCTCAAGAACACCATGAGTTTACATCACATGATGGGGAATCCCAGTTCTTTCATACCACCAGTGAAGTGCCTGGTCCTCTACCTGCAGAGTCCAAATTGCTTAAAAAGGTAAGGCTTCATTTTCAACATTTGACAGCTGGGAATAAATATTTTAATGAATTAAAACACTGAAGTAAACCTCTGTCTTACTGAAAAACACATACTTAAAAAGAGTGGTAAAAATATATCATATCAAAGCATCATGAATAGATAAGGCATCTGAAGGGATGAGTTTGAATCTTTGCTGTTTGCTGTCTTCTGGTATTCTTCCTCATTGTCATGGTCACCTTTGCCTGCCTTTTTCCTTTTATACAGGCTGTGCTTTAATTAGAAGCTATACAAAGTAGGATGACATCAATTGTTGGAATTAGTGGTTCTTTCTCATGAAAAGCATTTTTACTACTTCCTATTGTAAGGCATTTAGAGTTGTGGTTATATCAGTGTTATTTCTTCTTTTTGTTGTGACTCCTCACTTGAAGATATTTTTCTGATTGATTTTTTAGAGAGAGTGGAAGTGGAAGGGAGGGAGGCAGAGAGAGAGAAAGAGAGAGATGTGAAAGAGACACCTCAGTTGGTTGCTTCCTGCATATGTCCCAACTGGGGGTGAGGATCAGACCTGCAACCCAGGTATGGACCCTTGAGTGGGAATCAATCCCATGACCCTTTGGTGCAAGAGCTGACACTCTAACCATAGAACTATACTGTCCAGGACAGTAGTTTACTTCTTAATATCTATATGTTTACATAGCAAGTTCTGACTTAATTATATTGGTTTAAAAGAAATGTTCTCCCCAAGCTGTTGAAAAACAGTAAGAAAAATGAACATGATGAGATTATTAGCTCATATTTTATATTAGAACATGACAAATTGTATAGGGAAATTTCGACAAAGAATGCTTCCTAAGTCACAATATTGTAATATCAATCAGAGAACCAGAAATATAAAGTTAAATTGTATAAAATGTTAAAATTAAAAAAATTAAATAACCTGACTTATTGTAATTTATACTTACTGTCAAATTGGTTTTGCATTTTGTATTTCTTTCTTTTTAAGAAATATGGAGTTTGTAACTAGGAAAACACCTGATAAATATAATTGTTGTCCTCAGGTAGAGTTTTAAGTTGTTTCCCACATTTCCCTTTAATAACTTAAAATAAAAATAATTCTGCGAGTAACATGCCATTAAGTGTCCTATAATATTTACTGAAGTCCAGGTAACACCTGATGGCAGCATTTAGAGTTGGGGCCAAACTAAATTCCCTGAGTGGGATGGCAATGAGGGGTCTGTGGTACGCTCTTCCTTAATGTGTAGTCTAACAATGACTGAATTTTCTTCATCATACTGATATCCTATCTAGACATAGTCCCTTAACCCTGGCTCACTCTCCCAGGATTCAGTCAAAGAGCCCTGGAGAGGCCCCAGAGAGGCCCCTAGGCTAGGCCAGAGTCAGTATTTTGAGGACTGGCAGGGAGAAGGAGATCAGTTGGTACTGCTGGGAAAGGCACAGGATTGGAGCCAGAAACAGGTGAACTGGGAACCCAGTATAAGTGGAGCCAGAGCTGGTAGAAGTAGGGCAGGAACTTGATGAAAGGAGGAAACAGAGGCAGAATGTCATTCTAGCTACAGTGTCTCCAAGTGTCACCTAAAACAGGGTCAACCAGGCACACCTCTACCTCGCCTTCCCTTTCAGAGATGGTCAAAAACCACAACAGGAAGAGCTGGCTGCAGGGTCCACTTCTAGCACTGCCCGTTGTCTCCTTTTTCCTCTCTGTCCTTTCTCCTCTTCCATCATCCCTCCTTCACACTGGGCTCTCTGGCCTCCAGCTCTCTTGATCTTTCTCATTTGCATATTGTACTAGGACTGAGAGAAAGGAAGAGGCTGGAGAACAGATCCCCTGGTCCCTATTGATGTGTGCTCATCTTTATGTCTGTTGAGATCATGGCTGAGAGATCTACCTGGACCATTTTCAGAAGTGCAAGACCACCACGTCACCAGCGTGGCCAGTATTATTGGGAAACAAATGTTAACTCTTCTTAGATTCTGGGTAATTCGTACCTACTGTGAGTGCCAGGGTAGCTCCCATACCTTCAAAAGCACCCTTCTCTTAGTCCACTCTCTACAATGAACCTGTCATTTCCTGTGAGATTCAGCAGATTTACTAGGCAGTTATATCAGGAACACCCTTCGAGTATTTCCCTAGTAGAAGGCCATAAATTTTTAAGATTCCTGAGTTGATCTAGCCTCTAAGTTATATCTATTTATTCAAATGAATGCTAAATTTTGTATTTGCATTATAGTTAAGCAATTTGCCTTTCCTCGGACAATCAGAATTTACTCACTCTCTACATTTGTTCTATACACTTTATGTTGTTATATTTGTTTAACATGTTGTTAAAATTCCTTTGACGTTTCTTCAAGCTGACAAATTATCCAAAACATCTCAGAGATGTTTCTACCACAACCACCTTTGCCAGTTTTTTCATTGCCCAGTTAATCTTGTAATTGTCAAGGTGGAGCATTTTCAAAATTCCTGCCTGAATATTCTAGTTAGTCAATAAGAATAACAATTTAATTTGACAAGCATTTGTTGAAGTAGCAAAGCAGAAAAAATAAAAATAAAAAAACACACCACATTTTCATTTTTCATGTTTCCTAGGTGGTTGGCCACCTGGAGAGGTGATATACCACTACTTCCCTTCACACTTCCATCATTTCTCCCTTTTTTTCTCTCTCTCTGGCTTCTGCTCCACACAGGTCCAGTGAATGTCCAATTCCCAGCCTTACATCAGACCAAGTTCAAAACATGAACTACTTAAGAGGCCTCAGACTCATTCACCACCATCCCAACTCCTGCCTCATCTCAAGGAGCATAATATTGTGTCTTCTCCACTGTTGGGCTGGCCTATGACACAGTACATGAACATTGGTTGCTGAGCTAGAAAATTGTCTCAGGTTACCAGGCTGTTGATTTCACTAAGAACAGTTCTAAAAGCATCATGTAAGAAGTAGGACCTTCTAAATCCTGAAGTCTAACCCCCAACCCTAGCCCAGACACTGAGGCATCACTTACTAACTGAGGTTCGACTTTCCCAATAGGACTTCCCTAAAGAACTTACTAGTATTATCCATCCATTTCAACTCTACATTCCACCTTACTAGTGGTACTTTATCTTAAATTGCTGGTGCCATGTGATGTTGTGCTTAGAGATGCTAAGCCCTTGGATGTATCTTTTTGCAAATCTCTGCTTTGATCATTAGTCAGATCTCACCATGATTTCCCACACACTCCTTCCAGCCTCCTCCTGCCCAGGACCTGTGTCCTATTCACATAAGAAGGTTTACCATCAAGCTTCAATTACTGAGCCTTTTCCAGACCATCTGCATATCCTGACTCTCTCTATGCTCTATCAGTGCTGGTCTAAAAGACTAAACTCTTAGGGAGGGAGAAATGTATAGTATGTTATAATGTGTGTAAAAGTAGAGTATTAGAATATACGTATATGTATCTTTGTAAATGCATTAAGTAACTATAAAAGGATACAGGGAAAACTAACAATAATTACTTGGTAGGGCAGGAAGACATGAGCAAATAGGGAATACAGGTGGGAGAGAGATTTTTTACTATATACCTTTTCTACTTTTTTAATATTTTGAATTTTGAGCCATGTGAAGATATTACGTAGTCAAAAATTTTTTGAAGATGGAGGAATGCATAGATATGATTTAAGGTCTGTTGTGATTAAAGTTAAATTGAAATGGGTTAAGTATACTTGTGTAATTTTTTTTTTTTATGATTCTCTGATTTGCTTTAAACTATGCCAGTCCTGATTGCATTGCCTGAGGGGCTACTATTGTTCTCAAGTTTTCTTAACATATTCATCTATTGCCTTTGCTTATACTCCTTCCCATGCCCAAAGCATCTTTCCACTTTTTATCTACCTGCAAATTTTTACTCATCCTTTAAAATCTTGCTCACACTGCTCTTTCTTTGTGAGTTCACAGTTCTTCATGTTCCTTTTTGTGATGCTACTTGCCTTACGTGTCCCTTGAGCTCAACACTTTCCATATTCACTTCCAAATCTCCTTCCTCATTAGACTAGAACAGTGGTCAGCAAACTCATTAGTCAACAGAGCCAAATATCAACAGTACAACATTTGAAATTTCTTTTGAGAGCCAAATTTTTTAAACTTAAACTTCTTCTAATGCTACTTCTTCAAAATAGACTCGCCCAGGCAGTGGTATTCTGTGGAAGAGCCACACTCAAGGGGCCAAAGATCCAAATGTGGCTCTCGAGCCACGGTTTGAGCACTTGGCAGTTTTCCAGAGTATGACTCCACCCTTCTCCTCCAGCACCTGTGCTGTGAAGTTGCATGGTGGCCTAGGGAGCAGTTCTTTGTCTCCAAGAAAGCCTAGTATTATTGGATTCAGCAAGGGGTATCATTTCTGCATATGAGATCTCATAAGTTGGGCATTCTATAGGCTGGAGAATATTGCTTTAATATCCAAAGTATGGCATTACACACAACAGGATATACCAGTTGTTTTTCTCATAAACGTAGTTCTGGCCTTGGAAGAAAAAGATTCATTGCCTCTGTATAGCCAGCTTTGGAAAAATTCATGTTCTCTGTATCCATTTGTGATACTTTGCATTTGAAGGTATCGTCATTAGAGAGATGGAGCAGGAAATCAATGAGTGATTTGTTTTTCTTTCCACTCCAAGTGCTTGTGTTGTCTTTCTTTGAGGTAGTGACTGTGGGTCCTGTTTATTTACATACGTATAAATAAACATATAAATATATGTCAGCCAGCCCATTTCCTGTATTAACCCAAACTAGAAGGCTTGTCTATAGTAGGCTTTTGTGAGTTTTTTTAAGGATTGTAGTAATATATTTGTTAGTTTCTCTTCCAAATATTATTTGCTTGCTGTAAAAATTTCCAACAGTCCTAAAGCATATACAATATAGGCTTACTTCTTCTCTTCATCTTTGAAGGTAGTTAGTTTGGTGTCTGTCCTTTCAGACTTTTTTCTTGTACATTTATGTAAACAGAGTCCATTTATGCTGCCAAAGTGATCATACACTACCATTAATTCTATAACTTTTTTTTTTACTAAGCAATTTTTGAGATTATCTTTCCAAGTCAGTATATATAAATATGCCTCTTTTGATTAGCTGCTTAGAATTTCAAATGTATAATGTGATGAGTATACTTTTATATAGCTTATCAATCTTTATGGACATTTAAGTTGTCTCCACCTTCTTTCTTTTATAAAGGATGCTATCTTTATGAGGATTTGCGGGTGTGTGTGTGTGTGTGTCATTATTTCTGTGGGATAAATTCCCTAGAAATTGAATTAACTGAATCAAAGGCACATATATTTTTAAGTGTTATAGATAGGGTACTATCAAATGCCCATTAAAATGTTTTATCAACCTAAGATCCCAATAAAGTGAATAAGTGTGCCTATTTTCTTCCCACTTTATGAATATTGTATATAATCAATTTTTTTCATTTTTCCAATCTCTTGGTATGTCATTGTTTAAATTTGCAGTTCTTCAATTAAGAATAAGATTGAACTCTTTATGTTTATTGGCCATTTGTATTTTATTCAATGAATTATCTTTTCATGTTCTTTGCTCATTTTTTTTTTGTATTGGGTTGCTTTATCTTGTTGAAGATATTGTGATAAAGTGATAATTATTGGTATTCATAATTGATAAAAAATGTGTTTTATATGGGACATTTTTATATTCTTTCTATTTTTTTTCTTTTTAAATAACTTAGTGTTCCAATATTCAAGCAAGGTTTAAATTTATTGTATACTGTGTGTAGGGGCGAGGAACTGTTAAGTAGTGAAAAACCAAAATACTTCTCTATTCTCACTAGAGGGGAGTGTCAGAGGAAATGGGGAGCAGAGGGACTTTAAAGTCACTTTTTTGGTCACTCATGCTATGGAATTAAAGGAAGGTCTCAGAAGAGTAACTGAAATGCCCTTTCCTCTCACCCACCCCAGTTCCTGCATATCTTTCAGTCCCTTTGTTCAAATGAATTTCTTGCACCTTACTATTGAACAAATTTCCAACAGTCTTAGACTCAAAGCATTCCAGACTGAAAACATTTCAAAGAAGGCCTCTGAGATTTTTTTTCCAGTTCTAGTCAAGAGAGATCCATTTCTTTCAGGAATGCCCGCACGGGGATCATGCTGGCCAGCTTGCCTGTTCTGCTGTGAGGGATCACCTATGATGGGGAAGCTCAGGGCATCTACAAAGCTCTTCATAAGCAGTAATTACTGTTCTTGTTCTTTGACATCCTTATATTTCAAGCTGAATTCCTACCAGCTAATGCAGTACAGGGGGGAATTAAAGCTCTGTGACATCATCCCTATAATAAAGAGGAGGCTGGCCAGTGATGCTCATTTGTTTTCCTGAAGACATCAAGAGAGGATCAGATCTACCTTTTGGCTGGAGAGATGAACAATGAGGGCTTGTCTTTCTTTGAATCAATGAAGGGTTTTTCCTAATTATAATAGAATATTGGTTTTGGTGAAACCCTTCATTAGGGATCCCTTTTTGCTAAGAACAAAGACCTCTGACTAGACTCTGATGACATCTGAGCCAATTGGAACCATATCTGGTTGCATATGTAGCTCTGGACACTCCAGTCCTTCTGCAATACTTATTATTCTGTCTTGAGGAAAATCCGAAGACTTGTCCAACGCAGAACCTCAATGGGGGGTCAAACCTGCTGTAGGTGTGGCTGTGGCAGGTGTCATGGCTGTGCCAACAACCGCAACAGGAGTATTGACTCTCGGAATAGGTGTCCTGACTCCCGGAGTAGAAATGAAAATTCCAGAAACAGGTATCCTGACCGGGATTTTGAGGTAAGTCCTTGCTGAGAGAATCCTTCTGAGTCATTGACTTGTCCAGTGTCTCTTTAATAATATTTGAGCATGAGGCAAATGATTGTGAATCGGTATCTGTTATTATTATGCAGGGTGAATGCCATGTTAGTAAAGTATTCTGGGCACTATTTATGAATATACTCACTTAGATACCTTTTTTTTTTCTGAGTATTAAAACGGTTGTTTTTTGTTGTTTAGTTTTGGGGTTTTTTTGGTTTGGTTTGTTTGTTTGTTTCTGCAATTGGTCAGAGCTTAACTAACAAAGTAAATGCCATCGAAGGTAGCTCCTGCTGGGTGCTGTGGAGCCAAGAGATTCTCTGTGGCTGCAACAGGAAGAAGGGATGAATGCGCAGCTGGAGGGGCAGGAACTCAGGCTCCTGAGCTTCAGGCCATGTCTTCATTCAGAGAAGCTCACAGGCTTCTCTTTTCTACTTCTGGTTGAACTGTGTATAATTTCTTTTGAAAACAAGTTTTACTGCTGAAAATAATCATGAAAACAACCAGACAAGACTTCATACAATGTTCTTCCACCTCTAGTATCTATAACTGTATGTAATATTTCATTAATCTCTTTATCATATTGCCTTTAAAAAGAAACTTTATCACATTGCTCTCATTAACTTACTAATTTCATGTGCACTGTTCCCACTTCCTCATCCTCCCCCACCAATGCAGGCTTTTTCTCTCTATTTTTTATTTAGCTAACCTATCTATTACATCTTTAAACCTGAGAAAGCTGCCTGTCCCTATTGAATTTTCTTTAGTGTGTAGAATCATTCTTCACAATAATGAATTGTTTTAAAATTTATTCATAGTTTTCCAAGCATTAGAAACCTTGCATATCTAGTTTGATCAATAAATCTGATGAGGATATTATTGATCACTTCCTTTTGGTCATTTATAATGTCACTGAATAGAACAATATTTAAGTTGGAATTATTGAGAGGCAGGTAGTTGAATAAACCAGTGGTTGACAAAGTTCGGCTCCGGAGCCACATGCAGCTGGCAAGTCGCGGTTTACCACTCTATTGACTAATGAGTTTGCCGACCACTGGAATAAACTCATATTCTGACCTTCCTATTTTGCTAGCCGATTTTGGGATGAGCTGTCTTTTCTACTTTTTTTTTTTTTTTTAAAAACAGTACTAGAAACAACAGATATTTTCAAGGTTGTGAAAATATGCATTAACTGTCCTCTAAAGTACTAAATGAAGCATCACTTATTTTGAAGATTAAATAGTAATGAAAGAATGAGTAGGTGGATTATAAGATAAAAGGAAGTACTAGAAGGTCAAAGTACACAAAATAAAGGAAGGAATTTAGATACCAATGTGCTCAGCGTTCTTTCAGAGCACACGGAGAGTCCTCAGTGCTTCTGCAGTTTTAGTGCAAACATCTTGCCAGTGGCCTATCCTTTGTTCCTTATGTTTGGTACAAGTACTGCTTATTTATTCATTTCATGTTTGCTAATGAGGTACCTTGGGAGTTTCTCTTTTCAGCAAAAATAGAAGCGAGTGAAAGGAGGATTATGTGAAGTGCACTAAATCACACAAAGTACCAACTTACTCAAAGACAAGCCTAAAAAAAAAAAAATGACAAACTAAATTTATTTAAGACTGAAAAGTAAGATGCCATATATCAATTTCATTTTATATTATGCTGTTATTCGATTGTATAATTAAGAAAAGCAAGGAGAATCAAGGTAATAGGTGAAAGCGTAAGAGGATAAATTAACCAAAGCGGAATATGTTTGGTTAGAATGATACAAAAGGGAGCCTTAGGAAGTAGAATTTTTCAGGAATCAGTGTGGGGTGGGATTCAATTTTTATTTTTAATCCTCACCCAAGGATACTGATTTGAGAGAGAGAGAGAGAGAAATAAACATCGATTGGTTGCCTCCCATAGGCTCCCCAACTGGGTTTGTGTCCTGACCTGGAATTGAAGCTGCAACCCTTTGGTGCATGGGTTGTCGCTCCATGCACCACCTGGCCAGGGCAGGATTCAATTTTTAAATGCAGATAAAGAATTTGTAAGGTCTTGAGCAAAGAAGCATTCATGATGAATGAAATAATTCAGAGGCAGTGGCATTGATAATTCTGGTGTGATGGAAGGGTGGTTGGGTATAGGGAAATAGAAAGCTATGAATGCACGCAGAGTGGAGTCTCAGACTGCCCAAAAGGCTATTAAAACAGCACAGGCTTGGGGTACTGATCACACAATGCAGTACACAGATGGTGTACTATAGAATTGTACCCCTGCAACCTATATAATTTTATTAACCAATGTCTCCCTGATAAAAAGAAAAACAATATGGGCTTGTGTAAGGTAGAGGCTATAGAGTGGGCTGAAGGCAAAAGATCTGATGATAGATGACATGTAAGGGAAAGGGGATGGAATGAAAATATTTTAAGGATTTTAGTTTAGGAAGCTAGAAAAATGGTGTTCCTGATGACAAATGAAATTTTCCCAAAATTTGATTTGTTCTTTTTAGAAAATGTTGACTTTGAAGTCTTAACTTGAAAACTGGGTAGAAAGTTTTAGTTCGACAGAGAAAACAGTATGGAGAAATAGATTTGAGATCTCATCAGAACAAATTAGAATCTAAAAACTTTAGAGTGGTTCTTTCTTTTTTTCCTTCCTTTCTACCTTCCTTCCTTCTTTCCTATTTTTTAAAAATATATTTTATTGATTTTTTAAAATTAAATCTTTATTATTCAGATTATTACATTTGTTTCTCTTTTTCCCCTCCATAGCACCCCTCCCCCCAGCTCCCACTCTTCCCTCCCTCCCATTGATCTCATCCATAAGTGTATGATTTTTGTCCAGTCTCTCCCTGTACTCCCCTCTCCCCTTTCCCCCTGAGAATTATCAGTCCACTCCCTTTCTGTGCTCCTGATTCTAGTATATCTTAAAGAGTACCTTTTAGCATTTCATATAATACTGGTTTGGAGTTGATGAACTCCTTTAGCTTTTTCTTATCTGTGAAGCTCTTTATTTGCCACTCAATTCTGAATGATAGCTTTGCTGAATAGAGTATTCTTGGTTGTAGGTTCTTGCTATTCATCACGTTGAATATTTCTTGTCACTACCATCTGGCCTGCATTGTTTCTGTTGAGAAATCAGCTGACAATCGTATGGGTGCTCCCTTGTAGGTAATGAACTGTTTTTCTCTTGCTGCTTTTAATATCCTCTTTATCTTTTGCTCTTGGTATTTTAATTATGATGTGTCTTGGTGTGGCCCTCTTTGGATTCCTTTTATATGGGGTTCTGTTTGCTTCCTGGACCTGTAATTCTATTTCTTTCACCAGATGTGGGAAGTTTTCAGTCATTATTTCTTTAAATAGGTTTTCAATATCTTGCTCTCTTTCTTCTGGCACTCCCACAATTCTGATGTTGGTAAGCTTGAAGCTGTCCCAGAGTCTCCTTACATTATGTTCACATTTTTGGATTCTTTTCTCTTCTTGCTTTTCCAGTTGAGTGTTTTCTGCTTCATTATATTTCAAATTTTTGACTTGATTCTTGCCTTTCTCTAGTCTGCTGTTAGGACTCTGTATAATATTTTTTATTTCAGTCAGTGTCTCTAGTATGTCCTTTTTCATCTCCTCTTGGGTCTCGCTAACTTTATCCAACTTTTCTAGCATATTCTTGAAAAACCTTATAAGCGTGGTTTTGAACTCTATATCCAGTCTTTTTTTTTCCTCCATTTCTTTTGTTTGTGATCCCTTCCCTTGTCTCGGCATTTTCACTAGCTGGGGAAACTTCTGTGTTGGATTCAGCCTTATAATACCAGACTTGCAAAACCGAAGAAGCCTCTGTTGAGCTTGGGAGGGGTGGAGTCTCAGGGCTTAAGGGACTGCCTTGCCTTCCAGTCAGCCCCACCCTCCATGGCCCCTGAGTCTCACGTGACTAGGTAATGCTGGAGCAGTCCTTGTGCGCGCACCTGCAGTGCCTCTAGACCGCTGCCTTTCCAGCTCCCCTGCGCACCAGGACCACACGAGTCTAGGTCTCCAGGGTTTCGCCCGAAACAGGGGCTTAGTGGACTCAGAAGTGGCGCAGTTGGGAGGGTCTGTCTCCCACCCACTCTCGAAAGCCAGCAGCACAATCAGCAGTCTGTCTTCCACGCAGTGCCGTGCGCGCCGCCACCAGCCCTCTGATCTTTTGCGACTCCCCTAAATTTTCGTGCACCTCTCCCTTTTCACAGTCCAAACTCACCCTGTATGAGTTTTGGCTGGATCTGGGGTTTAGTGTCATAAGAAGGGGTTCAATGCCGTTGGGAGTCTCCGTTTCCCTCCCGCCAGAGAAAGCCAGCCAGGTCCTCCGGCACCCGCTCTCTCAGCGTGCACGTCTCCGTACCTCAGCTCTTTGCAGCTCCTCTGGGTCTCTGTGAGCCCCTCTCTTTCCATCTAGCTGTACAACTTCCACTCAGCCAGCTTTCCTGTGGTTCTGGATGATGTCCATTCTGTCTTTTAGTTGTAGTTTTGAAATTGTTGTGCGAGGCAGCAGTATAGGTGTTTACCCATGCCGCCATCTTGGATTCCTCCTTCTTTCCTTTATGTATTTATTTTTCTTATTTTGAAAATTGACATCAAAACTCATTTGTTCACCAGATTTGATCTGAACTCTCAGAGGCAATTTACAATCTTTAATTTTCTCTCTCAGAGTGAACTGTCATATATATTTGCTATAGAAATATTAATGCAGTATGGTATATCCTATTATCTTTCCAACATCTGAAAAGTCTTACTTTTAAAATACTCTGGCTCCAGTGGCTTTCCCGGAGGATTGTGGGCCTATAGTAAGTTTATAGAAAGAGTGCCAGTGAAAGGTTTTACAAAGTCATACATAATGGAGAGTGTCACTGAGGGGTTAATTACACAATGAGAGTCTTACAAAGAATGACTAAACTTAAAAAGAAAGACATTATCATTCATACAGGTGGAAGGTAAGAAAAAATTCAATAAATAGGTAAATTGACAAGGATAGTGGATTTGAAAAAAAGAGAAGGTTGAGTTCCTACAGTTCTTAAAGGTTGTGGGAGTAGAGGGAGATGAGCACTGAAACTGGATGGGGGGCAGCTGGAGGGGAGGCAGAGACTGGAGGGAGAGTTTAGAGACTGCCCCCCCGCCCCTTTGACAGAGGGAAGGGCTGTTCATTAAGATGGGAAAACAAGGCAGTTTTAGAAGAAGCAGAAAAAAGGAGAAAGGACAATGCTAGGAACACTTCAGAAGGAGGGAATAATTTAGGAGTAGAACCTGGTTGAGTGGCGGATCTTGAGCCCAGGTGGACCATAGTTTTAGAGAGGAGGAGAGAGACATTCTCAAACCAAGGGGAAGTGTCAGAATGAGAATTTGACACTCTTCTTTGTAGAGAAAGAAATACAGTTACTCCCCCAAAAAGGGGGCCACAGGGAGAATTGATGATTGAGAAGAGTGGAGTTTTGGAGTAAGCACTGACAAAAGTATGATAGGAATTTACTAGGAAACAGATGGCTGTTGAATGAAGAAAAAAGGAAAGGAAGAAGGAAGGAAGGAAGAAAGGAAGGAGGAAAAGGACAGAGGGAGGGAGGAAGGGAAGAAGGGAAAGAAGGAAGGGAAGGGAAGGGAAGGGAAAGGTAAGGAAAGGAAAGGGAAAAAAGATGAGTTAAACACCATAAATCTGTAATCCAGATGCATGCAAACTTTGGCCAGCACTCTCATCCTTATTTTTGTTCAATGTGATCTAAAATTTCCCACTCCACAAAAATGGGATATTATTTTACACTCCTAGTAGACATGTAGATGTGGCACATAAAATGATGCACACAAGCCCAGCCAGCATGGCTCAGTAGTTGAGCGTCAACCTGTGAACCAGGAGATCATGGTTTGACTCCAAGTCAGGGCATATACCTGGGTTATAGACTTGATTCCCAGTGTGGGGCAGGCAGAAGGCAGCCCATCAATGACTCTCTCATCATTAATGTTTCTGTCTCTCTCTCTCTCCCTTCCTCTTTGAAATTAATAATAATAATAATAAAAGATGCACACAAAATCATCATTTGCTATTAGTTTTCCCAATAACGAGCAGGTAGTTTCCCAGGAATGTTGAAGCTCAGAACTGCTTTATGACAACAGACTCTTAAGGGCCTGGCTCCCTGACTTCTTTTGTGCTCTTATCCCTATAACTTTGCATAGAGCATCAGAGTTCATCTTTTAAAGATATAAATCAGATGCTACTACTTCTCTGTTTGTAACTCTCCAATGGTTTCCTGTCACACAAGAGAAATCTCCAGTTGTATGCCAGTCCACAGGCCCTTTGTGAACTGGCTCTTGTCCTTATCTAACACCACCTGCCCTCTGCTCTGCCCCAGCCTCACTGAACAGTTACTAGAACATGCCAACTCTTTCTTGCCTGAGAATTTGGTACTACCCATTTGCTAGGGTGAAATGTACTTCCCCAGGAGAGAAACTAAGATGGTGGCACAGGTAAACACCTGAACTGCTGTCTCACACAACAATTTCAAAATTACAACTAAAAGACAAAACATAGATCATCCAGAACCACAGGAAAGCTGGCTGAGTGGAAATTCTATAACTAGAAGGAAAGAGAAAAACACACTGAGACTCCTAGGAGCTGCAGAAGTAAAGGCAGAGGTACAGAGGTATGCACACAGAGAAGGCTGGCAACTGAGTACGCAGTTGGCTTTCTCAATCTGGAGTGAGACAGAAGCTCCTGACTGCTCTGAGCTCCAGTTCCAGGTGAAATTCTGGGGACCCAGACTCATATGGGGAGAAACTGGACCATATGGCAATGGGCAAAACTCGAGGGCAGCTTTCTCTCAAGATACTTGTAGCGATTACCACAGGACACTGAGACCAGGGGCCTCTTAGGGCAGGGCTGACAGGAAGCCATTACTATGTGCACCACCCTGAGACTCTGCCCCATTCAAGCTGAGCATAGAGGCTTTTGCATATGAATGGCCTGGTCCTTTGAATTCTAAACTTACCTAACAAACTGTAACTGAGTCAATGAGACCCAGAACATCCAAAAGAAGGCCCAAGGCCCCACAGAAACTTGCATTGCTTCACAGCTGGGCCTCATCTGGGTATCTCCAAAACCCAAAGAAGAGGAATCTGCATATCTCTCTGTAGCTCCAGCTGGGTGGCCTCAGGTAGAGCTAAAGTAGCATCTCCTTGGAAATCCAAGAGCCAGTGTTCCCAAGGGTCAGAGTAGGACCATCCATATTACAACTCCTCAGATCCATAAGAGATACACTCAGGGAGCAGACTCAGTGAGCACCAAAGCCCCACTGAAGCAAATCTTGTCTCATAATGGTGTCTCCAGCACAGATATTCTTCCAGTGTAGACACAGCTGATCCTCACAGCCAGTTGGCCTGGAAATCAATTCCTCCCAGTGATACCAACACCAATCAAGGCTTAACTACAACAAGACTGTGCACACAAGCCCACAAAAGGGTGCACCAAGAGTGTCTACCTCAGGTAACTGAGGAGGCTGAACCATTGGGCCCTATAGGACACCTAGCACACAAAGCCACTCTATCAACTCAAGGAAGCAGCCAAAATGCAGAGACAAAGAGACAGTTCACAAGTGAAAGAAATGGAGGAAAGCAAACGACTGGATATAGAGTTCAAAACCATGGTTATAAGTTTTTCAAGAATTTTCTAGAAAAGGCTGATAAATTTAGCGAGACCCTTGAGGATATGAAAAAGGAAAAACTATACATTAAGCGTACTCTGACTGAAATAAAAAATATTATACAGAGATCCAACAGCAGACTAGAGGATCGCAAGAATCAAGTCAAAGATTTGAAATACAAAGAAGCAAAAAACACTCAACCAGAAAAGCAAAAAGCAAAAAGAATCCAAAAATATGAAGATAGTGTAAGGACCCTCTGGAATAACTTCAAGCATACCAACATTATGGGGGTGCCAGAAGAAGAGAGAGAGCAAGATACTGAAAACCTATTTGAAGAAATAATGACTGAAAACTTCCCTCACCTGGTGAAAGAAATAGACTTACAAGTCCAGGAAGCGCACAGAATCCCAAACAAAAGGAATCCAAAGAGGACCACACCAAGACACATCATAATTAAAATGCCAAGAGCAAAAGACAAAGAGAGAATATTAAAAGCAGCAAGAGAAAAACAGTTCATTACCTACAAGGAAGCACTCATACGATTGTCAGCTGTTTTCTCAACAGAAACTATGCAGGCCAGATGGGAGTGGTAAGAAATATTCAAAGTGATGAATAGCAAGAACCTACAACCAAGATTACTCTACCCAGCAAAGCTATCATTCAGAATTGAAGGGCAGATAAAGAGTTTCACTGATAAGAAAAAGCTAAAGGGTTCATCACCACCAAAACACTATTATATGAAATGCTGAAAGGTAGTTTTTAAGAAGAGGAAGAAGAAGAAAAAGGTAAAGATAAAAATATGAACAACAAATACATATCTATCAATAAGTGAATCTAAATATCAAGTGAATAAAAGATCTGATGAACAGAATAATTAGGTGAATATAATAGAACCAGGGCATAGAAAGGGAATGGACTGACAATTCTTAGGGGGAAAGAGATGTGGGGGTGAGGGAAGAGCCTGGATAAAAATCATATACCTATGGATAAGGACAGTGAGGTGGTGGGGGGGTGGGTAAGGAGAGAGGGTGAGTTGGGAAACTGGTGGAAGGGAGCTATGGGAGGAAAAAAGAGGAACAATTGTAATAATATGAACAATAAAGATTTATTTAAAAAATGAAGAAGAAAGCCAAGACCGGTTTGGCTCAGTGGATAGAGCGTTGGCCTGTGGACTGAAAGGTCCCAGGTTCGATTCCGGTCGGGGGCATGTACCTTGCTTGCGGGCACATCTCCAGTGTGGGGTGTGCAGGAGGCGGCTGATTGATGTCTCTCTCTCATCGATGTTTCTGACTTTCTATCCCTCTTCCTTCCTCTCTGTACAAAATCAATAAAATATATTTAAAATAAAATAAAAAATGAAGAAGAAAAGAAATGCACTTCCTGAGTCCTCATGGGACTGATTCCTTCTTGTCCTTCACATCTTAGCTTTAATGTCACCTCTTCAGAAAGGCCACTCAGTCATGATCACCTCAACCTTCATGAATTATCTTCATGGTACATATTACTATATATTTTCCTGCTTCTTTATTTGTTTCTTGTTTGTCTTTCTCCCTTGTAATGTAAACTCCATGAAGCAGATTTTTGTCTCTTGTTCACTGTTGTATCTCCATTCCTAGTACAAAGTCTGCCACATATTAGTTATTCAATAAATGTTTGTTGTCCCGGCCCCATGGCTCAGTGGTTGAGTGTCAATCAATGAACCAGGAGGTCAGAGTTTGATCCCTGGTCAGAACGCATGGGGGGCATGCAGGAGGCAGCCAATCAATGATTCTTTCTCATCATTGATGTTTCTTTCTCTTCCTTCCTCTCTAAAATAATATATATATTTAAATAATAAAAAATGTTCGTTGAATGCATGAATGTTTCTATGTACCTTTTACTTTCAACTTAATTTCCTTAACTATTTTATTTCTCAACGACTACTTAATACTTAGTAGGTATTCAGCAGCTTGCCAATTTTCTTAATTTGGTTTGATTTATTAATTTCAGCTTGATCCAGTAAGTATAGAACACTGCTCTTTATTCTACAGTTTTGTAATTGTTGGAAGGCAGCTATGCTCACCACTATACCACCAACGCAGCTTCAGTTTTGCAATTGTTGGGATTAACCATTCCTACAATGTTTCCTAAGCAGCCAAGTCCAAAACCTGCTTGTTTCCTTATGCCACAAACTTCTCATCCACTGTCCCAATTAATGGCATTAAAAGAAAAAAAAGTTTTTACATAACAGAGAGTCTATATTTTTATGTTAGGAACCAGTTTTGTAACAAACAGCTTAGGCATCTCCACCTCAAGGCCCCTGGAGCCTCCCTGTATAGACAGTAAGCTGTCACTCATGCTGGTGGAGAACTGCAGCACCCCTGCTGAGCACCAGGCTGCCAGGCCCAGTGCTGGATTTCCTCAGGGACAGGGAGCTTCCTTTTGGTTCCTAGGGTGTTGGTGTAGTCAACTCCTTTCCAGCCTGGTTAACCCAATACCCTGTAACACACACCCAGAGAAATTGAACCGACTGAAAGCAGCCATAGGTAAGGAATTATATAAGAAATAGGAATATTAAAAAGATGCAGTCTATATAAGGAAACCCTAAAACAATATATAATCATAAAAATGAAATAGGGTGGGTCTAATGAATCAGACTGGGCTCTTACAGTATAATTAATATGTGTCACTCCTAAAGGGACATATTAGCTGCCTAAACCACAAAGCGTCTTTATATTTAGCAGTGTGCAATCATTAATTAGCTCAAATATGAGCTCCTACATTGGTTTCATTATCTCTGTTTTGTAAACAAGGAAAAAGCAAAGGTGTTAGTGCCCAGAACCCAAGCTATGTGTTGCTGGTCTCAATAAAGAACCCTGGAGTTCCTGACTCTCATCCTGAACTTGGCTTTCCTGCACTGTTGAATCAATATAATATATTATTGTAGACAGCCAAATGGGAATGACCCAAATACATGTTGTTCTTGCAGGACTTCACCCTTGTGTTTTTCTACATGAAAGGAGACTGCTCCCTGCTTGATGTGGTTGGAGGCTGGAGGAGAGGGACTAGAGAGAAAGAGGGAGTATGGCGTGGTAAACCAGAAGGGCAAGGCAGCGTATGATTTCTAGTCTACAGAGAGAAGTTACCTGAACTGGGCTTTTTGTGGGTGTCTCTAAGTCTGAAGGATATGTGGATCTTTAAGGAGCAGGGCTGAACATGTAACTTGGCCTCCTCTTACAGAATGTGTCTAGTAAATCCCATAAGCAAAATGCAGACTAATCCTTTCTTTAAAGGAAGTATCCAGCACCTAAAATAGCAAAACAAAGAGCTATGAAAACAGAGAGGACACGTTATAACATCAGTGTATAGGTCTTCATTGCAGGCATGTCAGTGGCACCTGCCTGGTCCACTGATAGGTAATGCTGACCTGGTTTCTGCCATTCATATTTCTACAAGATCATATCTATTTTAGTCTTCACTATAAATTACTCAAATCAACCAGAAGCCTTTCTGCACCAGGTGGGTAAAGAAGTACTGAGGGGTTAATTCCTGGAACACCGCACTTCAAGAAGAGTCTTCCTAGAATAGTGCTTGACACTATCTATTAAATGCAAGTTAGTCTCTTAAGGAGTCCGTGTACTAACAGCCAGGTGGCAAGTGGGTTATGGGTCCACCTAGAGGCAACCTCTGGGCTATTGCAATTCTCCAAGCCTCCCCCCTTTCCAGAGCATGTTTTAGCCATATTAATCACTCTTTATGCCAGATGCTCATAAAAGAAAAAGAGCCTCTTTATTTGTGTTTCACAGACAAAAGGAGTAGAAAAAAAAACAAAATAGATAATAGAATAGAGAAAAAAGATAGACTCTTTTGCCCCGTCTCTTAGCTTTGTCTGATTTGGAGAGAGAAGTTTAATAGTAACTCAAAACATTTTTTTCCAACAGTTGCGTTGACCAATAAAAAGTTCACTGATTCAGCATATTTTAAAGCAAAAGATTTATTCACAGAACATTAGGCATATCACTATGGCTTTAGATCTTCTTTTGCAGGGAAAGACAATCACAGTATTCTATGAAAAATTGTGCAAGTGTACACTAATACCTGCTTTACATCTTTAATCAGAAGTCAAATTTGAAAAAACACACACACACAAGTAGTATCTTTCCTTTAGAGATTAATTACTGTAGGAATTAATTTTGTTGAACTACAGTAGGTCCTCGGGTTACATTGGAGATCTGTTCCTATGGCACGATGTAACACGATTTTCACTGTAAGTTGGAACCCACCTAACAAAGCACCTATGTCACTCACATGGAGCACATACACAGCAGTAATGAAGTGAAACGGTAAAAAAAAAAAATTAAAAGAAAGGCAATAATTCCTGACCTTTACTTGTGGTAAATCCTAATATATAAAAAGCCAGGGGCATCATGACTGAAACAACCGGACAGATGACCAGACAGCAGGCTGTCTGGGGCAACCAGGCTGGCAGGGGGGTTAATAAGAGATGACCAAACAACTGAACAGCAGGCTGTGTGGGTTGACCAGGTTGGCAGGGGGAGGCAGTTGGGGGTGACTAGGCCAGTAGGGGGTCAGTTGGGTGTGACCAGGCCGGCATAGGGAGCAGTAAGGGGCAACCAGGCCGGCAAGGGGAGGTGGGTAGTGAGGGGTAACCAGGCTGGCAAGGGGGCAGTTAGGAACAACCAGGCCAGCAGGTAGGTGAGCAGTTAGGAGACAGCAGTTCTGAATTGTGAGAGGGATGTCTAACTGCTGGTTTAGGCCTGATCTAATCGGACATCCCCCAAGGGGTCCTGGATTGGAGAGGGTGCAGGTTGGGCTGAGGCACCCTGCCCCGTGCATGAATTTTGTGTACCAGGCCTCTAGTAAATAATAAAAAACATAAAGCACATATGTACATATGTCGAAATGATGGAACTTTTTTTTAAATAAATAAATGGGAGATGGCGATGTAACCACAAAACGATGTACATTGAGTCTGACATAACCCGAGGACTGCCTGTATTTTTATTTTTAATTTAAATCAGAGAGTCTTGTGAACAGTAAATGTATGTTTCTGAGGAAATATAAATCACTTAAAACATTTTGGAGGACTGGATGTCTATAGCTGACTTGCAATACTTTGCTGTCTGGAGCCTTAGAAAGTGAGTTGTTTATTCATCTGAGTTTTATAGATGACTTAATGTCCATCTTATAGGTTAAAAACTAAAAATTTTACTGCTTTGAATAAAAGTTATTTAAATATATGTTTATTTATCTTTCTGTTTTATAAGTAGAATATACTAAACATTATTTAGCTTCTTATTGATGAAACATGATTATTATGGATAACAGTTTTTTAATAGAAATACAGTAATGTTCTCAGAACTTATTGATGAATATGTTTTACCTGCTGTTACAGTAAATTATCACTTCTGTGTTAGTCTTATTAATTTTTTCTAGAAGCTTCCTTCTTCTTACTTGTTAGTTTCTTACTTTTGTCATTATGTATTTAAAAAACTTTAAAAATATATAGTGTTTCAATTAGTTCTGTTTGGAAATTAGCTAACAATATTCAAGTGTATAACGGAAAAGTAAGTGGGCTTGAAGTGAGTCCAAAGGATAAAAGAGTAACTTTATAGTGGAGATATTTGGCAAGGTCAACATCAACATTCATAAATTATGTTGATAGTATGTACCCTTGATATAATTTGATGAAAATCACATTGGCTTCTGTGGTTTTCTTCCCACAAATCCTTAACTCTAGTCTAGTCATGAGAGCACAAGACAAATTTCAGTATGGTTCATTCCACAAAATATCTGATCAGTATTCTCAAAACTGTCAAGGTCTTCAAACCAGGAAAAGTCTGAGAAATTCTCACAGCCAAGATGAGCCTAAGGAGGCATGACAACTAAATGTTACATGATGTCCTGGGTGATCCTGGAACAGAGACAGAATATTAGGTTATCTGAAGCTGAATAAAATATGCACTTTAGTTAATGATAATGTATCAATATTGGCTCATTCATTGTAATGTAAGATGTTAATTAAGGAAAACTGGATGTGGCATATATGGGAAATCTCTTTACTATCTTCTCAGTTTTTCTGTAAATCTAAAACTTTTCTAAAATATAAAGTCTATTAAACTAATCTCAGGCATATCTATTTTTTCTTCCATTAAAATATCAGTATGTATTGCTAATAAACTAAAAGTACACACACAACAACAACAAAACAACCAGGATACCATCAGCATACTAAAGAAATCATTGATAATTACTTGACATTATCAAATATCCAGTGTTCTAACTTCTGATTATCTCAATCTCATTTTTACAGTTGGTTCATTGGAATTGGGATCAAAACCACCCAAATCTGTGCACTTGGTTAGTATGTCTCCTAAACCTTTTATAATCTGTCACTGTTCTTCTTCCTTCTTTTTAAAAGAAATTTATTCCAGAGAGGAAGGATGGGAGACAGAGATAGAGAGAGACATAGAGATAGCGATAGACATAGAGATAGAGATAGAGAGAGAAAGAGAGAGATAGAGAACCCAAGTGCACGGGAGGATGCTCCAACCAACTGAGCCACACTGACCACAGCTTCCCTCTTTTATTTTTCTTGCCATTAATTTGTTGAGAAAATTAGGTCATTTTCTTTTTTGTAGAATTTTCCATATTCTGACTTTGGTTTTATACTCACGGTGAGACTTGAACTTTCCTCTATCCCAGTACTTACTGGTAAATAGTGAACTGATAATTTGACTTTGATTGGATTATTTTTGGTAAGAACATTTCCTGGGTGATGCTATAAATATTTATACAAATTTTACTATTACAATGAATATATAGTCTCTTTTTATGATGTAAAGATTAATATTATTATCCTGACCCATCTTTATAAAGCCTTTTACTTGCTTTAGCAGTCATTGATGACTATCATTGATGATGATCCATTAACTCATTTCAGTTATTGGCTGGGATTTTTCTATTAGAACTTTCCCACATCAACTATTTCGTTACCCTAAAAAATAGTTCATAAGAAAGACAGGATAAATGCTTGACTTTCCTCCTTTTACTTAACAATTTTCAAAATAATGATTTGTTACTTCAGAAACTTCCAAATGTGACCAACTAGTTTCATATTTGTTGTATTTGCTGTGATTCCAACTATGTGAGAATTATGTTAAGGACAAATGAAAAGTATTGATTTACTAGGTTTATATAACACTGATGGACTTTTTATCTTTAAAAATAGTGAATATAATACTGCTAAGAAAGTCAAGCCAGAAAGGGAAGTAGCATGAGAAAATTACATTTCCAGCAAAGTTAACCATCACTGGAAGATGGAAGGTATGAGCAAGAGAGAAGAAAAGAGAGCTGAAAGAAAGAGGGAATCAGATCATGGATATAGCAAAAGTGAATTTTTCAAACGAGGAGGAAATGGAAAAGAAAAGAGAGAGAGAGAGAGAGACATACAGTGGAGAGAATGTCATTAACAATCTTCTGTGCTCCAGTGATGCTATTTGCTGACCTAGACCAGTAGTTGGCAACTCATTAGTCAACAGAGCCAAATATCAACAGTACAACAATTGAAATTTCTTTTGAGAGACAAATTTTTTAAACTTCTTCTAACACCACTTTTCAAAATAGATTTGCCCAGGTCGTGGTATTTTGTGGAAGAGCCACACTCAAGAGCCGCAGTTTGCTGACCATGGACCTAGACAATCTCTGTTTTGCTGTTCCTTTCTTGAATTCCTTACTTACTCTGAATGCTAACTAAAAATGATCATAAAAAGATTGGGCCTTCTTTCTTGACATTTTTCTTTCAGTTATGTGCTTCTGTACATAAGATAATTTTCTAACTTGGCCCCTATGGCACAGTGCTTGAGTGTTGACTCATGAACTGACAATTAGTAGTGAGATAAGGAATAAAGATATAAATAATATAGTTTTTAGGTTGTTGCTTTGAGAGGTTCAAGGTAGTAGGATTCATATTGTTAGGGCTAGAGTGAGGGCTAGAGTTGATGCAATCTATAATAGTAAAAGCATAATATGCTAATTAGACCAGACAATCTAACGACCTTCTAGACGTCATTCTGGACATTCTTCCCAATGAAGCTACAGCAGCAGCGGGCAAGGCAGAGACAGGGGTGATCAGACAGGCAGGCAGAGTGGTTAGGGGCAATCAGGCAGGCAGGCAGGCAAACAGTTAAGAGCCAGCGGTCCCAGATTGCCAGAGGGATGTCCAACTGCCAATTTAGGCCCTATCCCACAGAGATCCCTGTGGGATCAGGCCTAAACTGGCAGTTGGATATCCTCCAAGGGATCCTGGATTGTGAGAGGGTGCAAGTTGGGCTAAGGGCCCCTTCTACTCCTCCTCCACCCACCCCCCCGCACAAATTTTGTGCACTGAGCCTCTAGTAATAAATAAAGCTATAGAGAACATTAGTTGTTGTAGGGAATGGAGGTCAGGGTTCAATTCCTGGTCAGGGCACATGCCTAGGTTGCAGGCTTGATCCCCAGTAGGAAGTATGCAGGAGGCAGCCAATCAAAGATTCTCTCTCATCATTGATGTTTCTATCTCTCTCTCCCTCTCCCTTCCTTTTTCTGAAATCAATACCTCCCACCACCCCCAGCCCCTCCGCACCACTTTTTTCAAAAAATAATTTTCTGGACATATAATTTTAAAACACAAGTTGGTCTATTGTCATCTTCTGCACGTACCAGGAAATAGGTTTCTCTTACATAAATTGAGATAAACACATTTATTTATCTAGCGTGTTAAGTAAACACACCATTTACTTATTCACTGAGGAATCCAATTTCTGAGTTTACATATGATTAGATCTGTTCAGGAAGCACACTGCTTGCTTAGGAAAGATCGAAATTATGATTACATTTGTCAAACTAACCATGACTCTGAAACTAACTTGGGGAAGGATTGAAAATTTGGAAAGGAAAAAAAGAAAGAAAGGAACTGTGTCTTGCGATTCATTAAGTAACATAGGTAATATATTTTGTAAAGTATATGTTCAGATATTGCCAGCTGTGGCTGTTACACCTTTGCCAATGTGCGGTTTTAAAAAATATTTTAATTTTTTTTGTTTTGTTTTCAGAGAGATGAAGGAAGAGAGCGAGAGACAGAAATATCAATGATGAAAGAGAATTATTGAGCCGAAACTGGTTTGGCTCAATGGATAGAGTGTTGGCCTGTGGACTGAAAGGTCCCAGGTTCGATTCCAGTCAAGGGCATATACCTTGGTTGTGGGCACATCTCCAGTATGGGGCGTGCAGGAGGCAGCTGATCGATGTCTGTCTCTCATTGATGTTTCTAACTCTTTATCTCTCTCCCTTTCTTTCTGTAAAAAATCAATAAGATATTTAAAAAAAAAGAAAGAGAATTATTGATTGGCTGCCTCCTGCACACCCCCTGCTGGGTATTGAGCCCACAACTCAGGCAAGTGCCCTGACCAGGAATTGAACCGTAATTTCCTGGTTCATTGGGTAGATGTTCAACCACTAAACCATGCCAGCCTGGCTGCCAATGTGCTTTTAATATAAATCATCTTGTTATTAAACTATTGATGTGTTCATAGGAATAGTTATAATGTGTAGTAAGTTGCAACTTTTTCTAATTATACTGTATGTTTCTCTTCTTATGTACTTTTACATTTAAGAAGATGAAACTCCTTTTAACAATTTAACTGATTTTTTTAAAAATCAGTTAGATAAAGGTTTTACTTTTTATTTGGTATTTTGAATGCAGATAAAAATTCTGAGTGAATATGTGTAAGAAGTAAAAAAGTGTAGATTCAGTATCTCCCCTAAACCTGGACAGGAGTGACCCAGCTTTAAAAAGCACCTCTTCTTTGTGCCTCTGGGGGTGGATATTCCCAAGCTCAGGTGGTGGCAGGGAGTGTGTTCTGAACTTGGATGTGCAAGCATAGATGTCTACTAGTACTTGCAGACGTGGGAAACCTGGTAGTGCAGAAAAGAGACAAAGGAGTGAAGAGAAGGAGGCAAACCTAAGGTCATTTTGAAGGTATATTTTTTAATGCAAGAAATGAAAATGTACTTTAATAGTTTATTAGCTTGACAGAACTAAAATATTTGAACATATGGTATGGGAGTCTTCACTAATATTATTGTTCTTACGTTTTTGTTTCCCATTAGCCACCAATGTTGAAACAAATGTGGGTAGATTTTTAAAACAAAACAAAAAAGGTTGAACTCAGATGGTCTTATTTTCTTAATTATCTTAATCTATTCATAAACTCTTTAACAGGTTATCTTTGAATTTGACCATGAATTACAGGTAAAAGTCTTTATCTAAAGATACATCCCATAGCTTTTAGATTCTTTGAATAAAATTACCCCAAATATTTTAAATGCTAGCTCTTCAAGGAGAATATTGGCAGAGGAGGAAGATAAAGAAAAAGCAATAAAATAATTAGCTGATGATACTTAGTTCTTCTATGTATTTAAGGCACAGAGGAAATATTTTTCATGTAAAAAATGTTCCTTGTCTGCCCAGCTGGTGTTGCTCAGTGGTTGTCGACCTATGAACCAAGAGGTCACAGTTCAGGGCACATGCCCAGGTTGCAGGCTCAATCCCCAGTTCGAGGCATATAAGAGGCAGTTGATCAATGATTTTTTTCTCATAACTAATGCTTCTATCTCTCTCTCCCTCTTCTTTCCTCTCTGAAATCATTAAAAATATAGTTTAAAAATACAAAAAAATGTTTCCTGCTCTAGAGGAGCTTATGAAATGGATGGGAAGGCCAGAGAAATGTTCATGGAAAAATTAAAAAGAAACAGAACAGCAAATATGAAATCAGTGTTACTGTGTAGATACACAAAGGCAAATGGCTTGAAAGATTTATACAAACAGACTTGTAGGCTGTATAAGGCCCTCAAAATCATTTGGTCTGGCCCTGCCAAGGCATTAGCAGTGAGTTAATGAAATGTTTGACCAA
This sequence comes from Lasiurus cinereus, assembly GCA_011751065.1. Taxonomy (NCBI): domain Eukaryota; kingdom Metazoa; phylum Chordata; class Mammalia; order Chiroptera; family Vespertilionidae; genus Lasiurus; species Lasiurus cinereus. Next base: position 30,060,689 of record JAAGEH010000018.1, on the reverse strand, counting down.
ATATAGCAGGATCATTTTTAAGTTGATTTTATATGACCTGCAAATGATGTTATAAATATCCAAATGAACCTTTGAACTGCATCCAGCATGGCCAGGGGCGAACCTGAAGAGGGGAAGTGAAGAATTAAAGAAAAGAGATGAGAATATAGTTGGGGCCAGGTGGATCACTGCATCTGGATAAGGATACAGTGATACAGCCTGTAAGCCGAATCTTTATTTTATAGTCATTTTACACAAAGCAAAACAAGAGAGTGGTCAAGATGTTTGCAATGTTCTTGCAAGTTTCAAATCTACTTCTTTTCTGTTGTTGTAATTCTCTGAAATTCTATCAAGTTTTGTTTTGGCAATACTTGCTGCATCTCCTGCACTGCAGCTCACATCCTTCAGCTACATTGGACTACAGGGTCAGACTATAAGGTCAAGCTTATATACAACTAAAGCCTTTGGCTATAATTGTGCTGAGAAGGCTTTGGCCTCCAAGCTGGAATTTATATGTGGCTTTTCCACAAGGGAACCATGCCCTCTCATGGTCCAGTCTGAGGCTTGAACCTGTCCAAATGCTGTAGCTGCTCTCCACAGCACATGGCAGAAAAAAAGTTTTCCACTCTGGTTTAGGGTTTTGAAACTTTGGGCTTTATCCTGGAGACAGTGGATAGTTATTGAAGATTTCTGAGATATAGACATTAGGATAGGAACAAACAAATGGTTATGTTCAGATGGACTGGCAGAAGGGGCTGAGAGGCAAGCAGACCATAGAGGTACTGAACTCATGGACCAGACATGAGGCCAAGGATCTAATATTTTGAAAAGACACATGTCTTCTCTTTCATGGAACTTACGTTTTCTAATGGTTTTCAGAGATATCACTGATTTCCGCAGAGAACAAATGATTGTGATGAAAGAGAATAGAATAATAGGAAAGGAGTCTCCCTATAAGTAAGATGCCTTTTTCACTTGCCACACTCCTATTTCATGTCCTCTTAGCATTTTATGCTTTGCTACATGAAGAAAAGGTAAGTACCACCTAGCTCGTATTTCAAGTAGATCAGTTATATTTCCAAAATCCAACCAGTGGAATATAACTATATTAACCTTGTCTGCACAGAGCTTAGAGAAGTGTCTTTAGCCCCAAGTAATGAAAACATGTTACTTTTTTAAAAAATATATAAAATGTGGGGCAGGCAGCATGGTAAAGTGGAGAAAGGCATTGGACCCTTGAGAAGTCTGTGAGCTTGTTCTCCTGACAGTCCTTCCACTGAATGGCTCCAGGGCATGGGGCAACTCCTGTATCCCTGGACAGCCGCACTTAAGGAGATTAAATTCTAAAACTCCAAGGCCCTTTTCAGCTCTAACATTCTATGGTTATGTGGGTTAGACCTAATATCGAAAGAGCATTTCATAAAGTGGATTTAAAATACACTTTGAATCAGGCTCTCTAGTTGAGTGTCCTGGTAGCTAAGACACCAAAGAATGCCAAGCTATGGATTTATCTATGATTAATTCATGGGAAACTTGAGGGGGAGATTTTTTTTTTGATGCTGATTGTGAATTATAATTATTAGGTCATCAGTATGTAATTATATTTCCTCCTCTCCTATAAATCGCCATTAAAAAATGAGTTAGCTTGTAGATGGGATTTAATTAATAGTATTTCTTCTGTGAATTTTTTAGGGACTGCCCATGATGAACAGAGAGTGAGGCCAATTTCTTATGGAAAAGTACAAGCACTTTTGAAAAGGCTGAGAGACGGTGTGGTGATTGGTTAAAAGCATGCATTCTGGGCTCACATCAGCTCAGGTTCAAATCCACGTTCTGCCACTTGATAGCTATATGACCTTGGGCTAGTTAGTAAGTGTCTCTGTGCTTCAGTTTACTCATCTGCCTAGTGGTGGTGGTGGGGAACTAGGGGAGTTTCTTACAGATAAAGCACTTGGAACACCACCTCCACAAATAAATTCAGTGGAATACACTTACTATTATTATTATTAGACAGGTATTTTATTATTATTATTAGATAATTCAACAAAGTGTTATTGGACAGTCCAACAAAAAATATTATTATTATTAATTATTAGACAATTCAACAACAAAAAAAGGTATTTATTCAGGAAGGCACCCTGGCCTATAGGCATAATTATGCAGATCATTGTATCTTCTTTAAGATCAGTTCAGCCACTTCTGCAATTATTTTTGGCATTTCTCCAATTGTAATCCCAAAGCCACAAAACGACATCTTTCTGATCATTGCTTCGTCCTATTTGTATTTTACTAAAGATAAAAATGCCTTCTGTAGGTACGGAATGTTCAGGAAGAGGAAGCCTAAAGGCAGAAGTGAATGAAGTGGGTTCATTCACAGGTCCACTCTGTGCTTTCAGGAAGCAGTGAGTGTCCATTTAAATGGTGCCTCCTGAGGGAACGTCCTGCTTAGTTGGAGGAACTGCAATTTCCAATGCAGCTGAAGCAGTGAGTCATGGTTTCTAAGTGAGTCCTGTACAGCCTACTTCATTTTAGATAACAAATTGAGGTTGGACTTCAAATTACAGTTCACGAATTATAGCTCAGATTCTCTCAAATTAGGCTTCATTTGCCTTCAGCTTCTCACTCTCTGTCATCCCTGGTGATCTGAGGTGGGACCAAATAACCAGGAAAGTAAGGAAGAGGGAGGGGCGTGGACAATGGGTGTGGTTGGGGCCCCGCCCTTCCTTCAGACCGTTGCCCTGCTGGCAAATGTTTTTCTGCCCAGCTTGTCCTGAAGTCTCTCTCTGTTCCTCAGCTGAGCGGAGCCATTTTTATGGGGCTCCTCAGAAGCGGGCGTGAAGGTTTTCTTCCTGTCTGAAGGATCTCGAGTCTGAAAAGGCCTTTTCATACTCTCTTCAGTTGGTCCAGAGCAAGGCACCAGACCATGTGGAAAGGGTGTGCCATGGCACCAGTCCCCTCCCCCGAGGCAAGAGAACCTCTGCAGAAGTTCCTGTCCCTCTGCAAAGGAGGAGGCGTGGCTGTCCTCCCTGGGAGGGGGAGGAGGGAGCCCCACAACAGCACCAGTGCCAGGACTGTGCCCCTGAACCGGGATGTAGCGGTCTGCCCTGTGAGACACACTGTGGAGGGGCGTCGATGGATTCCACTTCTGCTCCCCGAGGTTTAGATGGCAGGGTATGCTGTCCTCGAGGTGAGATCTGTGCACCTGGGAGACCTCATCATTAATGAGGGCATACAAACACGAGCAAGAAAATAATGAGTGTGGATATATTTTCTTGTGCGCCAAGAAGATTAGACCTATCTTATCTCTCCTTCTAAACCTTAATTCCAATTATATTTGTAACTAATAAAACCAGTTTAACTGTGGTTTGGCCCGAGGCTGGTGACAGCTGCAATCTAGAAACTGGTGCACACACTGAATTCTAAACTCTTGTGCTGAAAGTAATTGCCATGTGGGGCAATGCCCGAAGGTTGGGGCTGTGCTTCTTAGGCATCTGTTAAGGACAGTTGGCATCGGGCAGAGCACAGACCAATGGAAAAGGTGCCCACATCAAGTGTGTTCTACCCAAACGTATTAATCTTATAGAACACATGTGAGTTCCACATGCCTCCTACTTTGAATTGACAGCAGCTTTACCTTTGAACCATGTTTTCCTGGCTTACTGTTAAAAGGAACTTTTTAAATTCAGTATGCACTTCTAATTAGACATTAACACAAGCCAAGAAAAACATTGTCTAGCTAATAAAGATGCTCATGGATATCACATCAAGAGCATATACTTTAATAAAAAATCACTTTCACCAAGTTCTGGCTGGTGTGGCTCAGTTTAATTTGCAAAAGATAAAAAAATAATGGAATTTGGTGCTGTACATATTCTCATTACAAAGTTTTATTTTCTCTCTCTTTTTTTAAATGAATGACATTGTTCCACACGAACAAAAGAAAAACAATTTTTAGCAGCATTCACATTTTAATTGAGAGGCATAAAACATGTATGGTCAATGTTATTTTCATTTGCAAATGAAAGACTTGAGAAGTGTGAAGACTTGTGCTGGACTTTTTATCAAGTTTATCTGCCAGACGTTTGTAGGTCTGGAATTCTTTTCTCACTGTATAAGAGTGTGTAGTGGGATTTCCTGTTGATGATAACTGTTTTTTTTTTTAAAGAAACAGCACAGTCAAATTTCTTAGCCTTAAGCATTTCTGAATTTTGGATTTTGTCTTTGAAGGAGGTCAGGATCTTCCCAAGGGCTGGGCCCTTAAATATTCTTCCAGTCTTCAAAAGTGGTATTCTCTAATTCCAAACATAATATATTCACTTTCATCTTTTTTTCCAATTTAGTGTCAGTTAGATTACAAGTTTATTATAAAAGGCGATAACTCAGGAATAGCCAGATGGAGGAGACCCATAGAGCAAAATATGGGGAGGAGGCAAGAAGCTTCCATGCCCTCTCCATTCTCCCCGCACCTTCACGTATTCATTACCCCAGAAGCTCTGTTTAATCCTTAACACCACAATATGAGGTGGATATTATTATTATTAATATTTTTCCAGGTGAGAACACTGAGGAATAAAGGTATCTCAACTAACCCAATATCACTGACTACTAACTATCAGAGGTGGGATTTGAACCTGTTTTGGAAAGCTACACATGTGCTCCTGACCGCTGCACATGTTGCCTCACATGCTATGGTAGTGGGAGGGGGCAGAATTGGATGAATTCTAGCCAAGTCTACCTGCCTTGTGACTTTGGCAAAGTTACACTTACCTCTAGTTTCTTCTTTTGAGGAATGAGGATATTGCATTTGGACTTTTGCATTCATGTGGCATGCATCCAGTGGGATTGGGCCCTTTCTATTGATGCTCTACTCTCCTCCCTCCACAATGCTAGCCAAAGACAGAGTCTGTTTACTTCAGGGACTCTAGATCCTGTAAGATCTATGCAGCATGAAGACATTAAGCCCTGCTCTAGCTTAGCGAGCAAACTGAGGTGGCATTTCTGCTTTGTTTAATGTATGGTCCTTTCTTTAAAGGAGGTAGGGAAGGTCTGCAAAGATATTTCTATGTTTCTGGCCAAATTCAGGCCTTCATTGAAGTTCCTCAGTTGTATATTCTTCTTCAAAGCAGCCCTGGTGCACTTGCTTGAGCAACAGAATTTGGGGGAAGGGTTCCAGCAGGATATGAATGGTTCTGCCTGCAGCCTGGCAGTGAGCAAGACTGTACACAAAGACAACATGAGACCTGGACATAGCAGTTGCTATGGTGCATTTAAGTGCAAAACACCACCCGGTCCCTGTTGTGGTTGGGCACTGACCTATGAACCAAGAGCACATGGTTCCATTCCTGGTTAGGGCACATGTTGGGTTGTAGGCTTGATCCCCAGTGTGGGTTGTGCAGAAGGAGCTGATCAATGATTCTCTCCCATCACTGATGTTTCCATCTCTCTCCCTCCCTCTCAAATCAATAAAAATATATTTAAACATTTAAGGGAATCATTGATCAGCTGCCTCCTCCACACTCCCTACTAGAGATTGAACCCACAACCCAGGCATATGCCCTTGACCGGAATGTAACCCAAGACCCTTCAGTACACAGGTCAACCCTCTATCTCCTGAGCCAAGCTGGCTAGGGCTAAACAAAATTTTTTAAGTGGATAAAAACCTACCTTTTCACCTTTATCTTCTTACTATGTAAAAGTGGTACCATAAGTTATACATTCTATCTAATAAAACAGTAATATGCAAATTGACTGTACCTCCACCACACTCACAAACCACGCCCACCAGCCACACCCACCAGCCAATCAGAGCGAGTATACAAATTAACCCAGCCAAGATGCTAGGCTACAGAGAGCCAGGAGAGAGGCCTGGGTTGCCCCCGGTGATGGAAGAAGCCAAGCTTTCCACACACCCTGGCTGGCTGAGGTTAAGGCAACAAAGTTTCAATGGCTGTGCAAGTAGAAGGCTTGGCTATGCTCCAAGCTATAAAGTTTCAATTGTAGAAAATAAATCAATCCCAGATACCAGGACCTCCACATGGGTTGCTCTGGGGCATGGCCAGCTTGCAAACCACCACAGGCCTCTTGCCCAGGCCACCCCACACCCTAAGGGAACACCCACTTTGATCCAGGACACCCTTCAGGGCAAACCAGCTGGCCCCCACCCTTGCACCAGGCCTCTATCCTATCTAATAAAAGAGTAATATGCAGATTGACCATCACTCCAACACACAAAATGAGAGTTCCATGTGGTCACAAGATCCTGCCCTCATGTGGACACAAGATGGCCACCACAAGATGGCCAGCAGGTGAGGGCAGTTGGGAGGGACCAGGCCTTCAAGGGAGAGCAGTTGGGGGTGATCAAGCCTGCAGGGGAGGGCAGTTAGGGGTGACCAGGCTGGCAGGGGAGCAGTTAGGCACCAATCAGGCTGGCAAGGGAAAGGCTAGGGGGTGATCAGGCTGGCAGGCAGAAGCAGTTAGGGGCAATCAGGAAGACAGGCAGGTGAGCAGTTGGGGGCCAGCAGTCCTGGATTGTGAGAGGGATGTCTGACTGCCAGTTTAGGTTCGATCCAGGATCATGCCTAAACAAGCAGTTGGACATCCTTCAAGGGGTTCCAGATTGGAGAGGGAGCAGGCTGGGCTGAAGGACACCCCTCCACACACCTGTGCACGAATTTCGTGCACTGGGTCTCTAGTCACTTAATAACTTTGCAAGACAGATTAATTTAGTCTTGCTGAGCCTCACTTTTCTAATTCCTAAAATGGGACAATAATATTGACCTCTTAGGATGGTTGTAGGGATTAAATATAATCAGGGCTTCTTAGAAATGAAGACAGGCCTAGATCACTTCCATTTTAGAAAGTTCTAATATATTAGAACAAAAAAAATAGGGTTGTAAAAATAATGATATGTTCTAAATGTTTAAACAAATTAATGTTCTTAGCCCACACAAATATAATGGCAATGTAATTCTGCGATTTATAAGATAAGGATTTATACTAAAAATGTCAGTTTATCTTTCATGAGATGATGTTTTAAAAATTCCTGTTATTGTTTCACTGTACCTGAGTCTTTAACGTCATTCAGAAACACTATACAAGTCTGTACCAGAGACCCCTGAGGCTGTGGCTGAATGCATTCCCGCCCCGCGTTAGAGAGTCAAACACTGCTGAGGTTCCTTATTCATTGGAGGCATTTGTGGACCTTAATTCTCATCCTCCTTCTTTCCAGTTCCCTCTCTACAACTGCCACTAAAACGATACTTTAATTTGTTTGGTCTTAGCATTGTCCCAGGGCCCCATAACTATTTTTTCATGAATTTTCAGAGTTTTTTTTTTTTATTATTATTTTCATTCATTTCCTTAGGCTGGTTCAATAAGGAGACTAGAAACAGTCTCACTTCATTATTGTTCATCATTTTAAAGAGTTGAAAAATCATTCACATGTCATAAAATTCACCCATTAAAAGTATACAATGGTTCAGGAGTTTTTAGAATTTTTCCAAAGTTCTACCTAATTCCAGAACATTTTCATAACTGCTAAAAGAACCCTCATAGTCACTCCTCATTCCCTCTTTTTCCTAGTCCTGGCAACCATTAATCTACTTTCTGTCTCTATAGATTTTCCCAGTCTAGACATCTGATATAAATGGAATCGTTTATTATGTAATCTTTTGTGTCTGTTTTTTTCCACTTTGAATAATGTGTTGAAGGTTCTTCCACGCTGTGGCATGTACCAGCACTTCATTCCTTTCTATTGCCAAATAACATTCCATTGTATGGATATGCGACATACAGTTTATCCATCAGCAGTCAGTGAGCATTGGGTTGTTTCCACTGTTTGGCTATTACGATGAATAAGGATGCTGTGAGCATTCATGTACAAACATTGGTGTGGACACCAGTTTTCAATTCTCTTGGATAAATACCTAAGGGTGACATTGCTGAATCATGTGGTAACTCTATGTTCAACATTTTGAGAAACTTCCACACTGTTTTCCAAAGTGGCTGCACTTGTTACAATCCCCCTAGTAATATGTAAGTGTTCTAATTTACCCATATCCTTGCCAATATTATTGTCATCATTTTAAGGGTAGACATCCTAGTGGGTGTGAAGTGGTATCTTGTGGTTTTGGTTTGCAATTCCCTAAAGATAATGATGTTGAGCACTTTCTCATGTACTTATTGGCCATTTGTATATCTTCTTTGGAGAAATGTTTATTCAAGTCCTTTGTCCATTTTTATATTGGGTTATTTGTATTTTTAGTGCTGAATTATAAGGTTTCTGGATACTAGACCCCAATCAGTTACATGATTTGCAAATATTTTCTCTCTGTGGTTTATCTTTTCACTTTCTTGACAGGGTTTTCTAGAAGCACAAAAGTTTTTACTTTTGATAAAGTCCAGTTTATCTTTTTATTTTCGTTTGCTTGTACTTTACATGTTATAAGAAACCATTGCCAAATTCAACGTCGGAAAGATTTACACATAAGTTTTCTCCTAAGCGTTGTATAGTTTTAGCTCTGATATTTAGGTGTTTCCATTTTGAGTTCTAGTGTTTATGTAGAATGATGTAGGGGTCATCATCCTTTTTTTTTTTTTTGGCTAGAAAATGTGTTTTCCCAGTGTTATGTCAGGGAAAACATAATCACAGAACCGATCATCAGGTCTTGGGGAAAGATAAAATCAAGCTAAGACTGCTCACTGCAGGCTGAAGTTATCAAGAGGATTTGGGTATTAAACGAAATTTGGCTGCTACAATGAAAGTGAAAGTTTAGCCTAGAAGAGCTCTGTCCCTTGACAAAATAAATTAATGAAGAGAATAATTACAAAACCTTTCCAGCTACTACTTGTACTTACCAACCAGGAGAATTAAATCATGACTCATAGGTCTGCAACACTCTGTCTTGGTCTTGATGGTGATTCGGGCCTCCAGTTCTTCCTTTGTCCAATGTCATCGGCATCTCCTCTAAAAACAGCACGAGGCAGAGACCCGACTTCCTGTTGCCCTATACACCCTTTGTCTCTTCTGCTGGAGACCCTCTTGCTTTGGCCTTCTGGTTTCCCGAGGAGTTGGTCAAAGGGGAGTACTGGAAGGAAATCAGAGAGAAGGGGGGGGTTAAGGTGGGCATTGGTTCTCTGGGATCCCTCTCTGTGGGGCTGCTGCAGGCTGGCCATGCCCCTCAGCTCCTGAGTGTCCTCTCAGCACAGCCTGTCTGGTATCTGCTCCCTCCTTGCCCTTCAGATTTCTTTGTTGCCCTGGAGTAGGACACTGCTCTCATGCATTCTCTGTGTCCTACAAATAACCCCACTCTTCCTATACTTTCTTATAGGACCTGACCAATATCCTTCTCCCCAGCCAGGCATTTGTGTGCTGAACAGATCAGACTTCAAGCCTTTCACTTTAGAAAAAAAATCTATGAAATGTATGTATTTATTCAGCTAATGTCATTGAAGTACATTTTATAGATGTGAGATGTCTATTATGACACCAGCTCTTTCAGTCATTGGTTTTTTAGGGTGAATAAGATTGATAAAGTCCTTGCTCTTGAGGGGTTTACATTCTGACAGGAAGACGGATGTTGAATCAAATAGATTTACAGTATATTGTTAGCTAGTGATAGGTTATGGGGGAGAAAGAGCACAGGCAAAGGGAACAGAAATGATGGGGATGCTATTTTAGAAGGAAGGCGCTCGCAGAAAGCCTCTCTGAAGAAGCTTGAATTGAATTGAGTGAATTTATTTATTCCAATTTATTTTGGAATTTATTTATCTTCTGTAAAGCAGATAGGCCCATAAAGCAGTTTGGGAGAAGGGTGTTCCAGAAGAAAGAGCAGCAATACAGAGGCCCTGGGCATGGTTGAGAAGGAAGGGAATGAGGCAGAGCCTAGCAGAGAGGTAGGCAGGGGTCAGATCACACAGGGGCTTGGGTCCATTGTAAGAGCTTTGAATTTCTTTCTCAACATAGTGGAAGCCATGGGAGGATTTTAAGCAGGGGACCAACATGCTCTGATTTATGACGGAAAGAAAATTCTGTAGTTCAGGTTATGAGGGGAGTCATAAAAGAAGAACTAGTTGAAACCTAATGTAATAATAGATTGAGTAGATTAAAAAAAAACAATAATGGATGGCAATTTATTTATTTTTATTTTAAATATATTTTATTGATTTTTTTTTACAGAGAGGAAGGGAGAAGGATAGAGAGTTAGAAACATCGATGAAAGAGAGATATTGATCAGCTGCCTCCTGCACACTCCCTACTGGGGATGTGCCTGCAACCAAGGTACATGCCCTTGACCGGAATTGAACCTGGGACCTTTCAGTACACAGGCCAACGATCTATCCAGCGAGCCAAACCAGTTTCGGCAAGGATGGCAATTTAAAGATGGTTTCTTTTAGAAATCTTTAAAGCTCAAATACTGACTGTGCACTGGGACGATGTGTTGGGCCCTGTGAACACATGCTCTCTACTTATACACACATTGTCAGTGACTAATAGCTGAAATATGTTAACATGATTTTTTTCTAAAGTGATACGGAAGGGCAGGACCAACCAATGTGGGAGGAAAGTCAAGGGTTGGCAATTCTGCTTTCTTTTGCATCCAGCCCCGCCTCTGTGCTCTGCCAAGATTCAGTCATGGAGTCTGGGACAGGAATTTTTCACCCAAACCCGCTTTCCTGCTTCAGAATACAGATTCACACAGGTAGAGAAAGAATGAGTGTGTGGCAAAAGTCCTCGGAGCTGCAATGACTGGTGGGGAATTTGACTGAGGGGTAGGCAGGAGAAGGTATGCCAAATTCTTATGCCTTTCCCCATAACCCTGGGGAAAGTCCTGTTGCTAGTGGTAAGTAGAGCACATGACCGTTTTTTCAGTGTTCACTTTTAAAAAATAACAACACTTTTTTCAAATTGATTTCATAGAGGAAAGGAGAAGGAGAGAGAGATAGAAACATCAGTGATAAGAGGGAATTATTGACCGGCTGCCTCCTGTATGCCCCACACTGGGGATCGAGCCTGAAACCACAGCATATGCCCTGACCAGGAGTCCAACTGTGACCTCCTGGTTCATAGGTCGATGCTCAACCACTGAGCCACACCAGCCGGGCTCCATGCTCACTTTTAAAAAAGAATGTGTACTCGTATTAATGAAATGATACTATACCCGAGTGAGCCTGAAAAATAATTAAAACGGGCAGCTCTTCCTCTCATCTCTGCCGAATGTGAATTTAATGAAGTCTCCTCCTGTCAGAGGATTTCATTGGTTTGTTTAAAAACAAAACTTGTTTAAAAACAGGCTTGCTGTTTTTATTTCATTCATTATGATCATCACAAAGCATAACCTTCCCCCCACCCCCAAACACTTTATTTAAATAAAAAGATGAAGTAACCACGGTCATGTCAGAGTAATTATTACTTAGGCTTATTAATGAACTCACTGCAGGGTGACTCAGCAGGAACCTCCAGTGGAGAGGCTTCCTTCAAAGGGGCTGACTCCTGATCAGAACTGGAAAATGCTGCTGGAAGGTGGCCACAGAGAAACGTGTCTTTTACAGGAAATAATGGCACTTATTGCCCCAAGGTAGAGCCAACAATGCCATTTATAAACTGTCACTTAAATTTTACCTACCCAAATGTGATATCATATGTGGCTGGTTTAGAGTTCAAAGAAAACATAGAGGTACAGCTCTGCGAATGAAAATGAGTTCTAGGCCCACTCTACGTGGTTTGTGGACATTTCCATTTGGAAATATTAACTGTCTCCTAAGTTCACCAGGACCCAAGCCTGTCTCCTGACCCCTCCGATGGCACTTCCCCAGTGTTCGCACAGGCCTTGAGAGTACATTATGAGGTGCTTTGGGTCCAGCACTCTCAAAGTGGTGTCTTCTTTCCCTCAGTCTTTCTTTTCTTCTATTTCCACAATTTGTGGTCACTTCAGGCCCCTTAACCCTTCACATCTGAACTCCTGACTTTGGGTCCCGGTCCAGCTGGGCCCACCAAAGGCTGCTTTGCTTATTTTCTTTAAACACTGCTTGGATCACATCACCTCCTTGCTTGGGAACCTGCTAAAGGGCTGACTCCTGATCAGAACTGGAAAATGCTGCTGGAACCCCACAGCTTCCCACCTTCCTGACATGCCTGGCAAGGCCCTCCCCAACCTAGATTAATCTCACTTATTCCACCTTCCACTTACTTATCCCACCGACCTCTCACATGTCCCGTGAGCCCCCTCTGCCTGATGTCACTATAAAGCCTTTCTGCAGGCTCTTCCCCTCCCCTGGAATGCCATTCCTCAACTCTTGTCTCGTTAAATCTATCATCCAAGGCTTGCCCTTCCTGCGGTCTTCTGGCACACCTCACTGGCCTTTTACTCTTTGAACTCTTAAAGCGTTACACATGTTTCTTCTGCACACTTTAGCATTTAATTATATGCCTGTCTGCACATCGGTTGTTTTATAGACAAGTCTATAAACTTCTAGAAGTCAATATAAACCTTGCATTCTCTATCCCTTACATAGTGAATATATTGTAGGTACCCTATAGAGGATGTTAATTATTTCATTTTTTTTTTCTATCCAGGTTGGATCAGTAGAAAAATTCTTATTTTCAGATTATGTTGTCAAGAATATGTATAGCCACAGAACTAAATACCATAAATGTTTTTAATATAAATGATTTCCACAGAATTAATATTAGATTGTAAAGGTTTTCTCTGTTACCAGTCATAATACTTCTTCAGAAAGAAAGAAATAAAGAAGGAAAAGTCCAGTGCTAAGATGCATGCATTTTAAGTATAAATTCAAACGCCACCCCTTCAATAAAGTATTACTTTTTTTTTTTCATCCTCATCCAAGGTTATTTTTCCATTGATTTTTAGAGAGAGTGGAAGAGAGGGGGAACAAACAGAGAGAGAGAAACATTGATGTGAGAGAGACACATCAATTGGTTGCCTCCTGCACTTGCCCCGGCCAGGGCTAGGGATTGAGTCTGCAACCGACATATGTTCTTTTGACTAGAATCAAACCTGGGACCTTTCAGTCCACAGCCTGACACTCTATGCACTGAGCCAAACCAGCTAGTGCTAAAGCACTACTTTTCTACACAGCTCAGCCATAAATGGTAGCTATTATCATATGCCCGCTGCATCCCATACATACCTCTAAACAATAACATCACCTTACACTCCTTCACACACCCATCTTCCTTCCTTCCTTCCTTCCCTTTTACCTCAAATTGTGAGTTTCTTGATGGCAGAGATTGTCTTTTCATCTTTGAATCTGCAGAAGCTGACATAAAGCTGGCTACCAATAAATGCTATTGAATGAATAAATGAATTAGGAGAGCCCTCTGTAACCATGGGTGTGTAGTTATGGTTGGCAAATGACCACTGAGTTTTCAGAAATAACCTTTTAATATTTCTAAATTTTTTTTATTGATTTTAGAGAGAGAGGAAGGGAGGGAGAGAGAGATAGAAACATCAACAATGAGAGAGAATCATTGACCAGTTATCTCTTGCACATCCCCACCCAGGCATGTGCCCTGACTGGGAATCACACTTCAAACTCTGAGCCACACCAGCTGAGCACCTTTTAATATTTTTGAGTGATTATTTAAGATAACTTTCTTTTTCTTTACTTTAGGAGATTTTAACTTTCAAACTATACAAATTTTATCATTTTACATAGACAATATAGAGGAAATTATCACTGAGTTTTGACCAACAGAAAGTGAATTGTTTTCTACCAAACCTAGACAAATTTGTAATATATTTTTAAAATAGATATAGTTATGACTTCTTATAACTCGTCTTAGGAATAGCTCTCTGCCAATGGGGATTGCCCAGGGTGAGAATGGCTAGGGGCTGCGGGTGTGTGTGTGTGTGTGTGTGTGTGCGTGTGTGTGGTCAATTGGGGAAAAGGGAGACATATGTAAAACTTTAGACAATAAATAAAGAAACAAACTAACTAAAAAAAAAAAAAAGGGGAATAACTCTCTGCCCTGACCAGGTAGCTCAATTGGTTAGAGCATCATCCTAATAAGCCACGTTTGTAGGTTTAATCCCCTTGAGGGCACATAAACAAATCAACCAATGGCCCTGGCCAGTATGGTTCAGTTAGTCAAAGCATTGTTCCATGTGCCAAAAGGTTGCTGGTTTGATTCCCAGACAGGACACATAGCTGAGTTGCAGGCTGGATTCCTGGTAGGGGTGCATACAGGAGAAACAACAGATTGATATTTTGCTCTCTCTCTCCCTCTCCCTTCCTCTCTCTGCAAAAATCAATACAAAATCTTTTTAAAAAATCAACTAATGAATTCATAAATAAGTAGAACAACAAATTAATGTTTCTCTCTCTCTAATCAATAAATAAATTTTTAAAAAAGAATAGCTTTCTTACTCAAAACAAAAGAAACAAATATCCAGATTTTGAAAATGAACAAAGGATTTGAATAGACATTTCTCCAAAGAAGAGCTACAAATATATGCATATGAAAAGATGTTTAACATCATTGGTTATTACAGAAGTGTCCATCACCTCATATTCATTAGGATGGCCAATATAAAAAATAAATAAAAATAGCTACCTTTAGTGAAGATGTGGAGAAACTGGAATCACTGTTGATAGGAATGTAAAAAGGGTGCAGCTACTATGGAAAACCTAGCATGAAGGTTTCTCAAGAAATTAAACATACAATAGTTTTTTGGTCTAGCAATCCCACTTCTGGGAATATATCCAAAAGAAGGTCTTACCTAAAATATATCTCTTTTAGGTCTTGCATACTATATTCATTGTGGCATTATTCACAATAGTTCAGAGATGGAAGCCATCCAAATGTCCACTAACAGATGAATGAATAAAAAAAGTTGGTACATATGTACAATGGAATATTATTTAACCTTAAAAAAGGAGGAAATCCTGTCTCATGCTACAACACGAACACACCTTGAGGATCTTGTGCTTAGTGAAATAAGAAACAAAAACACTCTATGTTTGGTACCTAGAGTAGTCCAACAGAAAGGAGCATGGTGGCTTTCAGGGGCTAGGGAGAGGGGGAAATGGAGAATTGTTTAATAGGTATAGTTTCCGTTTTATAAGATGAAAAAGTTAGCTCTGTGGCACAGCAAAATGAAAATCGTTAACACTACTGAACTGTACACCTAAAAGTGATTAAGATGGTACACTTTATTATATGCTTTTTACCATAATTTAAACTGAAATTAAAATTATAAAAAAGAATAGCACCTCACATAACACTCTCCATCATCAATAATATATGCTTGCACATTGACATGAGCCAGTAGGTTTTTAATAAATGTTTCTAATACTGATGGTCATGATGAAAAAAATAGGAGAACAATTTTTTTCTGATTTCTATCACCTAGTCATAAAGACTTAAGTAATTAAAAGTTAATCGTAGTGTGACTATTTTGTTGAAGAATGAAACTTACTACCAAATACTGAAAACCTCTGGTAAGACTTATGCAAAATAGAAACAAATGGAGCAAATGTTATGATAATTACTGACATATTTATTGATGAATATAGATATCAAGTATTTGGGTTTTAATGAAGTGGGCATAATTTTTGCCTTTTTTATTATGTTGTACTCATATTTTTTGTGATGTTACATGGTATGTGGCTTATGGGATTAAAATTTATATCTTTTTTAAAAAGCATAACTATTCAAAAGGTAAAGTTAAAACAAGACCCAGCAAAAACTCAACATTAAAAAAGTTGACATTGTTCACTGGTAAAAGAAAATTAAAGCTAAAACATCCTTCTTGCTTTATCTACTTCCTATTTCCTGTGTTCAGGTTTTCCATATAATTTAATGCATGCAGGAAAACTTTCTCAAAACTTCCTCTGTTGCCTTTTCAGCCACTATGGCTCAGTGTCACACCCCAAGAAGGGCGCACCTCTTTAACCCTTGCAACTCTTGAATCAAACACACCCTTATTAAATGTGCTTTCCCCATAACAGTCAGTATCTGTCATTCAGCTCGGCCTCTGGGAGGGAACAGCAGGCTGGAGAGGGAGCTGGTGAGAGTTAAACTGGGTAGGCTGGAAGGAGGAAGACTAGACGGGGCTATTTTGAGAAGTCAGAAGATTGATATTGGTAATGCCTGACCAGCTACATTTTTCTTCTCATTATCTTTTGGTGGTTCTCTAGAAAGCAAAAAAGAAGCAACATCATGGTAAGAAACTAACTGAACTTTTGTTATCTCTTCATTGACTAAGACTTCCTTTTGAACTTATGTTGTATTATTAATGACATCAATTAACTTCACAATGTGTTTATTGTCCAGAGCTGGCATATTCTCTGGGCTTAAAAATTGTTAACAATAGTGAGTAGAAGGAATATAATGGGAGGCTGAGTACCCTGAGGAACTTTGGCTTGAAGTAGAAGTGAAAATGCCTAGTATGTGATCTTCAAAATATTGCCGGCAATCTTTGACAAGCTATATTTGAGTTAATATATTTGAGTTAGTTCCACCGCCCAGCCTTACACTGTCAGTTCTATAGACCTGTTGTAGAGTGTGCTATAAAGAATTCAGTTAATCCTCTCCTTCCTCCCCCACTTCAGTTAAAAAAAAAAATCTTTTCTCCCCGCCTCTTTTCTGTAAGTCAAGGGCAAACTGATGTCCAGCCCCTTGGAATACACTCCTTGGGAAGCATTGTATTGAGAGTAAGGAATGATCTTTATTTGTCTTCATGGTAAGAGAACGTAGAACTGTGTTACACATTATTTTAAAATGTAGGTTGTCTTTCAAATGTGTTCTCCAGTGGGCGTTGTCCCCATAACAAGTTATTATGTATTGCACATACTTTCCCCAAACGAGGTTTTATTAGGACACAGAGATTTATGGGCCTCAGCTTCTTACAACCCCATCATTCAATAAGTGCTATGGCTTAAAATAAGTTATGAGAATAAAGCAATCTTGTAAACTTTTAAGAAAAATGGGTTTATGTAAGATCTATTAAATGTTGCTCACTAGTTTGATCATAGAGGCATAAATATAAAACCCCAAATATGTGTTGGGCATTACTACCACCATATTCTTTCCTTGACATTTTAGTCACAATGGCTTCATAATTACACTGTCAAACAGTCTTTACACTAAGAGATGAGCTCCTGATCTTCACAGATTTAACACCTTGTGGTTTTATAAGAAATGCCTTTTTTAAATGATTTGGCACCCTAGCCGGTTTGGCTCAGTGGATAGAGCATCAGCCGGGGGACTGAAGAGTGCTGGGTTCGATTCCAGTTAAGGAGACCTACCTCTGTTGAAGGCTCGATCTGATCCCCAGCCCTGACTGGGGCACATGTGGGAGGCAACCAATTGATTTGTCTCTATTACATCAATGTTTCTCTCTCTCTCTCTCTGGGAAAATAACCTTGGGTGAGGACTAACAAAAACAAAACAAAACAAAAAATTAATAAGTAAAATAAAACTAAAACGATTTAGCAAATTTTTAAAAAGTAAACACCTAGGTTTAAGAGCATCTTGACTATGAACCTCCAAAAAGCATTTTAAGTGTAATAAGTGAATTTTATGACATTTTGGTCAGTCATTTTTTAAGGCTTAGTTATAAATATCTAAGAAATGTACTACACAGATTAATTGAGCTGTAGCTTACATCCATTGATAAGCAATCCGGATGGGGGTAGAGCTGCAAGGAGGAGCTATATTGGCCGGGCTGATAATTTTGAAGATTGTTTCTCCCTTAATTTCCCTGCAATATGAAATAAAGGTGCATGGGAAGCACTGCAGGTACTAGTAGTGGCCAGTGAGACTGACATTTTCATTTTCATTCAAGTGTGGAAGTGGGCAGGAACCTGCTGCCTGTGTCTCCAGGCAAAACAGAACTAGGGCAGCGTTCAACCTGGATACACAGGCTTGTCCACCTCAAGCCTGTACAGGAATAGTGTTTGCAAAATGCAATCCAAACCTGCAAGCTGAGGCAGAGAGGAAGCATCCGGGCTCACGCTGCCTGCCAGGAACAGAGTGGTGAGAGGTGATGAAATGTTTTACTTTGCAAATCTGAGGGAGCAGAAACTTTCTCACAGATTCCCAATTCCCCCAGGACAATCTAGTGGAGGAGTGAAGAACTGGATTCAATTCCATAGGGGGAAATCAAATGGATTTTCCTGAGGGCAGAAAGCAGGGGAGTGAGAGGGCCAGAAGACCCAGGGAGTGGAGAAAAATATTCAACACTGAATGAAAACCCGTAATGGATAGGCCCCGTGAGCCGAAGATGAATTTCTCCCCAGCTTGATAGTTCCAGTGCTGTTCTCTGGGCTCCTCTGGAGCTGCCCCTCCCAGCCCTACTTCTTGGTTTCCACTGTCCATTTCCCATCCTTGTACCTCTCCTCCTCCACCACCCCCACCAAAAGGACCAGAGCAGGAAACAGGAGAGCAATGTGCATGACTTTAGGCATATCACTTAAATTATTTCTTACTGGCAGTTTTATCAAATGTGAGATAAGTATGACAGTTACCACCTTTCAGGACTGTGATGGGGTCCCTGGCTCATAGTAGCTTCTTAAGAATTGTTGGCTGAGCCCAGTCAGTATGGCTTAGTGGTTGAGTGTCAGCCTATGAACCAGAAGGTCATGGTTCGATTCCCAGTCAGGGCACATGCGTGGGTTGTGGGTTTATTCCCTGTAGAGGGCATGCAGGAGGCAGCTAATCAGTGATTTTCTCTCATCATTGATGATTCTATCTCTCTCTCCCTTCCTTTCTAAAATCAATAAAAATATAATTTTTTAAAAAAGAATTATTAGCCAAAACCGGTTTGGCTCAGAGGATAGAGCGTCGGCCTGCGGACTGAAAGGTCCCAGGTTCGATTCCGGTCAAGGGCATGTACCTTGGTTGCGGGCACATCCCCAGTAGGAGGCATGCAGGAGGCAGCTGATCGATGTCTCTCTCTCATCGATGTTTCTAACTCTCTATTCTTCTCCCTTCATCTCTGTAAAAAATCAATAAAATATATTTTTAAAAAAACAACAGAATTATTAGCTGAAATAAATCACAGAAGAGTAAAAATAAAAGGGCATGTCCCGGTTTATAAATAAAATACCCAGAGTTTTTTAAAATGCCAATAAATATATAAAACATGTTTGATGCCATTAAAACACAAAGAAATGCTTTATTGTAAAATGTAGTATGCATCAGAAAAGTGTATGAAATATAAATATAAGATGTAATGAATATTTATAAAGCAAGCACTGGTATAATTAGGCACAAGTCAAGAAATAGCATCTCTTGAGGTCTCTTTTTGATCACCCCTGCCACTCCTTCCTCATCACCAGGACCAGTACTAGGAATGAGCACTCGCCTTAGAAGCAAAGATTAAGAGGTGCCAAAAACCTCAGTAATCAAGATAATTAATCAATATTTTATTAAAATATTTTTAAAAAGAAAAGTTAATGGGAAAAACCCACGATGGATAAAATATAAAAAATGTAAAGACAGGCTCTACCCCACCAGGGAGAACCACTAAGAATATATCCCAAGACAATACAAACTAGTTTTCCTGTCTTTGAATTTCATATAAATGGAATTATATATTTATGTACTCATTTTTGTGTGCATTCTTTTGATCAACATTATGTTCATAAAATTCATCTGTCAATAGTGTGCAACTGAAGTTCATTCATTTCTATTTATGTGTTCTATTTTATAAATGCACTACAGTTAACTTATTTATTTGTTGATGGGATCTAGGTCTGTTTCTTGTCAGAGGCTATTATAAGCAGCACTGCTATGAACATTCTTGTGCATATGTACTGAGACAATGTTTATGAGCTTCTGGAGGGCATCGATCCTCAAAGTGAGGCCTGGGAACCCTTGGGGCTTCCTGAGATCTTTCAGAGGTGTCCATATGTCAAAACTACTTTCATAATCATGCTGAGCTGCTATTAGCCTTTCCTGCTCATGCTCTCACAAGTGTGCAGTGGAGAACAAGAGGCAACATGACATTCTGATGGTTAATAGAATGTCTCCTGAGTAGTGCTGAACTTTAAACATTGCACAGTTTTAATGTCTAACCTGATAAGTATTGGTAGATATAGCCTACATAAACAAAGGCTCTTGAGGTCCTTAATTTTTAGGAGTGTCAAGGGGTCCTGAAATTAAACTTTTGAGAACTAGTGCTCTAGGGATTACACTGAGAGGAATTGCTTGCTCATAGAATATGCATGTGTTTTCCAAAGTAGTGGTGCCAATTTATATTCTGATCACAGTTTCTATTGCTTCACATCCTATTATTGGTCTTTTTAACTATTTTCCAATATGGTAGGTGTGTAAAGATATTTCATTATGGTTTTCCTTTTCTTCCCAACCCCCCTTTTTTATTGATTTTAGAGAGAGGAGAAAGAGAGAGAGAGAGAGAGAGAGAGAGAGAGAGAGAGAGAGAAATCCATGAGAGAAACATCGATTGACTACCTTCTGCACACTCACCACTGGGGATGAACTCCACAACCTGTGACCTCTTGGTGCATGAGTTGATGCTCAACTACTGAGCCACCCAGCTGGGCAATGGTTTTTCTTTTCATTTTTTGATTACTAATTAGGAATGTATCCTATGCAAATAGGAATATGTGTAGAGGTAAGCTACAGATACCTTCTCTGCAGTCTGCAATGTATTGAAAATAACATAAATGAGCCTTAGCTGCTTTGGCTCAGTAGATAGAGCATTGGCCTGAGGACTGAAGGGTCTCAGGTTCAGCTACAGTCAAGGGCACATGTCCAGGTTGCGGGCTCAATCTCCAGTGTGTGGGGCGTGTAGGAGGCAGCCAATCAATGACTGTCTCTCATCATTGATGTTTCTATCTCTTTCCCTCTCCCTTCCACTCTGAAATCAATAAATATATATTAGAAAAAAAATGAAAATAACATAAATGAACACCTGTAGGCATTGTACTATGTTGACATAATGGAATTCATTGTAACCATTAAAAATACTATTATAGATATGTATTTATTGGCATGACTTCAGCAAAAGAACAATATACCAAACAGCATATACAAAATGATATTATATAATCTTCCAAAAAGAGCAAAAAAGAAAAAACATAGTAATATTGGTGTTTGGGGATGGATACATAAAGGATAATTTATATTTTCTTTATTATATTGGTTTATATATTCTGACTTTCCAGTATGAATATATATTTCTTTTATTTTCCTTTAAGCTCTCCTTTTCCATTCCCTATCTCTTCCTGAGATACTGTGCTAGGTGTTTGAAAAACATCTCATTTTGTTACTGGAAAGGGGACCTGACCCTCCGCACGTCTGCCCAGAGCTGGCCCACTAGTGTGTGGGTTCTTGACTTCATGCAGGAAAAATTTCACAACACAAGTCCAGGTGAATTTTGGAGCACACTTTTTTCAAGGTTGGGACAGTGCCCTACTTGGTTTGGCTCAATGGATAGAGCATCAGCCTGCGGACTGAAGGGTCCCGGGTTCGATTCCAGTCAAGGGCACATGCCCAGGTTTTAGGCTTGATCCCCAGTACAGGGTGTGCAGGAGGCAGCCGATTAATGATTCTCTCTCATCACTGATGTTTCTATCTCTCTCTCTCCCTTCCTTTCTGAAATCAATAAAAAAATATATTTAAGGAAAAAAAAGTGGAGGGAAGATGGTGACAGGCAGGAAGGTAGCGAGGGAGAGAGTGAGGAGCCCATAGAGGAGAGTGTAGACATGTGTGGTGTGCGTGTGTGTATGAGCTAGGGACAGTTAGATTCTGCAGGTCTTCCGAGGGGCTGCCAAACCGGTCAGTCTTAGATGGCGGAGCCCCGCTCATGTAGCAGACAGTCCTGGGCAGCCAGTGCAGGCAGGGAGACCACACCATTTTGAGAAACAGAGCCGCTTGAGACTAGGATCCTGCCCTCAGCAACACCCAGTCGCATCTCGTAAGCAAACCAGGACCCTGCAGCCACTGTGGACAGAGAACTGCAACCACAGCTTCCGACCAACAGACAGCAAGAATCCAGACTTCCCGGCAGCAGATTTCTGTAAGTCAAAGAGCCTATCCTCCTCCCTGCAGGCTCATGGATAGCGCCATAGTAACTGATAGACCCGCCCCTCTCTCCAGCTGCAGCAGCCCTAAGGGAAGTTGAGCTTGAGAGCATTCTCACCAGCCACTCCCCTATGGGAATTTCAGCTGGAGAACACCCGCATGGGCCACAGCTCCCCTATGGGAATTAGAGCCTGAGAGCGCACACATGGGCTGCAGCAGCGCTGCTACTGGAATTTGAGAGACTGGAATCTGCTCCCTGAAACACAATCGGGCAACCATATCAGAAGCACATGCAGGGCGGCAGTGCCACCTGACTTGGATTCTGGGCAAGTGCACACAGAAGTCAGTTTTCTTGAGCACAGGCATGCCACAGAGCTGTTGTACAACCCACTCCCCTGCTGACCGGGACCCAGATTCTCCCAGCAAGAGGCAGCTCTGAACACCACTGACTTGACTCTGTTTCTTACCATGGGCGCCTGGGATCCCTGACTCACAGCACATTCACACTGAGAGCCAGAGACTCCAATTCTTGGTGCATGCGCACACGGGGACCCTGATTCTCAGCGAGAAGCTGCATGAGGCAACAGTCTCTGATCCTCAATTCTTGGTGCAGACACAGGAAAACTCTGACTCCTGGAACATGCTAGGGGACTCATTTCAGCACACGCCAACAGTGCAGTGCAGATGAGATCCCTGATTCTAGGTGTGCACATGAGTCTACACTGAACGCTGGTGACACTGACCCTGGGAAAGCCTGGTTCCCACCAACCCACGGCAGCCACACGTCCTAGTGTCAGAACACTTCAGTAACACTCGGGTGGTGTGAAGTCCCCACGGGATAGGGCCCATGTCCATGCAACTCGAAGTTTGAACCTTCTGATAATAGTCAGAATGGGGAGACCAGACAATTCCCAGAGGAAAGAAAATGAGGAGTCACCAAGAAAGGAAATTAGTGAAATTGAAGCATGCAACATGACTGAAAAAGAATCTGAATAATGGTCATAGAATTTATAGGTCAGATGGATGAGAAAATCAACAACCTGTGCAAGAATCAGGAAGAAATGAAAAGTGATACAGTTATAATCAAAAACACTATGGAAAATTTCAACAGTAGTCTAGAAGAAGAAGAGGACCGAATTAGTGAGTTAGATCAGGTACAGAAACAAGCTCAATCTGAACAGCAATAGGAGAAAAAAATGAAAAAGCAGGATGAAAGCCTAAGGGATCTTTAGGACAACATGAAACAAAGTAATATCTGTATAATAAATAGGGTTGGCAGAAGGACAAGAAGAGCAGCAAGGATTAGAAAATCTATTTGAAGAAATAATGACAGAAAACTTCCTGGATATAGGGAAGAAAAAAGTTATACAAGTACAGAGAGTCCCAAGCAGGATCAACCTCAAAAGACCCACACCAAGACACGTCATAATTTCAATGGCAAATATCAACGACAAAGAGAGAATCTGAAAGGCTGCAAGAGAGAGACAGAGAGTTACCTACAAAGGAACCCCCATCAGATTATCAAATGATTTCTCAACAGAAGCACATCAAGCTAGAATGGAATGGAAGAGGTATACAAAGTGTTGCAAAACAGAGGACTGAATCCAAGAATACTCTATCCAACAAGACTATCAATCAAAATTGAAGGAGAAATCAGGAGCTTCAGAGACAAAAAAAGGCTAAGGGAGTTTATCACCACCAAATCAGCAATGCAAGAAATGCTAAAGGAAATACTGTAAAAAGAAGAAATAAACGGGTAAGAAGGAACACAAACACAAAAATAGATATGACTACAAACAAGTACCTTTCAGTAATAGCGTTAAATGTAAATGGACTAAATGCTCCAATCAAAAGACATAGAGTGGCTGAATGGATAAAAAAAACCACAATCCATAGATATGCTGTCTACAAGAGACCCACCTCAAAACAAGAGACTCACACAAATTGAAAGTGAAGGGATGGAAAAATATCTTTCAGACAAATGGAAATGAAAAAAAAAAAGCTGGGGTAGCAATACTTATATCTGACAAAATAGACCTCAAAGCAAATACCATAACAAGAGGTAAGGAAGGCCACTTCATAATACTAAAGGGATCAATACAACAAGAGGATATAACCCTGATAAACATATATGCATCCAATGCAGAAGCACCCAAATACATAAAAAATCTCCTGGAAAACATCAAGGGAGAGATCAACAATAATACAATCATAGTAGGGGACTTTAATATACCACTGACATTACTGGATAAATCCTCTAGACAAAAAAACAACAAAGACACAGCAATCCTAAGTGACTCACTAGATCAGATAGACTTAGTTGACATCTTCAGAACATTTCACCCTAAAGCCATGAAATATACATTCTTCTATAGTACACATGGGACATTTTAAAAAATAGACCACCTATTGGGTCACAAATGAAGTCTCTCCAAATCCAAGAAGACTGAAATCATACCAAGCATCTTCTCAGACCACAATGTCATAAAATTAAAAATAAACTACAATAAAAACAATCCAAAAATCTCAAATACTTATGATATTAAATAATGACAGGGTTACCAAAGAGATAAAAGAAGAAATTAAAAGTGTCCTGGAAACAAATGACAACAAAAACACAACAATCCAAAATCTATGGGACACAATGAAAGCAGTCCTGAGAGGGAAGTTGATAGCTCTACAAGTCTACCTCAAAAAAAACCCACAAAAACAAACAAACAAACAAACAAACAAACAAGAAAAATGGTAGTAAATCATCTCACTCTACAACTCAAAGAATTAGAGAGAGAGTAGCAAGATAAGCCCAGAGTGAGCAGAAGGAAGAAGATAATAAAGATCAGAACAGAAATAAATGACAGAGAGACCAAAAAAACAATACAAAAGATCAAGAAACCAAGAGGTGGTTCTTTGAAAGGATAAACAAGATTAATGAACCTTTAGCCAGGCTTACCAAGAAGCAAAGAGAGAGGACTCAAATAATCAAAATCAGAAATGAGAGAGGCGAAATAACAACAGACCCCACAGAAATATAAAGGATTGTTAAAAAAAAAATACTATGAACAACTCTGCTCCAACAAACTAGACAACCTAGAGGAAATGGACATATTCCTAGAAAAATACAACCTTTCAAAACTCAATCAGGAAGATTCTAAAAATCTCAATAGGCTATTTCTTCCAATAACTATGGAAGAAATTGAAGCAGTCATTAAAAACCTCCCAGCAAACAAAAGCCAGATGGCTTCACAGGGGAGTTATACCAAACATTCAAGAAAGAACTAAAACCTATCCTCCTCAGACTATTCCAAAAAATTCAAGAGGAAGAAACACTTCCAAGCTCATTCTATGAAGCCAGCATCATCTAATACCAAAACCAGATAAAGACAACACAATGAAAGAGAATTATAGGCCAACATCCCTCATGAACATGGATACCAAAATCCTCAACAAAATTCTAGCCAAAATCCTCAACATTACATCAGAAAGATCATACACCATGACCAAATAGGATTTATCACAGGGATGCAAGGATAGTACCCTGTTTCCCCGAAAGTAAGACATCCCCCCAAAATAAGACCTACTTCCAGTTTTGCCTCTCACTGTAATATAAAGCACCTCCCCCCAAAATAAGACCTCCCCCAAACATAAGGTCTCCCCAGAATATAAGGCCACCAAAGCTACCGTAAGGCATCTGACTCCTGATTTAAAGAGACCTCGGGCGCACTGCCTGAACAGCTCCAATCAAAGGACTTGTGTGCATGAATATAAGCCTAACCAATGGATACAAACACCAGGGGGAAGAGGGCACAAGTGGGAAGGGGGGTTGGAGGGTTAATGGAGAGATGAGGACACATAAGTAATACCTTAATCAATAAAGACATTTTTTAAAAAAGCTGGGGACAGTGAAACAAGAAAAGACTGGGGAAATGAGCCTGGGTTGGTCTGCTTTGATGCACTAAGAAGTCAGAGAGAAGGGAGCATTGGGGACAGGATCAGTGGGTTTCCCAGAGATGAACTGCCGCTGCCCATTGCTGCTCTGATTGTAAGCCTCTGGGGTCCCTTAGAATTTAAGAGATGTAGAGTTTAGGAGATGGATGCCTATGGGGGAAAAAGGAGGGCTGGGGAGAGAGGCACAGGCGAGCTCCTGGGAGGGAAAGTCCACTCTGGGATCTTCGATTTTGAGGGATTTTAAAGGCTGGGCTTTTAGAGGAGTTCTTAGGGGAGGATCAGTAGAATATTCATCAGCTTTATGCTGATGCACCAAAATGAGATTTATTCTCTTAACGTCTTCTTTCCTCTGGTGTGGTTAGCAAATGGCACTAATTGGATTTCTGCTATCTGTCTCCTTTGGTAGATATAATCTATTTACTTTCTGGTTGGGGAGAAGTGCCAACCATTTACTTTTTAAAAATGTATCTTTATTGTTAAGAGTATTTTAAAAAGGTATTATGAACGTCGCATTTACTCTTAAGTGTCCTTGGTTTAGGGAAGACAGGGTTTACTAGGTGGCTGCAAACTGCTTGTTTAACTATCAGTCTTGGTGTCCTGTTTTGCTTGTCTGGCTTACTGGCCTGTCTCAATTTAAGCCTCAGAACAATCCAGAGGATGAGTAATTCAGAAACTGGATTCGGGGGGAATGACTTGAGAAGGCTAGAGGCAGGCCTTTCTTCCTGTCTGAGAATTGTTCACTGCGGACTTCAGAAGTCATTTATTGCCCTCAAGCCACTGGCTGTTATGCACACTGTTGTCTGCCTCTGACTTGTTCATGGGTGAGAGAATGAGGGATTTCTGGAAAATACGGTTGATGTGCCTGTTGTTACCATGAATTGGGAAAGGGTTAAGGACTACATTCTTGTCATCATGCAGCTAACATTTTGTAAGAAAAGACGAAGAAAAGTATACCAACAAATATGAAGTATAATGCAGGGAATGATAAGTGCTATGAAGATAAACGAGAATAAGGTTATAGAAAATGAAGTGCTATTTCACATAAGGTGATCCAAAGGGGCTCTGTCTACCCATTTATATATATGCTATATGTTATGATCTGGGGGAAAATATTTTTTTTAAAGGCAGACGTTTGCTTGTTTTCTTTATTCTAGTCATGACACATTAAAGGTGTGATCATAAGCAATGATGTGCCACTGATAGAACTTCTTTACAAATGGCATCTAATATGGCTATTTTCAGACTATTTTCATTTTCATCTCACCAACTGAGAATCATAAATTAATCAGTTATTTACTTAGCTTCTATAACTTCAACGTGAGCTATGAAACATCAGCAAACATCTAGCTGTTAATTATGCCAACAATCACTGTCTTAGGGCGCCTTGTGATTTTCCAACAATGTCTTCATGTATTATTTTATCTGAATTTCTCAATACCCTATGCCACTGAGGAATTTTTGAGAGGATAAATGTTTTGATCCCCATTTAGTAGTGTTCCTGTGCTCTCCTAGATAAAGCATGCACTCTGCTTCTTTGGAAATTATGAGTAGGTCAGTAATTCCAGAGAACTAGAAATTACAGAAAGCTGAGATATTTCTGGGAAGTATATATTAATTGGAGATAACGATTGTTCCATTTTCTTAAAATAAATTCACTATTTTCTGCCATACATTTTTTTGGGGGGGTTAATTCTCACCTGAGGATATTTTTCCATTGACTTTAGAGAGAGTGGAAGAGGGGGGAAAGACAGAAACATCAATGTGAGAGAAATACTTCAATTGATTGTAGGAGGAGCCCTTGGCTGGAATTGAACCCGGGACCCTTTGATTCACAGGCCAACACTCTATCCACTGAGCTAAACCGGATGAGGCTCCCTTCCTTTTTCCTTCTCGGGGGGGGGCGTGGAAAGGAGAGGGAGAGACAGAGAAGAACATTCATGTGAGAGAGACACATTGATTGGTTGGCTCCTGCACACACTTGGACAAAGGTCGGGGAACCTGCAACCAAGATACAAAGTTGACCTTGACCAGAATTAAACCCGAACCCTTCAGTCCATGGGCCAATGCTCTATCCACTGAGCCAAACCAGTTAGGGCCTGTCAAACATTTTTAATGGAATGTATTGGTGTTACATTGGTCAATAAAATTATACAGGTTTCAAGTGTACAGTTCTGCACATTGCATTGAGCACTCACCTTTGAAAGTCTTGTCTCCTTCCATCACCATTTATCTTCCTTCTTCCCTTTCCTATGTCCTGCTCCCCTTCCCCTCTGATAATCACCATACTGTTGTTTGTGTCCATGAGTTTGTTGGGTTTTTGCTTAATCCCTTCATCTGTTTCCCTTCTGACAGTTGTCAGTTTGTTCTTTCTATCTATGAGTTTGTTTCTATTTTGTTTATTTTGTTGTTAGAGTCCACATATAAGTATTTGTCTTTCTCTGACTAGCTTATATCACTGAGCATAAAGCCCTCTAGGCCCTTCTTGCTATCATAAAAGGTAAAATTTTCTTCTTTTTTATGGCCAAGTAGAATTCCATTGTGCAATTTGTATTTTTAATCCACTCATCTACTGATGGGCCTTGGCTATTGTAAATAATGCTGCAGTGAACATAGGGGTGCGTGTATTCTTTTGCATCAGTGTTTCAGGTTTCTTTGGATATATCCCAGAAATGAAATCACTGGGTCACAAGGCAGTTCAGTGTATAGAGCGTCGGCCTGCAGACTGGGGGGATCCTGGGTTCAATTCGGTCCGGGGCACATGCCTTGGTTGCGGGCACATCCCCGGTTGTGGGGTGTGCAGGAGGTGGCTGATCGATATTTCTGGCTCTCTATCTCTCACTCTTCCTCTCTGTAAAAATCAATAAAATATATTTAAAAAAAGAAAGAAAGGAAGGAAGGAAGGAAGAAAGAAAAAATTCCATACTGTTTTCCACAGTGTTTGCACCCATCTGCATTCCCACGAAAAGTGCCTAGCAGTTCCCTTTTCTCCACATCCTCGCCAACACTTGTCTTTTGTGGATTTATCAATAATAGCCATTCTGACAGGTGTGAGGTGATATCTCATTGTGGTTTTAATTTGCATTTCTCAGATGATTAGTGACTTTGAGCATCTTTTTATATGTCTATTGGCCACTTGTGTTCTTTGAAGAAGTGTCTATTCAGGTCCTTTGCAAATAAAGGACCTATAAATTTCAAATTACTATATCTCCTCTTAGTTACACATAAAAAAGAAAATATTCACCAAATTAGGATTATGAATCTCCACTGTAAAGCACATTAATTCAATTAATAGCTTTAATATCATTGATACCTTTGTGAGGAGAAGAAAATGCTTGAGAAACTGTTCAATTTACATATAGGGAAACATTCTGCATTACTATCACCCTTAATTAGACAGACTGTCAATATTAGTTTCCAGTACAGGAAACAGCACACTTAACCTGGGTTACTGAGGAAGGTAATGAGGGTTGTTGACAAGTGTGCCGGGTTTTAAGGAAAACGAGAAGTGGAAGAAGCTTACACTTCAGGGTTCTTTGCTCACACAGCCTCTTCCAAGGCTCTGCCCCTAAGTCTGTCATCCAGTATTTTGTGTCCTTGTTCTTAAAGAGAGCTCTCAAAATTATTTATGCTTCACGCACCACAAAACCTGGTTCTGCCGCAAGCAAAGGACAGGGAAGCAACTCCCTGGCCAGCACCCTCTCCATCCACGGTCTGACGGGGCAAGCGGAAGAAGCAATTACTGGAACCTGGAGAGAGAAGTGTAACTGCAGAGGAGGGCTGCCTGGCAGACACGATAGTAAACCAGCTGCACCCAACTCAGAGCCTCAGGACAGAGAGAGGAGGGGAAAACCCACTTCAACCTCACTCGTCTCCCTTCAGTTCTGCCAATGCCTTCCACTGGCTGAACCAAACCAAAGCCAAAGGGTAAGGGGGTCAGTTTCTCTAGCTCATTATGGTCAAAAGCTTGGGTCCCAGAAATAAGGGTGAGGAAACAGAAATACTATCCGGCACACACTGCTTTCAGAGTTCACGGCTTCTAAAGACAGCACTCCACAATAAGTGACAGAGAGCGCCTCTGCCGTACTCTGTCACATCTATTGTTATATGGCAAGGCCTGGGAGTGATCACCCATAGGGGTGTAATATACTCTGTGCCGTCGGCATGTTCATGGTAGTGGCACATAAATCATATTCTAATAAGTAAAATCTTGTTTTTCTCATGTATAATTTCAAATGAGAGCCAACTTTTAGAAACTGAGCAAACTTTGAAAAAGCCTGACTTTTACCTTAGGAAAATAATTTGGGCCATAGTTTGCCTCTTTAAGGTAAGGAGAAAATGCTGGTATAAAGCAGACTCTCCATAGTTATGAATGGAATGAATGAATAAATAATCCTACAATTCAAACATTCTGTGATCTTATCTTCCTTTCTGATTGACCAAATGTCGGTGGCTTTAAACAGTCAGATTTCGCTCTGTTTCTATCAAACAATAAATGACTGAAAGACAGATTTACCTGGAACTGGGAATCTATTTTTTAAAGGAAACCCTTTACTTTTACATTAAACCGTCTGTAAAGGCGGAAGATACTTTTGGAATAATGAACATGTAATTATTTTATAAATGTTGGTTTTCATATTCAATAATGCCTCTCAGGACACTGTTAAACCTAAAAGTTAAAAACCCCAGTCTGTCACTGTTCTTTGACCCAGTGGTATCCTGTGATTTTATGTGACGGGATATGATTGTCGTTCAGCTTGATGTGGAAGCACTGGAAAAACAAACAAACATATTGAGGTTGTAAGTAGGGAAGTATGTGTCACCTGAAGTTGAAAGGACAGAGAAGAGATTAAAACAAAACAAAACAAAAAACAAAGAAAGCAATAGTGAGGGTCAGAGAGAGGGCAGGGGCCATTGGAATGCTGAGCAATATTAGACACAGCAGAGGGGCAACTGGGGAGCAGTGACAATGGAGCTCTAGTGTAGGGTGTTATTGGTTCCATGAGAAATTGTACTGCAGATCAAAAATGTTTGAATGTAGAAATTTCATATTTATTTGCATAGAGCTCTTACTACTAAATAGTGTTTTGGCTTGTGCAAGCCTTAGTCTGCACTCACTGTAGCAGTCCTGGAAGAAAACACTATTACAGCACAAATGGAGTAACAGAGGTCTACAGTTCTACCTCCAGAATCATTAAGAAGCTGTTAAATTATATTTAGTATACTCTAGGAGAGGGAACTGTGTAACACATAAGAGGAAAATGTTTATTTAGAAAGTTAAAATGTTCCCGTGTTTAATAGGGTCACGTTAATATTTACATGAATATTTCTTCTTTTGCATAGTGTGTGTGTTGTATATATTTAGAGTGGGCCATCTATATTAGCACAAAAAATACCAAAAAGAAAAAACACAAAATTGAGAGATGAGAAGGAGAGTGAATAGATATAAATGCCTTTTGGGTCCCTGATACTACAGATCCAAATTTAACAGAGGATCTAGGGGTCTCTGATGCAGTATCCTCTGTTAATTTTTTTTTTAACCCTCACCTGAGGATATGTTTTAATTTTTATTTATTTTTAGAGAGAGCAAGTGAGGAAGGGGGAGAGAGAGAGAGAGAGAGAGAGATGATCAGCTGCCTTCTATACATGCCCCAATTGAGGAATTGAACCCACAATCTAGGTGTGTGCCCTGACCAGGATCTGAACCTACTATCTTTATTTTTTTAAATATGTTTTTATTTATTTCAGAGAGAGGAAAGAAGAGAGAGAGAAATCTATCAATAATGAAAGAGACTCATCAATTGGCTGTCTCCTGAACATCTTCTACTAGGGACCAAGCCCACAGCCTTGGCATATGCCCTGACCAAGAATTGAACCATGACCTCCTGGTTCATGGGTCAATGCTCAACCACTGATCTACACCAGCTTGGTTTAATCTTCAACCTTTTTGGTATAAGGGATCATGCTCCCATCAACTGAGCCACCCAATCAGACTAGATCCTCTGTTAGATTTAACTTCATCTGTCTGGGGGTTCTGATAATAAGATGATATTCTACTGTATACTTACCATGGGAAAATGTTATTTTAATTAATTAATTTATTTGTTTATTTATTTATTGAATGTTTATAGTTGAGAGAATTACATATGTCTCCCTTTTTCCCCTATTGCCCCCTCTACTCATATCCCACCTATCCCAGGCCTAGACTACCCTATTTATTGTCTGTGTCCATAGGTAATGCATCTATGCATATAAGTTATTTGGTTAATTTCTCCCCCCACCCCCACTTCCTTCTGAGATTCATCAGTATGTTCCATGTTTCCATGCCTCTGGTTCTATTTTATTCAAGAGTTTAGTTTGTTCACTAGATTCCTTGTTTATTTTGATTTTTAGATTCAATTGTTGATAGATATTTATTGCCAGTTTATTGTCCATATTTTTTAATCTTGGTTTGATGGTGATGGATTCCTTTTTTCTTGTCTGTGAAACTCTTTATCTGACCTTCAATTCTAATGATAGCTTTGCTTGGTAGAGTCAACTTGGTTGTAGGTCCTTACTTTTCATCATTTTGAATATTTCTGGCCACTCCCTATGGCCTGCAAAGTTTCTATTGAGAAATCAGCTGATAGTCATATGGGCTTATCCTATAGGTAACTAACTGCTTTTCTCTTGCTGCATTTAAGATTCTCTCTTTGCCTTTAACCCTTGGCATTTTAATTATTATGTGTCTTGGTGTTAGTCTCTTTGGGTTCTTCTTGTTTGGGACTCTCTGCACTTCCTGGACTTGTAAGTCTATTTGTTTCATCAGATAGGAGAGGTTTTTCTATCATTCTTTCTTCTTTTTTTTTTTTTTGTCATTATTTCTTCAAATAGATTTTCAATGTCTTGCTTTCTCTCATCTCCTTCTGGCACCCCCATGATGCAAATAAAGGTATGCTTGAAGTTGTCACAGAGGCTCTTTATACTAACTTCATATTTTTGGATTCTTTTTGCTTCTCTGATTGGTATTTTTTGCTTCCTTGTGTTCCAAACCAGTTATTTGATTTTTATTGTCCTCTACTCTCCTGTTGAATTCCTATAAATTATTCTTCATTGCCATTGGTGCACCTTCATTTCTAACTGGTTCTTTTTTGTGTCGTTGATGCTTTCACTAAGTTCCTTGAAGTTACCACCAAGTTCCTTGAAGGCCAATTTGCTATGACTACAACAAAATAACTGCTGAGCTAGAGATGCCCCTATGGAGCAGGACATCCTTCAGTGAGGCTTTGGTGCTCACTGTGTCCACCTCTTAAGTGTGATGCTCATGGATGTTGTAGGCTGTAATCTGGCATGGTATGAAGCTGACCACTGGGTGCACTGGCTCTGGGGCCTCCCAAGAGGTACAAAGTCAGCTACTGCCTGTACCCTGACCGGGGCCACTTGGCATGAGCTACAGAGCGATCTGAAGATCCCTGCTACTTGTGTTGGGCTTAATAGTAGCCAGAAGAGGTCACACTGTGATCCAAGGTAGGCTGCCACCAGTGGCAGGCCTGGGACCATTTAACAAGCACACTGAGGCCAGTTGCTGCTTGTTTGAGAGATTTTAGGCAAGTCTGAAGCCTGAGTCAGGACAGATCATTCATATGGAAAAGCCACTGCAAATAACTTGGGTGAGGCTGAAAATTGGGTGGGGCAGGGTCTCAGGGCAGGGTGAACAGTGTGGGCAGGTTGATTAAGACTCAGATATGGCAACTGCTTGTTGGCATTGTGGAAGGGAGGTCTCGGCAAAGGACCAATGACCTCTACCAGCACTTTTGTCTGGGAGAAAGCTGCCCCCCATTCTTGCCCTGATGCCAGACAATTTAGTTCCTCCCCATATGTCCCTGGATCCTTTCAAGCTGCTGCCCTAGTGCTGGACCTCAGAGTGAGCGAGTTTAAGTAAGTTCATGAACTGGTCCTTCAAGAGGAGTGCCTGGGAGTCCAACAAACCTCAGTGACCCTGAGACACCATCCTCACTGGGTTTTACAGTCCAAAGTTACAGGGGCTTCTCTTCCTTGCACTGGAACCCTGGGCTGTGGGTATGGGGCTGGGACCCCTTGTTCCTCATGGGAACCTTTGCAGCCAAGATATCTCTCCCGTTTAAAAAAAATGTCAGAGATGAGTGCCAGGCCAGCTCATTCAGCACCTCTGCATCTCCTACTAGTTTCAATGTGGCTTCTTCTTTACTTCTCTGGTTGTAGGATTTCCACTCAGCCAGATTTCAGGTGGTTTTGAATGATGGTTGTTCTGTAGTTTAGTTGTAATTTTGATGTGGTTTTTGGAGGAGCCAGAGCTATGTTTATCCATGCCACCATCTTGGCCCTCATCCTCTCTGTGATTTTAATTTTAATTATAAAAGTCTTCAGCATGAATATTCTGAAAGTTGTAAGGACACAATGATGTCTCCTCATGAAAGTCTTTCTTGCTTTTTGTTTCTCTTTCTCACAGCTTTTTCTATCCAGCTTTGACTCTTTCTCTTTTTTTTCTCCTCCTACATCCCTACATTCTATCTTCGTTTTTCAGTTGAAAGTATTTCTTCTTATTATCAAACAGAATTTTCTAACCCTTGCTTTTACTTTTAAAAGTTGAATGGTGAAGCAACTTAGATCCCTATTTTTTTGAAGTCATACAACTAAAGCCATTTTTTAAAAAGCTATGTAGAAAAAAAAATGTCCTCACCAATATAAGCACACATACATATATGCTGTGAGTATTAACAAGTTAACATGCAATTATATTATTTGAAATAGTGTCCATTGGACTCATTCATTCTTCATCATGGCTGAACTGAAATTAAGGAGCTAAGATCTTTAAAAAATCAACAAAGTGAGGTCTTAAGGAATCACTTTTTTTTTTAAAGAGTTACGTCAATGACCACATTTTAGCAGAATGTACAGGTGAGTACATGTAGAAAGATCTTGATCTACTTTCTCAAGTCAGTTCGAAGTTTGTGTGCCAGCAGCTGCATCACCAGGCAGAATCTTCACTCAGCAAAACAGAGCTCTAAATTCTTGAGCACACTGTCTTGTGCAGAAAAAATTTCTATTCTATTTTTGTTTTGTTGAGACCTAACCATGTTTATAGTTATCTACAAGAGTGTTGGTAATTCCATTTTGGAAGACAGGATGGATGTTACTAATTCTTCAGTAACAGCAAATAATTCATGTCTAGCTCAAAGTCCCTGTGCTAGGTGTTGGGAATACAGACAGGACATAATTTCCTGCTCCTAAAGGGCTTATATTTCACTGGGCAATGAAAAGGTGGGAAATATATGAAAGACTTATTTTTAAACAATATGTTAGTTATATTTTCAAATAATATGCTCAACATATTTTTCTTTAACTTCCAAAAATGAATCCAGGAGTGGGAGTTGAAGGGATTGAGATGCAGTAAGCACAATAGTTTGCCTGTATGTGCAGACATTTTGCGATATTAACAATTTGGTAGCATATTAACAATTTATCTTTTATTTTCTGATTTTTTGCTCACCACTAATTAATGAGATAGCAAAGATCTCTGAAATTATCCTATCTAATAAAAGAGTAATATGGAAATTGACCATATCTCCACTACACCCACAAGCCATGCCCACTAGCCAATCAGGAGCAAGTATGCAAATTAATCCAACCAAGGTGGCTATGGCCACAGAGAGAGCTGGAGGGAGGCTTGGGTTGCCCCCAGCAATGGAGGAAGCCAAGTTTTCTGCACATGTTGGCTGGCCCAGGCCTCCACTTAAGGCAACAAAATTTCAATGGTTGCGGCCATGGAGTGATCAGAAGGCTTGGCTCTGCTCCAGGCTACAAAGTTTCAATTGTAGAAGATAAATAAATCACAGATATCAGGGCCTCTGCTTGGGTCACCGGGGGGCGTGGCCAGCCTGCAAACCACCACACACCCCAAGGGAACCCCTAGCCTGATCGGGGACACCCTTCAGTGCAAACCAGCTGGCCTCCAACCATGTACCAGGCCTCTATCCTATCTAATAAAAGAGTAATATGTAGATTGACCATCACTCCAACACACAAGATGACTACCTCCATGTAGTCAAAAGATCCTGACCCCATATGGACATAAGATGGCCACCACAAGATGGCCAGCAGGGGAGGGCAGTTGGGAGGGATCAGGACTGCAAGGGAGAGCAGTTGTGCACAATCAGGCCAGCATGGGAGAGCAGTTAGGGGTAACCAGACTTGCAGGGAAGGGCAGTTAGGGGCAAACAGGCTGGCAGGGGGTGCAGTTAGGCATCAATCAGGCTGGCAGGGGAGTGGTTAGGGGGTGATCAGGCTGGCAGGCAGAAGCGGTTAGGGGCAATCAGAAAGGCAGGCAGGTGAGCAGTTGGTAGCCAGCAGTCCTGGATTGTGAGAGGGATGTCCAACTGCCGATCCTACCTGGACCTCTAGTATATAATACACGTGGCAACTATTGATAACAGGTGCAGCTACATCAAGAGATTTGAGAATCACAGAACAGCACTGCAGCCTGGGCCTCTACACCCTGCCAGGAATATGATCTTGTCATAGACACTTACACATGTCCCCTAATGAGCCATATTTGATAGGAGCCAATAAGAACACTAAAATAGATCTCAGCATATTAAAATAGATCCCAGCTACAACCCATGGACCATTCTCAAAATAGTGCTGTGGTGGACTGCACTCATCTTAGCAGGACATGAGTAGCAGGAGGTTCTGTAGAGCGAGGTGGGCAGGCTTCCTTAAGGAACATGAGCAGAAAGTACACACATGGTAAAAAGCTAACTACAGAGGAAGTCTTGGCATTGCCTGCCTCTGCTATATTCTGAGAACCCTTAGGACTCTGCCCATCCCCAGAGGAGAACCTGGAGGAGCAAAAAGAAGACTGATTGGCCCTTGGGGCCTCCTTGGAAAACACTCCTTTTCCTAACAGATTATCGTCAAGATTCAGGGAGAAGGTGTTGGGTCCATGATCTCCCATGCTGGGTTTAGGACTCCAAGTGCAAAGGCTCCAACTTAAGGAGGGGCCTATTGCCACTCTCTGGACAACTCTCAGACCATCTGGGTTTTTCATTCTCTCATTCTTCTTCATTGAACACTGCAAAGAAATAATCCATGGGTGAAAAGAAGGGTGTTCCTCAAACATATAACTGTGGACTTTACCACGAAGGAATGGGATATTCTGAACACTGCTCAGAGCATCCTGTATAGAGATTTGATGCTGAGGGGTCCCTGTGAATGAGAGCCTAGCCTTTGAAATGACTTGAGCCATTGACTAAGAACTATGAAACACACACCTGAGCCAGGGGTGCACACTGGGTGGATTGTGTTTTTGCTCTTTGTTTGCCAGGGAAAAGTTTTATTTTCAAATCAAGTTTATTAAAATATAATTTATATACATAAATTGTACCCATTTAAAGTATACAGATTGATGAGTTTGGAAAGATATGTGCACATGTATCACCATCACCACAATCAAGTTAGAACATTACCATCACTCCCTAAAGTTCCTTGTGATACTTTCCAGTCATACCAGTACCCACCACCTTGCCCTCAAGCAAGCACTGATTTATTTTCCATAATTATAGATTAGTTTTGCTTTGTCTAGAACATCAAATAAATGGAACCATACAGTATTGTCAGGGCTGACCAGCAACCCCTGAACAAACGGATGAACAGATTACTCCGACACAGTTTCACTGTTGGGGAGAGGGCTAAGGGGCTTGCCTGGCTCAAGGGTCCAAGCAGCCTCAATTGCCTGCCTTGTTAGGCTTTTATTGGAAGTTTTATCTTTAGGTACAATCAGTAGGGTGAGTAATCTTGGGAGGACACATGTGTTTGTCTTCTGGGCAAGGGCATCCAGGGATTAAGCATAAAGATTCCAGTAAACACCCGGGGTCTACACCTGCACAGACTTGTTTGGAAAGGTCAAGGAATAATTAGGGGCACTGCCTTCAACACTCCCCTAAGTCTCCCCTAAGTCAGAATTCTGATTTACAGGGCAAGGTAGCCTTCTACACACTTCCCTTTTCTCAGAATGCCCTCCTTACACACTTCCCAAGCCAATGTCGTGTGCTCCCTAACATAGTATGCCACCTTTGAATCTGGCTTCTTTTATTTAGTTTAATGCTTCTTATATTTATCCATGTCATTACATGTTTCAGAAGTTCCATCCTTTTTATTGCTGAGTAGTATTCTGTTGTATGGATGTACCATAATTTACCCATTTACCAGTTGATAGACATATACGTTGTTTCCAGTTTTGACTCTTATGAATGAAGTTACTGTGAACATTCATGTGCAAACAAAACAAATTCTGCAATTCTAGCAAGTTCAATAGACAGAACAGATTGGCAGGTGATAAAGAGAGGAATCAAGTAGTTGATGAGCTGATTTCTGAAGAGCAACTGGTTTTAAAAAAAGCAGTTATAGCCAAAGTTGGTGAGGGTGAAGGGTGGGGGTGGGGGTGGGGAAGAGCCTGTAATGAGCAGGGAGGACTGCTGATCAGGCGTCTTTCAATTGCATGGGAAAATGGATTGCAAAATCAGCAGGACAGAATAATACATACACTTAGGAATTTTCTTTTGACTAGAATTGAGCCAATACTGGTAGACTCAAACTTTTCCTTGCTATTTCTTCAGGATATGTTTGAAGCTTGTCAGGACAAAGAACTCCATCTCCTGAGTTAGAAAGACAACTGGTTGTGGGACCTTGAGTAAGGATAAGTAACCTTGGCAATGAACATAAAAAGACTGCCTACCTTAAGGATTAGATGAGAATCTACATAAATTACTTAGCAAGTGTTTATTGACTAAGGAGTGCTCAGTAGACAAAAATTACAGTACTTAAAAATCATATAATACTGCTGACTTAAGTAGAATCCAAATATATTCCTTAGGAAGTTGAAATGTGTTAAATGTGTTTTCAATTACACGGTGAATCTTTTCTATATTATATATATAACAACTGAAGAATTGAATTATTAATAAAAATCTGGTTAGTTTTTTAAAATATATATTTTTATTGATTTCAGAGAGGAAGAGAGAGGGAGAAAGAGATAGAAACATCAGTGATGAGAGAGAATCATTGATCCACTGCCTTCTGCACAACTCCTACTGGGGATGGAGCCAGCAACCCAAACATGTGCCCTGACCTGGAATCCAACGGTGATCTCCTGGTTCATAGGTGGACGCTCAACCACTGAGCACACCACCCGGGCATGGGTAGATTTTTAGAAACACACCTTCTCGGTCAGGAAAGGTTCCAGTGGCCCATGCTGTCATGCAGCACTTGTCTAGTT
Organism: Lasiurus cinereus; assembly: GCA_011751065.1. Taxonomy (NCBI): domain Eukaryota; kingdom Metazoa; phylum Chordata; class Mammalia; order Chiroptera; family Vespertilionidae; genus Lasiurus; species Lasiurus cinereus. The sequence goes on along the minus strand of JAAGEH010000018.1, from coordinate 30,021,459 downwards.
CCAAAGCTCCCACCAGATGCTTCTCAAACCTGAAGAAGGAGGTTTGTCACTAAATCTGATTCATGATTTCAGCCCATGCGTGCCTTCCTCAGGAGCCCATTCTGGGTGTGTGTGGCCTGCAGTCTTTCTCAGAGGTGCCCACTGCACCTCCCCATCCTCTGAAAGGGTCCCTGTGATGGAGTGGAATGAGCAGGTGTGGATTTGAATATTGACTATATTGCTCCCCCTCACACACCTCTAGCTCACCCTTGAGGTCTCTTCCCTGACCAAGCCTCACTTTCCTTATTTTTACTGTGGACTAATCGTATCTCACTAGGCTGTTGCAGAAGTTCATGAGGTTGCAGTGCCAAGATCGATCAATGAAGGCTGTTGATTGTGTTAATTCCATGTTTTATCCTTCAGTCTTTCTTATTTCCAACCTCCCCTGGCTGCATATCAGTCAAATGAAAAGGAGCTTGCTTGAAAGAGTGATTCGGGAATCTCCCTGTAAACAGTCAATATTGTAAAAACTGTCCCTGAATGTTCACCTGCCAGGAAAGGGGCTGGAATTAGCTCCTGGGTTTGAAGTAGAAGAGGTCACTCTTAAGTTACTGGAGCCACATGTGGCCTTGGCTTCAGGGAGGTCGTTACCCAATACCGAGGGCTGGGCTTGCTGCTCTTGCTTCCCTCATTCTCCCTCCCCTTCCTGCCCTCTCCCCAGAGCTGGGAAAACCCTGGCTCCCCCCGGCGCCCATTGGTCGGTTAGCTTTTATTGATCTGGTCTGAGCGCTTTGCTGGCTTCTGGCGCGGCACCAGGTGCTGACCATTTTGCTCTAGAGATTATGTAAGAGGAGCAGGTTTTTCCTCTTCCTGGGACCCGGGCGCGTCGTCTCTAGCGGCGTGGGTCCCCCTCCTCTGGGTGGGACGGGTTCTGGGGCTCACCCCTTTGGGCGCCGGGTGCCCACTGTGGTGGTGAGGAAGCAGCCCCGGCGGAGGTCTGCTTGGGCAGAGAGCCGCGCGTTTCAGCCCATGCGCGCCTCCCAGGCCGGGCGGAGCGGAGGGGATGCGAAGGCGGTCACCCTCCTTCTTTGCCCTCCTTCCCCGTGTACTCTCCGTATGGACACCCCTAGGAACCTCCCACGGGGAAAAGCATCTCGGGTGGACTCCGAGGACTTTGGGTCTGTTGCTTGGGGGATCAGTGGCGTTTGAATGCCCGCGTTACTCCCATTGGAAGAACGCGGGCCCGCCCACTGCTGGTTTGGACAAGGGCGGGCTCAGGTGCTCGAATCGAATCGGTGTGTTGTGTGTGCGCGCGCGCGCGTTTAGGGTTCAAACTAGAAAACGGCACTACTGTTTTTCCTAGTCTTCCTTACTAAAAAAAGAAAGGGAGGTGTTTTTAAAAAAATCTGCTTTAAGATACCTTTTTTGTCTTTAATACTGCCCTTCAAGCATGGCTGTTTTGAAATTGCATCTTTATAGAGGAAGGAGGTAAAAGCAAAAGCTAAAGAGACCGGGAATGTTTTATTTTGTGTATGCGATTATTTGGACCTCCAGAATTTTCCTATGAAACACAAGAATAAAGTAGATTCTAAGGAGCACCAAACATATATGACATTCAAGAAAAACTTAAGCTTCAGTCGGTTTGGCTTAGTGGATAGAGCCTCGGGGTGAAGGGTCCTGGTTGGATTCCTGTCCAGGGCACATGCCAGGTTGTGGGCTCTATCCCTAGTGGGGGTCGTTCAGGAGGCAGCCAATCAATGATTCTCTCTCACCATTGATGTTTCTCTCCCTTTCTCTTCCTCTCTGAAATCAATTTAAAAAAAAGTATTGAAAAATAAGAAAAATTTGAAAAGTAAAATCAGTTTTTATTGGGATGAATTATAAAACTCATCTCTCATTTCCAGTTAGTAGGTCTGGTTTGTGATCATTTTGGCTTGTAGTTCGGTAATGTACTTACTACTAAAAAAGGGGGAAGAACAGATTTTCATATTTTTCTCTCCGCTATTCTGTTTTATTTTTTCAGTCCAGAGCACAACCACCAGAAGAGAACAAAAGGAAGCCAGTGTTGGGGAAACTTGGCAACCTGTTCGCCGCAGGAAGGAGAAGGAACACCAGAAACGGGTTAGAGAGTCCCACCAGCTCCAGCGCCAAGTCAGCCTCTCCCAGAAACGCAGCCCCTTCCCCGCTCCCGGAGCCAGAGGATGAGAAGAGCACGTCCCCCGGCAGCCCAGCAAGGCCGGCCGCCCGGTGCGGGGAGGGCCTCTCCCAGGAGCAGCCCCAGGAGCCTGAGGGCGAGCGCTCTGAGCCCTGTGTCCAGGTGGCCCCCCGGGACGCCCACCTGTCACCTTGCCTGAGCAGCCGTGCAGCGGCGGCTGGGCGACCGTGCCCGGGGAATGAATCACCTCAATTAGAACCTGTGCACTCAGAGGGAGAGCCCTTCCCAGATGCCACGGCCGCTGCCAAGCAGCTGCATTCCTCACTCGAGAATTCCCCCAGGCGAGAGAACGCACAGACGCTGGCCCGCAGTCCGGGGGAGGACGCTTTGCCCGGCGCTGCTGGCGCACCGGAGGCGGCCCTGGGTGCGGGGGGAGTTCCAGGGTCGCCCGCCGCGAGAGGACCCGGCGAGGCCGCTGCCGAAGGAGGAGGCTCCCTGGAGCGCCTGGAGGCGCGCATCCAGCCCGCGGAGGGCGCGTCTGCTCCGCCAGGTGACCGTCCCGCCGAAGGTGCAGAGAACAGGACCGGCGCCGCACAGGTGTGCCGGCCGGGCGAGCGCGCCCCTCCCGCCGCTAAAGTGTTAACTTTGGACATCTACTTGAGCAAGACCGAGGGGGCGCAGGTGGACGAGCCGGTCATCGTGACTCCGGGGGCAGAAGATTGGGACGATCAGGACGACATGGAGAGGAGGGCGAGCGGCCGGCGGCCGGGCAGGCGGAGGAAGTCGCAGAAATCCGCCGACTCTCCGAGCCCAGACACGGCGCTGCCGCCGGACGGCGCGGCCAGGGACGACGCGGTGTTCGACTACGAGGTGGCGCCAAACGCCGCCAACGCCGCCAACGCCGCCGCCGCCGAGCACGTCTCGGCGGAAAAGAAAGTGAAATCTCCCCGGGCGGCCCCGGACGGGGGCGTTGCCGTCACCGCGGCGGCGGCGGCTAGTTCGGAGTCCAGGTCCAGCCCCGGCTCCAAAGGGCAGCCCCGAGGGGAGCCGGAACGGAGCAAGCAGCCGCTGCTGCCGGCCGCGTCCCCCACCAAAAGGAGGGGCAAGGTCCGCGGCCCCGAAGCCGTGCCCACCCCGTCCGCCGCCGGAGGCCCGCGGGCTCCCGCCAAGGAGTCCCCGCCCCGGCGGCCGTGCGCGCCCGACTGCAGCCCCGGCCCCAGCCCCGCTGCCAAGGCTGCCGCGGGGGAGAGCGCGGAGGAGGCGCCCCGAGTCATCCCCCGCGAGCTCCCCATCAGGAGCTGCTCGCTGCTGCCGGAGATCAAGCCGGAGCACAAGAGGGGCCCGCTCCCCAGCCACCTGGACGGCCGCGGGGAAGGAAGTCGGAGCAAAGAGCTGGGCAGACCGCCCGCAGGTCCTGACGCCGAGGGCCTCCTGAAGCCCAGGAACCATTTCGGGGCGGGCAGGTCGACGGTGACCACCAAAGTGACCCTGTAAGTACCTGCGGGATGGGGCGGGGGACCTGGGAGGCACGTGCTGGGAGGCGCCGATCTGTGTCGGTGGAAGAGCATCGGGGCGCGCGGCATGGTCTCTGGCGTGGAAATCCAGGGAGTGAAGGGCTATTGAACGTAGTGAAGGTTTCAGATGACACATCATCGGGGAGGATGGTCAGCGGTTAATTCCAGTTTCAATGACATGAATGTAAAAATGAGGTGTCTCTTGCGGCTCGGAAGGGACAGAAGACTGTCTGGCTTGGCATAAGCGAATTTTATGCTTTATTCAAAGTGCACACTGGTATTCTTGGGTAGAACATTCTTAAAACATACATGCAGCGAATTTCACTAATAGGCTCAGTATGTCCCAGTAGCTTTGACATGGGTGAGTATTAAGAGTAGTTATAGAAACTTTTTAAAAATATATATATATTATTGATTTTTTTTTTTAACAGAGAAGAAGGGAGAGGGATAGAGAGTTAGAAACATCGATGAGAGAGAGACATCGGCAGCTGCCTCCTGCACGCCCCCTACTGGGGATGTGCCCGCAACCAAAGTACATGCCCTTGACCAGAATCGAACCTGGGACCTTCCAGTCCGCAGGCCAATGCTCTATCCACTGAGCCAAACCGGTTTCGGCTAGACACTTTTAAGAAAGATATTTTGCTGTTAAGTTGATTGATTTTTCTAATATTTATTGAGTATCTTTTGTGCATGGTATTGTGCTATGAGCTATGAGGGGAAAACGCACAGCTATGAGTCAGTATTTTGCCCTTGAAAAATTTATGGCCCAGTCTGGAACACAAGATGCTGACAAATCAAATAACAGTATGAAATGATTTCTGATTAAACTGCCAATGGGTGTTGCCATCTGTAAAAGTTGGGGATGTTCAAAAGAAAGAAGAAAATCACTGTTGGTGTTAGTTGTGTGTGTTTGTGTTTTGGGAGGACTTGTGCCTTGATGATAATGTAAGTGGTATGTGTGGACGGGATAGAGAGGGTAATATAAAACTCTTAAGATCCTCCCCTTCCCACACTCTATCTCCCAGTCAGCACATGTGTATAATGAGTGTTTATCTAGACTGCTTACATTTTTCCTGCATTCACACATGTATTAAAAGAGGTATTTTCACAACATTGTCATTCTTAAACTAAATAGACCATTCTATTTGAGTTCTTAGATAAGTAAGCGTTAGAGTAGGAGCTCTGTTTGTTAAACACTTGAGAGGAAAGTCTGCTTAATGAATAAGTTGAGCCACCTCACCAGCTTCGAACTTGGAGACCTTTGAGACAGTCAGCTATTTATTCTGTAACAGCAGCGGTGGAGAAATAACCTGAGTGAATGATGCCCATTATTTGTAGAAGGCCAGTGTGCCAACATTCAGACCTCCTAGTGTGAGCCTCAGAGAGAAGTTGCAGTGTACCTGGTGAGGACGCTTCAGCTTCCCCTGTCTGCCAATAGGAATACACCAGTGGAAGAACCAGAAATGTTACCCTGCTCAGGAGCAGGGTAAACAAACCTGGGGAAGCGGACCTTACAATGAAACTCTTCATGTGCTGTTGTCTGAAATGGAACTAAACCCAAGTGTCTTTTTCTCAGTACTAATTACTTTCTACCTAAAATTTTTCCTTTGCCAGACACTATTTATTTTTGTTTTCCACAAGGCCTCAACTTGGTGAATTGGCAGACTATTGAAATGGAAAATTAATAATGATTTCTAGTTCTTTTCTCTGACTGAAGGGGTTTTCAAACCCTTTAATTTCCCCTTGATTGCCTTGCAAGAAAATACGTTAACTCAGGTTATTTTATTTTCTATATACACTAGAGGCCCGATGCATGAAATTCGTGCAAAGGGCTCAGCCCTCGCAGCCCCAGCTGCCTCAGCCAGCCCTCACAGCCGCCTGGAAGGTCATCTGGACAGTTGGTCTGCTGTTCAGTCTAATTAGCATATTATCTCCTTATTATATAGGATATATATGTATACACACATACATACATACATATATATTATTTCAGAGAAAAAGGAAGAGGGAGAGACAGAAACATAAAAGAGAGAGAATCATTGATCACGTGCCTCCTGCACGCTCCCTACTGGAGATTGAGCTGGCAACCTGGGCATGTGCCCTGACCTGGATCAAACTGACGGAATCGAACTGTGACCTCCTGGTTCATAGATTTATACTCAACCACTGAGAAGCACTGGCCAGACAACTCAGATTATTAAAAAAAAACAACAACAATTTGAATCTGAAGTTTTAGAGTTAAAACTATATTTCCTCCAAAATAATGACTATGGCCCTAGTTGGTTTGGCTCAGTGGATAGAGCATTGGCCAGCAGATTGAAGGGTCCTGGGTTCAATTCCAGTTAAGAGCACATACCTCGGTTTTAGGCTCAATCCCCTGCCCTCGTTGGGGCTCATATGGAAGGCAACCAATCGATGTGTGTCTCTCATATCAATGTTTCTCTCTGTGTGTTTCTCCCCATTCCCTCCACTCTCTCTAAAAATCATTGTGAAAATATCCTCAGGTGAAGATTATAAATAAATAAATAAATAAATAAGAAGCAGTATGTTTCTTGAAGTTGTGAGAAAAATTGTCTTCCGTTCTCTACCAAGTAGTGAATGTTCAGATTCTTGAAATGGTGTATTTAAAATAAGGAGAATTTTCCTCCTGTATTTTTAGACTCCATTATTTTCTCCTCTCACATTGTAATGAAGGCATTACGACATGAATTATAGGAGTCTTAATCACTTTGAGCTAGGTTAATTGTAGTGACTCTTGGTAGCAGAAGTTAATAACACAGAAAGTTTGGTTGTAAAAATGTATTTTGATCTTGGTGTAAATCTTTAATGTGCAGATATTTCTTGTCCTTAAGGTAGCGTGTTGGCTAACTTGTAGCATTTTCCATTTACATTCATAAGATGCACTTTGATGTTTGACTGTTCTTAGAGAGATGATTAGTGAGAATTTTTAAATGTATATTCCCTGGTATGTGAACATGCCTCATGATAGCTTTCTATTGGCAACTTTCTATTTCTAATCATCGTACCGGTTTTAGAATTTTATCTTTAAGGAAGTGCTGATAAATTAATTTGCTTTCAGATTTAAGATATGGGCCCACAATGTAGAAGCCTAAATATCTAATGGAGATTTGGGGGAAAGCAGTCTGGGAGAAATTAATGAGAATATATCAAATTTAGTTTTTAAATAACATTTTAAAAAATGAAAACATAAATTCTTAATGCTGCATTTGGGGAAGACTTCCCAAGTCTTCTCATTTTACCCTGAAGGATAAGGTGTCTCACCCAATGTCATAACTTTCCGTTCCTTCAAAAGGCTCCTCCGGCCCAACCTTCTTGAAGAGCCGTGAGTCCATGTGGGAGACCGTGGGGGATTTCAGCACTTCTCCACTTTGTGTTCTCATTGTGGTGGCCTCATAAAGTGTGATTACTTTGTCTTATAGATAGCAGTCATTGACTCCTTGAATCCTAAGGAGATCATTGAGGCGAGTCTTATCCGACCCTTTCTGGGGAAGCAGAGCAGTAGAGTGGTTGAGAGCATGGCAGCTGAAACCAGAACAACTGGCTTCAAATCATGGCACCGCCGCTGACTAGCTGTGTGACCTCAGGCAAATTACTTGCCTTCTCTAAGCTTCAACTTCCTCATCTTAAAAGAGAAAGGATAACATTGCCCATTAGGCAAGCCATAGAGAGTGTTTCTCCAGGGCTTGGAAATCAGCGAATGTTGGTGATTATTATCTCTTCCCATTTATAAACCACTAGACCACTAGTTTAGACATTTTTTATTTTATTTTTTTAGCTTTGGAGTCCATTCTTCCAGGAAAGCTTACATAAAAGTGATATATAAAACAGATAAGTAGAGTGATTCTGATTGAAAGGATGGTCGCTGGCCAACAGCCCCATCCCTCAGTCTCTACTGTTCCCAACTGGAGCCTTTGAAGAGAACTCCTTGTAGGGGTGGGGGTGAGGGTGAGGAAACTGATACTGTTCTAAACTATCTAGTCTTTTTTTTACAAATAGAGAAGGTAGAATTCAGAAAGTAAAAGTGACTTGACCAAGTACACATAGATAATTAGTGTAAGAGCCAGGACCAGAGCTAGCTAATGTCAAACAGAAAACATTTTGTTTCTCAGAAAGAAAAAAGTGTGCACATTCAAAGTTTTATGATTTCCATTAGGCTGGTAATTACTCTCAAGAGAGGAGACTGAGGGGGGAGATTCACTTTGCTAAAAAAATGGTGACAAAACCAACAACTGAACAATTGATAGGTACGTTATGGCGCATCTATATGATGGGTTCTTATGTAGACGCTAATAAAATTTTTCAAACAAACAATTTGGTAACATGACACGTTAAAAATGTTAAATATAAAGTTAAATAACCTTGTTTTTAAAAACAAGATACCAAATTCTATGAACAGAATAATCTATTAAGACTATTTAACTACATATAGAAAGAGTGAACATATTCTAAAATATTAACAGATATCTGAATGGTAGGATTATGAGTGATATTTTATATTTTCCAAATTTTCTATATGGTGCATACTTATATAATCAGATAAAAATTGTATGGGGGAAAGATAGTGGAAATAAAATATTGAAAGTGGTAAATAATAGATACATGTTTTTTATAACTTAGTTTTTTAGAATAATAGAAATTATGAAGAAATAAAAATTACACAGTTTAAGTTTAGAGAAATCATTTACGTATTTAAAATAGGAGAGTGCATTAAACATTTAAACTTGTTCTAATGTTCTTGAGGCCCTAAGACATCATAACTCTAGTGCCAAGCACAGTATGTACATACTAGTGGCCGCCCAATGCATGAAATTTATGCAAGGGGCTCAGCTCTCACAGCCCCAGCTGCCTTGGGCCTTGTAGCCCTTGTTTCATCAGGAAAATCATCTGGATGGTCTTTCTGCTGTTCTGTTTAATTACTATATTAGCTCTTTATTATATAGGATGAGGTACTTGATAAACTTGCTAACTTCCATCTCTAGACTTTCTTAATTATATAATTTTCTTACCCCTCACACTGAAGCAAAATATTGATTAAAAATAATTGATAGCATATTTAGGATTATTTAAAAACTTTCATTTTTTTAAAAGAGGTTACATACCAGAAAAATGTTGACTTTTTATAGTTTTATAATAAATTGGTATGTTCACTTCTTAAAACTAGGTCAGTAACTGTATCATATTGCTTTTTTTCTTGCAGCCCTGCCAAGCCTAAACATGTGGAACTAAATTTTAAATCTCCTAAGAATCTTGAGAGTTTGGGAAATGAGCATAATCCACTTAGCCAGCCAGTTCATAAAGGAAACACTGCCACCAAAATCTCCTTATTTGAAAACAAGCGGGCAAACAGTAGCCCAAGACACACTGACATTCGAGGCACAAGGAACACCCTTGTCTCTAATAAAACATTTGTTGGGAGGGCGAAGCTGAATTTAGCCAAGAAAACCAAGGAAATGGAGCAACTTGAAAAGAAAGTAATGCCAGGTAGTCACCACAATAGTGTTCTGGTAAAGGAAACCTCTGCAGAAACCAAAGTTATTCTCCCTGAAGAAGAGATTCTCCCAGCGACCGGGCATCCCGGAGGAAGAGGAATGGAAGGAGAGCCCACTGAGGATCAAGCTCTTGGTCCTCAGCTTAAGCATGGTGATCAAGGAGATGCTGACTGCCCTTCTGAACCAGTGGCTGCTGCTCTGATTCTTGTCAAGGACCACAAACTCTTAGGAGGGGGCGACTCAAAGGCTGCTGACAGCAAAGAACTTGTGCTTGAAAACAGGACTGAGACTGCACAAAACATTCCCTCCATTCTTGATACCAGAGACTCACCAACAGCCACACCAAAACCACAGGATCCATTTTCTGACTCACAGACACCAGCTGAGTCATCTAATCGGCCTCCTTCACTGCCTGCACCCATTCCTGTGGAGATGCCCAAAGACGCATGTGCTGAAGCTCCCATGAGCAGTTCTCCATGCACTGATCTAAAAGTATCAGAAAACCACAGTGGATGTATCTTGCCTGTGTCTCATCTGGATCATGAGAACATGCCCCACTCCAAAGTTGGAGGAAGAAAAGAAGGAGGAGGAGATGGAAAAGGAGGAGAAGTAAGCTTCCCTTTGTCCACAGAGCACAGCCCAGAAGTTGTGGGAACTGAGAGTCCATCCAAGGTCCTGGTCCAGGTCAGGTCCTTCGTCCTTCCCGTGGAGAGCACCCAGGATGTAAGCTCCCAGATCATCTCAGATAGCTCTGAAGTGAGAGAAGTGCAGTTGCCAAGTTGTCACAATAATGAACTTGAAGTGGTTTCCGTTGCAAGTTGTGCTCCCCAGAAAGAGGAAGTAATGGGCAATAAGAGCACATCACCCAAACACATTCATTGCAAAGAGGAACATGTAGCAAAATCTGGTCCACAAGTCATGCCGCTAGAATCAGAGACAACTCTGCCTACCCAGGCTCAAAGTCAGGGCGACAGAGCACTCCTGGTGTCTGAATCCAGCCCCACTCACTCCTCTGGTGGCAGAAATCATTTAGAAACTCCTCAGAGGCCAGATCAAAATGTTGTGAATGGCCAGGACAGCCCTGCCAGTCGTTTAAATGTCTCTGGTGGTAGTGATGACAGTGTACTTGATTCTTCTTCTGATATGGAAAAATTCACTGAAATTATCAAAAAGATGGACAGCACTGTTTGTGTGCCTCAGAAGAAAAAGAAAACCAGGGTGCCAAACTCTCCTACCCCTCACTTTGTCATGCCTCCCATTCATGAGGACCATTTAGAAAAGGTGCTTGATCCCAACGTGTTTACCTTTGGTTTGGGAAAGAAAAAGGGAAGCCAGCCAGAAATGTCACCGGCTTTACAGCTGATGCCGAATGTAGACCCAAAGTCCACGCCAAGGTCCAAACGTATGTCCACCGAACAGAGTATCCTCTTCAAGACTTTGCACGCTCACACTAACGGGAAAGATGGATCTCTGGCGAATCCAGAAATGAACGGCAAGGAGAACAGGGAGCTCATAAATGGTGGAGTTAAGAGATCTAGGCTAGAAAAAAGTGCACTTTTCTCAAGCATGTTGTCTTCTTTACCACAAGACAAAATCTTTTCTCCCTCTGTAACGTCAGTCAATGCTATGACCACAACTTTCAGCTCTTCTCAGAACACTTCTCTTTCTCGGTCTCCTTTGTTACAGCCTGTGGCTGAGGGTGCCCCACCCTGCTCATCAGAAAAAGAACAGCCAAATCTTCCGCCCAACAACTTCTTAAAGGTCTTCAATTTCGACTCATCAAATACATCTCATTCAGGATTGAAAAGTCCAAGCTACATGGAAAAATACCTGCCAAAAGAGGAAAGCAAAACAGATCTGGATTCACCAAGCAACCTACACCTGCCAGAAACGAAATTTTCTGAATTTCCAAAACTGAAGAACAGTGATGATGTGGAAAAGGCTAATCACGTTGAAAGTGCTCTTAAATCGAACTTGCCGAACTATGGGAACAGTGACACAGACTTCATGGGTCTTTTCAAATCCAGACGGTTTGACCCAAACATTTCTTTTTCTGGAATGCCATTATCAGATCCAACAGTAAGTAGCAACATATGATCATTTATTTGGGGTACTTATAAAGTGAGAGGAGAGAGGGACAATGAGCAAGTCTTTTAGAAATGGTTATGCTTGTACACAATCATTTTTTAAGTTCTTGAGCATGTATTTGGAAACCTATGTACAAGAGACTGTTAGGGTACAAGAAAAAGATACTAAGATTCTGTTCTCAAGGTATTCGTAGTCTAGCAGGGAAAATAAGTTATTGATATTTTAAGTTACTTGTGAATTTGCATGCTGTATTAGGAAAAGTATAGATAAATACATTGAGAGTTCAGAGACAGAGATGATGTGTTTTATTTTTTTATTACCTAGAATTCTATAGTTAGAATTTTGAAGACCAGTGAAGCAGCCACCCTTATTCCTAATCTCTTCCCTCGTGCTGTGAGGTTCACTCTTTCTTCCCATAAGTAGCAATAAAGATGTCTGCTATGCATTTGAGAAAGTATTTTCTCTTTAGTTAGAATTAGTTTTCATCAGGGAGTGTTTTTTCCCCACAAGGGCTTTGTGGAGTAAAACATGTGGGGCTATATTGGCTCTTTCCTTGAATATTGTAGAGAGGACAGCAAAATATGATTTTGAGCAACACTTACGATTTCTCCATCTTCTTGTCTGACTGCAGACATTTTCTTAATCCAATTTTTGATGTGAATTTGTGCCTTTCTGTTACCAAGCTTGATACTCAAGTTGAGGGAAGACAATGAAAGAGGAAAGCAGAATATAAGGTTTAGAGGTCAGCTCTGTTAGCCCAGAAACTTGAATGTGCCTCTCCCTGTTGCCCACCCTATGAACCAGGCCATCTGTCAAGTGTAGACCATCATCTGAAACAGTTTATCCAAGCAGAAAATACCTGGCACCCTCCCTCATGTGTCTGTGGCACTGCCACATGTTTCAGTTTGTTGTATTGTCTCTTACTGCAAGCTTCTCTTAGAATGTATTTCTGGAAGCTCTTTAAAAATATATAGTTTGGGTCCTGCCAGGGTGGCTCAGTGGTTGAGCCTCGACCTATGAACCAGGAGGTCACCGTTTGATTCCTGGTCAGGTCACATGCCCAGGTTGTGGGCTCAGTCCCCTGTGTGGAGGGTGCAGGAGGCAGCCAATCAATGATTCTCTCTCATCATTGATGTTTCTCTCTCTCTCTCTCCCTTCTTCTTCAAAATCAATAAAGAGATATTTATATATATATATATATATATATACACACACACACACACACACACACACACACATATATTCACTGAGTGGCCAGATTATTATGGTCTCTGAACGCATAATAATCTGGCCATTCAGTGTGTGTTTATATATAGAGGCCCAGTGCATGAATTTGTGCATGGGTGGGGTCTGGCCAGCCTGGCCAAGGGGAGGGGACACGGGTGGTTGGCTGGCCTACCTGCTGGTCGAACTCCTGGTTGAGGGGGCAATTTGCATATTAGCCTTTTATTATATTATATACACTGAGTGGCCAGATTATTATGCATTCAGAGATCATAATAATCTGGTCACTCAGTGTATGTGTATATATAGTTGAGTTTCCAGCAAGAAAGGTACAGATCCCTCTTTTCAAAAGTTTTCAAACTTTGGGTCTTAGGATGCTTTTATACTTAAAAATTATTGAGGACTCAAAAAAGCGTTTGTTCACATAGGTTTTACTTCTCAGAATTTATTATGTTAGACATTAACACTAACAAAAATAAAAAAGTACAAGAGTACACAGGTGTACATCTCATTAGCCATCATGGCAATGAAGTTATGGACACTCAGGGAAATGCCATTGTACCCTATGAGGTGAAGAGAGTGAAAAAAGTAAATAGCCTCTTCTTTCTATGAAAATAGTTTTGATCGTATAGACTCCCTGAAAGTACCTTGGGAGCCCTCCAGGAATCCCTGGACCACTCTTTGGGAACCACTACTGTATATGAACACTTAATTTATAACTCAGGGAAATTATAAAATGTTTAAGTATTTCTCTGAATCACAAAATTTCCACTGGTCTACTTCCTGTTCATTACAGCCTTATTCTCTCTTTTTCATCATTCTTGGATCACTTCTCTTATTTGACAATTGTCTGGTGAGTGTGACAACAGAATATACAGGTTCCCTGTGGAATCTCTTGAAAAACATAGCCAAAATGGGGCAAAAAAGGAGAAACAAAGTGCTGTATACCTCCTTTGTTTTTCTTTAGGTTTTGGGCTTTATAGATTATATGTAACTATTCTATCTTCTATGCGTTACCTGAATTTTGTTTTAATTTTTAGGCTTTTTCTTCAGCTTATCTATTTCTAATGTGTATATATAAATAAGTAAATACCACATTGACTTCTAATAATGCTTTCCTGAGACCTTTCTCTGATCTCTTGGGCATATTCTACTCTGGCATGATGCAAGAGAGATGAGATCAAAGGCAGTCCTTAGAGTAGGCATCCTGGTCAGCATTGGAAGTAGTTCATGTTTTATCTTTTTTTACATGTATAATTATTATTTTTATTGTGTTATGCATTTCTGGTTTTACTGGTCTTTGTATTTACAAGGTACATTGTGAAATAATCCATAAGCACTATCAGAGAGAGAAGGGGGGGAGGGAGGAAGGGAGGGAGGGGGGAGAAAGAGGGGGGGGAGAGACATTGATATGAGAAACATTGATTAGATGCTTCTTATACATGCTTCTATCTGGGATCAAACTTGCAACTTGGGTATGTACCCTGACTGGGAATGGCACCCACCACCTTTTGGTGCTTTATCACTGGACAAGGCTTCATCAACATGTTTTTATTTAGACTAGTAGTTGTTATGTGATGGTAGAAATTACTATGAAAAGACTGTATAGAGTCAGATAAGGCGTATATGAACACATAAAATTGATTCAGCTCATTCTAGATAAGTGATTAATACATTATAATCTCTCTTTGTCTGAGATTATACCAAGATATTTTGAATTATACTCTGCTGAGTTCTTATTCTGTAAATTCATGTAAAATATAGGTCTGACTCTTGAGGTGTAAATTTTCTAGATTGGTGAAAATAGCCTAGACCAGTGGTCGGCAGAGTCTCGGTTTGCCGCTCTGTTAACTAATGAGTTTGCCGACCGCTGGCCTAGGCATTTAAGTGAAGAGAAATCAAAACAGCAACTTAACCTGGGCATGGGAAGCTCTTAATATAATAGTATAGACTCAAAGAGACTTTTAATATAACTTAGATCAAGGGAGACTTGTTTCAAAATTGGCATATTGTGAGGTGAATATGATCATACTCAAAGGATTATAGGAGGAGAGATGAGGACTGGTACACAAGGTTTAATTATTTGTTGTGTTTTTGTTCATCTGATTACAGACGCTGAGAGGAAGTAGCCAAAATAAAATCAACCCACGACCTGGAAAGGTAAGATTATTTTTTGTTTCTAGTCTAGCTTTTATTTTTGTCGGATAAAGTGCAGTAAGAAGTGCGACCATTCTCACTCTCTCGTAGGTGGTGATCTACAGTGAGCCGGAGGTCTCCGAGAAGTGCATTGAAGTCTTCAGTGACATTGCGGACTGTAGCTCGTGGAGCCTCTCGCCCGTGGTCCTTGTGAAAGTTGTGAGAGGCTGGTAAGACTGGCTCTTTGACTTCCTGACTTTGGGGCTTACATTTTGCATTTTAAATTACCTTTTTGGCCCTCAGTCTTATTTAAAATTATGCCTTTAGCAATGTAAAGGGCAGACAGTACTAGTCCCAGGTGAATATTAAATGGAATTCATAGCGAAAAAATAATGGTTTTTAATTATATTTCTGATTACAGGAATGGAACCTATTTTTACTACAAAAATCAGAAAAGTGTAGCATTTAAGTTTCTTTCCCATGTATCCCCATGTACATAACATTGGTTTGGACTAATGAACATCAAAGTCCATGACATACATTTGGCTTATGAGCTTTCAGTGAGGTTGATAAGAATTATACTAGTTCTGTTGGTAGAATTTTTTAAATTCCATAAGGAAAGACATTTTGCTAACATTTTATACAATAGTTCAGTGAAGGACTAAGTTAAAAGTTATTTTCCAACTTTTTGATAACAGGTAGGAAAGAAGCTGGTGAAAAAATTCTTTTATCAGTTTAGTTGCTTCTAGAACATACAAAGGAAGTTGAATTAAAAATGCATTTAACAACTTATTTATGAGGCATAAATACTTATCTTTGGTACCTATATGTAAACTTATTTGAAATAAAGAGATAGGTCTCTCGACATTTGTGGTTTAAAAAGTTAGTAAGCTTTTCTTTGGGACTCCATTTGATTAAATATGCAGCATCTTTCCTATAAAGTTTTAGATATTTTACTATATTTTTCTATATATTCAACATATTCATTAGAAAATATAACTAGCTTTTGTTTTTAAATTTAAAGACTGAAAATAACATTAAATTTTTGTGTAATAATTTTGTTTTTAATGAAAGACTTCTGTGGGTTTTTTGTTGTTGGCTTCCCTCTTCTTGAAAGCAGGTGGGCAAAAGTAGGTCTACAGTTGTGAGTACAATACAATTATGTTTGTATTATTACTTTATTATTTTTTCATATGAACAATTGTAAATCACACCTGTATTGAAATGAAGGATTTCCTCAGTGTTAGGATATTGTTGCAAAGGATATTTTAAAAATGCTTTTTATTAACATGTGTAGTTCTTTGTATCAGTATATCCATTTTTAAAGTCTCCACTAACTGATAATACTATAGAATATTAGTATCTCTAGGACATCAATATTGATAGTGGAATGTTCTCTAAGGTCCTGATATAGTTCTTGAATTATCAGAAGCTAAATTTTAGTGAATTTTTGTGTTAGGGAGAGTTCATACATTTTCATAGTGAGAAGGGATTTCAAGGTGGTGGCAGAGTAGGTGAAAGCTACACTCACCTCCTACTAGGACCACACTGGAATTACAACTAAATTAAAGGAGAACAGCCTGATAACCAGCTGAAGAGGAGGAGTCTTTAACCAAGGATTTGCAGAAGAAGCCATCCAGAGACTGCTCCAAACAGGCTGCCGAGGGCCAGGCACAGACAGTGCCTAACATTGGCCTGCACGAGAGACCCATCCAAAGGCCAGCTTCAGACTTCAGCGAAGGATCCAGTAAACCTCATAAGCAGCTTATCCAAAGTGAGATCTCGGCAGGTACTAAACCTGCTGAGGCGAATTCCGTTTTGTATGGTTAGCTCCTGCACAGCTGCTCGTACACGGTGGGGTTGATCCTCACAGTCAGCAGCCTGAGGGTCCATTTCACACATGAATGTGCCAATTGCAATCACTGTTAGAGAACAGGCCATAATGTGTTTTGTATAGGGTGGCTTTTACCCAGAATATTTGAGTAACCTAAACCTCTCTCACCAGGAATGGCTAATAGTTTTGCTGTGTTTTATTCTTAGTTGGATTTTGTATGAGAAACCAAATTTTGAAGGGCACTCCATCCCCTTAGAAGAAGGAGAATTGGAACTTGCTGGTCTCTGGGGTATAGATGATATTTTGGAAAGAAAAGAGGAAGAAGAGTCTGCTAAACCTGTGGTGATTGGTTCAATCAGACATGTGGTCCAGGTAGGTTATGGGGAAACCAGAATCCATCTATTCATTCAGCAAATACTATTAAATACCAGGGCTGAGTCTTACTTTGAGAGAACAGTTCATTTTATGGAATAAGTAGTTGGGAAAAATATTTGATTGGTGTTTATGCATATACTTTTTATAAGTATTTATACATTTAAAAAAATATATTTTGGTGTGTTTTTTTTTACAGAGAGGAAGGGAGAGAGATAGAGAGTTAGAAACATCGGTGAGAGAGAAACATCGATCAGCTGCCTCCTGCACACTCCCTACTGGGTATATGCCTGCAACCAAGGTACATGCCCTTGACCAGAATCAAACCTGGGACCCTTGAGCCTGTAGGCCAATGCTCTATCCACTGAGCCAAACTGGTTAGGGCTATTTGTACATTTTAAATGAATTAGAAATGACTGGCTTATTTCACTTAGCATAAAGTAAAAGGCAAGTATGATTTCTTTCATATGTAGAATCTAGTGAACAAAATGAGCTAACAAGCATAATGGAGACAGACTCATAGAGAGCAGACTGACAGCTGTTGGGGAAGGGAAGGCTGGGGAGGGGCAAGGAGGGTAAAGGGTGGATAAATGGTGATGGATGGAGACTTAGGGTGGAACAATACAGAGTACAGATAATATGTTGTAGAATTGTGCACCTGAAACCTATATAATTTTGTTAACCAGTTTCACCCCAAGAAGTTTTGTAAAATGGAAAGAAGAAATAAAATAATGTCAAAATAATTATTTAAAAAGTGAATTAGAAAAGAAACATTGGTTAGTCACCTTTTTCAAAATAAACCTTGAGGGTTAATTTTTTATGTCTGGCCTCCCCATCCCAAATGTATTTTATAAAATAACCTGGTTTTGATAAGTTCTGAATGAACAGATTTTTCTTCTTATTTTTTTATTAATTTTTTTTTTGGTTGCTGTGTGAGTTCTGATTACTTTGAATGACTTATAAAAGTTCTATTTAGGAAAAATAAGTAATTCAGTTGATAGTTCAGCTCTGGGGTTTTATGTGGGCTTAAAAAAATACGTCTTTGAGGCTACTTTATGGATTGGGTGAAATTTCCTTGGTTCCTTTTTGTAGCAGTATCTTTCTTGTGGCTGTTGAGATTTGATGATTCTTTAGCCTTTTTACCTTTAAACACGTAATTAATGGTGCTTTCCAAATGGAAAATTAAAACTGTGTTTGTAATAGAGATGGGTATTGGGGTGCAATAGGGAGTAAATGACTGTTCTAAAATTAGAATGACTAAGAGGAATAAAATAGTTGCTTCCCACATGCCCTCGTCAAGGCCAATGCATAATGTGATAAAGATATGAGGAGCCCCATTTAAAAATGGCATAGCAGAATAATTTACTTGCAGTTTTTATTTCTGAAACAATATTGGTAATACAGTAATGTTTTAAAATAATCATGCAAATCCCACCATCATGAAGTTTTCTTGGCTGATATTCTAATGTGGTTGCTATCATAATACAGCCACAATGCTCTTTTCCTATTTTTCACTTAACACTTTGGTTCCCAGTCCTTTTTCTCTTTCCATACAATTTATCTGACCATCACACCCCCATTGGTAACAACTCATACCTTCTGAAGGAGGTATCAGAATCTGGGGGTGGAGGGGTCGGTGGGAAAGGGGTAAAAATTCAGGTGCATTAAAAAAGTGGGGGAAGGGAAATTGCCTGATCATAGCAGACTTGATGAAGTTAATGCTTTTCATGTCTACATCCTTTGGGATTTCCACTGAAGTGAAGTACCATCACTTGTTTTTTCTTTCTGTGCTCTGTGGAGCTTCAGATCGTTTCTAGTTTTTTACTATTTTAAATAATGCTGCATGAACATTTTTGTGCACATAGTAATTTATACATTTCTGCTTTACTTCCTTGGGGTAAATATTTATGTCATGTTAAAAGATAAGAACACTTTTATGGCTCCTGATATATCATGAATTATTATTATTATTATTATTATTATTATTATTATTAGTTTGTTAATGGTTTTTTGAAACACAAACTTAAGCCACAGCAAATATTCAAGGGAATCACCTTTTTAGACATTAAATTTGTTTCTTCTGTTAATGTTTGAAAGAACCTCCCCTGTACTAACCCAAGTGTGATTGTTTCTTTTGTACGTCGGTTCACCTAGCTAAGCAATCAAATATTAAGAGAGATTTGGTTAGCACTTAGGCATTCGGCCAGGAGAGGCCTTTTGAAGAGTGTTTGATGGGCTGTGGACATGCAGGGCATGGAACAGCGATCAAAGTGCAGAGATTTATGAATCACCGTAACTGTTCCTTTGCAGTACTCAGACCAGACTGGCACCATAGGAGTTTGGTCAGCCCAGGAGCATTTCCAATGAGGGTGGAAGGGCACAGAACAGGAAGACTCCTGGCACAACCACTCTATAGACCTGATTCTCTAGTGTTGGGTGGTCACATAAGAGCAAGGAAACTAAAACTCCTGCCCTCGCCGGTCTGGCTCAGTGGCTAGAACTTTGGTCCTCGAACTGAAGGGTGGCAGGTTCAATATCCATCAGGGCACATACCTCGGTTACATGCTTGATCCCCGGCCTTGACGGGGGCCTGTGGGAGGCAACTGATCGATGTGTCTCTTTCATATCGATGTTTTTCCCTCTCTGCTTCCCCCCCTCCCTTCCACTCTCTTTAAAAATAAATGGAAAAAATATCCTCTGGTGAGGATTAACAAAACAAAAACCAACTAAACTAAAACTCCTGTCACCAAGGAAAGCCAGCAGTTTTCCAGTGAGGATGAGAGAAATAAGTATATCCAAAACTCTAATTAAATATATTTCTGATGCTCTTTGCTTGAATTTAAAACTCAGATATAGGATAAAAGCAATGTGTCTGCCCCCAAAGACCACCTATTATTAAGTCATGGGTGAAAACAGGAAAGGGATAAAATGGCAGGTGCTCTGTGAAAGGTATGTGTATATTTAAAGCTTATTTTAATTATTTGGGGGAAAATGTACTTACAATGCAGTTACATACATGGTGTAATTATTATTATATATGCATACATGTATTTTTTGTTTTTCAGGATTACAGAGTTAGTCACATTGACTTATTTACTGAACGAGAAGGGCTAGGGGTCGTGAGTTCCTACTTTGATGACACTGAAGAAATGCAGGGGTTTGGTGTCATGCAAAAAACTTGTTCCATGAAAGTGCATTGGGGCACGTAAGTACTTTATTTTAAGTACAATTTCAATGAAGCTTTTTTGGTGAGTGTCATACTGGAAAGAAGACTTAAAAAAATCTGGCTCTAATTTGTTGTGTTGCTAAGTAATTACTTATTGACTAAAAGGGTTGTTTTTTTAATAAGCCACATAAAATATGATTTTTTTGATTAGCTCTTACAAACAATGATTTCTTAGGGGAAACGCAAAGGGGGGAAATGCATTTTCAATGTAGGGATTTCCTTACCACAGAGGAACCTGATTCATTCAAAGCTGAGGAGGAGATTTTACCTTCCTGGTCATTCAAAGCCTGTGCCCCTGATATTTCAGCCAGGATAGAGGCCAGCACATGTGGCACTTCCTTTCACGTTTCACACAATGCTGTACAAAGCCCCTAGGATGTTGATTTCACAAATCACAGGAAACTGCGAGAGTCTGTTGAAGGAAATGAGAACATCTCAAACGGGGGAGAAACGAGGATAGAAAGTGCAGGCTGCAAGACTGAAGGACAGGGCCTCTCAAGTGCAGTCTATAGCTTAGGGCACGTGAAACACAGCCATTATGATGCACCAAAAAACCCAGCCCCAGATACTAAAGTTTCTTTATATTTTATTGAAAATCTCCTTTTACGATTTCATTTTTGTGTATGTTTTCTAATAAATTCATGATAGATTCAATGGTCATATGTAATTTATAAATATTCATGTATTCAGATAATGTGCAAAAAATTTTTATTAATGGGGTCTGCATTAGACAATGCATGTGTAATGTGTCAGATGGTAAATACTACAGAAACATAAGTTATAGAGAGGGACAGTGGTAATGCTGCTTTAGATAGAGTGGTCGGCAAACTCATTAGTCAACAGAGCCAAATATCAACAGCACAACGATAGAAATTTCTTTTGAGAGCCAAATTTTTTAAACTTAAACTTCTTCTAACGCCACTTCTTCAAAATAGACTCACCCAGGCCGTGGTATTTTGTGGAAGAGCCACACTCAAGGGGCTAGAGAGCCGCATGTGGCTCACAGGTCGCAGTTTGCCGACCATTGGCTAACGTAGCCAAGCAAACACCTGGAGGAAGCCAGGGAGTCAGCCCTGGGGATAGTTGAGGGAGGAGGGGCAGGGGAGCACAGCCTATGCTGAGCCCCGCTGGGCATGTTTAGGGAACAGCTGAGGAGGCACCTGTGGCAGACTAATGTAAGCCAGGAAGCCCCTGGGAGAGAGGCCTCATGTCATGTCAGGCCTTTTAGGTGTTGGGACGGATTTTAGATTACTTGAAGTGATGTGTGTAATCCTTGATGGAGTTTGATCTAGCCTGTGTTTTAGAAAGGTCACTAACTGCTATATAGAAAATAAACTGTAATGAGGCGAGGGCGGAAGCAAAGAAACAAGTCAGATTTTGGGGCTTGGATGGTGCAGCAGTGCTGGTGAGAAATTATCAGATTCTGGATACATGTTGAAGGTGGAACTGGCAACATCTGCTGACAGATTATCTGTGAGGTGTGAAGAGCTGAGAAAGATCCAGGGTTTGGGACCCCAGTATTTGTCATAATCTATTTTTTAATATGTTTTTATTGATTTTCACAGAGAGAAAGGGAAAGGGATAGAGAGTTAGAAACACCGATGAGAGACATCAATCAGCCGCCTCTTGCACGCCCCCCACTGGGGATGTGCCCGCAACCAAGATACATGCCCTTGAACAGAATCGAACCTGGGACCCTTGAGTCTGCAGGCCAACGCTCTATCCACTGAGCCAAACCAGTTTCAGCTGTCATAATCTTGAAACAGGAGCATAAGTCACATCGTTTATTTAAGGGGGTCACCTTTTTAGTTCATTAAATTTGTTCCTTTTGTTAATGTTTGAAAGAGCCTCCCCTGAACCAACCCAGCGTTATTGTTTGTTCTATACATCAGTGATAGCCCAGCAATCAAATAGCAATAAAAATTGGAGACGACTTGAAGGGGCAGCCTAAGAGGGGCAGTGGAGGAGTTCAGTGTCTAACATGTGAGGTTGGACGTGCCAGGTGTTCAACTGAGGGTGGAGGCCAGGCAGGAGGCAGGAGACCTGAGGCCAGAACCCTGGAGGGAGGCTGGAAATGTAAATTGAGAGTCATCTGCGTGAAGGCATGCACACCTTGTGCTGAGGTGGAGACCTCAGAGGGAGAAGCCATCTGAGCCTTGGCCATTTCTATATTTAGTGATTGGGAAGAGAAGGAGGAATCCAAACAGAAGAAAAGTAAGATAAAACGTCTTCATCTCTGGTGCCTTTAACTTTTTCACATCATTGAGACCTAAAGTAAGAAAGTGGAGAATATCACTTTCCTTAGAGAGGAATGAAACAGGCATGTGCCATACTATTTTAATCTCATGTCCTAAGGTTTGCGGACTCAGGCTTGGGCTGTGGGGAAGCCTAATGAACTGCCCTTTAGAATAAGTTGACTGGTCTCGTGGGTGGTAGTTAGAGCCTGTCACAGCTTTCAGGGTCTGATGGGCTGGCGTGGCACGGACAGCTCTTCTCTGGCTGTTCATTTCTGTCGCCTCCAGGAGAACAGAAAGCTGTCTTGGGTGTCAGTTCAAAGTTTGGGCACATTGAACCTGACTGGTCAGCAGTGGGACCAGGTCATTAGCGTTTTACAGATCTGCAAGGCCGGTCCTGAGGGGGTCAGAGAATTTGCAGGTAATAGGTAGCTGAGCTCATTTTGCTTCTGTTGGTGCTCCAGTCCCCTGAACTGGTGTAAGAAAGATCTTTGCTGTGTGAGGGACTTTTAGAAATTTCTGTAAGAGACTTATTCCAGGCCTGTTTGTTCTGGATACACATACACAAAACAAGGGTATTACTTGTCGTATTTTTATTTGGGAGAATGAGTGATCTCTAGTAATACATTTTCCTTTCTCATTCTGTGGGGTGTAATCTGTTTTTCAAACCTTCGTTTTAATAGCTCACTAATGCCAGCAGCCGTCATCCCAGAGGTGAGGGTAGACTGCAGGGGAAGCATGAAGACCATTTGTTCTAACACCATTATTTAGCTAAGGAAGACAGGCTCAGTCATTTACTCAGTGTTACGAGAATGCAGGTGTTCTGAAATCAAGGGACATTTTTAATAGCCAAATATTTTTGGTCAGTTTTATCATGAAATAATTGATCATACAGAAGAATGTATATATGCATGTGAATGATGAAGCCTAGTAATAAAACAAACCCACCACCCAGCTTTGGCCCTCCCTCACCATTACTGAAACTGTTCTGCACCCTGCACAGCCCACTCTGCCCCATCTCCTGGCCCCTCTCCACACACATCAGGTCCCTTATAATACCCTTGTTTTATAGGGTAGCCCTGATGTCTCTATCCCTATATTTTAGTTGTGCTTGCTTTTGAGCTTCATAAAAATGTTATCAAAGTTCCCCATGGCTTGTTCCTTTCTCTCTGCATTGTTTCTAAGATTACCCATGTCAATGAGTATATTTGTATTTTATTTTTTTCTTATCTATACTAATAAAAGGGTAATATGCTAATTAGACTGGACATCTTCCGGAAATCTTCGGATATCCTTCTAGACAAAGCCATGGTGGTGGGGACCAAGGCAGAGGTGGTTAGGGGTGAACAGGCCAGCAGGGGAGGGTAGTTAGGGGGAGATCAGGCTGGCAGTGGGAGGCAGTTAGGGACAATCTGGCTGGCAGGGGAGGGCAGTTGGGGTGATCAGGCAGGCAGGCAGGTGGGTGGGTAGGAGTCAGCAGTGCTGGATTGTGAGAGGGATGTCCGACTGGCAGGAATCGGACCTAAACCGGGATTGGAGAGGGTGCAGGCTGGGCTTAGTGACCTCCCCCACCCCACATGCACAGATTTTGTGTACTGGGTCTCTAGTTACTATATAATGGTCACTGTACTTCACCCGGCATCTCTTTAAAAGGACATTCTCCTGCCTAACTGTCAGGATCACCTCTAGGGAAATTAGCAATATATCCATGATAATGTCTAATCTATAGCCCATAACTAAATTTTCCCAATTGTCTCAGAAATGTCTTTTATAGATATTTAAAAAAAATAATCAAGATCCAATCAAAGTTCATCTAAATATACTTGGTTGTCTGTCTCTTTCAGTCCTCTTTAATCTCTTAAGTGCCTCCATCTTTGTTTCCCATGCCACTGGCTTTTGTTTTGTTTTGTTAATCCTTACCTGAGGGTATTTTTCCCATTGATTTTTAGAAAGAGTGGGAGGGAGGGAAGGAGAGAGAGAGACACACATTGATTGGTTGCCTCCTACATGCTTCATCACCTACCAGGCCGGGGATTGAGCCTACAACCCAGCTATGTGCCCTTGACCAGGAATCCAACCCATGACTCTTTGGTGCGAGGGCTGGTGCTCTAACCACTTAGCAGCGCTGGACAGGGCTTCCCTGCCACTGATTTTTGAAGCATTTAGGTTAGTTCTCTTAGAGATTATACCGCATTCTAGATTCATCTCTATTTCCTCATGATACCAATTAAATTGTTCTTCTGTTGCATGAATTTTCTGTATATCAGGGGTTAGGTCTAGAGGTATGATGACATGCAGGTTGAACGGTTTAGGAAAAGTGTCGCCATGTATTTGTGTTGAGCACAAAGGTGCACGTGCTAACTAGCTTGCCATTAACCATACCAAGCTGAATTACCTGGTAAAAATGGTGCCTACCTCATCTCCCCATTGTAAAGGCACATTTTCCCCTTTGAGAGTCATAGCTCAAACTCTTTTGAATAACCTGAGAGTTGGAATATTCAGATGTAATCTTTTGAATATCCAGTTGGTTTCTGTAAAGAGCCAACACTCATGTGTAGCCACGTGTGGAAAATAAGACTTGGGATCCAGCTGGAAATACTGTTTATTTAATTGCAAGTGAACAAGATAAGATCAGTTTTTTAGTGTAACGTGAAGGGTATTTCCAAAAGAGTAATGACCCAGTTTATTTAAAAATAACGGAATAGATGGGGATTGTTGTTACTTCAACAATATTTGTATGCATATATTTGTTAGTTGTTTTTTTTAAAGAAGCCCATACTTTACAGTTGTACTGTTTACTCCTAATTTAGGCAAAAGCTCATTACCTAAGTA
The DNA here is from genome assembly GCA_011751065.1 of Lasiurus cinereus. Lineage (NCBI taxonomy): Eukaryota > Metazoa > Chordata > Mammalia > Chiroptera > Vespertilionidae > Lasiurus > Lasiurus cinereus. Next base: position 29,996,355 of record JAAGEH010000018.1, on the reverse strand, counting down.
CACAGAACAATAAAAGAAACTGAAATAAAAGAAACTGTCTGATGATAGATTCCCCCTCTCCTGACGGTCTCATGAAGAATGTAACTTGTTGGCATAGAATTTACGAAAAATGAATCACTATCTTGTGGGAATAGAATTAAGGAAAAATGAATCACACTCTGTAAATGAGATTGCAGATTCCAAAGTCCATCAGCATCCAGAAATGTCTGCCTGAGTTCCCCAGATTCACTCACCGGGAAGTGGCTCAGAGCAGCAGCCTTCTCAGGGTGTCAGTTTGTGTTCACTTTTAGCCAATCCCCCTTCAGCCCCGATGACTTGCTTCTATAAATGTCAGGTGACTAAGTCGCATGTTTCCAGGAAAGTGAAGTGGTTAGTATCAGATGAGTAAATCCCCTCAGAACTCAGACTATGAAAGGAAAGACTTAAAGAACTGGGTCTGCATCGTTTCAGAGTCTCAGAGTTACTTGTTCGAGCCATTCATTGTGTTGATGAACAATTTAGCCCGTTCACTTGGGGGGAGTCAGACTCGGAGGCCCTTGGCTTGGTAGCCTAACAGCACAATTTATGGTGAACTGCCCTGTTTACTTAGGGCATGAAGTATGTGAGAGCACTGCGTTCTAAAAACCTGTAATGCAACCGTCAAACGTGAAGGAGGGTTAAAGGACCTCACTCTCCTGGCTCTGTTTTCTGTGGTGTAGGGGCATGGCAGTGGTGTTTAAAAGATAAACCTCTCTTTTTCCTTAAATTTTTAATTGACATCTAGATAACATTTGTATTAAAAGGTGCATGACAAATCATCAGTGTATAAGCTGATCAGGAAATAGAACATAACCAGCGTCTCAGAAGCCCTTCTACACACCTACTCCTCGTAGTCTTTTGCTCCTGCTGTAACTATTATCCTGGCTTCTAACACTAGATTTATTTTGATCCCCAAATATACACTATACATAGCCTCTCTCTCTCTCTCTCTCTCTCTCTCTCTCTCTCTCTCTCTCTCTC
>JAAGEH010000018.1:29867996-29995346 GCA_011751065.1 Lasiurus cinereus | reverse complement strand
TCTCTCTCTCTCTCTCTCTCTCTCTCTCTCTCTCTCTCTCTCTCTCTGTGTGTGTGTGTGTGTGTGTGTGTGTGTTGGCTAGTCTTCCGTAAGATTTTGACTATAAATCCCTGTATAATTAATGAGTCTAAAAAGTTACTGATTTATCCAGGGGAATTTTTAACAATAACTATCACAAAAAAAAAAAAAGTGCCCTTGGGCCAAAATTGGGAACATGAGAAAAGCAAAGGGATAATCAGATGCATGTGCCGGTAAGAAACTTCACAGGCAGCCAACCCCTTTTTGGTGTGGTTCTCTGGGAACATGGTGGAGTGCCCCCACCGGGAGACTGGCAAGGCTGACAAAGAGCTGGAGAGAAGTGATCACTGAGAATTCCCTATTTGTTTATGAAGAGGGCATATAACACCTGTCTTATATAGAACTCACTTCTCTAGCTGCCTCACCTTCCCAGAACCCTCCAGGGGACCAGGAAGTTGATAAGACTTTGCACCTACCAGGCATGAGTTTCTGGTTTCCTGGTTTCTAGCCCATCAGGGGAGGGTGAAATGGCTGGCTCCCTGACGACGGAGAAGTGACAGCTGACAAGCCTAATAAAAGGGTGTGGTATTGAAAAGCCATAAAAATCCACGAACTCAGGAAGTTCCCCCCCCTCCCCCCCCCCCCTCACTCCCCCTCCTAGGCCAGCACTGTGCATTGTCATGCTCCTAGTGGGGATCCTGAGTCATTGCGGAGAGTCAGTTACGCCCACGCCCTGGAATGAAAAAACTGCCATAAGAAAATGATTAGGAACCTGGGTTCTGGGTCCATGGGGATCAGCCCTGTGCGTGGTATTTGCAGCTGTGTGGCCCTGGGCAATGTCCTTCACGTGGTCTGTAATATGGAACAGCGGGGCTCTAGCGTTGTTGAAGAGTAGATGAAGGTCTGGGTGGCATTCCTTATGAGCTGTAGGTGGATGTTAGCTGTTATTAGTCTTTGACGCGCTGACTGACCAGGAAGTGGAATATCCTATTATTTGGTTAGAAATTAGATGTTGCCTTTTAAAACACAGCTTGAGGTTTCCTAGTCAGGGCCTCCCTCTGTAAATACACGCCAAGCAACGAGATCTGCAATGGTCTGACCATGTTGCTTAGGGGTCAAATGCACTTTTAACACTTGGAAGTAATAAGATGGCTATATTTTAAATCAATTCATAATATAAGTTAAATGGACAAAACCAGCCAAGGAGACAAGCAAAGACTCTTAAGAAGAGGCATGTATAATGGTTTATTCCTGGAGTCTAAGGTTGCTCTGAGCATCACCGTGCATCATGCGGATGCACCCACATCTGCTTTGGTCCTTTGCTCGTCAGGGGGCTCTGTGTACTGAAATAGATGATGCATTGTCTCTTTCTTTCCTCGGTGCTGCTTAGATGGCTGATTTATGAAGAACCAGGATTTCTGGGTGTCCCATTTGTCCTGGAGCCTGGGGAATACCCTGACTTGTCCTTCTGGAATACAGAAGTGGCCTACATTGGATCCATGCGGCCTCTGAAAATGGTGAGAGTGAAATGTAACTGTGCTTGGAGTGGGTGGTCTTTGCCAGCCTGACACCATTAACTCGCAGGATGTGACTTTGAAGCAGTGAAGCAGACTAACAAAAATAGCAATAACAGAAAGGATTGTTGTTGTAGGCGGCAGGAATGGCACCAGTTGTCTGACCGGTAGTGGGTCAGATCGAAGTTGGGTTCAGCAACCTGGGTACTTGAGGAGGGTGAGGCGCTGGTTCTGGAATTGTAAGAGAACATTTATTTGGTAAATCGCAGAGGTAGAAGAAGTAATTCCTAGAAGAAGTGGGCTTAGGAAAGACGTCATGGAGGTAAAGGAAGGGCCCTTGGAGCCTGGGCGTGAGGAAGCTAATGGCGCTGTGCCTGGGAGGGTGTGGGAGGGAGAGGAAAGTGGAAAGGGAAGGGTAGGCACAGGTATGCTCCTGAAGAAGCCTGCACTAGGACCTCCATCCCAAGGGTTTTGAGGGCAAAGATTTTAGGGAAGGTCCCAGGGAAAGATCTTAATGGAATATTCGGTAGCCTTCCCAGGTGTATCCATTCAGGGTTGTGGTCTCCGCTGATTGACTGGCCCGCACTAGTGCAGGGCGTCATTTTTCAGTGTAGCTGGTCCTGACGTCAGCCGTGACCGGTTTGTTGTTTATCTGGAACTGAAATACAACTGAGACATAGATGCTGTCTCTAGGGAAGAAAGGTCGGGGGGTTAAAGCCTCACGACCAATGATATGCTAGGGGAGGAAAGGTCACCCTGGTGGTGAGGCACCACCTGCCATTGATTGTCCTTTGCTAGGCACGCCTGGCTTTCCAGCCTGGTGACCTTCTGTGCCGGCCCATGGTCCCTGCTCTGCTCATGTCTAACTGCCTCCAGCAGGATAACTTGCTAGATGCTTTAGGTGAAAAAAATGTGGAACCGCCCTGGACCTCTGCCCTCAGGCATTCTCAGCCCTGCAGAGCCCCAGGTGTGTGCATGGGGCTTCAGCACAGGGCAGAATTAGGAAGTAAAGAAAATGGACACAGTCAAACCTTTCTGGAAAAACAGGAGGCAGGACAGATAAACTCCAACTTGTTGGTGATGTGACCGGGAAGGGGATACTCGGGAGGATAAATTGAGCTGCATCTTAGATGGCTGGTTTTAGATGGGAATGTCGGAGAAGGCCCGCAGGAGCTGGGGCGGGCTGGGCGTGCTAGAGTGATAGGAGGCGGGGCTGGTCGGCAGCTTTGGGGGCACTGGATGTCTAAATGAATGTTGTCTGTCCATGTATTTGCCATAGAGAGGGCCTGCTTGCTCTGCCTCCCATTCCCCCCCCAACCCCTTCCTCCCTCCCCCCCCACCCCCCTCCCCGCCCCATATTGTGCCCTGTTGTCTGGTTCCTGTGCTGGACTCTAAGCCTTGGGAGGCTCCAGGCTACAACTTGTCCCTGTGTGAGCAGTGCGTGCCACGGTGGGGTGGGTACTCCCGGAATCTGCCGGGCACCAGAGAGGCTCTCCTTGCAGACGTGATTTTGAAATCCCACTTGCAGTTGTCTTCTGAGTCAGTTTGAAATATATGAGAACTTTAGGAAGACAACTTTTTTATCTTAATTTCACCCCTCCTGCCAAAGCTTGTGGTTATATACCTGTGTGTTTGCTGGTTTTATTGTAAATGATTTGGGGCTTTTTTTCTAAAACTAAATCCATTCTCAGAGAACAAACTTTGGTTAGTTGTGTGACTGTATCAGAGAATTGCCTCTAATTTACAAGGCAGTTTTAAGTGATAATTTATAAAACTGTGAAGTTGATGGCATTTGAAATTGGATTACTTTTGAAAAGGGTGCTTGGTTGTGTAAGCTGTAATTTGTTGACCAAATCAAGCACATTCCTTTATAATTACAGGTCATTTGGTACATTTAGCATCATATGCTGTGCTCTTTATTTATTTATTTATTTATTGAAAGCTATTAAATATGTATTGGTGAAAAACATCCTGACTTTCCCACTGCTGATTTTAACTTTACCCCGTGTAATATTCCTGTATAACTCCTCTTCTATGGTTTATTTTTTAGTGAATTTTAAACAATTTAAGAAGTTTTTAATTATAGAAATTTAACAATCCCCATAGGCCCTAACAGTTTAATTATTTCAAGAGTCCTCCAGATCATATTGTGAGCTTGTATGAACTTCAACAGTTTTGTAAGCCATGGGTTGCAAAATCAAATGCCTCTGGGAGCAGGGCAGCAAATAGACAGGAGTGAGGCTGGCTGGGAGTGGACCGAGGGAGGGTAGAGACAGGCAGATCAGAGCCTGAGTCCCAGCTAGAGGATGAGCACAGCGTAGGGTAAGTTCGGGAGGTGAAGTTTGCTGCCTGTGAGAATTTGGGTCCAGAGATGTCAGATCTTAGGACTGTTTCTTAAGAGAAGTGAGAAATATACATTGTTAAAAAATTGATTTCAGAGAGAGGAAGGGAGAGAAAATCATTGATCGGCTGCCTCCTGCACACCCCCTCCCCTACCCCACCCCACTGGGGACCGAGCCTGCAACCTGAGCACATGCCCTGATAGGGAATGGAACCTCCTGGTCCATAGGTAGATGATGCTCAACCACTGAACCACACTGCATTTTTTTTTTTTTAAGAAATTTACTGGGTTAAAAAGAAAACAACTGAAAGTTACTGAGTCAGAAAACACAGCTGACATGCAGATGCAGCTTACAGGCCAGTCTGTGAGCCTCTGCCCCAGACCAGCTTCCTCATGTCTTCATCTGAGTTCTTGGGAATTTTAGAACTGTCTCAACATAAATTTAAACAAACTGGAAGGTTCCTGCACTGCGAGGTTTGATGTTGTAAACTGACATGTGTAATATGAAAAGATAACGTATCACTGAAAAGCCCTTTTCCTCACTCACTGTGCTATTTTCTTTTCAGGGTGGTCGTAAAGTTGAATTCCCTATAGACCCAAAGGTAAAACTATATATATTTTAAATTTTATTTTCACTTTGTCTCTATGAAGAGAACATTTGTGTGGTTTTACAGTTCAACCTGCATGAATCATAACTGCAGCCCAAAGAAGTTATCCCAACTTCCACATGCCATCCTTCAGGCAGGGAGGTGCTGCCGAGGGCTCTAGCTGTCGCTCACAGCACATGCCTCCATGGGTCAAAGGTTCATTGTTGTATCACGTTTGTATTTTGTAGTTGTATTTATTGATTGTAGGGCCTGTGGCTGCTTGCTAGTTAATTGGGGAAAAGCTTTCAAGACAAGTTCTCCCAACTCCAAAGGGCTCTTTCTGCTTCCCACATCTATGACATAGTTTGATCTCTAGTTTTTTTCCTTTTTGTAATATTTATTGACTTTCAAAGAGAGAGAATGGAAGGGAGAGAGCGAAACATTGATCAACTGCTCCCTGTACATACACACACACACCTCCCATTGGTGATCCAGCCCACAAGCCAGGCATGTGCCCTGACCAGGAATCAAACCGGCAACCTTTTGGTGCACAGGACAACACCCAACCAACTGAGCCACACTGGCCAGGGCTAGTTTGTTTCGTTTTAAAAACAACTTAGACCCTTCTGGTTCTTTAGTTTGCCCTAAGCGAAATTCTAAATATCAGATCTAGACATTGACACAAGACCCAATTATTTATAAACTGTCTTTTGAACCTTAACTTTGGGCTATACCCCAACTGGAAAAAAAATTCTGATTTTTAAAATTATAAGATACTGTTATTTAATTAATTTTTTCAAATATGAGAAATTTTAATTTGTGTTCCAGGACTTAGTGTTGTTAAATGACTAACATTTAGCTATTGAGAGAGTTACTGTCTCACAAATGACTGTACCTCATTTCTGTTACAGGCAATTGTTTATGAAAAGCCTTTCTTTGAGGGAAAATGCATGGAACTGGAAACAGAAATGTATAATTTTATCATGGAAGGAGGCGAAGCAGAAGAAACCGAGGAAGAGGCCAGTTTGCCGTTGACATCGGTGGGGTCCATGAAAGTTCTCAGGGGCATGTAAGTAGAGAGGCATGACCGTGAGGATTTCCTTTTCCTCTTTAATAAAGTAACACACACGCATTCCCCGCCCCCAAAAACATTCCAGATGGTATGGTAGAGAGAATTTCAAACGTGTTCTCCTCAGCCAGTTGTGATCTGGATTTGATAGCAGCCGTTTGAGGGGCTGTTTGGGGTCAGTCAGCTGAGCAGGGCTGGTATATTGGCCCATCCAGATTGACCAGATCTGCAAATCTTGTTTATTAATGTCATGTTCCAAACTATGGAACTGCTGATTTGCTTTTCAGTTTTTATGATCATATTTTGTACTTTCTAGATCTTATATATTTTCTTTGGCAGTACACTGCATATGGTCTTGTAAATAGCCAATAACATATAATATTTTAATTGCTATTTGAAGAAAGTTTATCCAGTTTTATTTGCTGATATCCTTTTGAGTCGTTTCTTATTACACACACACACACACACACGTGTGCACACCCCTATCTCCTCCTTTTCAGAACATTGATGTACGTTTCTTAAATTGTTTTCTTAGGGCCATTCTGTTAGTCGCTTAAATTTTAGAGAAGAATTCCCATAATCATAATGACTAAGCCCATCTGGAGCTTTATTTATTTATTTTTGTTAATCCTCGTGCGAGGGACACAGAGAGAGAAACATCCATATGAGAGAAACACATTGATTAGTTGCCTCCTGGACCCACCCCGACCAGGGTCAGGGATCAAACCTGCAAACCAGATATGTGCCCTTGACCAGAATCAACCCAGGACCTTCAGTCCATGTGCTGATGCTCTAAACACAGAGCCAAACCCTCTAGGGCCATTTGTAGCTTTAAATTATTTGTCAATGAAACTGATATATACAATGGAAACATTTTAACAGTCCTAAGAATTTCTACTTCATTTTTTTTTCTGTTGCAGTTGGGTTGCTTATGAAAAGTCTGGATTTACAGGTCATCAGTACTTGCTTGAAGAAGGAGAATACAAGGACTGGAAAGATTGGGGAGGTTATGATGGAGAACTTCAGTCTTTACGACCTATATTAAGTGTAAGTAAAAAAAAAGTTAATGGTTAATACTTGGTGTTTTAGGATAATACACCAAATGGCTAACCTTTGAATTTTGATTTTTTTTTTCCTCAATAGGATTTTTCAAATGCTCACATGATAATGTACAGTGAAAAAAACTTTGGATCCAAAGGTTCCAGTATTGATGTATTGGGAATTGTTGCTAATTTAATGGAGACCGGATATGGAGTGAAGACACAGTCTATTAATGTACTGAGTGGAGTGTAAGTGAAATAGCCCAACCACAATTTTAAACATGGGTTTCACCTTAGTTTGTGTTAAATTTATACTTTCTCTGATACAGAGAATTAAAGTAAATCAGTCCTTTCATACCTACTGCCCCTATATTCTCATAATTGCTTTTTAAAATCTTTCTCATTTCATTTTTTCATGTGTGATAAATATTGGAGTAGGCTTTGGGGTTTATGATAGAAATCCACAGATCCTCTTCCCTTGTCATTCTTCCTGGAGAAATCTCATGAAATTTCTTATGATGGGAATCAAATAACAACAGTGATTTAACATGAGACCTGAGTCTCATTCCATTTTCCTGTGGCCCCACACCTACCCCATTATATTTCTCCACTATTATTTTGACATAAAACTAATTGTTTCAATGTCCCTGGAGTTAGCAATTGAATGCTTTAATAATACCAAACTAAGTTTTTATTGAAAGATGATTAGTCAAGACACTTTGGGATGCAAGTGACTGGAAGCCAACCTGGGTTGGTGTAAGTGATGGGAATGGAACTCACTGGCCTACATAGCTGAAATGTCCTGCTGAAGGTTTGCTTCGGTCATGGCTGGATGCAGGGGCGCAGACATTGTCATCAGGACGATGTGGTCTCTCTGTCTGTCTCTCTTGGAATCTCTTTTGTGTTGGCTTCGCCTTAGGCAGGCCCTTCCCTCTTTTGGCCTGTGGTAGCATCCTCTAGCTTTTGTTCTTTGTCTCACTACCTCCCGTGAAGAGCTTCTCTTTCCTACAAGTGTTCCAGGTGTGACTTTGATTCTGTGGGCTGGAGTCCCGTGAACCTGCCTCAGTCTGTCACTGTAGCCAGGGAGATGGCTGTGGCTGTGTTATGTGCCCATTGTTGGAGCTGAGATGTAGTTTCAGTCCCGTAGGAACCACTTATATATGATTAGTGCGAGCAGTTCCCGAACATCAGAAAGAATGGGCACAGACATTGGGTGGGGACGGGGAAGGAAGGTGTCTGTTAAAAGGAATTCTGCTATTATTCTTATGAACCAGGCTGATGTGAAGTTATAATTTGTTATGAGTGAGAGTATCCTTAAATGGTTATATGAAATCATTTGACATTGGTTCTGCTGAAAGTGCTTGATGTCTGGTTTTATTATGTCATGAGTAGTAGAAGGCCATCTGAATCATTCTAACCTCAACTCCATTGCACTTCATGGGGCCTTCCACACGATCCCTGGATATCTGAGATGTGTCTCTGTGTGGTGTGCTGTCCCTGTGAGTCATGCCCACCAAATTCTTGTGTAGGCTGTTGCTTGTGGCTCTATCTTGGCAGAAAGACACAAGAGGCTTCTGGGGCTTCCGTTCTTAACAGGAAATACATTCTATTGGGTCCTGTTCTGGATCCCTAACATTTTAGAATCTGCCATAGATAAAAAGGAATGGTATAGCAGAAGTTATCTGAAATACTCCGGTGGCAATATGTAAATACTGTCTTTGAAGTTAAGTATTTAGAAGCGAAGACAGTGGCTAGGTCCGGGTGGCAGTTGTACATTGTGATACTCAGCAGGTGTATTGGTTCAATTAGTCAGAGCCCAGTCATGCAGCCTAGAAGCGGAAGCCTGACCAGGCCAGGCAGAATTCCCCTGGGGCATTTGTGTAGATTCTGCCGTTGGCGAAGATAAGAATTTCTGTACCTCTGCCAGTCTTTTTTTTTTTTTTTAACCCAGCCCTTATTTGAAATCACTTTTGTTTATGAAATGTTGCTTTTATGTGTTCCTATTTTTAGTCATTTGTAGTAGCATTTCCTGGCGTAGGCTCTGGTTCTGGGTGTAGTAGTTGAAGTTTAGTTTTGAAGGGAGGCATTCGTACCCACACCACTTCCTTTCAAATTGTGTGGCTGTGGGAAGGGCCAGCTACTTCTTCGTATTTCATTGGTCGTGTGACAAATATTTATTGAGGTCTATTATGTGCACAGCATTCTATTATGTCCTCAAAGAAGTTACAGTATTTATATAAAACACAATTATTGCTACAAAAGACATGGGGATTAAGTGCTTTGAGAATCCACATCAGAGAGATTAATTTCCAGTTTGAACTCAGAGATGACTTTAGAGGCTTTAGTACTGGAGTTGGGGCCCATGGGGTGGGAAGATGGAGCTGTGCCAAGATCTGAGGATGGAAGATGAACCTACTCACATTTAATGGTTTCAAAAAAAAGTTGTCTTAATGATTTTATTCTTATTGGTAAATAAGCATTTTAGTTTGGTTCTTTATTTCCTAATATGGAACTCAAAGTCAGAAAAAAACTTGTTTTGAGTCTTGGTCTGTGAGTCTTTGTTTAAGTTGTACCCTTTACATAGCACATTCGGAATCTGTTTTAAGTACAAAGTGTGTGGCCTGAAACTTTATAGGGCAAGTGGCAGTTTGGGTCAGGAAGTGAAGACAACTGGTGAGCCTCAGGAGACTCAATCATGGTTCAATCAGGCCTGGCCACTAAGTGATGGTGTCACCTTGGACAAGTCACTTCCCATTCAGAACAAACACCAACAAATAATTCTGTGAGATGCTTGTTAGTCATCAGTTAGCTTTGGAGGGCAAGGATTTTGTCTTTCATCTTTGCATATCTCGTGCCAGTTCAGTTCCTGGCATATGGTAAGTGGCTAATGTTTGTTGAATGAACAAGTGAATTAACTTTTAATAAATGAATTAGATGTGAAAGCCTTCTGGAAAGTTCTTAGTATGCACACAGGCATATAGGAATTAATTCTTTAAACTGTAAGAGGATCAGGAGGGCAATGAATTAACTAAGAGGCAGATATTTGAATGTAACAGAATTGAAAAACTTTCTTCCTCTCAAAGGCTTTTTATCTTTGGTAGGAAATAGCATCCAAGAAGTGATTTTTGTTGATTTCCCTCTCTGCATGTAGATCACTTAAAAGATAAAGGAAAACATTCCAAAGGGGCTTGTCTTTAGTATTTCTGAGCATTTGATAAATTTTGCTTACTACATAGTTGTGTCATGTTGGAATTCTGATTTAAACAAAATTTTTGTTACTTAATTGGCTTTTTTGGTGTTTATTTCTTCTGCCAACTTTTCCCCCCAGTGTGGTTTGTTGTGTAGAGATATAGCTTCCTGTAATGCCAATGGGCTTACAGTCGTTTGTATGAAAAATAATATAATCTATAATAATAAAAGCATAATATGCTAATTAGATCAAGATCCTTCCAGACAACCTTCTGGATGAAGCCAGGGCTGCGAGGGAAGCCTGGGTCCCGGGTGCCTACTGGTAGCCAGAGGAAAGCCGGTGCTGGCAGCCAGGGGAAGTAAGGCCTACTCTTGCACCAATTTCATGCACTGGGCCCCTAGTAATTAATAAATAATAGTACAAGAATAAACTCTGTTTCATATACTGACAACTGTAGACCTATTTTCCCTCTACCCAGTATACTTCTGGAAAGAAAATTTAATGGTAACAAAAAGAAATCATATTTGCCTACGAAAAGAACTTTGGCAACAACTTCTTGAAAGTCTTAATTGTTTCCTTAGGATAGAATTAGAAATATGGACATATCCTCATTGGCACTTTCTCAAGGCAGAGGCTTGGATAAGTTTGAGAATACCCCAAAGAGTCACACAAAGATACTTATTCACTTGCCAAACCTATCTGCTCGTAAAAGATTAATGGAGAATCAGGAAAATTATTAAGGTTGCTGATTGGTGAAACAAATGAAAGTTTTGGTATGATACAGTTATTCAGAGGTGTTTTATTATATATGTAAAGAATGAACTATGACTAACCAGTATTTTCATCTCTTTAGATGGGTAGCCTATGAAAATCCCGACTTCACAGGAGAACAGTATATACTGGATAAAGGCTTTTATACCAGTTTTGAGGATTGGGGAGGAAAAAATTGTAAGATCTCTTCTGTTCAACCCATATGTCTGGTAAGAAGTTATATTTTTGTATGAGAACACTCAATGAAATTTGCATTTCCTTAATGTGTGTTTCTGGTTCATGTATACTTAACACTATAAAAGCAATGCTGATATTTTTAACAGTAATTGCTAATCTGAAATAAAAATGTATTTTAAGATGTCTGCTCTACTTATTTCCTTCTCTCTTTCCTTTAAAACACTTTAGGATTCTTTCAGTGGGCCAAGCAGACGAAATCAGGTAACTTAAAAAAGTATTCTATCTTTATAATTAGGGACCATCCATTGAAAAGTTGAAACAGAGTTTATTCTTGTACTATTTACATGTAAAACTTCAAACATTTGGGACATTTTTAAAAAAATATATTTTATTGATTTTTTAGAGAGGAAGGGAGAGAGATAGAAAGTTAGAAACATCGATGAGAGAGAGACATCGATCAGCCGCCTCCTGCACGCCCCACAGTGGAGATGTGTCCGCAAGCAAGGTACATGCCCCCAACCGGAATCGAACCTGGGACCTTTCAGTCCACAGGCCGACGCTCTATCCACTGAGCCAAACCGGTCTTGGCAAACATTTGGGACATTTTATTAGTTTTAACAATTTTTGTGCCTGAAAGTATAACTATTTTAAAATTAGATTTACTTTTGAATGCTTGATAGCATTGACACATATCTATATACTTATAAAATGGTCTCATCATGTAATGTTAAATTTCACTTATGTTTTTAATTTATCTTTACTGTTGAAAGTATGACAGATATCCCCCTTTTTTCCCCATTGACCCTCTCCACCCTATCTGAGCCCCCTTAAATTTTTATATCTTTATATTGAATAAGAATTTACATGAATATACTAAAATATTTCAAACAATACATATAGTTATTGTGATAAACAGTACGAGTTTTCATATTTGCTGTGTCTGCATTAAGACAAACATTTTATATGGTCTCTTTAACATGGTCTCTCACTGAAGCCATTACACTTGTTATTTGGGCTTTTTAATGGAAGTGTTCAGACAGCCTTAATTACAGAGGCACAAACACCATTGCAGCCTCCTTTACTGGCATACACAAGATTCTAATAAGTCAGCAAGTATCTTCTATTGAGAGGGAGGAAAACTATAGTGTTTCCAAAATACAGTCTCTTGTTAATGTTAGAACTGATGAACAATTACTGTTAGCCACAATAAAGCTTTAAAATGCCTCCCGGCTTGTTAGGACAGGGTGCGCTATAGAAAGCTGCCTCTATTGTTGGATTGTCCTTTAATGTCTCTGAATTAAACAGTGGTGAGTGGTACAGCCAATGTATTTCTAATAATATTAATGCAGAAGTAGAAAATTAAAGGATTTATAAAATTCGTGTCAGTTTACTGTAACAAGCTAACAGGTCATCATTTCAAAGGCTGATTGAGTTAATGTGTCTGCAAAATGACTTTATGTTTTTCCATTTACTTTTTCCAAGATTCACTTGTTTTCGGAACCACAGTTTCAAGGTCAGAGTCGATGCTTTGAAGAAACAACAAGTCAAATTGATGATTCATTTTCTACTAATTCTTGCAGAGTTTTAGGAGGCAGGTAAGCAAAACAGTGGCTTGGCAGAGCCTCATCACCACGGGATATAGAATTCACACGCCAGCAGTATTTAGTGACACCTTTAGATGCTTGGTATGAGACGAAACCGCCAAATAGTACAAGACCCTGGAAGTACTAAAGTATACTTTGCAGCACATGAGTGCTGGACAGAGAGGACCTGGAGATTAGTGTGGGTTAGGGAAGTTAAAGATCACATTTCATGGGATTGGGACCAGGTCCTCTACTTTCTAGGCCTATCCCATCATCCATAAAGGGACTCTGAATAACCTCTAAGGCACCTCCCAAGGTAGGTTTTTTCAGGTGGATAGGAGTAGGATAGGCATTCTACACGATAGACAAGTGCATGGCTGCAGTGGAGTTGGTGTGTACTAGGGAGCACACACCCTCTCAAGCTCGGAGAGCTTTGCACTGGGGAGGAGAAGTAGTCTGGAAGGTAGGAGTAGGCCGGGAAGGCGCCCCCTGAGCACATGAGCTTAGATAAATGCCATGGGAAACATGATGGGAAAGGCAGTGAGCTCAAAGTGCCATGCTGAACACAGTGGTGCGAAAGCTTTAGAGAGGGAAGAGCTCAAGGTCAAGGCAGCCTGTGCCAGGGGATGAGGAATTCTGGCTAATGATAATAGTAATAGTGCCTTTACTTACTTAGTTCTTTATGGTCTAAACAGCACCGTCATAAGACTGGAAAGAGCACAGACTTTGCATTCAAATGCAGATTTACAGTAAAACTTCACTGTTAATCAGCACCTCCCTCCACCTGTCCTGGTTCCTCTTTGTCACCTACCTATTTCATGTATTACCTTCAGATATACAGTTTTTTTGTTCATTTGTTATCTTTCTCAGCTCACTGGAATGTAAACTTCAAGATAGCAAGGACTTTGTTTTGGTCTCTGTTCTATCTCCAGCAATGGGAAAGTATCTGACACACAGTTAGTCCTCGATAAGCATTCGTTGGATTAAAAAACAAAACAAAAAACCCCACTCTTCTAGACAAGCTGGTATATCACCATTTTATCAATAATGCTGAGGCTCAGAGAGGCTAAGTGACTTGTGTAAGTCACAGTGGTATTTTGACTCCTGGCCCAGTGCTGAGGTGTTGGAAATGAGGAAAAAGGAATGCGAGAGAAATTTTGAGAGGAAATCAGCAGATCCAAGCAACTGACTAGCTGTGAAGATTGAATGATTATTGAGAGGACTCCAGGGCTTAACAACCTCTCACTGGCTGGGAGAATGTGGCATCCATGAGAGGAGGAAGGAATGCTGACAGATGGGAAAGATAAACATGAATTATTTCATGGAGAGAGATTTTATTTCCCAAATGCAAAGCTAACAAGTGACTTATTTATCACAAGATTGAATGCAGAAAATATGTCTAGATATTTTTGAAGAACACTGTTAGCCACAAGCATTATTTTATAGCAGGCTACCTCTAAAAATCTAATTTCATGAATAAGAATACTCCAATTATGTGTGTGTGTGTGTGTGTGGTTTTTCCTATATAGCTGGGTTGCGTATGATGGAGAAAATTTCTCTGGTAACCAGTATGTGCTGGAAGAAGGCCACTACCCGTGTCTCTCTGCAATGGGATGCCTGCCTGGAGCAAGTGTGAAGTCTCTTCGTTTTATAGATGTTGTAAGTATGTCCGTGTGAATATCTCGTTACGGAGATGTATGGCTCACATAGCTGATGGCCAGAGCAGAAACCAGCAGTTAGACCTACTCCAGGCTTAAAGTTGAGACAGAAAAAAAAAAGTTGCAGTAGAACTTTTCTATCCTGTAACTTTTTAATCTCCTTTTAGATGTTTAACATATAAATTGTTTTTGTTTGCTGTTTTCTTAGACTTCAGGTGAAGTATTGACTTAGTCATGGCACACAACCATAATAAGTTAGTTCAAGGCCCCTCTCCTGTTTTTTTTCCCATTTTATATCTGATCTCTATCCCTTTTACAGACACCCATGGAATGTGTGAGGGATACAAGTGGATATTCTTATAAAACTTATGTTTTCAAAAAATCTGTATATAGGCTTCTTAATGTTTCTATTGATTTTAGAGAGAGGAAGGGAGAGGAAGAGAGTGGAAAAGAGAAACATCAATGAGAGAAATATTAATCGGCTGCCTCCTGCACACCCCCTTTGGGCATGTGCCCTGACCAGTAATTGAACTGGCTACCTCTAGGTGCATGGGACCATGCTTAATAATCTGAGCCACACCAGCCAGGGCTATATACAGGCTTTTGATTTATATACAGTATTATGCTATAATTCTCATTGCATTATAAACAATACTTACATTAAAAATTTTAAAGAGCTGTCCATTATGCTGTATATACATCTCATTTATTGATTCTAACTGATGCAAGTATCCCATCGCAATTTTTACTTAATTCTCATCTGTGCCTCCCCTGAACCTGTGGGACTTTCTTGGGAATGTATATTAAAGAGTGCATTTGCTGGGATTGTGTACATGAATATGCAGCTTCACTAAGTCCAGTACTACCACTTCAGACTCTTGCTGGCAGTGTGTGTGGGTTTGTTTTCCACATTGTTTGCCATTACTGAGTATTCTGATTTTCTAACTTCGGAAGGAACTGGGTAGAAAGTATTCTCTCAATGTTAATTTGCATTTTACTATTAGAGAAGTTGGTATCTCATATACTTATTAATCATTTGGGTTTTCTGTTCAGTGAATTTCCTATTATGTCCTTTACTCAACTTTTTATTTTATAGTTTCCTATATATTTTGTTACTGATTTGCAAACATTCCTTATAGTTTTCAAATTTATTGCTCTGTCTTTGAGATTTGCAATCAAATGACTCCTCCCGATTTATCACGTTCCTAATACAGATTATAATGCCCCCTTTGAACAGAAATCTTTCATTTTAATGTTATGACCCACAGGTTGAGAATCGCTGCTGTAGAGCCTAAGACCATCAGAAAACATAGATATTTACATTACGATTCATTAATAGTAGCAAAATTACAATTATGAAGTAGCAACAAAAGTAATTTTATGGTTGGGGGTCACCACAACATGAGGGACTGTATTAAAGGGTCGTGGCATTAGAA
Organism: Lasiurus cinereus; assembly: GCA_011751065.1. Classification (NCBI taxonomy): domain Eukaryota; kingdom Metazoa; phylum Chordata; class Mammalia; order Chiroptera; family Vespertilionidae; genus Lasiurus; species Lasiurus cinereus. The sequence goes on along the minus strand of JAAGEH010000018.1, from coordinate 29,979,962 downwards.
AGGTTGAGAACCACTGGTCTAGGGTCATATGGGTCTATAATTTGTAAATGAGTTTGAATATAGAGCTTCCATCCTGTAGTTTTCCCTCCTCCTAAAAATATTCCTACAGGAAAGTCTGGGAGCATGCGTGCACAGAATCATTGTCTGTTGACAATTAACAAAAAAGACAGTTGAAATGCATACAAGGAGGTTCCTGACTAGCAATTCCACTAGACCCCAAAGACTGCAATAGGCCTCTGACCCTCGCCATTTACATCCATAGCTCTCCAGTCTTAGCCCCTCCTTATCCTAATAGAAAATGGCAGGATTGAAAATAAATTCATTAGCTGTGTTGATATTCCAGACTCATATACCCAATCCTTTGTGCCTGGGATATCTCCCATCCTTTATAGCACTATTTACATTTACTTGCCTTTCTATGCAGTCGGAAAACTTCCTGTCCCCTCTTCCTTCCTCCCTCTAGCTCTGGAGTGTATAAATACCTCAACTTCCTGGGAAAGCTTATGACAGGCTAAGATCTCGTGATCTGTCCTTGTAACAAGATGATTTTTAAATAAGTTCAAGTTACTATTAAAGATGAGTAACATTATTTTTGTTCCTAAACAGGAATTTTCTGAGCCAACAATTATTCTTTTCGAAAGAGAAGACTTCAAAGGAAAAAAGATTGAGCTTCATGCAGAAGCAGTCAATCTCCAATCCCTGGGATTCAACACGCAGATTCGCTCAGTTCAGGTGATCGGTGGCATGTGAGTTACCTACTTGTTCATCCAGTAAGAGATGATTTTAAAGATTAAGTTTGATCATATTTCTTTATCTCCTACATTACCTTAAACAAAGTGACACAACTCCCCCTATTTTCTGTAAGGGTTAATGATTATGCACCTTCATAGTGGATTTTTCGCACTGGGAAGAACCATGTGTGAAGACTCATCAATTCCTCCAGGGTTTTAGTTTACTTAAGGTAAGGACTTGGTCTTCAACACCTCAAAGTTTCTAGGGGAATACTTTGCAAAACAATGCTCTGAGTTTATTGAGCACTTTTTAGCAAGTATGAGAGAGCTCATTTTTCTTTTCCCTTTAAAAGACCAAGTCCTTTGATTTTAGAGTAAGGGCTCGGGTTTTCCTTTAACTAGGAGTGACTAGCAGATGCTATGCATGCTTGAAGGTCAAAATGGGAAGATTTTTCTCAACTTTGAATAATTGTGAAATTAAGTAAGATGTAAAAATGAGTAAGATCAACGTAATAAATGTTTTTAAGTATTTTTGTTTCACTCGCAAAAAGAGGTATAATCTACTTGTATGCACCAAGTGTTGGAGGGGACTAGAGTTGTTTAAAAAACAATTATTTGGGTGCTTTAGAGTTCCAGAATTAAAAGTCGAGGACATTTTCCCTTGGTAACACAGGGGCCAGAGGAAGGTTGCTGGGTCCCTCACATGCCATTGCGTGCAGGAGTCCACATGTCTTCAGGTGTGGGCACCAGCATCCCTAGGAAACCACAGTGTCTTTAGCAGTTTTCTGGACTGAGGAAGATTCCTCTCATTTTAAACAAAAATTTCAGTTATTTACTTTTAGGTAAATAACCCTTTAGTATGTGCCATATGCCATGCAAGAAGAACTTTACAAATATTAGCTACTTAAATAAAAGATCCATAATTACAACTGGAAAGGTTTTATAAAAAAGCTCACAGGAATACTGGGCTGCCCCACTAAGACTTATAATCTCTATTTCGTTACTCAGGTGGAGGAAAAACCTTACCCTTTTCCTCTTTAAGAATGGTTCTTTTTAGCATAAATATGAACCAAGAGTGTGCTATTTCTTAAGGGTGCTTGAAGTATTTTAGAAAATAAGGTAGTCCCCCCCCCTCCCACCAATGTATATTTTAAGTATAAAGCTCAGTCTAAAAATTGAAACATCCTAAAATATAATTGGGGCTCCTTGTCAAACGGATATTGCCACTTACTTGTGGTTATCTATTTTTCCAGATGGATTACTTATGAATATGGCAATTACAGGGGTCGGCAATTCCTACTGTCACCAGCAGAAGTATCTAATTGGTATGAATTCAGTGGCTGTCGCCAAATAGGTTCTCTACGGCCTTTTAATCAGGTATTTTCTTCTTCATGTTTGAATAGACTCTTCTCTGTTTTTTTTTGTAAATGTAATTTAACATTTTAGTTTCAGTTTGAAATTTGCCATTCCCATAAACTTCTGAATTTGGGCTGTTTCTGACTGCTTTCAGAAATGCTCTCATGCCTGACATCAAATCGTGGTCCAAATTCCAAATGCTGGGTTTCCACAGGCAGGCTCCCTGCTCCAGGCACTTCTTTGACCTTTCAGCAAAAATCTCCTCAGGGAGAAAATCCTAAAGCCTCTGGAGCTCTTGTGTATAGAAATTGTCCCTAATACACCCTACCCTCACCTTGGATTCGGCCCCTGCTGTTGATGCTTATTCAGAACTTCTAATAGTACAACTTACTTCTGATCATTGCTGGGGTTTTGTCTTCTAGAAACGTATTTATTTCAGACTTCGAAACAAGGCAACAGGGTTATTCATGTCAACCAACGGGAACTTAGAGGACCTGAAGCTTCTCAGAATACAGGTCACGGAGGATGTTGGTGCTGACGATCAGATCTGGATTTATCAAGAAGGATGCATCAAATGCAGGGTGAGCTTTAGGATAAGACAAAGATCTGTGACAGCATCTTTCAAATTAATGCTATTTTATGATTTCCTGTACCACCTTCAGAAATTAGGTTTTCCATGAAAATATTTCTTAGCGCTAATAGAACCAGTCTATGAACGTAAAATGGGAGTAAATCTAACTCTGATCCAAGAGAGTACTGATATCTATACTTGATTTTTATATAGTAACATTCGTGCACTGGGGGGAGTCCCTCAGCCTGGCCTGCGCCCTCTTGCAGTCTGGGATCCCTCAGGGGATGTCTACCTGCCGGCTTAGAAAATAAGGTAGTCCCCCCTTCTCCCACTAGGCAGACATCCCCGAGGGTCCTTAGCACTGCCACGGAGATGGGAGAGGTTCCCACTGCCGCCACTGTGCTCACCAGCCGAAAGCCCAGCACTGACCACCAGGGGGCAGCTCCTGCATTGAGTGTCTGCCCTCTGGTGGTCATTCTGCCATAGTTGATTTGCATATTAGGGTTTTATTATATAGGATAGAAAATTAAATAGGAATGTCTACTAGGTATAGAAACTAACTGTAAGCCCCAGGATTATCAACAAGTTACTCTTGGTTTACTTCCTTTTTGGAGGATCTCAGACTAGAATTAAGGGTGAAGAAGTACCAGCTTGTGTACCATTTCCACATTGGCACACCTTGAGAATGGAAAATGCCCCAGTTCCCTCCTATCACTCCTCCATAACACACGATTACGGGCTGCAATGAGTAAGAGTTTATAAGAGGAGCTCATGCTTCTGTTGCAAATATTCTTTGTAACTTCCTGATTTTATGGGCTTGGCTGTTTGCGCCCGATTTTTTTCTAATTGTGGTGCCCCATGAGTCAGCAGAAGGCACACAGCCTGTGAAAGGCGTGTTAATTAGGTCTGTGGGGCCTGAGGGACAGGCATCCTTCCAGTAAGCATAAGGGCTGTTTAGACTTGCACAGAAGGAATAGCAAGAGCTGTAATAAAGAAACACAAAAAGCCAATTTCTGCCTTTGAATTATCTTGAAGGATTCAAGGAAGTAGAGCCTTTCATCAGTTATTTCTAACAGATATTTTAGTGACGTTATTTAACGAGTTTGAATGGAGTTGGTCATTGAGAAGTAAAGTAGCCTAGATCATCACAGTCCTTTAATTTCATGTAGAACAGTATTTTCCAGTTCTCTCCATGAGCATTTTCGTCAGCAATCTGTGTTAATGTAATGTGAACATGTGAATACCATATACTTTTTATATATTGAGAGTAGATTCACTTCAGAGAAGGACCCATAAAATTCCTACATGAAAATACCCTTAATTGTGTTGGTATTTTCTTCTCTTTTTATGGTTGGATAGCATACCTTTTTAGAAAATTTGACATTTCTCATGAAGAAAAGAAATAAATGGGATCTCAAGGTCTAAAATGACAAAATGCCCTTTTGGCCACGTTAGTACTACAATAGCCTTTAAAATTAAGAGGTGCAGCTACATTCTAGAAGGGTCTGGCTGTACATAGGTGGTTCTGTGGGGGTAGGTTTGGTGGCATGACCAGCTTGGAGGACAAACCAAGGCTCTGGGAGAAAAAACCATCATGAGGGGCAACTCTGATGTTCTCAGGCTTCTCTCACTAGTAAGTCAGTCTCCCAAAGGGCAGAAGTCCTTTAAAATGGAGAACAGAACCCTCTGTCACTCATGTCACCTGAACTAAAGGACATAAGGGTGAATGAAGCCAGGAGCTAGGGTGGCTTTAAAAATCAGCTTAAACAGGGAACTGATCACAGTGACACTTGAACGTGTGTTCCTAAGACACGTATCTCTGTACCAAGCAGATAGCAGAAGACTGCTGCCTGACGATTGTGGGGAGCCTGGTCACTTCCGGCTCCAAGCTGGGCCTGGCCCTGGAGCAGAGCGCAGAGAGTCAGTACTGGAGCATGAAGTCTGACGGTAGGATCTACAGCAAGCTGAAGCCAAATTTAGTTTTAGATATCAAAGGTAAGGCTCGTTCCCTTTCTCTTCTTGGTTGTGCTTATTTTTTAGTTAACTAAAAACGTTTTTGTTTTTTTTAAATGGTGAACACTAGTATAAATAGTAAGAGATCTTTCACTATGTCAACTACTGTGCTAAAAACACTTCGCATTGTCATGTGATCTTCACAGCAACCTATGTATCCCCTCCTTCCCATCCCACTTTATAGCCCCCAAAATGGAGGCTTAGAGGGGTTAATCCATTTGACAGTAAGTGTTGAGGTAGAATCTGGACATGGGCTGTCTTCAAGCCTTTTATTTTAACAGGGTGAGACTGAAATCACAAGTTAAAAGAGGCTGTGGTTTCAGTAGAGTTGATGATTCTCATGTCTATACATGTAAATCTTTGATTGAAAAGATCTAAGATCTAAAAGGAATGGACATAGCCAAGAGGATTTCAACTGAACATTTGTTCAACGAAAATCCAGAGCAAATTGATAGGGCTTGAGAAGGACAAATAAATTTAGGACAGTGTTTCGCAAACCTTATCTGCATCAGAATCACCTAGAGGACTTATTAAAATACAATTGGCTAGGTCCTACCCTCACAGTTCCATACAGTAGGTCTTGGGTGGGCACGAAAATCTGCATTTCTAACAAGTGCTCCTTACTGGTGGAACCACTAACAATTTAAACACATAAAACAAACAAAAATTGACTTCTAACATAGATATGGGAATTCAGTGACTTCTTATTACTACTAATAAGCAAATGGAAAAGTGTGTTTTATTCATGTCCAGTGGGGTAATTTTGCTTTAAATTATTAATGCAGACTTTCTATTTCCTACCAGGAAAGCTAACATGATTATGTTTATAAATTTAGTGAAATGGTAATACTGTAGGCTTACTATATCACATCATTTTAAAAATTTGCTAGGAAGTCAGCTCAATTTTACTTTAATCAGGGCTCTCAGCCAACCTGTCATTAAAAATTGATACAGGGATAAAGGAGCAGCTGCATTTTCATCAGGGACTTGGGGGACTGTGTGAGGAGCAGAGGTGGGCGTCACCTATGGGTGACCTCCAGATGGATGAGTGGCCAGCCCACCTAATAACAGGATTAGAATTCACAAGGAACCTGAGAAGCTGGAAGGGTGCTCAGGTGCAAAGGCAGAATACACTTAGCAAGCACAAGCTAAGCAAGATATAACAGGCTGGATGGGAGCTAAAAATCATATGAAGTCAAGATATAAGAAAATAGATGTAACATTCAGAAAATGAATGGTAATATAAATACACCTCCTTCACATTGGATACAAAATTTGTGGACATTCTACAAACGGTCAACTGGAGGTTCTGACTGGTTAAGAATCATAGAACAAGACCCTCCCTGATTCTTATTTTCATCAACCTGTTCAACTGGAACTTCTCTGTCTATACAAGATAGTTTTAAAACCTCCAAAGAAGCCAAGGAAAAGCGACTAAGTTGGAAACGTGGATTTTTTTTTTGAACACATGGATTCATGTTTCTTAAAAATTCGATCAGCTTCTTCTGTCCGGGACTAAGGCCACTGTAATCCTTATGAGTAACTTCTTGGAGCATTTCTTCTTTTGTTCTTTCAACCTGTATTTACTGAGCACTCACCAGGTGGAAGGCTCAAAGTGGGAAAAAAGATACTATCTTGGCTTTAGAGAGCTTACCTTCTAGAAGTGCTAGGCATACAGGACTTTTCCCCACTTGCTACATTAACAGCTGACATAGGAATAAGGACACCTGGCTTCTAGTTTTACTCTGACGAGAACTATGGGACTCTAGAAGGTTCCTCCTTAGGACTTTAAGTTCCAAAGTCCCTTCCTAAAATGCACTGAAATTAGCCAAATGCCTCTTGAGTGTATGCTTATGAATGCTCAGTCTATCTAGTATTGTACGTAGCTGCATTAGTCACTTGAGGGCTTGTTAAGTGCAATTTGTTTCAGAATGTGGGAGAATGGTGCCATCTTGTGGACATGAGCAAGTAGCCACAACCCACGGACTGCTAAAGAAATACAAATACAACTCTTCGGTACACTTTATAGAAAACTATAATTTTCATTAGCTGTAACTGTAGAACCATTTAACCCTGTGATGTTGCCACAAAATTTATTAGACCTGTCTCCTGGTGCATGGGGAACAAGTTGTTTGTGTAGACAATCATGTATTGTTCCAGACCACAAACATGACAATAGTGGGCGCTGATTCATGCTCACTTTAAAAACATCAGATGTCTGGGCTGATCTTAATTCTCCCAAAGGAGGAAGAATGAATCAGTTATTTCTCAGGAACTTTATAGTCTTCATGATTCTAATTAGAATTATGCTGTAATGTACACAGAAAATAATTTAAGATACTATAATCTCCAAGAAGGGAAAGAGGATATTGGAACCTTGAGAGGCACTTGCAGAAATCTCAGTGGAGCACACTGTGTGTCTCAGTGGGCATAGTAGGATTTACTGCAAAAGTACACGTAGAAGGCCCACGCACACTGCCCTTGTATTCTGTGCTGCACCTAGGTATGGCGGCTCTAGACCAGTGGTCGGCAAACTGCGGCTCGCAAGCCGCTCTGTTGACTAATGAGTTTGCCAACGACTGCCTTAGAGAAAAACACTTAAACATTTTAATAATGTACTAATGTCTTTAACCTGAAGTCAAACTCACGAGGCACAGTTTGCCGACCACTGCTCTAGACCAAGCATGACTCGTTTATTTGGCCCATATTAGCCTTTGAGTTTGACATGCTTAATTTACTGTCAGTGATGATAAACCAAACTCTACAACAACAACACAAGAGATGATTTCCTTCCCTAGCTACCTAGCTCTATGGTGTAAGTTATCAGACCTTTTGGATATTTTGTAAGTGGTTTGAAAGAGAATAAGGACATTTATTTCTTAGTGTGAGGCTGCAGGATTATTTCATTGCCAGTCACTCCAACCCTGCAGCCAGATTAAGATTTTTAATCTGATGGAGTCCTCGGTGACATAGCCTTGGTGCAGAGACTTATGCTAGAAAACTATAGGGTATCTGACAGGATGTTTATTCCACACTCGTGGGGGGGGGGATCAGATGAGAAGACCACGAGGCAATCTTTAACACTAAAGTATCTGAAATTGGAAAATATTCTTACAAACATTCTGGTGAAAGGAGTTTATGGAGACCATACTCGTACAATGGAACTCAGCATCTGAAATGTCATAAATTTTATACACCAAAGCCTGTGAGCTCAGTAGTGGGAGTGCTGCCTATACCTCTGGTGTCAAAGAGACCTCCCCCTTTACCTAATATAGCCATTTTTCATTATTCATGCAAAACCTGTTCCGGAAGACAACCATCCCACTATATCAGGTCTGCCTGCTTTTTCCTCACTGGTACCTCGAATCCTTGACCCCACCACTGAATATATTTCAGTCTCGGCTCCTTTTCCCTTCTCTATATTCTTCCCTGTGCCCCCAATATCAGGCATCTTAATGACTTGTGTAGGAAAAGGAGCCCAGGAAGTAGGAGATCCTATGTGGAGCTGCTGGTGCCCTTATGGCTCTTTAACACATTTACCCCCAGTTGCTGAGCCTGTCGGCGCCTGTCAGACTGGGTACTTGGCAGGGCTCTGCTCCTACATTGCTTCATGCAGCACATGGCGTTGCACCTGGTTACTTCTTGTAACTCTATGCTGAGGTAACTGTCTGCTGCAGCCCCTTCACGGTGGGCACATTTCCTCACGTTCTCCTTTTTTTCAGGGGGTGCACAGTATGATCAAAATCACATTATCCTCAACACCACCAGCAAAGAGAAGTTAACACAAGTGTGGGAAGCCATGGTCCTATAATCCTGGACAGAGAACGCAGGAGGACTATTTCTGGAGGCCTTCCGGCTACCTTGTTTAAAAGGAAAAGGACTGCTGACAGGAACCAAGAGGAGAGTGGATGTGCTCCTCAGCAACTCCAAATTCACTCTTGAACCACAATGCCAGGACCAGGACAATAGTCTCATCTCTTCAAAAGACTAATAGTTTTAAACCAATAATTTGTTCTTTCACTTCTTGCCTGTCAATTCCTTTCAGCAGCTGCTTAAACAGTTTGTTTCATTAGCAGCGTTGGAGTGTTTTTAAAATATCAAGACATTCAGACTGTACATTTTACATGATTTCAAAAGACAGTGACAGGAGAGAATAGGAACAAATTCACCGACTTGGTGGACCTACAGATGCCTTACACTTTAAAGGGAAGGGTAAAAGCTTAAGTCTGTAAGGTAGAAACTGTTTAGACCTTAGAAGAAATAATGTTATTAGGCCTCTAGTATGGGTCTTTGACCTTCTGTTTTCTGAAATCATTAATAATACCTAATAGCCTAGTGGGAAATTATATATTCAGACATAGTTGAGGAATTGAATGAGTACAGATAAAACACTTTAATTAATATTAAAAACTAGAAAATTAAAAAAATTTTCATGTCCATGTCTGCTTACATTTATTAGCAGGATTTGGATTATTTTAATTCACCACGGGCTGCCTTAGATTTTCACATGAATGTTTAAAGCTTTTCTTACAGATGCTGCTGGAACAGTATACCATGACCTAATTTATTAGCCCATTCCCACTCATCTATAACTAGTTATGAAGCAATGTTATATAATCCTTTGCTAAATTCAGGTAATTTAGCCTAATTCCCTGCCCTCCCATCCAGCTGCACTGACAGGCCTGCACGGGACTACCTTACCTTGATGTTGAATGGCCATGCTCTAAGGACAGTTCAGGTCTCAGGGTATTGCAGCCCCGTGGTCACTTATTTTGGGTGTGGAAGGCTCAGGAGGATGACAGCAATTCTCTTCCAAAAGGAAAGAACCGGAGGCCTTCAGTATGCTTGTCAAATCTTAGAACTCTGCAAACCCTACAGTTCAGCAAGCACTTCAATGAAAGTTCAAAATGTTTAACTGATATGTACACTGCTCAAATGGTGCTGTTCAAGTTGTGCATATTCATTTTGAACAAAACGGCTAAAAGAGTCCTTAAACGCCCTCTTCTTCGTTCTGTCCCCATTTTGTTGTCCTCGGCATTGAATGCTGGTGCTCTTGTCACTGGAAAAACAAACCTGGTTTCCTTTTCATCAGTTTCCCATTCTGAAATGTTGATCCTCTCTGGAGTCTATGGTAAGCAATTATGGTCATCCGAGTAGTATCTTTGGTTTTAAAGTAATGTTTGTACATGTCCAACAGCAGCCAGCATGCCTGTCTTGTTCTGAGGTGTGTGGCTCTGATTTTTGGCCTTCGTGCATCCATTACAGTGTGGTGGGATAAGACATCCTTACTGTAGCCTCTGTTGAATTTATCTCTTGAATAAACTTGTTTCTGGTTAACTGTGTTGATGAAATCGGTTAGTAGCCCTCATTAACACTTCAAAGAGAGTCAACTGGCAGATTAGAAACAAATGACTGATTAGGACAAGGCAGGTTTGGTGGGGGGAGGGGGGCCTCGAATTCGGCAGGGAAAGGTCAGCTGACTCCCTTCTTTCCAGATACTGGTAAAAGGGTGCACTACACTTTTTTGAGTGGACATGAGGGGAGTGAGATCCTGCCTTGAGTTTGCTCTGCACCACCTGCTGGGAGTCCTCAGAGTTAAAGAGCTGACTGTTCAAGTGGAAATCAAAGTGGCGTATTTACAACTGAAAACATTTTTTTCTTTTGAGGTAAGTCTGTAGTGGTGAGACCAGCAATTCCTCATCCAACACACTGGTAGATGAGTGTCTAATAGGAATAAACTAAGAAAGTTACTCAAACAGGCCTTCACTCAGTGGCCTGATTATTATGATCTCTGAACCCATAATAATCTGGCCACTCAATATATTGTATCTCAAATGGATACCCAAGGTATTCTATTTTTGCTGGAGATCAACCACCTATTTGCCATGAGCTTTCCATCAGCCAGTGCAAAGGGGAAAACTGATCAGGTGCATGATTTATAGTATCTTTGATATCAAATAAATGAGGTATTCAAGAGAAGTACACTGAGTGACCAGATTATTATGAGTTCAGAGATCACAATAATCTGGCCACTCAGTGTATATCAAAAGCTAAACGCAAGTGCCTAGGGTACAGTAATGAAGAGGACAACAGGAAATCGACACTTACCTGCAATGAATGAAGGGCAGACTAGAGATTCAAAACCCATACTGGGCTTATGGGTGAAATACCTAAATGCAAGCATTTAAAGTCAGAAACTGGAGAACTGTGGACCTCAGTGGAATGATGGAAATTTCCATGTAAAGATCCTCAAAGAAGCATATTTCACTAGTTGAAGGAGGTCTAGCTCTTATGCAAAAAGAAAGTGTTTTTTAAAGTTAGGAACTTCAGCATCACTTTCTGTTTCTAAGAGTAAACAACCAAATCACAGCCAGATGTTTATATATGACCTCAAGAGGTTCAGAACTCAACAGAGCAGAGGAATAAAAATCACAGAAAAACGTGCTCACTGCTGAACCAAAGAGGGAACCAGTTTCTTCATGCTGCTTCACTAACACAAAACAGTAAAATCTAGTTTTAGCGACTAGGACAGAAGGTGCCACAACAATTTGCAAATCTGGTGTGAAAGAACAGCTTGGAAAAAATAACATGCAATTTTCACTGACTTTATAGACAAGTCCAAGTGTGGCTATTTTCATAGTGTGTCTTACATGTGCATCCGTTGTGCTGGGCAGAGGACAGACCTTTCAGCAAACAGGAATGGGTTACTGAAAGCATTCTTGGCAGAGCAGGGGGATGGGTGGTGGTGTGGCTCACCCAGAGATTTTATATCAATCTCTGCTCAATTTAGAAGATAGGAAATTAAAAAATAATACAAAAAAACTTTTTGCTAGTAAACTTATAACATGGAATTTATAGTCTAATCTGGAAAGGGATGGCTAGAAAAAAGTTTGGGCCCACCAGCACTCACCAAATAAGAGAGCCAGTAATCACCAAACACTATTTATTTAAATAACATTAATTACAGTCTTTCCTCGTGCATGTCCTCTTTCTACCTTCAGAAAGGCTTCTGGAACTTCAGAAAAAGGAAATGTTTTTTCAATGACTGGCTGAATCTGTAAAACACAAGAGGTTGACTGGTGGGTAAGAACAGCAGCATCCATCAAGGCAGGTAACGTCTGTAATCAGTTTCTTCACTAAGGCAGACCCAGTCACTCTCCGTCTGTCTGTGCCTCTGGTAGGAGCTCTCTGTCAGGCCAGGCCTGTGACTGCTGCCTCTGTTCCCATGTGCCCTCCTCTCTGTGAAGTAGCCCAGTTTTTCATCATCACTCCACCTTCCTTCTGCTCGGCTGGTCATGTCACTCTCCTACTTAGAACCCTTCAACAGCCCCCAAAACTGCATTCAAAGGCCACCACCATCCAAACCTCAACCCCCACACCGACTCCACACTTCACCAAATGGTCTGCTTGTCATTGCCTGACATGTGAGTTTGTGCCTCTCCATGTTCTACCACCCTTCCTGCCCAGGCCCCACCCTTCCCTTCCTGACCCCCCAGTTTGCAGTGTTCTCTCAACTGCTACAGGACCCATGAGGCCCTCTTTAAGGACTGCTTGTTTCAGCTGAGAACACATCTCACCTACCCAGATGGGAAATACCAAAGAGGGTACCCCAAGGTTCTTGCTGTAGGTAGCCCTGTGGCCCCTCACAGGCAGTGACTGAATGAGGGCAGATTTTTTTTGTTTTAATTTGGTTAACTGTTTGACATACTTACTCGACCAGAGCTGAGAGTATCTGTGGTATAGATCACTTCTTTTGTATCCTCCACAATACCCAGAGCAATGCTAGGCATGTGACAAGAGCTTAATAAATATCACTTATATCTATGACAAAGGTGGCAAGACTATACAGTAGTATAAAGACAGTCTTTTCAATAAATGGTGTTGGAAAAACTGGGCAGACACATAAAAAATGAAACTAGTCCACTTTCTTACACCATATACAAGAAATAATACCAAAAGCCATGAAACTCCTAAGTGGGGGGGGGGGGGGCCCCACATAGGCAGTAAACTGTTTGACATCGCTCAAAGCATTATTTTCTTGGCTATATCACTAGACTAAATGTTACCATGTAGTTGGAAGCTGTGAGGATTAGGCAATTGTGGCATGTTGTGTGCAAAGAGGTAAAGGGTAGTATACTCATTAGTCAACAGAGCCACAGTTTGCCGACCACAAGGCAAGGGAGACAAAAGAAAAAAATAAACAAGTGGGACTACATGCAACTAAAAAGTTTTTGCACAGCGAAGAAAACCAACAAAATAAAAAGACAACTTATTGACTGTGAGAAGATATTCATCAATGATACCTTTAAAAAAGGCTAATATTCAAGTATATAAGGAACTCATACAACTCAATGCCCAAAAACAAACAATCTGATTAAAAAATAGGCAGAGGACCAAATAGACATTTCTCCAAAGAGGACATATGAAAAGATAGTGGCCAACAGACATATGAAAAGATGCTCAATGTCAATAATCATCAAGGAAATATAAATTAAAACCACAATTATATATCACCTCACATCTGTGCCTATCATCAATAAATCAACAAACAAGTATTCACTGCAGCATTATTAGATATGGAAGCAATCTAAGTGTCCATCAATAGACAACTGCCTAAAGAAGATACAGTACATATATACAATGGAATATTACTCAACTGTAAAAAAGAGTGCCATTTGTGACAACATGGATGGACCTCAAGGGTAGTATTATACTGTGAAATAAATCAGATAGAGAAAGACAAATACCATACAATTTGCTTATGTATGGAATCAAAAAAGAAATGAGATGAACAAAAGGATAGATACAGAGGTAGTAAAGCATCAGATTGTGAAATTACAGCAGGAAGATTAAAGTTAGGTGAGGTAGATAAGAGATCAATCAAAGGACTTGTATGCATGCATATAAGCATAACCAATGAACATTGACACTGGGGGGTTGGGGTATGTCAGGGAGGAAGGGGGGGCAATGGGGAGATATGTATAAAAATTAATAAAAAAAGATTAAAAAAAAAAAGAAATGAACAAACAAAACAGAAACAAACTCAGATTCAGAGAACAAAACTGATAGTCATCAGATGGAGCTCAGAGGCTAGGTGAAAAGAGGAAGGGATTAAAATTCGAGTTATAAAAAAAGTTACAGGATATAAAGCACAGCCTAATATGCTAAGTATCCGGTTATCTGGTTGTCTGTACAACCAATCAAAGTGTAATATGGTAGTGATATGCTAAGGTTGCTTCACTGCTCACTATGACATGCACTGACCACCAGGGGGCAGATGCTCCTAGGTTAGCTTTTAGCTACGGTCCAACTGATCCGGACTGAGCTAGAAGGGCCCGACATGCCCTGGAGCCTTCTCATGGTCCCTCCCTGGCTGGCCAACCTCCCAAGTCCCTCCCCAGCCCATTTTGTGCACTGATTGGGGTCCTTCCATCTTACCTGCGCCCTCTCCCAATGCTGGCTGAGGAACTCTCCCTCCCAAGTGCACAAATTTCGTGTACCAGGCCTCTAGTTAAGTCAATAATATTGGAGTAACTATGTATGGTGTTACATGGGTACTGGAAATATCAGGGTGATGACTTTATAAGTTATATAAATGTCTAACCACTATGTTGTACATCAGAAATGAATATAATGTATATCACCTATAGTTGAAAAATAAATATTTTTAAAATGAATACAGAAAAATAAGACACGGTTAATAAATAAAATTTTTTTTAAATATCACTTAGGTGAAAACCAGATAGATAACTGGGAAGTAAGAGTCATATGTGGGCAATCTAGGCCTAAGGAGCACTCATCAAGGGCTGGAACTGCCCTGGGAGACTTGGCTGAATAGCGAAGATATTAGCCTCAGCCTTTCACAAATGCCTGAATGTTATTTTTACTACACGGGTCAATGGTACTACCAAACACCTCCTTCAGAAACTAGGTCCCAGATAGCACCCTCTACCCATGCTAAGCTCTTCCTTTTCAAGGCTTCAAGCAAAGTCAGTAACTGACACAGTGGATTACCTCCTGTATCTCCACGGGATAAGTTGTCAGAAGGCATAAGCCAATGCATATGTTTTCTGATACTTTTCCTTTTACAAAAAAAAAGAAGAGTTATGTAGTGTTTGGATGCACCTTTCTCTTGTGTGAATTTCCCAGCTCAGCCATCAGAAGAGCACCTCAGATTCCAAATGTTCCTTTCTCCAAAGAGTTGGACATTCTTCTGTACGCATAAATCACAATAAGCTCATGATAAAAGTAACAGCTGATACTGTGTTGTCCTCCCTGCGACAAGTGCCCTAAGTGCTTTATATAGTTTACCTCATTTAATCCCTATAACCGCCTTACAAGATACTATTCCTACTTTACAGATGAAGAAATTAAGGCACAGAGTTAAGTAAGTTGCCCATCATATAACTGCCAAGTGGTAAGGCAGAATTCGATCTATTACCAGAGTCTGTGCTCTCACAACTGCTCACTGAGCCTTTCATATAATGTCAACTGCTTTCTACAGCTCCTAAAATATCAAGGGGGGGAAAGTAGCCAAGGATTATAACCACTTACCTGTATTTTGGCTGGCCTGCCTCGTGCTATGGGACCATGCCAGCTGCAGAAATGGTCCCTAAACCTTGTGTCCAAGCCCCTGTGACAGCAGATGTGTGGTACATATATGTCATCCTTCCCATCAACACCATGAAGGACATCCCTGATCAGTAATCATGGTTCTCCCAGCAAGCTAAGCACGACTTTCAGAACTCAACATTGCAGCCACTATGAACAGATTTGAGCCGGCTTGTCAGATGAAACCGATTTGCCTTCTCTGCTAAAAAAGAATGGAATGCACTAATATTGTGTCTTTCATGTCCCACATGAAACTTCCTAACTCTCCAACCTCTCTAAAGCTCCTGGCACATTATTTTCTGGATGCTGATTACCTGAAAAAGGAATCACCTGAATGCATGCTTAAAATGTAGAGTCCTTGGCCTCCTGTTAGAAGTAAATCAGAATCTCTAGGGATGAGACAATTCATTTGAAATAAGCTTCCCAGGTGAACTTCTGCACACTAGCAGCCTTTTGCCCTACGCTTAGGGTCCCTGGCTCATATCATACACATATTTATTCATTCTACAAAGACCGACTATGTGAATTCTAAGTGCAAGGCACTAATCCAAAGCCAGAACACAAAACAGGCACCTGTGACAAATTAAGAAAGAAAGGAGGCAGTAACACAGCTTTGTCATAGAGCATTGGACACCAGTCACAGAACCAAGGCAGCAGCCTGGCCCAGAGGCCACAGAGGAGCCTGAACTCACTGCTCTGCTCCAGCACGAGCTGCCTCGGGTCATCCCGCTCTGGTCACTTTAGACTCTGACGGGAGTCCGGGTCTGGAACTGATGACACAGGCCGCCTGCAGCGACTGCACACTTTAATCAGGCTGGTCAGGCCTATTGTAGCGGATAACCCCAGAAGGCTGACTGTGGCATAATGAGTCATTCAGCTCATCCCGTAAGTGACAATAAAAAGAGGCTCTTGATTAACAGGCAGGCAAATGCCAATGTTGGCCGAATATGCGACAGCAAACGGAGATTAACTAGATAATGAGGCAGTGTCTGTGGACAGCTTTGCTTCAGACCAACAATGCTCATTTGTTATGGACAAAGGGATCAGGGTAAAAACCCAGAGGGGAAAGAAAGGTGACTCGCAGTGAGGTGGAGACGTTTATGTGATGACACTGCTATAGTCCACCCAGTATAGGGAGCCCTATTATAAAGCGAGTGAGCTCAACACCACACCTCCACTGCGGATGGGGCTCCCAACTGACCAGGAGGCAGATGCCATGGCAGCAGCACTCATTCCAGTGTTGGCCCCAAACTTGGGGTCTCCTGATGGTGCCTTACCTTCCTTAAACAGAGGCTGTAGAAAGCCAGGCCTCAGGGGTTGGCACTTGTTGCCTGACATCCCTCCTGTGAGGAGTTAGGGACAGTGGGAACCTCATCCTCCCTTGCTCCTCTGAGGCATACTGACGATTACGAGCCTCGGAGCAAAACCCTGTCTGCCCCTTGAGGGAAAGAGGCAAGAAAAGCCTGCTCACCACAAAGCACAGGAAAGCTGGTGGTGCAAGGACATCATCCAAACAGGCACAGCAGAAGGTTTCCCCTCAATTTCCATTTTCCCAGTGAGCTCTGCAGAACAGGAGAGCTTAACAGGCATTCTAATACTAAGCGAGCCTATTTGAGAGGTTGGGAAACGGAACCGCAAGTGGTTAAGTGCAAGGTCAGAGAGGTCAGCAGAGGAAACACATTCAGGACAGCATGTGTGAGTGCCCGTGGGGAGGGAAGCTTGGGGCAGCTGTCCCCCAGACCCTGCCTCAGCCTCCACTGCACATGGGAACCGCAAGTTTCAGAGAGTGGGGTGTATGAGGAGAGACAGACGAGAGACAGGCACCACCAAGATGATCTAGGGTCCTGGCATGAGTCCAAGTCCATGCTTCTGTGGACAGACACCAGGGATACAGGGCAGGGTGACAGACCCACAGTACTAGCCTCTTGAACAGGTATAGCCCCGACTTCCAAGATAGGTTCAATATTTCAAGGGTGGGGTAAAGGGGAATGAAGGAACTTAAACTAAGGAGACATAAAGAAGACAAAAGAAAGAGGCAGACTTTGTTTGGATTTGCTATTTCTGGAACTTCCTGCCCTAGATAGAAAACATTAAGCTAGAAGATAGGTGGTGAGATAGGGTGGGATGGGGATACTCTCAAAGGGAGTAACTGTGCCCATTTTGGAAAGCATCCAGGACTTGTCCGTGGGTCCCCATGAAAAAAAGGCACTCCTTCCTGCCAGGTGTAAGGGAAACTCTGCCTATATTTCCTCACAGAAATAATCTCAGCAGCATCAGAAAACATCTGTGGCGTCAAGGCTTCAGATCCATGAGGCACTTGCCATATCTGGCAAGATAGCCCTCTTCTAATGTTCCTAGGATTCAATCCCTGGTCACTGCATTCTTTCTACGGAGGAAAAATTCCAGCTGCCAATAAAAAGCTACAATTTTGCAGTGTAATTAATTGCCTAAACTAGGGCCTGGACATCTCAACAGGGATCTGGGAAACTGCCTGACTCGGAACTTGGTACATTTTTTTCTCTAAAACGGTACTGTCCAATACGGTAACCTCCAGCCACATGTGGCTATTTGAATATAAGCTAATCAGAAGTCAATAAAATGAAACAGTCCCTCAGTTGCACTAGCCACCTGTAAAGTGGTCAACAGCCACATGTGGCTAGTGGCTACCATACTACACAGTGAAGACAGAGAACTTCTCCATCCCTACAGGGAGCAGGTGTACAGCACTACTCAGAGGTAACTCAGCGTTGCCAAAATACCTCTCCACACCCTACTGGGTGAAGCAGAGTTCCAGTGGGCCCTCAGTAAATGTTCTGAATTAATTTCAAATTAGTACATAGGAACTATTCTGATGCTGGCTCAAATAAAGACATGAACAGAAGTATCTACATCATCACTCAATCAAGAAGCTTGGCTGGTCACCTAGGATCTTCAGTAGACCTGTGGACATTAAGTATATGATATCAAAGGTCTTTAATAATCACATGAAGAATGTGTACAAAGAAACATACTAAAAAAGATGCAAGGGTACAAAGAAAAATTTCCCTCCCATACTTAATCCTCAGCCACCTAGTTCTCCTCCTCAAGAGCAACCAGCATTTTAATTTTTTTCATATCTTTTGAGATATTTTATGCTTGTGGCAGCCAGAGTAACAAAATCTGCGAATATGATAACTTAATTGGCAAAAGGATCTCTGCAGATGAGATTGTGGTTAGGATCTTGAGATGGGAGAATTAGCTGGGAAGATCCAACATAATCACAAGGGGGAGCAGAGGATTAGTCAGAAGGAGAGAGATGATAATGGAAGCAGAGGTCAAAGTGACACAAGGCCCTGAGCCAAGGAATATCGACAGCCTCTAGAAGCTGGAGAAGGCAAAGAAACAGAACCTCCCCACCACCTGCCTCCAAAGGAACACAGATCTGCTGACTCATTTTGGACTTCTGACCTCCAGAATTATAAGATAAGTGTTATTTTAAGCCACAACACTTATGGTAATTTGTTACAGCACTAATAAAAAATTAACATATGCATATAAAGGCAAAGATATATAAACATTTTCCCTAAAAGCACATTTTTATCAGTGGTGGATGGCGATCTTAAGACTGCCTCATTACCTCCTCTTAGTCCTGAAAGATACTGACAGATTCAAAAAGAGGATTTTTTAGATAGAATTCAAACTCCACCTATCTATTATTTGGATGATTAAGCAAGCAAAAAACAATGAAGGTTCTGTGAAAAATTTATTTTTATTTTTTTAAGATTTTTTATTGATTTTTCTAGAGTAAGAGGGAGAGGAAGAGAGGAGAGAAACATCAATGTGAGAGTGAAACGTCAATAGGCTGCCTTTTGCATGCCCCCTACTGAGGATTGAGCCAGCAACCTTTCAGCCCAATCCTCACCAACTGACAATACCCAATCAACTGAGTGCTACTGGCCAAGAGAGAAATTTAGTTTTTAACTATTATTGTCCCAATCTTAAAGGCAACAAAGGATGATAGAAGGAACTGCCCCAGAGGTCATGAGACCTGGGCCCTGCCTAGCTCTGTGACCTAGAACATGTCATTTAGTCTCTTAGAGCCTCAGTCTCTTTAAATTTGACACAGTGGCAGGACTGGGAGTGGAGAGAGGGGAGCACAGTAAGCTATATATGTGCTAGGTTTTCATGTTTTTAATCTTTGAGTATGTTAATCAATGACAAGTTTGGCCCAAATCTAATATGTGCTATAGCCCTCCCACTCCCAACCAAAAATGATTGCTAAATAGTATTTAAAAAACCCAGAAAATGCTTATTGTGCTTAGCAGAAAATGGCACAAGGCACAATTTCAGCTGCCCATTATACTCAATGTGTTGATTATAAATCATTCTCTGTATCAGCATACTGATACAGAGAACATATTTGGAATACCCAAAACACTGGTAACACCAGTTGCATTTGCCAGGGAGAATCTCAGTCACTGAGGGACAAGAGTCAAAAGAAGATTTCTTGAAATTACTTTTCCTAGCTTTTAAATTTAAACCTTGCAAATGTATACCTATTTAAAAACTTGAAGTATTTTAAAAGAGTAGGTTGTTTTGGTTCATGGCTTCACAGGGTCAAACAACTAGAGCTTATCTATCAGACGCCTCGAATTAGAGTCATTAAGCACACAGCCAAAGCCTAAAGAATGTCAATCTTTACTAACCACAAAATATGTAAGTAGACCTGATACGTAATCCTTTCTGATTTCCAAGTGTAGGCAGTCAGTGACCTGTTGCACCCACAAAGAAGCAGGATGCATGGTAAGACAGCCGACCTCACCAGGGCGTCCAATGTCGCATATCAATTTCCATGGTTCCAGAGCCCTTCACTGTCACAGAATTACACCCAAGCCCACGTAACCCTGGTGCAGTGAAGGTCAGAAGAATATTTCCTCACTGCCCCTCATTCAAGGATACTTCAAGGGCATCTTTATTTCTATCATTCCCTTTATTAGCCATTCTACCAGTTATCTACCAAATTTAATAGATACATATACACAAGTCACCTCTCTTCTTTGTTTCGTAAATAGTATTTTCCAGGTAGAGAGAAAGAGACAGTGTTTTGAATACAAAGCAGTACTGGTAAGCAAAAGGACAGCTTGAAGCAGCTATTAGGACAAGCACAGTTGTGTGGTGGCCATTGTAGGACAGGGACTTATCTAATAATGGAGCTCCAACCACATGAGCACTATGCAGAATCATGGGCCGAATTATCTTACAATAGTTTATTCTTGTCTTTCTAAAAATAAAATAAGCCTTCAAAGGATGTGGGAAGACCCCTGCAAGGGGCACTCACACAGTGATAATAAGGCTGATCCCTTCATCTACACAGCCAGATTCAGAAGTCTGAGAAAAGGCATGCAAATTTGGAACCAAAAAATATAGGGAAGAGTAGTAGGTCTTTACTATCTCATACTATATGTAGTTCCTTGGCTGTAATAGAATTAAAAAAACAAACAAACAGTGCATGTACAAAAAGAAGTCAGAAGTTCCTAAGAACAGTCCATTTCACAACTGAAATAGAATGATAAAATAGGCCAGCAAGGAGCAGGTGCCAGCAGAAGCAAGTCCATTGCAAAGGGTCTTTGCAAGTGGCTTAGCATGAATCACGTGGTGGTAATGCTGGCCCTGCTCCAATCACTTTCCCTATCCACTGTAAAATGACAAGGGAAGTCCCAGATCATACATAATCAGACACTAAGAATGTAGCTGAAGGTGGAAAAGGAAAAGCACAGGACTGGGAGTCAGGAAGTATGAATTCTGGTCCCACCTCTGCAAATGAGCAAGTCCCATTATCTCTTTGAGCCAGTTTTCTCATCTGTAAAATGGGAATGATTTTATCTATGCCCTCATGCAATCCTCTAGAGTATTTAAGATTCTCCATCCTATAATTCCATAAAATCTCTCAATAAAGTCATAAATATCAGCACCAAAATATGAGTTTGCCTTCTGGGTTATCCTTCAAAGATGGAATATCAGAGTGATTAAGATTGTGTACGAACTCAAACGGCAGTAGCTAAGGAGACTTTCAACCCTCAATAGCCCTGAAAGGTGTTTTGATACCCCAAAAGATATGACCAGACTATAAGCAGCAGTCCTTCCCCACAATTCCCACTGCAGGATAGCCACGAGTGGTCAGAAAACCAACCAGTTATCTCCACAAAGGCTCCATCCATTCTCATCCATGTCCTGCCCATCGACCCTCTCAGGTACACCATTTACTGGCCCTTGATTTTCTTACACCAGCAGGGAACAGGAGACCCCAGTACCTGACTTTCAGTCCAGTTCTGTTGGGGTTTAAATTCCAATGTTTGGTCTCCTTGGCTGTCTGGAAATCTGCTTACCTCCAGAAGCAGTTCTATTGTAAACTCACAAGTGTGCCCCACCTCCATACACCTTCATGGTGCCTTCTTTTCAAACCATCAGCAAAACAGTAGCCACCCAGCTACAGACCCCAGCTCTGCTAACCAATGGTCCTCAGAGGAATCATATAACCACTCTGGACCTGCCACTTCATCTAGAAACCAAAAGGATTAGACTAGATAGTGTGAGCTCTTTTTCAGGTATAGCAGTCTATGTCTATGATTCCCAAGGAGGTAGAACCAAAAACACAGCACTTAAATTTGGCCATGTGATGCAGCACACATGCTGGTTGAGCCCACCTCTGCAGAGTTCCCAAGGACTAGGCTTGGTGGGCAAGTTGCCCAGATTATAAGGAACACTCTAGCAACACAACAGGCTGCACATACCTTTCCCTCATCCACGAGCTTTGCAATGTCATCCAGATATAGACCATTGGGCATGAAAAAGGCCCAGCGGTAATGGACTCCTTGCCAGAAATGCTAAAATGAAAAGGAAAAAAAGACATGTCAAATACAGAAAAGGATAAATTCTGACTAAATGCAAATTTAGGGAGAAGTATTTTCTGGAGGACTAGGACAAACTGACTTCCCATTTCATGCTGCAACAATGAGCTGCATGCCCAGCACCTTGGCACAGTGTATGACAGATAGTGAATGCTCCGTGAATGTTTAGTAAATAAATGAACAAAAAAAATCCCTGTGAACTCAGGCTTCTTCACCAACGTGCACCTAACAAGTAAGCATAGGAAAGCTCTCCTTAAAATGACAGTCTAGATGGCCTAACATTAAATTTCTTCTCTATGAGAAACTATGGCTGTTACCTCTATGTCTTCTCTACTAAGGTTTGAGTTAAGACCAAGAGGCACCAGAAAAGAGCTTTTTACCTAATTCAAGAATTCTTTGGGGGCATTAAGGCATCAAAATATAATTTTAGATAAGAAATCCAATCACAGTTTTGTTTTTTTTTCTGGCTCTGAGAGTAATAAGATAGTTTCAAAGGCAAAGCAAAGTTAGGGTGTTTTTTTTTTTTTTACATATCATGGCTGGGTCTTCCCCTATAGTTACAGCAAGTCCACAGCCACCTAACTTACAATGGGACAAAACATATCCTGGTGAAAATAAACAAAAATCTTACACCAAGAGGGTTCATGATCACTCTACTGCCATACCTACTTTGAATTGTTATTATTTATTATCATTAGGCCATGATGAAAACAAGTGAGCTGAGGGTCTCCATAATACCCCATTGACCTGCCCAACTACACTTGGTCAAATGTGAGCTATCCTGAGGCCGCCAGGACCATGTGCCTCCCTCCCTGCATATGCCCACAACTGCTGGGATGATTGACTCCTCTTCCCTGAACCCGCCTTCATGCTGCCTCGGCTTGAATCTGCTGCTACCAAGGCATGGAGCTGGCAAGTATAATGGAACTCTCTGCTACTCGAGCTCAGGCACTTAATAATTGTGCTATTTAGGTCAAGCTACTTCTTTCGGCCTATTTCCTGGCCTGCACAATGGTGATGCCATCACCTAGCACACAGGGTTATTGGAAGGATTAAATGAGAATGCATGTAAAATGCCCGATACATAAAAAGTATATAATAAATGTTTCACCTAGTGCTAAAGTAAAACTTAGTGAGGAAAGACTGGGGCAAGACTAGAAAGACACAAAACCAAGCTATTGTCTAGGCAGAGCTTCACAGCAGGTGTGTCAGGAATGACTTACGGGTTTGGTCAAGTGACCCTACAGTTTACTGTCTAACCTGGAACAACTGTGAGTTAAAGAAGTCACCATTAATAATTATCCCAAGACCACAGATGCAAGCAGAACCAAGTTTACCCTGGAATAGGTATAATGGGACATGGATCCCCATCAGCCCTTAGGATAGCAGGGCAGAGCCTGGGCTGCAGATTCTCTAGATAGTTTGCTCTTGACCCAGAGTAGCCTCAATATGCTCTTCAAATACTTTCATCTTCTATGTCTGTCAGAGCATGAAAGAAGTCAGGAAACACTGGTCTAGGTAACTAACTTAAAAGAAAGGCAAAAAAATAACAGTTTGAAGCACTGAGATTATCCCAAGCTTATAGGGGGCCCAGTTAATTACACTCACAGAACAGCTCATGTATTTCCCTGCTAAGGTCTAGACTTACAGACTACAATTAAAACATTCTGGTAATTGTTTAAGGTTTTAAAGAAGGAATAGCAATAGTCACCACTGCCATGTCTATAACTCTTTACAGTGGGTTGCCCTGTAAAGTGAAACTTCTGGTCTGCAACAGCAGAATTTTTACTTTTTTTTCCAGGCCATTACAGGAGTAAACCAAAGCAGGCAGGAGAGCCCAGAGCATTACAATGAGGCTTTAACTGCACATTCTCAGAAAGACATCAGAAACTACTTAAAAGGTTTTCACATGAGATTACCACTATCATCTTTCAAGCAGGGAGAAAGGGAAAATGAAGAGAGCTATGCCTATTTTACTCTCAGAGGCCAGCTCTGAAGGTTAAATTGTAAGGGGACTCACTGGAATACCAACTGTAAACCCATTTAGAAAACTTAAACTTATATTTTAAAGCTCTTGGAAAGCTTGGATTTTGTGGAAAGGGAAAGAGACAAATCATAGTACGTTCCTTTTCTCTTACAGAGTACCCTGTAGACACTTTTTGGCTGAGTCTGAATCCAGTGAAAATGAAGATCCCGGAGCACTCACTGTGCTGGGTGTTCACCTCTCACCCCCACACATGGTTCCTAAGAACTGAGTGCTGGTCTCTTTTATCACAGTTTTTTGCTACCACTTCTAAGTGTGTAGTTAGTACACAGAATCTGAGAGACCAAAGTCCTAAAGTTCACTCCCAGAAAGGTCCCAAATTAATTTCTAGAATAAAAAAAAGTTAAGATAATTATCAAGCCAGTCATCTCACAAATATGGGTCTGTGATGGAGTGCTCGACACAGTGACCCACAACCTTTTATACTGTAAAGGAACTTTCTACTGTCTTTTTCTTGGGCCTAAAGTATTTTGTCTAATTAATGAAATAGAATTTATCTTCCTTTTTTCTATCACTTATTCCACCTTATCACTAATCCAGATTTTAAACCAATGACCTATGATTACCAACCGTGTATAAAGTAGAATTATGTAAGGCTCTGTCGTCATTGTGAGGACAACAAGCTATCACGTTAAGTAAGAACAAACACTCAAGCCACCAGTCCTGTAACCGAGGATGCATGTCTCCGGGCTCACCACACACTGGGTGTGTTCAGGTGGGGCAGAGCTCCTTAAGCCCTGGTAACAGTGGCCCTGTTAACAGTCAGAAACTCCCAGAATACCATCAATAGCTAGAGTTTCTGATCCATATGGGATGTGCAGTGTTGGGACAATCAATACAAATCCAGGAAAGGCCTGATAGTCCTATGGGTCTTTGTAGTCTCACTGAAGTAAGACTACAATCTCTTTCAGGTTTTTGAAATTCAAAAATTGCCCATGGATTTCTAAAGGTCTGAAAGCCCCAACTGAAAATCACTGGCATATCCCAATCCTATGAACAAAAAGAGCCAGCTGCACACTTAATAACATGTTCACCTTCCCATACAAGAAACCTTATGTGTTAAGACTGGTGAAGATAGAGGGCATCAGGTATAGGCAAGAAAAAAGCAGAAAGTATATCAGATGGTAACAATAAAGGCTAACACTTATCAGGAGCTTTTCATTGTGCCAAGTCCTTCACATGGATTATCTCATTTAACCCTTACAACATGAGGTAAGGCATACATCCTACTAGCCCTGTTTACAGGGGAAGACATCAAGGTCTAGTGATATTGATTTGCAAGGGGTCACACAGCTACTAAGGAGGCTGAAATTTGAACACAGTCAGGGTGCGACTCCAGAGCCCATGGTTGTCTCCAAGATGAAAGAAATTGGCTGGGTGGAAATCAATTTCCAGGAGCAAGAGGCACTTGCTTGTTCTCACCAACCAGGACTTGAATCCTTACCTTTAGTGTCTTAGAGCCCACGGTGACGCCCGTCTGCAACATGCCATCTGCTACGCCCAACCGGTCCATGTTCAGGAGAAAAGGAGTCACCAAAGTCACGTATGTGGCTCCTGACCATTTCTTGAGTAAATTTAGAGCCCATGTTTCAGTGGCTCCACCAACATTATCAAGGATAAAATCAAACCTGGGGAGGAAGAAGCAAATCAGAATATTCTTGTCAGTCTTTACTCAGGGCTCCAATCCTCCTTTAATACCATCACCATTAGCCATAGGGTTTCTTTCAGTGACAGCCACAAACTAAACTGTGCTGTGCTATCCAGCCAAGGGGTGGCTGCTTTGACAAAGGAGTAAAGGGAATAGCCACTTACCAAATCTCTGGCTTTTCTCCTAGGTAAGTCAAACGTGAGTGATTTATAGCATCATAAAATCACATTTTCTAATACTTTAAGAATGATTTAAACAAGCGGTTGTTAATAGAGGTTGATTTTAGCTCCCAGGGGACCTATTAGGCAATGTCTAGAGACCATTTTTAGTTGTCACAACCCTGGAAGGTGGTGAGAAGAGGCAAGTGGCATCTAGAGGCCAGGGATGATGATAAACACCCTACTGTGCACATAACAGCCCCTCACAACAAAAAATTATCCAGGCCTAAAGGTCAACTGTTGAGAAACTAAGGTAGCCAAGGTTGAGAAACCCCCGCTCAAGCTCTATAGAAAACTTCAAAGCTATCCATGCGATAAAAGTAAAGGTACTCTTTAGTGCACAGAAATACTGGAATGACAAATATGCAAGGTTTTCACCTACAAAAACGATTTGTTTTAATCCCTCTAGAGTTAGAACTGCTTAAAGAAGCAGCCTCTTCCCCTGGAATGTTCTACTTTTTTTTGCTATTGTTTCAGGCATAGCATTGGGACATTGTATAAAGAAATCAACAGCTTGCTCTCAGTCTTCAATTCTGCTCTAACATGCCCAGAAAATCCAGTCATGATGGAATCCACAGGAACTAACAGATATTCAACTCTTTACGTTTAATCTAAAGCTGCTATAATCACTACATTCTCCTTAATGGGGATAAAACCCAATGAAGCTTTTTAAAAATATTTTTTTATTTCATAAAGGAAAGAAGATATATAGAAATATCAATGATGAGAGAGAATCATTGATTGGCTGCCTCTTGCACACTCCCCTACTGGGGATTGAGCCCATAACCCAGGCATTTACCCTTGATCTGAATCAAACCTGGGACCCTTCAGTACACAGGCCAACGCTCTATCCACTGAGCCAAACCAGCTAGGGCTCAATGAAGCTTTTAAATATTTGTTAAAACAAAGATCTATTTAGAGAATGTATGCTTATACATTAAGCAAATTGATAAATTTCTTTTTAATAAATTCATTTATCTGCTAAATTCATCTGAATGAAATCAAGCATATGAATGAAAACCAGCTTTGACCAATTTTGTGGATCTTAAATCTTTTATGGGACTAAAGAAGGGCAAATAAAAATGGAAGGCTATGTGTGCAAGAGAATTACCTTACTAGAAGACTATTCTTTTCATTAATAAAAATAGCGAATTTAAATTTCTAAAGTTTCTGCTTTTAATTTTCTACTCCCTTCCCAAATTTTAAATAAACAAAATGATACTTATCCTATCTAATAAAAAGGGAATATGCTAATTGACCATCACCATCATAAAGATGGCTGTACCCACAGCTGAGGTGAAGTTCCCTTAAAGAGCCTTAAAGAGCAATCAGCAGGGACCTGAAGCTACAGCCTCCCCCGGCCCTGTGGGGCTTGACAGGGGACCTCAGGCTGCGCCCCGCCCCCACACCTGGCAGAGCTTGACAGGGGACCTCAGGCCATGCCCCCCACCCAGCGGGGCTTGACGGGATCTCAGGCCATGTCCCCATCTGGCAGGGCTTGACAGGGGACCTTAAGGGCAGCCTGGTATCATAGAACAGGCACCACCTGAAAAAGAAGCCCTGAGACGAAGTTGTAGATGCAGTCTTCCCACCCATGACTAAGTGGCATGACCTTGAGCATTCAAAACTTATATACCCTCTACCCAATTTTCTCAACCATAACATGATACAGTTGGACTGAAAAATTTTGAAGCCCTTTTCTGCTGTAAAACTCTAAGATTGAAATCTAAAATGCTGTGATTTAAAAGGAGGAACAAATTTATTCTAGGTAGAGTCAAAGGCCAAACTTCAGGTATCTACACTAATAAAAGCAAAACATGCAAATTAACTATTACTCCGCTATACCCACAAGCCACGCCCACCAGCCAAGATGGCAGCCAACCACAGAGTTGGAGCAAGCAGAAGGCTTGGATTACCCTGGCAATGGAGGAAGTCACGCTTCCCGCCTGCCCTGGCTGGCCCTGGCCTCTGCTCAAGGCTACAAAGTTTCAATTATAGAAGATAATTACAATAAAAATGGTGGTGGCCATAGAGCTGGAACAAGCAGGAGGCTTGGGTTGCCCCCAACGATAGAGGCTTGGGTTGCCTCCCACCCTGGCCAGCCCTGGCCTCTGCTCAAGGATACAAAGTTTCAATTATAGAAGATAAATAAATCCTAGATACTTGCTTCCAGCTGGCCCTGGCCTCTTCTCATGGAAGTGCTGAAAAAAAAGAAAAAGAAAAAAAGGAGGGGCTGGGACCTTGGGTAGCTGGGAAGTGATCAGGCCAGGATGGGATGGTAGGGGGTAAGCAGACCAGCAGGGGGGCCAGTTGGGGGTAAGCAGTCAGTGGGAATAGTTGGAGTTGATCAGGACAGTGGGGGAGGGGGGCACTTTGGAGTGAGCAGGCCAGCAGGGGGGCAGTTGGGGGTGCACAGGCTGGCACGGGGGTGGGGGGGTGGGGGGAGGGGAAGTTAAAGGGTGATCAGGTTGGCAGGAGGGGAGCATTTGGGGGCAGTTCGGGAGAGCAGGCCAACAGGCAGAGTTGTTAGGGGCAATCAGGCAGGCAGGTGAGCGGCTGGAGACAGCAGTCCTGGATTATGAAAGGAATGTCTGACTGCCGGTTTAGGCCCAAACCCTGTAAACTGGCAGTATGATATCCATCAAGGAGTCCCAGATTGGAGAGGGTACAGGCCAGGCTGAGGAACAATGCTCCCCCCTGCCCCCACCAGGCCACTAGAAAGTTATAAAGATAAATTTCATTAACCAGGCCACTAGAAAGTTATAAAGATAAATTTTAACTAAAGCTGTCAAAAAAAAAAAAAAGGTAATGGTCTTCATTTATAAGCTGATGAGATCCCCCTACTGGAAAGGAGTAAGCAAAGGAATAAGACCACTCATGAGCGATGTGGCGGAGCAAACTGTAGCATAGCTGTGGGTGCTGGCCTGAGTGTGCTACAGCCTTTCATTTGTCAGTTCCCTATTCTCCGGTGACATACTCCAGACATGTTAAAAGGTAAGGTAGACAGAGGGCAATGCTGTTCCTAGAGGCAGCAGAAGGTATGAGAACAGTGGAAACTACCACTACCTAGAAGCCAGATCTCGAAGACCCGGAGAGGTCTAGGATCTGACACACAGGGTGGAAGTAGTGGACAAGATCTCTGCCAGGGACCGTGTCATCCCTCAAACATGCCAAGTGAGTTCCATCACGGGGGTTTTATATTTGCTTTTGCCTCCATCTGGAACAACTGCTCTGCTCCTAAGTTTCCCTCAATAACTCGGAAAACAAATATTTTGGTGGTTGGTTTATTTTGTGTTTTTGCTTATTGAACACCCACTACATGTTACTATACTGTTCCAAGTGAAGGGATACAGCAGGGAACAGGTTTTTAAAAAATCCCACTCTCCTGGCTTGCCTATAGATGCCTCTGCTCCAATGCTTCAGAGGCATTTTTAAAACACTGTATATCAAACAGACTCCTCACCAATCTTTTGTTTTCCCCTTTCCCTGAATCGATGTTCTTGTGAGCACTTGCCCATGAAACCTCCCTGACTACAATATAAGTGCCATGAAAGGGAAATTTGTCTTGTTCACCAATGTATCTCATCCTGTGCTTAGAACACTGTTTGGCAAGAGTGGAGGCTCCATAAACAGTTGAAGGAATAAGCAGTCAGTTCCTGGGTGCACTGCCATACTGCTATTGGGAGTTGAGGGTGCTGGCTGAGAAAGGCTAGGCAGTCAGATAGGGGCTCCTTTTTTTTTTTTTTAAAGCCATGAAAATATATTTCTACACAAAGTAGGCAAGGATAACTGGCTTCTGAAAAGTAATCAAAAAAGGAAACACCTTGGAAAAAGCAGCAGTAAGCCCTGGCCCACGTGGCTCAGTTGGCTGGACATCAGCTCATGCGTTGTACACTGAGAGATGGCCATTTTAATTCTAATAAAGAAAAAGAAGCAGTAAAGTAGATTTCCAAACACTCAGCATATCTTGGCCAGATGAAGACCAGATTAATAAGCACCCACAGTCAAGATGAGCAGAGCCTGGGAGAACGCCGGAATCTGCTCCCATTTATATGTTAGGCCAAATCACAGCCTGGCATTCAGAGGCACCCAGAACATTCACAGTGCTCCCATCATCAATATTTATGCTGCCTTTGTTTCTGTGAAGCCCTTATTAAGCCAAAAATGTGTTTAGTGCTAAGCATAAATTTTCGTGCACTGCTCTAAGTTCTTCCTGTGATGACAGTTGCCATCAAAAGGAACACACTTCCAATTTTGCCTTCAGACCTGTTACAAACCAGTAATGAAAGTTAACAGAAAAGACCACGTAAGCAAAATATCTTCCTCAATACCTATCTCATTGTGTTACTGTGCTTTATTAACATCTGGAATTAAAACAGAAACTAACCTAAATGATTTCTAATGACACTGAATATTTTCATAGATTCTAAGATTCCAACATGATCACCAAATTATCTCAGGCTTTCATTATCAACTGTGAATATTGTTCTAATACATACGGTTTTAAAGATTTCAATTGTTCCTCCACATTTCCAGATTTGTAATCAATTACATCATCTGCCCCAAGTTTCTGTACAAGTCCACTGGCATCCTGAGAGCAAACTGCTGTCACATGAGCATCCCATGCTTTCATTACCTGCCAAATAAAAGGGGAGGGGGGGAGGAGAAAGCAGAAAACTGCATTTTTTCAAATAGCTGGCACCATGTGTACATATATCAGACTGATCTCTAGAGAACTCTAAGTGCTTTGTCTTAATGAGCACTACAGGAAACCATCTGCCAGAAACTGGTAAAAATGATTCAACTTTTGTTCACTCAGAAAATTCCAAGAAGTAGATCTCATTTCCCTGGATGAGACAGCCAGTCGCCTGTTGTCATGAATTTATAACCAATTCAATCAGAGAAGGGCTCAATGCTTCACCAGTATCAGAAAAGACAAGAGTCTATAGCCTCAAGTTTAGTACTTTTAAGGTTGACAAAAGTAAATGGAAAATCTATATATATAAAACCCCAAACAACGGAACAACCGATCACTATGATATGCACTGACCACTAGGGGGCCCGCACCATTGGCCACAGTGAGATGGTGGAGCAAATGAGCTGGGAAGAGCACCAGTTGCTATGGTGGTTAGTGAAAATTCTTTGCTCCTGAGCACGGCGGTCCCACTCGGTGCTCACACTCACTGCCAATGCCTAGCGCTGATCCTGATCACTTGGCTCCGTCACTGGGTGTGGGCGGTGGCTGCCGGCCCCAATCACCCCTTCCTTAGCACTTCTCTACTTCCCCCTGCTCCTGATTGGGACTGGCAGCCCTGCTCGCACCTGTTGCTGGCACCACAGCCCCCGCTTGCACCCACTGCCAGTCCCGATCACTTAGGGTCAGCAGCAAGTGTGAGCAGTGGATGCCAGCCCTGATTACCCAGAGGACTTATCCACCTCCCCTTGCTCCTGAGGGACAATGGGGGCAGCAGCCATCACTCACACTCCCTGCTGGTGCTGGCCCCAATGGTTCCATGCCATCAGTGGGTGCAAACAGGGTTGGCACCATCAGCATGTGGAGTGGTGATGGTGGGAAGAGGGCTGCCAGCAGATGGAACTAGGGGCTGTGGCTAGCGGGGCTCGGTGGGGGGTGAAGGATGGGCCAAGACCCGCCCCTGTGCCCACCACAGCCTCACGGCCCACAGTTACTTTCAAGGTGCATGAATTCATGCACTGGGTCCCTAGTAAATAAAAAAAGACATGTTCTCAGAAAATGACAATTTTAAATATATTGAGGACATAAAAATGCAACATTTCTTCCTCTGTATCTTTAATACAGTCTTGAGTAAGGCAGCTGTATCAAAGCAATTAGCTTGCCCTAGCTGGTTTGGCTCAGTTGATAAGAGCCTATGGAGTGAAGGGTTGCAGGTTCAATTCTGGTCAAGGGCACATGCTTGGGTTGGGCTTGACCCCCAGTAGAGGGTGTGCAGGAGATAGCCAATCAATGATTCTTTCTTATCATTGATGTTTCAATCTCTCTCTCCCTCTCCCTTCCTCTCTGAAATAAAAAATATATATATATTTTTAAAAAGCAAGTAGCTCTCAGTACTAGGTAATAAATGATTAGATGCTTTTTAAAAGAAGTGAAGAAAATAAAACCACTTTATTTTTACTTTTGGAAGTAAAAAGACCTAAATATATAATTCCCCAGATATAAAATGTTGATGCCTGATATTTTTAAAATAATAAGGAATGTCTTGGTTGGTGTGACTCAATTGATTGAGCCTCATTCCAAGCACAGAAAGGTTGCCAGTTCAATTCCCCATCAGAGCACATGCCTGGTTTGTGGTAGATGGCATGCAGGAAGCAGCCAATTGATGTTTTACACATCAATCTTTCTCTCCCTCTTCCTTTCTCTTTAGAAAAATCAATACAAATCTTAAATACAAAAAAAAAAAGAATAAAGGATTTAAAAATCATTTATAATCTTACCTAATCTCTCACTTTTAAAAGCAATATTGACCAAGTGTTTATATGCTTTGGAAATATGAGGGGAATTAAAACATTTAAGAGTGACATCATGTAAAATGTATGATGTTTATAGGCTGCAAACAGAGACACTTGAGTACAATGACATGTTGCTTTCAACAGCAAGTCCCAATCTATATTCAATTATGTGAAGAATATAATCCAAGATAAATATCCAGTACTTATATAAAAAAAGGGACTATGGAGAAAAAAGGAAATTATGTTTTAAGTATTACATTTAATGGTTTCTTTAAACAGTATTAAATCCTCAGGAAGAATTTATCACATGTTGAAACAGTTCAATGAATTTTTTCCAAATTTCTAGTTTTTCCTCTCTCACTTAGAACTATCTAGTATCTTTAAACACCACTAATAGATTTTAAAAACAGCTTAACCTTTAAAAAAATTTATGTAAAATAGGCGAGAATCCAAGATGGCGGCATAGGTAAACACTGCTGCCTCGCACAACAATTTCAAAACTACAACTAAAAGACAGAACGGACATCATACAGAACCACAGGAAAGCTGGCCGAGTGGAAGTTCTACAACTAGAGGGAAAGAGAGGGGTTCACAGAGACCCAGAGGAGCTGCAAAAAAGCTGAGGTACGGAGAAGTGCGCGATAAGAGAGCGGGTGCCAGAGTACCTGGCGGGCTTTCTCTGGCGGGAGGGAAACGGAGACTCCCAACGGCATTGAACCCCTTATCTTACGACACTAAACCCCAGGTCCAGCCGAAACTCATACGGGGGAGTTTGGACTGTGAAAAGGGAGAGGTGCACAGAAATTTAGGGGAGTCGCAAAAGATCAAGTCTGGTCGCGCATGCGGATGGTGCTGCGCGCAGGACAGATTGCTGATTGTGCCACTGGCTTTCGCGAGTGGGCGGGAGACAGACCCTCCCAGCTGTGCCACTTCTGAGTCCACTGGGCCCCTGTTTTGGGTGAAACCCTAGGACCTAGACTCGTGTGCTCCTAGTGCGCAGGGGAGCCGGGAAGGCAGCGGTTAGAGGCACTGCAGACGTGCGCACAAGGACCGCTCCAGCCATTACCCAGTCACGTGAGACTTAGAGGCCATGGAGGGCGGGGCCGACTGGAAGGCAAGGCGGTCCCTTAAGCCCTGAGACTCCACCCCTCCCAAGCTCAACAGAGGCTTCTGCGGCTTTGCATCTGATATCATAAAGCTG
Organism: Lasiurus cinereus; assembly: GCA_011751065.1. Taxonomy (NCBI): domain Eukaryota; kingdom Metazoa; phylum Chordata; class Mammalia; order Chiroptera; family Vespertilionidae; genus Lasiurus; species Lasiurus cinereus. The sequence continues at coordinate 29,946,196 of JAAGEH010000018.1, read as the reverse complement.
AATCCAACACAGAAGTTTCCCCGGCATAGTGAAAATGACAAGACAAGGGAAGGGATCACAAACAAAAGAAATGGAGGTAAAAAAACGACTGGATATAGAGTTCAAAACCACGCTTATAAGGTTTTTCAAGAATATGCTAGAAAAGATGGATAAATTTAGCGAGAGCCAAGAGGAGATGAAAAAGGACCAACTAGAGATACAAAAGAGCCAACTAGAGATGGAAAAGGTCCTACTAAAGATGATAAAGGACCAAATGGAAATTAAACATACACTGACTGAAATAAAAAATATTATACGGAGTCCTAACAGCAGACTAGAGAAAGGCAAGAATCAAGTAAAAAATTTGAAATATAAAGAAGCAGACAACATTCAACTGGAAAAGCAAGAAGAGAAAAGAATCCAAAAATGTGAATATAATGTAAGCAGACTCTGGGACAGTTTCAAGCGTACCAACATCAGAATTGTGGGGGTGCCAGAAGAAGAGAGAGAGCAAGATACTGAAAACCTATTTAAAGAAATAATGACTGAAAACTTCCCACATCTGGTAAAAGAAATAGACTTACAAGTCCAGGAAGCACACAGAACCCCATATAAAAGGAATCCAAAGAGGACCACACCAAGACACATCATAATTAAAATACCAAGAGCAAAAGACAAAGAGAGAATATTAAAAGCAGCAAGAGAAAAACAGTTCATTACCTACAAGGGAGCACCCATACGACTGTCAGCTGATTTCTCAACAGAAACAATGCAGGCCAGACGGGAGTGGCAAGAAAAATTCAACGTGATGAATAGCAAGAACCTACAACCAAGAATAATCTATCCAGCAAAGCTATCATTCAGATTTGAAGGGCAGATAAAGAGCTTCACAGAGAAGAAAAAGCTAAAGGAGTTCATCAACTCCAAACCAGATTATATGAAATGCTGAAAGGTACTCTTTTAGAAGAGAAAGAAGAAAAAGGTAAAAGACAAAAAATTATGAACAACAAATACATATCTATCAACAAATGAATGTAAAAATTAACTGAATTAAAAATTTGGTCAACAGAATAAACTGGTGAATATAATAGAATCAGGAGCACAGAAAGGGAGTGGACTGATAATTCTCAGGGGGAAAGGGGTGAGGGGTGTACAGGGAGAGACTGGACAAAAATCATACACCTATGGATGAGATCAATGGGAGGGAGCTAAGGGCAGAGGGAGGGGTGGGAGCTGGGTGGAGGGGTGCTATGGAGGGGAAAAAAGAGAAACAAATGTAATAATCTGAATAATAAAGATTTAATTAAAAAACAAAAAAAAGTTTAAAAAAATGTCTGATTTCTATCAAAGGTACATATTATTTATTGACCTGGATGCCAATATGATATAGCATCATTAAAGTTTTATGTTAGTCATAAAATCACATGCATAAAATAAATGCATTTTATATTTTTAAAATTATGTAAAATAAAGAATAAGTATAAAAAAAATGCATACATGGCAGACACAATGCAGAAATAGAAAACAGTAGCTACTCCAAAAGCTTTTCTATATGCCCCACCCCAATACAAGTCTCTCCCTCCCTGGAAGTCATTATCCTGATGTTTATAGTAATCACCTCCTTGCATTTAAAAATATTGTTTTAGCACCCAGATAAGCATTCCCTAGACACTATAGTTTAGTCTTGTGTATTTTTAAAATTCAACGTCTTCTACGTCTCTTTTTAAACTATAGGTCCCTCTTCTATCCCTTCACTTTGTAATAATTTATCTGTGAAAAAATAAAGGCCATTGACCTGACCTGCAGTTTCTCAGTGAGGAATTTCTAATTGCACACTCAGGGCTCAGTTCCACATGCTGCTCTGTGCCCTGTGTCTTCTGTTTCAATCCCTCTAGCAAGACTATGGACAGTGTCTGGCAAAATGAGAGCAGGCACATCATGTCTGGTTGTTGCTCTTCTTATTATCTTAGCAGCTGTCTACTGGTGATTGCAAAATAATTTTTTTTTAATTTAGTAGTTGGAATACTTTTATGAAGAAACATGCTTTGTTTACTCAGATAAAATGCATACAGTAAAGGCAAGACACATAATTGTTTACCTCTTCCAGTTTTTAAATAAGTTGGTCCTCTTCCAAAAATGAGCACTTTTAAAGAATATATCATCATGAATTCATGAATTTAAATATATTTGAAGGGTTTTGATCCATAATGATTACCATTATTACTGAAACTCAAAGTGTCACATCTTTGGGAGTTCCTTCAAGTTAATAGTTTCCTCACTATTTAATATATTTCAGGCTCATTTTGTGCCCCAGATGTGGAATCTGCCATTTCTCCAGAAAGCCCTGCTTTCAAGGAGCAAAAATATTTCACGAGACAGCTTTGCATACACCAGTACACAAAATATGTCAAGTTCATATTGATCCTTCCTATTCAAATTCAAGACTACAAAGCTTTCCAACATTTCTTATATAAGACATCCACAAAGTAACTCATATTAAATCACTGCAAAGATGAACACTTCCTTCTACATTAGAAAATTTCCTTCTTAAAAGGAAATTACAGTGAATTTACTAAACCTACCTTTCCCTCAGGCTTTTAAGAAAAATAATTTATGTGAATTTAGAAATACATGAAATAATAATCTTATATTGGCAAGATAAAAAGTCATCTTACATTTTGAAAAGAAACTGAAGGAGACGCAAAAAAAATGGAAAGAGATTCCGTGCTCATGCATTAGGATCAAAATTGTTAAAATATCCATATTACCTCAAGTAATCTATGGATTCAACGCAATCCTTATCAAAATTCCAATAGCATTTTTCACAGAAATAGAGCAAAAAACCTTAAAATTTGTATGTAACCACAAAAGGCTCCTAGTAACCAAAGCAATACTGTGAAAAAAGAACAAAGCTAGAGGTATCATACTCCCCAATTTCAAACTATACAACAAAGCTACAGTAATAATAATAAAAACAAAACAGCATGGTACTGGCAGAAAAACAGAGTCCAATGGAACAGAATTGAATTATAAAAATATATCCACACATATATAGACAATTAATTTACAACAAAGGAGCTGAGGATATATAATAGAGAAGAAAAGTCCCTTCAATAAATAGTGTTGGAAAAACCGGACAGCCTCATTCAAAAGAATAAACTAGACCACTATCTTATACTATGTACAAAAATTAACTCAAAATGGAGTAAAGACTTGAAAGATCTGAAACCATAAAATACATAGAAGAAATCATAGACATTAAGCCTCTGGATATTGGTCTTAGTGATGACTTTGTGGATTTGATTTGAATAGTAAGGGAAACAAAAATAAATAAATGGAACTACATAAAAAATACAAAGCCTCTGCACAGCAATGGAAATTATCAACAACAAAAAGGCAAGCAAGTGAATAGGAGAAATATTTGCAAGTGATATATCTAATAAGAAGATAATACCCAAAATATATAAAGAACTCATATAAGTCAACAACCAAAATAAGAAACACAACCAACCAACTAAAACTACGTACATATACAATAGAATACTACTCAGCCATAAAAAAGACAGTATTGCTATTTGTAATAACATAAATGGATCTTGAGGATATTATGCTAAGTGAAATAAATCAGACATAAAAAGAACAAGAACTGTATTATTTCATTCACATGTAAAATATACAACCAAAAAGAAACAAACAAAACAAAACAAAAACTAGGGACAATACAATAGTGGTTACCAGAGGGGAAGAGGTGAGGGGAGGTCAAATAGTTAAAAGGGGCCAAATATATGGTGATGGATGGAATCTAAACTTTTAGTGATAGTGAGCACTCTATAGTGTATATAGTATATACTGAATTATAATGTTATACACCTAAAACTTAAATAGTGTTACTAGAGGCCCAGTGCATGAAATTCGTGCACAGGGAATGGGGGGAGTCCCCTCAGCCCAGCCTGCACCCTCTCCAATCCGGGACCTCTTGGGGGATGTCTGACTACCAATTTAGACCCTGGGGATCAGGCCTAAACTGGCAGTCGGACATCCCTCTCACAATCCAGGACCACTGGCTCCTAACTGCTCACCTGCTTGCATGCCCAATCGCCCCTAACTATCCCTCTGCTGGCCTGGTCACCCCCAACTCCTCTGCCAACCTAGTCGCTGCCAATTGCCTCTCCCCTCTGGCCTGGTCGCTCCTAACTGTCCCCCTTGCAGGCTTGGTCACCCCATGCAGCCTGCTGTTTGGTCGTCCCTCACTAACCTCCTGCTGGCCTGGTTGCCCCACAAAGCCTGCTGCTCAGTTGTTTGGTCGCCCCTCACTGACTCCCCTGCAGGCCTGGTCACCCCATGCAGCCTGCTATTTGGTCATTTGGTTGCCCCTCACTAACCTCCTGCTAGCTTAGTCACCCCACACAGCCTGCTGTTCAGTTGTTTGGTCTCCCTTCACTGACCCCCCTTCCTGCCTAGACACCCCATGCAGCCTGTTTGGTCATCCTTTTAGTTGCGATGTTCGCTTAAGCTTTTATATATATAGGTGTTATCTAAAACAAACAAACCAATAAAAAAAAAACCTAGCAGGCTTAAATAGTTAATGTTTATAAAGTGCTAGCATACTATAGTTGGCTCAAAATGTCTTAAACCATCATCACCTCCATCATTATCAATGAGTCTTATTATTTCTCTTGTTAATGTATTAATTCTACTACAACAAAAAACCCTAGAGCAGCACATATAAATTCTTTTCAAAATTAAAAGAAAAAAATTGTTTACCTGTATAGCAAAAGTACCAACTCCACCTGAAGCTCCCAAGATTAAAACACTGCAATGCAAAAGAAACTACAATTAATGAGAACATTAAGCTAATAAAACTGGGTAAATAAGCAAGATGTTTTCATCATGCAACTGGCTTAAAGACAAACAACCCCAGAAGCAAATAAAGTAATTCAGTTTCTCAAGATTCTATTATATAAGGATCTTTATTTTAAATTCACCAGTAAGCTATAAGTACTTCATATACATTCTATAAACTCTTTACCAAGAATACCAAAACTACCAATAATTTGTCTTCTTTAAAGAAGCTCAGATGGCTCTTGGTAACATCTGACTTAGAATTTTTCTAAGTTACAATCATCATGGCTTTTTCTGTAAGAGAGCAAGCTCTGGGACCCTTTTTAGATATTAGAGTAGATTCAGTTGCGCTCTAAGAAAAATCACATTCCTGACCACATTCCAGCCAAAGTGGAATAAATATCTTTTGTTCACACATGTCCCATCAAGCTCATCAACTTTCGTAAATGGAAATCTCAGCCTCAATTTGGCTTCCTGTTAAAGCAGATCAATCTGGCCTATCAGCACAAACATTCTTGTGCTCTAGTTTTTACCATGTTTGATTACTGTAGCCCACCTGCAACTCTAGACCAAAGGTGTATATCAGGAAGATTATGAGTGAGTGAGAGTGGGAGGGGTAAGGGTGTGAAGCCTCTGAAATTGTGAATAGACTAAAATAATGAATAAAATTTGGTATGATTATGCATATGTGCATTGGGGAGGAGAGGAACCCAGACCTATTATCAATTTCCCAAAGAAATGGACCCACTATTCAAGAATCACTGATTTACATACTCTTACTAAATTTTATTCTTGTCTTAAGCCAGAGCACCAGTGCATTACCTTTGTTAGTCTACAGTTTCAGGTCCCCAGACAATCGTTTGTACTGAACTGCACTTTGATGTTATGCTACCAATAATAGGCTGAGGAACATTACAGTTTGACTTTTAATACTTTAGCTAAGGAGATACTGTTGAGAAAATTCTTCACGAGAATTCTCTTTAAGAGTGCCTTTAAGAGTGCCAAAAACATTTTTTGAAGATTAAGTGGTAGAAGTAGCTGTGCTTCTATTTGTTATGACATATTGTGTAACTGCTAGCTGTGGGTCCCTCTTTGTCTTGGCTGCTGGGAAGTATGGAGAATTTTCCCACCGGTCTCTAGAAAGTATACCAGAACTTAGAGCCTGTATTCAGTCTACAATCTTAGCCCTAGTTTCATTTTAGTTTTTCCTCTCTTACCCAAATTACAGAAGGCTGGTTGTCACTCTTTAGATCAAAGGCTAACATAGGCCAAAAAAAACAAGGTTTAAGTTTATGTGGGCCGCAAAACAACAAAAGCTTCAATTGTCATAGAAATGTAGGTTTATTTCCATAGAGACATGCTAAATACAAAGGGCTGAAATACATGAGTAACCTTTAACATAAAATAATAGAACATTTTAATAAAAATTATTTTATCTTGAACATTAACTTACCAGACACTGAATAACTGCACAAATTAATAAGTATAATGCAAATAAACCTATTTTTCTTGTTCTCAGAAAGGGAAATACTTCCTATTGCACACAGCAAACAAGTCAATCCAAGACTAATGATGTGGCAACCGGCTGCTAAAATATTCGCTGCTAGTATTAGTGGAGAGAAATGGTGTGCCTGCAAGTAAGATGCGTAAAGGTAATCATTCATGATTACCCTCTTATTGTGGCCTATTCTATAAAAAAGTAATTAGTCAAACTCTCATTTAAGTTCTTCACAATCTAATCTTCATATGAATTCTGACCTCTCTCACTATTTCCCACATAACTCCCAGCACATGATTATAGTAATCAGTCATTATCGAACATTGTAGTTCGTTATTAATAATTATGTATAACAGTATATTGTAAAAATAAAATTACAAAATTTTTATTAAAACATTTCTTACATACCGTTATATTGGCTGGACCACAACAAATACTTGTTGTGGGCCACATGCAGCCCGAGAGCCACAAGTTTGACATGCTTGCTTTAGATCTTAAAAGTTATTTAGTAAAGTTTCTGAGCTAGCTCTTTCCTTTAAAATTAATACCATTAAATGTAATTTTAAAAGTCTCTTTGTACATTTATTTCTTCCAGAAGAATTACATTGAAATGCACTAAATTATAAATTATAAGTAGAATAAACTTTAAAGATCAATTCTTCTAAAATCCTTCAATTCACATATTTAATCGCTTTAGTACTTAAATGAAGGGAAAAAGCACTAAAACTGCCTCACTGATACATCCAAAGATTAATTCAGTCACAATTACCCTCTTATTGTGGCCCATTCTTATAGGAAGGTAATTAGTCAAACTCTCATTTAAGTTCTTCACAATCTAATCTTCATCTGAAGTCTGACCCCTCTGACTATTTTCTGAACAGAACTCTCAACCACCCTGCTGGGTTGCTCACTTATGACCTCAAGTCCCATGTACATGAGCTCATTCCTCAGGCTCTCAAATGCCTTCACTATCTGCTAAGGTCTCTCCTTCCTCTGGAGGCTCAAGTCCCAGTTTTCTTGCACAATACTCCTGAGCTAGCCCCAAACCTGATACCCATGCCACTGCATTTGGCACATTGTTCATTTTCACTCATTCACTTGTTTCCCAAGCTATTCTGCAAGGTTTTGAGGACAGAGATCTCACATTATGCCCAAGCACTGGGCATACTACCCTAGATGCAGCAGACACAGTGGGGGTGGGGGTGGTTACTGAGTAAAAAAGAAAAAAGAGAAAAAAACTCATGGACAACAGTGTGGTGATTGCAGGGTGGAGAGAGTAGAGGGAGGTGGAAGAGGGTATAGAGGGGATAAATGGTGATGGACAGAGACTTGACTTTGGGTGGTGAACACATAATACAGTGTACAGGAAAAAATCTAAATTAGCATTATATCCCACAATTAAGGCAACGATTGCTACTGCCCAAATGAATAAATCACCTAGCTATTTGAAAGACTGCATTAAAGTTTATTCCAGTAAAGAAACAGGCTTTAAATAATTTTTAATTCTCTGAGAATGCTAGATTTAAGAGGATGGCAAATATAATGGTTGCTTAAGGATCCAACTGCCACACGTGTCTCTGACCTCATTATTGTCAGTAATTCTTGATCCAAAGCAGTAACATTCCTCCAAATTAAAATGCAAAAATGTGTTTCTCAGCAGTGCTTGGCAGAAGAGGGAGAGCTGCAATAGCAGCTTCAGTTCTGGACACTGCCACTTGATGGCACCTTAGTGTAAAACAGGAAAGGAGCAAGCCCACTGAAGTCTACATACCATCAGTCAGCTTGTAAAGAAGCCCTGGGGGCCCATCACTCTCTGGTCCTGCAAACTCCATGGTCTGTGCAGGTTCAACCAGGGCCCGTACTTTGCTTCACAGAAAGAAAGCCCCACAAAGGGACAGCAGGCAAAATACATTTTCAAGCCAGCACTAAGTCAGTTGATTCTCTACAGTGTAAAGTCCTGTGGCTAAACTAACTATTCTTGTTGTACTCTTCAAAGCACTTTCACTACAAAGGGAAAGCACTGCTGTGCTTTTACCCCCAGCTGCCCTTCACTTATGTGCTATACGTACTTGAATACTTTCTACCCAATAGCTACAATGGTTATAATATATACTCAAACTTCATTAAGTAGAAGCCAGTTATAGTACAGAAAGGTGTGCTGTGGTTTATACAGAGCAAGTGCCAGGAAATACTTTATTTGCAAAAAGCACTATAGTTCAAAATTGCTAAGATTTTCTATCACATTTCTTTCACACTTCCTAAGTCCACATATAGATCTTTTAAAGTCAGTGGGAATTACACTGTGGCAGATTTATAAAATATGGGCAGAAGTATGAATAATTATTAAACTGCTTATGTATTCTTAAACCCTAAAATCTAATTTTATATCACTTCTGCCCGACTTCTGAATTCTTCCTAAAATACATTAAGATGCTAACGCAATGTTGGCTTTTTTTTTTTTATTCACTTTTTATTTAGCATTTTGGCACCTATGTCCTCTACAATCATGTTTTTCAGTATTATATGAGGCAAGGTTATCAACACCCTAATTGCCTTACAAATAAAAAATATATGAAATGTACTATAAAATGGCGAGAGATCCAGAAGTAGGGAATCATCTTTCAAACTTCTATATTCTGGGTTAGCCCTAGAAATCTCTGAATGCCAGGACCGACACCTAGAAACCTGGGGTCCAGTCCCAACACTCCCACTGACTAACTATCTAGGCCTCAGATTCATCACCTGTGAAAGGATTATTATGAAGGTATACTATTGGAGTCAAGGAAAAAGGAAGAATTGGCTTCTTCGATCTAATCTAAGCTTGTGTTAGTTTCTCTGCCTTCCTAACACAGAAGCAAATTACCTGCACAATTCCCCTTAGACCACACCCTTGTTGGAGGAAACAGCCACATCAAAAAAGCAGAGTGCCCTTTATTAAGTCCTAATGGCTCAGAAACAAAAATGATTTAAATATGGCTAAATCTTCCATCAGTATAAATTGGTTTTTCAAAAATAAGGATGATGCTCTAGCTGGTTTGGCTCCATTGAAAGAGCACCAGCCTGTGGACTGAAGGATCCTGGGTTTGATTTTGGCCAAGGGCACATACCTTGGTTGCAGGCTGGATACCTAGCTCTGGTGGGGACGTGTGCAAAGGCAACCAATCCATGTGTCTCTCGCACAGACATTTCTCTTTCTCTGTCTCTCCCTCTCCTTACCAATCTCTCCAAAAATCAGTAGAAAAATATCTTCAGGTGAGGATTAAAAAAAAAAAAGATATTGAAAATGTATTATTTCAATTTTCAGACACACCTTTCTAATCTAGGTAGGGGGCAGAGCAGGGGGGATGAGTAAAAGATAGTAAAGTATATCATAATATTGCAAGTTGATTCCCTGAAGTGAGAAAACCAATCTGAGTAAGTGGAATATAGCTACAAAACAAATCAACCAAACATGATTGAAACAACCTGGACTTGTGTCCTTCTTTTATGCCTCAGTAATTCATGTACACACATTCCCCAAGTTATAGAAGAGTTCATGTGTGAATTAGTTATTTGGAACTTTAAACACATTTTCCCATGAAAACAAAGCTATTTATACATCTTGGCAAGGTGCCTAGGGTAGCAGTTTATAAAGGTTTAGTTAACCCATAATGGAACAAGAACCTCATGCAAAGTGTAACAATGATTCTGTGGGAAATGTATTCAGAATTTCAACCAAGGGTACTGGGAACACATCTCCCCAAACAGGATAGGCAGTGGGAACTGGTTTCTTCAATCTGGTACAGGATGGAGGAAGAGAGAAGAGGGCAGAATCATTTAGGATGCAACAATAGGGTGGATGAGAGAGAGAAGTGATGTGACCGGAAAATTTACTACAGAACTGACATGCAATCTCAAAATATGGCACCTTAGCATATTGAATAGTTTAAGCTGAAGGTATTGCCCATGTATATGTGAGGTATACATGATCATAAACTTCTATTGGTTTTCTCTTGTCAATCTTTTATTCGAGGGCTCTCAGAAGAAAACTCAGAAGGGTAGAGTGAAAATGATTTTTCCTCCCCTACTAATAACAATCAGTTGAAAGTTTTGTCTCTTCACTCCTACAGCATATTATACCTCCCTTCTTCTCAGATGACACTAGACTGGGCTGAAGGAAAGTTGATTTAAAAACACATTTGCTTTGGGTTTAATGGGAAATACTGATGTGTACATTGTAATTTCTGAATAAAATTGTTATAGGCTATCTTAACATAAGGATGCGGCAAGGGTATACAGAACAGGCTCCCCAAGGTGTGTTATTTTGGTATGTGGATTATTTTGTGCTGAAGGCAATCAAGACCCTCTAGGCTTAAGAAAAATTTTTATCTCCCCCTTAAAGAACTTAAATTAGAGATCTTGCCCATAACTATTATCACCAGAAATAACTGTTTATGACCTATCTCTAAAGCAGGGTAAACTTCTAATTACTGAATATCTGAATGACCTTCCTCCCTTCTGAACTAGCTCAGAATGCCTTTATAGCTCATTTTAACTTTCTGTCTCTGAACTTCTCATGTATGTGAAGTCTTGAACTCTCTCATGTATATGGGGTTCATATATATATATATATATATATATATATATATATATAATTAAACTTGATTATTTTCTCTTGCTAATCTGTCTCATGTCAATTTGATTAGCAGATCAGCCAAAAGAACCTAGAAGGGTAAAGGAAAGTCTCTTTTTCTGCATAATGGCTTCTAGGAATAGTCCTACTTCCTGCTAATATGTCCACACCAATAAATTGCTAGGGCTCCTCTCAGGCCCAAAGCTTAAGCTTCATTGGCTATGCAGGAGAGAGAAAACATCTTTTTTTCTCTACTCTTGGAAGTTTCTGGCTGAAGCCCCTGTAAAAAATGACAACACAATAAGGCATTATGAAATTTTATTATGCTATGATTGAGGACCATTGTACCTAGCACTAGAATATGAGAGCGATGAAAAAGGACATGGTCAAACAAGATTTGAGATGTACAGAACCAGGAGTTAGTCTGTAGAAAGTACTTAAAATTAAAAGACATCACAAATCTAAACCTAAGTTAACTTGCATTTATGGGAAATGCATTGCTGCCAAAGAAACATAAAAGCAATCACAATCCTCCAACTCAGCTTTCACTAGCTTACCCTATCCTAGAAAGTAGGACCCTTTAGTCTCACCAATCACTGACCTCCTCACCAATCACTTCCTGTTTCCATGTTGCCTTTTCTAACTTCTATAAAACATGCTCTTATCCAAAATCCCTGGGGAAGAGTGCCCCACTGCTTGTAAGGCACTGACTTCCCCCAATGCATGGGCTGCCTTCCCTTAAAGAACATCAACCTGGTTACTGAATTGTATTACTTTTGCTACTTGACACCACTATAGGGAAGACATCAACAACAAATTAGTTAACAAATTAGTTGTCAGTTAAAATGCAAAGGTATGTTAGGTTTATTCACTGCAGGACAAAACTTCAAATGCCTCAAAATCTGTAGCTCATATATTAAAGAAATTTTAAAGACGTTTTTCCAAATTTGACAATCTTAAACTTTACATGACATGAACATAAAAAGTTGTATAATGGAATGGAAAGGAGCAGGGTTTGTAAATGATTACCAGATTTTGGCTCAAGGTAAATCACAGTTAACTGACATTAGGAATCTACAGAAGTTAGGGTGATACCCTGTTTCTCCGAAAATAAGACAGTGTCTTATATTAATTTTTTCTCCCAAAGATGCGCTAGGTCTTATTTTCAGGGGATGTCTTATTTTTCCATGAAGAAGAATACGGTACACATTTATTGTTGAACAAAAAAAAAAAGGAAGTTTATTACCTGTTTACGGTATGGTAGTAGCAGTAGTTGTCATCACAAACCGGCTCATTGATTGGCCGCAGTGCAGCCAGAGCTGTTAAGGCAGTGCGAGCTCTCTTTAAATCAGGAGTCCGACGCCTTACAGTAGCTTTGGGGGCCTTATATTTCGAGGAGGCCTTATGTTTGGGGGAGGCCTTATTATTGGGAAGGTCTTATTTTGGGGGGAATGCCTTATATTATAGCAAGAAGTAAAACTGGAAGGTCTTATTTTTGGGGTATGTCTTAGTTTCAGGCAAACAGGGTAAGTTAGTCTTGTTTTGCTCAAGTTGAGTTTCAGATACAAAGGGGACATTGGTAGAGAAGTTGGGTTTTAAACATAAATCTGCAAGTTACCAAAATATATAAAACTGGGAGTAGATGAGATAATCCTGGGAGATAGGAATGATGGAGTGGGCCACAGGGAAAAGAGTAACAGGAAGAAAGGGGGGAGGGTAGGCTTTAAAAATGACAAGAACTGGTCAAAAAGATGAGAGAAAATTATAGGATTCTGGTGTCCCTGAAACCATGGGAAAAGTGAGTATTAAGGGAGTGGTCAATGGTGCCAGATATTTCAGAGTTCAAATTATAAGAACTGAAAAGGCCCTAGCTGGTTTGGTTCAGTGGCTAGAACGTCAGCAGACTGAAGAGTCCCAAGTTCAATTCTGATCAAGGTTACATGCCCAGGTTGTGGGCTAGATCACCAGAGAGATGGAAACATCTCTCTCTCCCTTCCTCTCTGAAATCAATAAAATATATTCTATATAATAGAGGTAATATGCAAATGGTCATTACACTGTGATGGTAACAACCAATCAGCAGGAAGGTGAGGCAGCAAGCTACCAGCAATGGAGAGCTACAGGAGGGCAGGGCAGTGGGCGGAGAGCTACGAGCAACGATGGGTGGGGAGGTCAGCTGAGGCAAGTGGCAGCAAGCTACTGCACAGGGCCACTAAGAGAGAGACACACACACACACACACACACACACACACACACACACACACACGAAGAAAGAACTGAAAAGTTTCATTGTGTTGGCGACTTAGTTAGCTATGACCCCATGAGAACAGCTGCAGCTGAATGGCAAGGCTGGAAGCTAATTATGGTGCATTGAACAGTAAATGACTTCTATAGGTCACAAGATAGTTAGCCTGCCACCTAGAAAACTAATCTGCAAAATACCAATTTTCAGGAAAAAGTTTTCTACTAATTCATTTAGCTGAGTCCCCCTGCAACTCCTAGACGAGCAGTCCAGGGGTAGAGGACAGATTCATTTGCATCACACTGGCCAGACCAGAGCCTCCACTCTCCCTCTCCTCCTCTTCCAAATCCCACAATATCTTTCAGCAAATAAAATAAAGAATTTCTTTCTCCTCCCCATTACCAACTCTATAACCTAGTCAAGTGCAAATGAAAACCCAAAGACCACAGGGGTGGTGCAAATAGAGAGGGGAGAAACAGGTGAGTGGTGGGGTGAATAACAGGCAGGTGAAGGCATCTGAAAGAAGAAAGCTGTTATAATTACCAATATAAGCATATTGGGAAAGAGTGGTAAATCCAGTGTGTTTAAGTTTGAGCGTGTCTAATTCCATAAACAGAATTAATCAGATACCTGATTTAACCTTACTTGACAAAGTATGACTGTCATGAAGCCTGATGTCAAAAGGAAACAATGAAAAACATTCCTAAATTCACTGCATTGAGTTTAAGGTACATAAAATTTAAAAGTAAAACTTATTTTGTGGAGGAGGAATGGTTCAATTTCTAACATTTTCTAATACTTCCGTTCAATGGAGTAAAGTACAGCTTTCCCATTAAGAGATGAATTTCAGGCAGAGCATGAAATATTCAAGGTGGACCATGACACTACTAATAAATATAATCAGACTTCTTTAAAAATTATCTAGTGTTGCCCAAGCTGGTTTGGCTCAGTAGATAAAGCATCAACCTGTGAACTGAAGGATTCCAGGTTTGATTCCGGTCAGGGGCACAGGCCTGGATTGTGGGCTCAGTCCCCAGTAGGGGACATGCAAGAGGCAGCAAATAAACGATTCTCTCTCATCATTGATGTTTCTATTTCTCTCTCCCTCTCCCTTCCTCTCTAAAATATATTTTTAAAAATATATCTAGTGTTAGCGCTTTTAAAAAATTTGTATTCATTTTAAGATCTCTAAGTTATCTATGTGTTCCTACTGAATAAATCATGAAGAAACTATGATGGGCAGGTAAGAAGGAAATCACTTCACCTGACATTTTTCTAGTGATAGCAAAGTGTGGGCAAAAATTACATTTTATATGACATTAATATGAAGTTATCTCCTCTGTTCACTGATGCTCAGTTTTTGCAAAAACTATATAATTAAAAGGAAAAGGTAAACACCATCAAACTCTTAGAAAGCGTTGTCTTAATTTCAAAATTGTCATTACTCCTAAGGTGCTGACGGGTGTTTTTATCATTGCTAGGTTTTGTTTTTTAATTAACTAGTTAGAAAAACAGACTTGATATACAATAAAATATACAGATAATGTATTACAGAATTGTATCCCTGAAACCTATATAATTTTATTAACCAATGTCACCCTAATAAATTCAATAAAAAATAATAATGAAAATAAAAACAGACTTTAAGTCCTTAATAACAAACACTGACCTGCTTTGTGCAGACTAAAAAATGACTTAAGGCCGGTAGCTAACAGAAAAAGCATTATTGCTTAGAGAAGTCACTTTGGACACCAGATCCTCTGGGTTTATATATAGTAAAATTCCACTCTAGTAGTAATTTATTCATGTAGAAGTATTTTTCATGGTATTTTAAGGCCCTTAATTAACTTTCTCATGTGTTTCTCAGAAATAAGAAGTTGGAGAGGTAGGCCACTATTACCACCCATGTGTAGTAATTTCCTTAAACTAAAATTTCTTAGAGCACCAGGGCCAACCTCTCACTGCCATTTGGAACAAAGGCATCCTAGGTCACCATGCACGTGGGAATGTGACAGAAGTCTATGATGTGAGCTAGTGAGGCTCTTCACAATTGATACACTCCAGTTTGGTTAACATGTGACTAAATCAGTGAACAGACCCAACTCAATATAATATAAAATCACCGTATAGGGGATAAAACTTTCCACTTCTCACAGCTCTCCTAACAACCTACACTGTCCTACATTCAGTACCTTGGGGAAAAGTGCGAAGAAACCATAGACAGCATGCATATTGTTGCCTGATTAGTTAGCATCAGAGAAAAGAACCCAAGGCTCTACTTCGCCAGTTCCAAACCATTATTGTTCAAATAAAAGATAACACAGAATTACCCAAAAACCCAACAATAAAATGGGGACATACATCTGTGCATCTGAGAATAGAGAGCTAGATCTGTTTCTAAATTGTTTTCTTCAGGGTACTAAATAAAAGTATTCCTGGCGAGCCCTGAAATGGTGAAAGGAATGACAGATCTTTAACCACATAGTCATGCGGGCATAGAAAGTATAATGCGCTTAAGGAAAAACAAAACAATAAAGCATCAGTGTCAATGCAGAACCTACGATAATAATAAAGGTCTAAAAATCTTGAATAAGATTTTTGCAAGGTTATTAACTATGACAAGTCATTAGAAAACACTATGTGGTCAAACTAACTTAATTTAAACAAAGTGTTGAGCCAAAATGGCAACTTCAAGAAAGATAAGCCTCAAAGCTTAAAAAATAAACATGGTTGACCTTTAGAATAAATATTTGCTTTGAATTCTACGATAAAGGGTAGCACCTCATTAGATGAAGAGCCTTCATACTGCTTTCAGGAATATAGCTTTCATTAAATCCAATGCTCTGTAACTCAACACATTAAATGTAAAGTGCAATATTTCACAACAACAGGAGTATGAAATGGCACAGACTTCAGTTATTTTATCTGCACAATCCTTAGCAATGAAAAACTAAGTTATTGTAATTTATTAAAATTTGACCTATAGCTCTCTCCCTCATCACAACCACTAAATGATTTTAGTCTCCAGTTTTCCCTATGATACCAACTTTCTAAAATTCAAAGAATATAATCTCATTATTAATAGTAGCCACTATTTATTGAGCGCTTCCTATGTGTCACAACCTGTGTCACTAGTTTTAGTTGTATTATCTCATTAAAAACAAACTCACAGAGGAGAAGTGACCAAGTGGGCCACCCAGTTAGAAGCAGCACAATCTGAATCTGAAAAGTTCATCGAAGATATTTCTCTCACTATTGTTGCTAACTTAAAACAAGCATTACATTCAAGGCCTTGAAGCACCAGAATGAACCTAAAGAATACAAAGCATTGAGCCTAAGAGACCTCAAGATTATTCAGCAGTGTTTTGCATTCTCTTTCTATCTGCTTTTCATAGAATTTCACAAGTATGAGAGAGCAACTCCTAGTAGAGGTAGGAAAAAAATACCCGCGCCTTTCTTTAGAAATTATATAAAGTGATTCTTAACCCTTTTAGGAATCTGGTAAAAGCCACAGACCTTCTTCCCTGAGAGTCACATAAAATTTTGCATTATTTTGGAAGGTTCAGAGTCCTAAAGTCCATCTATACATTTTAATTTTAAAATTTGCATTTGATTGGACTAAGAGTCAATAAAGTTAAGAAAGTGCAAAATGACACAAATAGAGTTCACTGGAAATTGTTTTAAATGTCAGCACAACTCTGCTCATGTAAGTGATCCTAGTTTTAATGCTTCTGATAATCTATGGCAAAAACCTTACAAAAGGAAAGGGAGACGGTTTAGATGCCACCATTGATACTTACCGTTTTCCTGTGCAATTTTTTTCATTCAGGCCACCAACCTTGTTTATGGCAGACCAGGCTGTAAGAGCCACATATGGCAAAGAGGCAGCTTGAGTATGAGTGAGTGATTTGGGCTTGTGAGAGACCTAGATTTGAAGATAACAGTAAAAAAATAAGCAATCACTTACAAACCTATGAATGCAATTAAATACATTGACCTTCACAGGAGTCCAACCATTTTCATAGATAAGTCTATAATATTCTGCCAGGTTCAGTATTTATTACATACCCTACTTTAAGGTTATCCCTAAGGAATATTCTCCAAATGACTCAACGTGCCCTCCTGGGGTCAGAGGCTCAGTAATGTTTTACAGGCTACATTATCAGACATAGCTGCTTAATTCAATAATCCCACTAGTCCTAACTATACACAGAAATAAATCCAAATAAACCTGGAGCCCTCATAAACACATTGTAATTTTTTTTTTTTGTTTTTTTTTAGATTAGTTGTTTCCTTTACTCCCATTTTACTGGAAGGTAATTTTTTCAGTTTTCTAATCTTAGTAATATCCCTTCTTCCCTCCCTTCTGTAGCCAATTTCTGCAATGTTAACCCCTTTCTCTCTGTTCAAATTGTCAGACTTCCTGAATGTATTTGATTAGACTCCTGTTTTTAAGGCCATTTGAAAGTTTTATACTTCCATGCCTTTGTTTATAATTAATCGGTACACTCCATTTGGTATATTTGGTTTCCACTACTTATACTGGGTACCAAGAAACACAGCAGCGTTTCTAGATCTCACTCCAAATCCCTGCTCTACAAGACAAAGATACCACTTTGGCAGGCAGTGTTCTTAAATGACATCAAATACTTTTCTAATCTTTCAAAAATTCCTATTCTCTATCTTAGCTCTTTTAAACCTACCCATTAAACATGAACCTGATCTGAAAAAAATCCACAATTATTACAGAGATATTTGTCAGTCTTTATTTATACTTTCTAATGGCATTTCAACACAGAACTGGTGAATTACCTCATTCCCACCGACTACAACAAACTCAGAGAGAGTGCCTTGTTTCCAGGGAGGAACTGCAGCCCAGACCTGAAATACACAACTTCATTAGAAACAAATCTTTTTTAACCAAGGCTAAGCAAGAACATAGTCCCCAATACATACTTCACCCAATGAAAAAAGCACAAGTCAGCAATATAACAACCAAGAGTTATTTTTACACGATATGAAAGTATTATTTAGTATGATTCTGCATTTGATGTCAAGCCACACTGGAAGCAGATGCCAGTAAATCCCGCTGTATTTGCTGACTACATATTTTACAATACCACTAAGAGCACAGTCTCTAGGGCATGAATCCTGGCTCTACCACTTACCAGCTGTGGAACTTCTGCTAGCTGTATAGCTTGGTTTCCCCATCTGTAAAGTGGGCCTGACTATACTTCATAGAGATTAAAGAATTATTTTATGAAAAGCAACAAGGTCAGTGTTAGCTATTATTATGAACTCACTTTCATTTCTTGGTATAAAAATTCAAAGTGACAAGTGACAGGTGATTATACCAAACTTCAGCTATTTTAAAACCATCTAACCTATAAGATAGAAATCGTCACTTAAAGATTCTTTCAATAAAAAGAAAAACAGTCCCAATCACACAAAAAGTTCTGTAATTCTTAAGTACTACATTTAGAACACTTGAGCGCAGCCAAGCTATTCTGCCAGAATCAAGGATAACAGAGACAAGAAAATAAGGGTTCCAGCCAAAGCTCAGTATATTTGTTGGAAAGAAGAGGAAAGGTCACTGATAAGGAATATACTTCTAAAGGAAGCAGAAAATGTGCATATTTAGAAAAGGAATAGCAGTTTTCTATAACTCACCTCATCTCCAGGCTTGAAGTACCTCACATCAAGTCCACATTCCATCACCACACCAGAGACATCCCGACCCAGAGTCAGGGGGAATTCTTCTCCTTTGACTTTAATATGTAAAGGGTCACGTTTCATATTTAAAGCTGCAGCTCCATAACCACCTATAAAATACAGTTTTATCTGTTTCTTCCAAAAGAATGGGATGATTTAAAAACTACTACAGGGTATAGGCCAGGTACAATTCTAGGTACTCTGGATGTAGATTATAAATTAATAAAATTTATAATTTTGTTTTGCCACCATACAAGAAATCATAAAAACAATGAGTGTCGAAGGGGGGTGGGAGGCAGAAATGGATAAAGGGGGATATATGGTGATCAAAGGAGACTTGGGGTGAACACAATACAATATACAGATGATGTTTTATAGAACTGAACACCTGAAACCTATATAATTCTATTAACCAATGTCACCCCAATAAATTCAATAAAAAACAAAACAATGAGTGCTGTTCCTTTCAAAGAAAATTACTTGGAAAATTATAATCACTTGTTAAACTAAAGCTACCATTGCTCAAAATGTTTAAAATCCAATTTTGAAACTGCCTTCAGTACTTTCAGTATTTTGTCTTATAGTTTTAGTTTGTTCTTTGAAGATAGTTTCTTTAATTTATTCATTCATAAACTTTTTAAACAACAAAGTTGCTTTGGAGCCCAGTCTGGTGAAGAAAAGAAACACTAAAGCTGTTTGAAGTTAATAAACCAATAAATAAGCATAGTTATATTTGACAGCGACATTGGTTTACAAGTATTGGCCCCCACCTCCCAAAAAGTGTTTGCAGAACATCTATGGATTACAGCGGGATTTACTGGCATCTCCGTCTAAGTCCATAGATTGATTCTCCAATGAAAAAGAACCACTCATCTGCATTTGTTCTAATATGTTAAATCAAGTTAAATAAATATCCATTTATTTTTAAGAACATTTACATAAATATCAGCTAAGTAGAGCTGAAAACATTCTGATCATATTTTTGGTTCAAGTTAGCTACTCTATCTACAATAATCCTAGTATATAAAATGGCCTAGTTGGTGTGGCTCAGAGGTTGAGCATCAACCTATGAACCAGGAGATCATCATTCAATTCCCAGCCAGGGCATAAATGGGTTATGGGCTCGATCCCCAGTAGGGGATGTGCAGGAGGAAGCCAATTAATGGTTCTCCCTCATTATTGATGTTTCTCTCTCTCCCCACACACCCTCTCTTCCTCTCTGAAATCAATTTTTAAAAAAATAAATTATATATATATATATACACACACACACACATATGTATACATATATATTTTCAAGATACAAAAGTATCTGTAATTGTCTCTATACTTGACATATTTTTGAGAACATGTCGCAAAGTTCTCCAAGATAAGCACCCCGCTTACCTTTCTAGTGTCATGTACCACAATTTAAATTCCAGAATCACTAAACCAGTCTATAAGTCTCTTTCCCACCCCACCTACCCCAACCCCATTCTCAGGGATAGTACACATTAGGTGATCTTGAAAGAAGCAGTTGTTGTGGTGTGGAGATACAGAGAATGGGAAGTAGGAGACAGTGAGAGGTGCAAATGAGATGGAGAGAGGATTTTTTAGGGTATTTTGCCCCTATCCCCATTCTTTAAAAGGGGAGAAGCAGCAGTCTGTATGCTAATGGAATGACCCAGTAGAAAAGAAAAGATTCAAGCTGCAGGAGAGAATTGCTGAAACAATGCCCCAGAGTAGCTGAGAGGTAGAATCTAGAACCCAACTGGAGGGCTGGCCTTACAACAATGACAACCTATAAAGTAGGAGAG
The DNA here is from genome assembly GCA_011751065.1 of Lasiurus cinereus. Lineage (NCBI taxonomy): Eukaryota > Metazoa > Chordata > Mammalia > Chiroptera > Vespertilionidae > Lasiurus > Lasiurus cinereus. The sequence continues at coordinate 29,925,514 of JAAGEH010000018.1, read as the reverse complement.
ATAGGGAGAGATGCTAACAGGTGGGTAGCTTGCAGAGCTGCTTTTCTAATTAAAGACATATGGGAGAAAGTGTTTGAAAGTTGGGATAGTCCCAGAAAATCTAAGCCATCATGCCAGTATATTTGTTATCTAGCTAGTTAGATGTGCACTCTATCAGGAAAAAAATAAATAAAAAATCTTCACATGTAATATAAAAGTCATGTTTTACTTTTCCTATCTTACATTCCATTTTCACCATTAAAACACATTTAAACAATTATTTACTGAAATTCCTATGTGGTTTGAGCAACAGAAGTAGGCATTTAGCCATATCAAATATTAGCTGCTGTTTCAGAGATGCAAAAAGGCTTCAATCCTCTCTGAGGTACAGACTGCAGGCAGAGTTAGTTTTCTTGGTCACCGTGATATGCCAATGTATCAAGTGAAAAGCCCTGGCTCACAAGTATTAGCTAAACTAGTCCCAAATCCAAAATGTAGCTGGTAGTTAGAACTGAGAACCTGCTTGATGACAAATGGGACCCTTAGGAGCTTCAGCCCATTGTTAGAGGTGGCCAGTTTGATTGGGTCAGAGTTAGAATAATTTGGAAAATCATAAATCTGTCACTAGTTTCAAAGCTTTAATTCCACCTAAAGAAACCAAACTGTTGGTATGAAGTTGTTGGCTGTATTTTTTATTTCAAAATTATTCTATGTTCACTGCAACATTCCTAGTAATGGCCAAGATATGAAAGCAACCTAGCTGTCCATGAACAGATGAACAGATAATGAAGATGTGAGCTATATATGTACACAATGAAATATTATCTAGCAGGAAAGAAGAATGAAATCTTACCATCTGAAACAACATGGATGGATTGAGGGTATTAGGCTAAGTGAAATAATTCAGACAGAGAAAGGCAAATACTGTATGATTTCACTTAGATGTGGAATCTAAAAAAAAACAAATGAATAAACAAAACAGGAACGGACCCAGAAATATGGAGAACAAGTTGATGGTTACCACAGGGGTGGGGAATGGGAATAAAATATTATTAAACAAAATAAATTTATTTAGCCATTTATATAAGTTATGATTTTATGTCTAACAATAATAGCCATCTCCAGGAAAACAGCCTACTTTCATCTTTCAAAAGAAAATAGCACATCTTTGCTTTCTTGTCAAGGAAAACTGCTTCCTATAGTTTACAAGCTTCTAGTTATTACTTATTTCCCCAAGCTACCATTTCAGAGACTTTCTGCAACAGCAATTGCACATTCTCAAAAAAGAATCCATGAGCAGGAAATAAAGAGTAACTTGCAAATAATATTACCCATTCAAATCATAAACTAAGAAGACGTAAGAATACTATATAAAAGTAAAATGTTACAGTATTTTATTATTAAATAGCAGCAAAGAAAGTCCAGATCCAGCCATTCTACGAAAATTGAAATGTACACAATACAAATTATGCTTATGCATTCAAAGAAATGAAAGTTAGCAGTTCTAAAAGAAGACAAATGTAAATATGCTCATGGGTAAAATACTGCTAATTTTAGTTTGTAATCTTAAAGTGAAAATGTAAAATGCCATAAAAATAATGACTGCATGACAACCACTTATGTGAAGTACTGTACTGAAACAGGTAGTAGTTAATAAAGTATACAATCTACAACCCAATTTATACTCATTGATTATTGGGTTGTAAATACTTATCATTGGATGTAAAACAACCACTTAAAGACATGTCCTATAAAAATTAAATTATCTTCACATCCAGTGTAAATGGAATAAAACAATATGTTCACGTAGTGGTAGCAATTATTATGTTAAAGTGAACAACAAAAATACAGTAACTCCTGACTTAAAATCATGGATACATTGTGACAGACTGAATACAGAAATACATATGAAGATCCAGCTATCTCATTCTAATTTCTAACAAGGGAGATATATTCATAACTATAACTCACATAAACAAAAGCCAAATCATTATTATGCATGCAAAGACATCTTAAGAACACAAAATTTGAGAATTGCTATTCTATTCTGTCACACAACTCCTAGAAACAAAAAGGAAGAAATTAAAGAAGTCAAACTCTCAACTTCTTTCATATTTCTCTCTAAACTCCACAAAATGATTCATTCTAAATTAATCTTCATTTTGTTATTAGATATGCATATATACAGAAAGAAATTTAATTCATCATGCATAGTTCACGTACAAGATGGAGCAAAAGTAGGTTCAAGTTGTTCGTATAAAAAATAACACAATAATTAATAAATAATACAAGAATAAACTGTATTCACATACAATCTTGTAAACCTACTTTGGCCCCTCCCTGCACCACTGTTATTGAGGCAATCTGATGAGTAGATCTGTAGGTCTACATATAGGCCTTCAAAATACAGACACATGATAAAATTATAACTCATGTGGAAGCTTGTTTAGAGCATCCCAGGTTTTTTTTTAATTTTTTCAGAAGACATAAGTTTCCATAAGCAATATTTTTGTCATTACTCTCCAAAGTTATTCACAAATAGTCATTAAATTTTAGCACTATAATTACATAGTATATATTTAAGGAATCAATAGTGCTCTTCAATCTTTGTCAGCACATCCCAGAAGAAATTAAGATACAGTAATATTGTCCCCACTGAGGATAACAGAAAAGTGTATTTTAACTGCTGAGGCCAAATGCAACCGCAAAAAGGGAGGAAAGTACTGGCCAGGATGGAATTTCTGAAGAAATAAAGCAAGCTGTGAACAGTGAGACAGAAAAGAAGTATTAACAAAAATGCAAATCCCGAACTGTTGTGGAAACACACGCATACCTCTAAAACTTGTGCTAGACCTCAGAATATCACACCACTCCCAGGAGAGGACACCAAAAAAGTGAGCTGGTGGACACAACTTCTCAGGTCCCAACTTACATTTTAAGGAAGCCTGGAAGCCATTCCAACTTAACGTTGTGTGTAAAAAAGATGCAAGTACGTATGTATACCCTGGGCGGTGCAAATTCAAACATGCTGGCACCATCTGCGGACGTGCTGTCAAAAACCTACAACAATTCCTCTGCGTTAACCAAAGAAGCGCGGGTGAAATAACAACTGATCTTTTAAAATTTACCGAACCCCGATGAAACTCTCTCTTAAGAAGGAGGGATGCCTTTCACACTTACTTCTCATGTTAACGTCTATAGGATTCACGCTCGCGGCGTGCACTTTGATGATGACTTCATTCGGGTAGTGTATGATGGGCATCATCATGTTCTGCGTAAACCGAAGCACGTCGTTCTTCCCGTATCTATCTATCACCCAAGCGGGCATGACCGTGCTCCTCGGGGGGGTGGTACTGATCTTCCTAGCCGGAAGCTTCTGTGGGGCTGGGCCTCTCCAGAAGCCAGCCGCGGCACAGGCCTGTCCCCTAAGGGCACACGTCTTCAGAAACCCCATCGCGAGCCCGTGGAGGGGGTGGCGCGCCCTAACTAACTAACTAAAATGCACTGGGATTGGAGTAACCTGTCACCCCTGAGACAGGCCAAACACACGGTCCGATTTCAAAACGGAGGATTCCAAAAAAATAAAAAATAAATAAAAAATGAAGTTAGCCCTAACGGAGCAAAGGAAGGAAGGAAGAAGGTGGACTTAGACGGCTCTTCGCATATGAAATGCTCCAATTAACGTCCCGGTCAGGATTCTGTCCATTCTCTTCCCCGCTCAGCCCCCCCCACCCCTTAAAAAAAAAAAACAGACCAAAATAAAAACAAAAAACCCTTAGGACTCTGCCGCGTCTCGGGAGCGCTAGGCGGGACCGACGGGCTCCGCTCGCGAACCCGACGCCACAGAGAAACAGACGCTTTCAAATCCCCACCGGGACCCCGGCTCGGAGTCTCCTTTCCACTCGTTCGCCGCCGCCGCCGCCGCCGCCGCCGGGGGAGGTGCCTTGCGGAGCCAACCAATCGCGTGCAAAGATACTTCCCTCAGGCTGCAGTCCGACCAATGGGAATACTCGGTGTTGAACGGTCCAGTGACAGGCAAAGATGGCTGCGCCCGTGTACTACCTCTAGCAGTTGTTGACCTTTGGCTTTTTTTTTCTTCTCCGTCACCTGGCCCCTGTGGTGGCAGGCTGGACACGAAGACTATGCTGGGCCGGACCCTCCGAGAAGTGAGTGGGGTGGGCTGCCGAGGGCCCAGGGTGGTCGGGCAGATTCGCGGAGTCCCCGGGCGCGGAGTCCCCGGGCCTGGCCACGCCTCTCGGCCAGCCCTGCCGCCCGCTTCCCTGCCACGAGGTGGGGGATTCGTACCTGGGGGTCCTTGGGCTGTACTCTCCGTGTAGGCTCTGGAGTTAGGACCTCAGCAGGGGAACTTGTATACCGCGGGGCTGTGGGGTGGCAAGTGAACTCGGGCTTCTCCACGAGACGCCTGCTGAGGCTGGGGCGCTGCCAGAAGTGGGGGGGGGGGGGCGCTGCGCTGGTCTCCCTCAGTGTCTCTTCTGCCCCCGACCACTCATTTGATGCAGTTCCGAGGAGCCCAGCACCTCTGTCCCTTGCAAAAGCCAAACTAATGACCCCTCCCTGCTTTTCTCCTCGATATATCATTATCTAGGCTTTAACTGCCTCTCAGATACCAATGATTCCTCCGTCCTCGTCCCTGTTTCCTGGGCGTCCTTTTGTGACTCTAGGCTGGTTTGGTGAGTGTCTTCTGGACATCTCTAACAAACGTCCCCAAAAGCACCTCAAACCCAAGTTCACCAAAGGCGACTTCCCTGTAACAGGACTCCCTCTTACCTCTCAACCTCCATCTTTAGGGGGAAAAAAACAAAACAAAACTGCTTTCTGAATTCTTAATAGTCTCTTATTAATGGGACAGTTTTGTCCTCATTGCCTTTTTAGATTAGTATTCTTCATCTGTAATAGCCAATAAGTCACTAACCCCTTTTATTAATTCTTAAGTCTTGAAATGATGTGTGCAATCTGTTTTCTTGTTTTATCCCTACTGTTAGGGTTTTAATTCAGGTCTCTGCTTCCTGCTCTCGCTCTCTCAGCCTTTATAACTGTCCGCAGGCCCTCGGCTACAAGACTTACCTCTCGCCCTTGTTAAAACTCAGCTGTTCTCCACGGAGGCAGATCTGTGTGGCAAGGCCCAGAGTATATGGTTTAACAAAGGCTCCAGGTGATTCTGCTGATACGTAGAGGTTGAGGACCTACAATGCCTTCTGTCTTCCCCAGGAATGTCTTTTCTTCCCACCTTTTAAATTATGAGACCTTCTTTTAAGTCCTCAGGCTTTAAATAATAAATAGGTCTCCCCCCAAATAATTAACTGTTTTACTACTTTAATTGCATCTGGACTTTACTGTCAGTGCAGAGTCCCATTTGTTCTTTAAAAGGAAAAATTGCTTTAAAATGAAATATAACTGAAAAAATATGGTCTTTTCTTTCCCTGTCCTTTTCCCATTCAGCTCCACCTTTTTTTTAAATTAAATCTTTATTATTCAGATTATTACATTTGTTTCTCTTTTTTCCCCTCCATAGCACCCCTCCACCCAGCTCCCACCTCTCCCTCTGCCCTTAGCTCCCTCCCATTGATCTCATCCATAGGTGTATGATTTTTGTCCAGTCTCTCCCTGTACACCCCTCACCCCTTCCCCCCTGAGAATTATCAGTCCACTCCCTTTCTGTGCTCCTGCTTCTATTATATTCACCAGTTTATTCTGTTGATCAAATTTTTAATTCACTTAATTTTTAGATTCATTTGTTGATAGATATGTATTTGTTCATAATTTTTTGTCTTTTACCTTTTTCTTCTTCCTCTTCTAAAAGAGTACCTTTCAGCATTTCATATAATACTGGTGTGGAGTTGATGAACTCCTTTAGCTTTTTCTTATCTGTGAAGCTCTTTATCTGCCCTTCAATTCTGAATGTTAGCTTTGCTGGATAGATTATTCTTGGTTGTAGGTTCTTGCTATTCATCACGTTGGATATTTCTTGCCACTCCCGTCTGGCCTGCATCATTTCTGTTGAGAAATCAGCTGACAGTCGTATGGGTGCTCCCTTGTAGGTAATAAACTGTTTTTCTCTTGCTGCTTTTAATATTCTCTCTTTGTCTTTTGCTCTTGGTATTTTAATTATGATGTGTCTTGGTGTAGTCCTCTTTGGATTCCTTTTATATGGGGTTCTGTGTGCTTCCTGGACTTGTAAGTCTATTTCTTTTACCAGATGTGGGAAGTTTTCAGTCATTATTTCTTTAAATAGGTTTTCAGTATCTTGCTCTCTCTCTTCTTCTGGCACCCCCACAATTCTGATGTTGGTACGCTTGAAACTGTCCCAGAGTCTCCTTACATTATGTTCACATTTTTGGATTCTTTTCTCTTCTTGCTTTTCCAGTTGAATGTTGTCTGCTTCTTTATATTTCAAATTTTTGACTTGATTCTTGCCTTTCTCTAGTCTGCTGTTAGGACTCTGTATAATATTTTTTATTTCAGTCAGTGTATGTTTAATTTCTATTTGGTCCTTTATCATCTTTAGTTGGACCTTTTCCATCTCTAGTTGCCTCTTTTGCATCTCTAGTTGGTCCTGTTTCATCTCCTCTTGGCTCTCGCTAAATTTATCCATCTTTTCTAGCATATTCTTGAAAAACCTTATAAGCGTGGTTTTGAACTCTATATCCAGTCGTTTTTTTTCCTCCATTTCTTTTGTTTGTGATCCCTTCCCTTGTCTCGGCATTTTCACTATGCCGGGGAAACTTCTGTGTTGGATTCAGCCTTATGATACCAGACGCAAAACCTAAGAAGCCTCTGTTGAGCTTGGGAGGGGTGGAGTCTCAGGGCTTAAGGGACCGCCTTGCCTTCCAGTCGGCCCCGCCCTCCACGGCCCCTGAGTCTCACGTGACTGGGTAATGGCTGGAGCAGTCCTTGTGTGCACGCAGCAGTGCCTCTAACCACTGCCTTTCCAGCTCCCCTGTGCACCAGGACCACACGAGTCTAGGTCCCAAGGGTTTCGCCGGAAACAGGGGACCAGTGGACTCAGAAGTGGCACAGTTGGGAGGGTCTGTCTCTTGCCCACTCGCGAAAGCCAGTGGCACAATCAGCAATCTGTCCTCCGCGCAGCACCGTGCGCATGAGTGACCAGACTTGATCTTTTGCGACTCCCTAAATTTCCGTGCACCTCTCCCTTTTCACAGTCCAAACCCCCCCCATATGAGTTTCGGCTGGATCTGGGGTTTAGTGTCGTAAGATAAGGGGTTCAATGCCGTTGGGAGTCTCCGTTTCCCTCCCGCCAGAGAAAGCCATCCAGGTTCTCCGGCACCCACTCTCTCAGCGAGCGCGCGTCTCCGTACCTCAGCTTTTTGCAGCTCCTCTGGGTTTCTGTGAGCCCCTCTCTTTCCTTCTAGCTGTAGAACTTACACTCGCCAGCTTTCCTGTGGTTCTGGATGATGTCCGTTCTGTCTTTTAGTTGTAGTTTTGAAATTGTTGTGCGAGGCAGCAATGTAGGTGTTTACCTATGCCACCATCTTGGATTCTCCTCAGCTCCACCTTTTATGTGCCAACCCTTCCCGTGTGGTTGAGGGAAGCATCTTGCGAAACAACTTTTACGTCAAGGGGATAAAAAACATTTAGCGGATCTGACCCAGGGGTAGACAGGAGAATGGTTGCCTTGGCATGATAGCTTTCACTTAATCACTCCTTTAACAATTATTTATTGATATTGTGCAAAACGTTATTTGGTGGTGATTTTCCCAACCCAAAATACATCTTTTCTCCACTCTGTATTCTCTCCACATCATTGAATTATTGCCCCAAGTTCTACCAATTAGAGATGAATTTAGTACACATTCTATTTTTAATATGCAAAGATGCCTGGAAAGTCTTAATGATCAATTCACCCATTTTGTAAAATATAATAGTTCAATCAAGTTTCTTTGATCACACCCCAGTTGAGATAATCAACTGAAGAAAGGGAAAATTTGCTGCAGAGAAAATTAAGGGAAGGGCTCGAAACTATGGAGTTGTGAGGCAATTTGGGGGACCTACGTGGAGGCTTAGGGCAACAGAAGAGCCCTGAGAGGAAGGACAAAAAAAGAGCTACAGTGCCAAATAGGAAGTAAAACTATTAGTAAATTATACCCAGGTAAAATTCAGGAAGAGAGAGGAGTCTTACATTTTACCTTCCTTTTACGTGGCATGACCCCATTGTTTCTAGGAGCCAGACACCAGACTGATATTCCAAAGTTTAATTCTTTATAATAATAAAGGTGTAATATGCTAATTACACCAGATATCCTTCCGGACAACCTTTCAGAAGAAGCCAGGGCTAGGAGGGAAGCCGGGGTCCCGGGTGCCAGAGGGAAGCCAGTGCCAGCAGCTGGGGGAAGGAAGGCCTACTCTTGTACAAATTTCGTGCATCCAATAGGAGTACAGGAGGGGAGTTACTGGGGTCTCTGCTTAGAGTCTTGCAAGACTGAAATCGAAGTGTAGACAGGGCTGTGGTTTCATCTTAAGTTGAAGGGTCCTCATTCATTGTTAGCAAAATCTGTTTCCTTGGGGTTTTAGAACTGAGGTCCCCATTTTCTTGCTAACCTTGTAGGTAGTAGAGTAAATGAGCTTAAGGGACAGGAGATGTGTGATAATTAGAATTGGTATTTATACAGATACTAGTGTCCTGGTACACAGATTCATGCACATTGAAAGGAAATTAATTAGAAGAAATATTTAATGTTGCTCTTTGCCCTTTCTCTATAATAGAAGTGTCAACCAAATTCACAGTCTACACTGACAGATGGAAACACATGTGCAATTAGCGCCAGTGAGAACTTTATGTGTATTGCACATGCGTAAGTCAACTTAGCCTTTTATAGATATAGAATAAACTTGCTTAATTAGACTTGCTTTCTGATTTAGCTAAACTTTTTCCAGCCCAGTGAAGCACTCCAAGTTCTCTTTCAGGTAATTGTCAGCAACACAGCAGTAAATATTATTACGAAGCAGATTATTATTATGGATCACACAGGGGAAAAAAGGGGTAAAATATTTAACAGTAGCAGTGTTTGACTATATTCTGTACAGTTAGAAAACCTGAAGTCATTTTCAAGTTCCACCATTTCTTTTCAGTTGGGTCAAGTTTCTAAACTTTCTAAATCTCCATTTTCTGGCTAATGAAAATAGGATTCTACCGAGTCTTCTATCTCCATGCTCCAGAACTTCTGTGAGGATCAAATGAGATGAGGCATGTGAAAACGCTTCACAAACATTTGGTTAAATTATAAAATGTTTGCACCTGGCTATAAAGCAGATTGGGTTCCTGGGCTGCAGAAACTGCAAGGAGGCTAGTTGCTAGGGAGAGGAATCCAGGCACTGCTATGTGATGTCATTACCCTGCGCCCACAGCACCTGTTTCCAGGCTGGGCTCGGCTGGGCTGGACTGTGGGCCATATTTTGTGCCATGGGGTCTTGTCAGTGTTGGCTATGATTTGGTGGGGTGTCACTCAATGGTGGTGGCAGGGCATGTGTCCCACTTGGGGAAAGCTGAGTGTTGGTTTGTTGGGCCAGGTCAGTGGTGCTGTTTATTTTTAAATGGCCATTACGTGTCATGGCAGCTCCTGTGTTGAGCGTCTTCTCCCTGGTGGTCAATGTGCATCATAGCTACCAGTTGGATGGACAGACACTTGGCCTTTTATATATAGAGAGATTGGTAATGATGTATATAGTCTGGGCTATGATCATGTGAGTTGGTCACTGGGGTAAGATGGAGGAAAGTTTGTGTAAAGTGAGGTCAAGAACTGAGAGGCTGGGTGTCAGTGTACATAACTTGAAGTTTAACTTCAACAGAAATAAGAACAGGAACGGTAGTAAAGAAGATTACAGTGAGCTAACTTGCTCAAATCTTCAATGAATGAAAAGAAGTATAGGGAGACTTGGTATAGGGAGACTTAGAGGGTAATATAATCCCCTCCAAGGCCTGTTCTTCAGATGAGGTGGGTTTTGAAAGAAGAGGGAAGAGAAAGGCATTAAAGACCTAGGAGGAAGCCTGCCCACATATTCTTTTCTCCTCTGGACTCTGGTACATGGTAGATAGGAGCTAAAACAGCCACCCCTTGAGAAAGCTGCAGGAGAAGCAATGGCCTCCGAAAAGCCTAGTTTCCATTAGAGGAAAGAAGTGCCAGGGAGAGAGAATTTGTTTTTGATGTTGTTTTGTTTTGTTTTAATATGTGTTTGTTGATCTTTGAGAGAGAGGAAGGGAGACAGAAAGATAAAAACATCCATGAAAGAGAAACATAAACATTGATTGGCTGCCTCCTGCACACCCCAGATATATGCCCTGACCAGGAGCAAACCAGAGGCCTCTTGGTGCATGGGTTGATGTGCAACCACTGAGCCACACTGGCTGGGCGAGAATTTGTGTGTTTTTTAACAAAAAGTTTTATATTTGATTTCATCTTATATTCAAATATGACAGCTTTAGTTTTGTCCCAGGAGAACTGTACTATTTATACCTCATATTCCTTATGCTCAATCCATTCTAATTCATTAGCATCTTTGTTTTCATTTCTCTTCTCCAGTTCCCTTACTGATTTTCTCAAATCTGGATTTCCTAAAAATGGTCCTAACGAACATCAGCACTATTTAAAGTACATGCTTCTGGGCAATCTGATTTATCACAACTGTAACTCCTTATTACCTCTTATTCTTATACCAGTTGAAGTCAGAAAGCCGTTTGAAGATAGTGGGCATTACAGGACTTGAGGCAAAGAAGGAGAGAAAGTGGCAGACATAATTTTCCTATTACAACTTTGCCATGGAATAGACCTGCCCATATAGCTATCTGTCTCTCTAGCTTTGGGTGTTTGCTAGTTCTGACTCTCTTCTACCCAGCCTAACATTTTATTCTTTCTTCTCACTCCATACTTACAATTTTAGAACACACTGCTATCATTTTATTTCTCTTTGGCTTCTTTCTTCTAAGTTCACATTGCATACAAACAACTGAATAGAAATATCTCTTCTTGTGACCAGGTTACCTCCTTTAAATCAAGCCCAGCTCCCCTCTCCATCCCTGAGCCACTCCCAAGACTCTCCAAGGCAATTCTTTCCTCCTATTGTCCATCAGCATTAGGTCCTCTCAAAGGCCTACCCCACAGCTTTTCTCATTTAAAACCCTCAGCCTTAAGAATACTACTGCTTTGATGACTTATTCAACAGCTAAAAGCAGATCTTTTGCAGATTTTCCTCCAAATGCAAACTCGTATTGCTTGATGTACTTAGGAAAATACATTCAACTTAGAGGACAAACTAAGAGAAATGATGAAGGAACATATGTTAAAAAATTACTTCTACACTTTACTATTTGTGTGTCTTTGGACGAATCACTTAACCTCTCTGACCTTTAGTTTCTTCATTTCTAAAGTAATGTTAATAATACTTCTGCATTTGTTTTAAGGATTAATTTCAGTAATAATGCACATAAAGCCAACAACAATGCCTGGCTTTTGGTAAATACTCAATATTCTTCCCCACCTCCTCCTCCCCCCTTATCTCTGAGCTCCCATCTGTCTTTTCATATTATCTCCAAAGATTTGGTATTGTCTTCAACTTCTTGTTACTTATTTTACCTGATAAGTATGTAGTTATTACTTCTATAGGAAGTATTAAATAATTATCACTTCACCTGAGGCTTCACTTACTATCAATGTGCAGATTCTGATAATTTGTAATACAATTTATTTTAATGCTTTCTTTACCAGTCTTCCTGATGCAGTGAGGATCAGATTTCAGGAAAGTTTGCTTTTGAATCTATATTTTCTAAGCATTTCTCTTAATGACTAGTGGTTTATGTTTAAATTCTCCAAAGATCTATTTAATAAAGATAATTTAGCCGAAACTGGTTTGGCTCAGTGGATAGAGCATCAGCCTGCGGACTGAAAGGTCCCAGGTTCAATTCTGGACAAGGGCATGTACCTTGGTTGCGGGCACATCCCCAGTGGGAGGTATGCAGGAGGCAGCTGATGTTTCTCATCGATATTTCTAACTCTATTTCTCTCCCTTCCTCTCTGTAAAAAATCAATAAAATATATATATTTTTTAAAAAGATAATTTATTTAGAGCCTTAAAGTCCTGTATTGAACTTATCTATTTCATTTTTCATTCTTTATGGACTGCCTGTGTTGCATCTAAGCTACTCTCTGTACACAATCTACCCTAACCCATGCTGGACCTCTATTTCTCCTGGGCAGGATGGTTTACTGAAACCAGTAGTCAGCAAACTGCAGCTCACGAGCCACATGTGGCTCTTTGGCCCCTTGAGTGTGGCTCTTCCACAAACTACACCGATCTGGGGGAGTCTTTTTCTAAGAATTGGCGTTAGAAGAAGTTTAAGTTTAAAAAAAATTGGCTCGCAAAAGAAATTTCAGTTGTTGTACTGTTGATATTTGGCTCTGTTGACTAATGAGTTTGCTAGCCATTGACCTAAACCATCGCTCTTGTTTGTTCAAGCCTGGCTTAGAAACAGTTACTTAGCTAGGTCTATGTATGTGGTGTCCTCCAAACTACGTATCTTCAAGCTGGTCATGGTGTTACGCTGGTTCACTACACTAAGTGTAGAGTTAATAGGTTCTCTTGGTTTGGAATCCAAAATTTATACTTAACCATTCTACCTGCCTGCATCAGTGTAATATTTGAAACTTCTGCAGACTCACCAAAGGGTTTTTGAACTGTATATATTATAGGTTTCTGCCGCACTGAAACAAGGTCAAATTACTCCAACTGAGCTCTGTCAAAAATGTCTCTCCTTGATCAAGAAGACCAAGTTTCTAAATGCTTACATTACTGTATCAGAAGAAGTGGCCTTAAAGCAAGCTGAAGAATCAGAGGAAAGATATAAGAAAGGTAAATTACTTTGAATTATACTCAGTTGTTATATCCTTAGAGAGAGAGTTTTAATTGGATGTAGCAGTCTCCATTTGGCAAGTGAATCTTTTAATCTAAAGTAGTGGTTCTCAACCTTCCTAGCAACGAAAATAATTTTATGGTTGGGGATCACCACAACATGAGGAATTGCATTAAAGGGATGTGGCATTAGGAAGGTTGAGAACCACTGATCTAAAGCATTCCCTTATTTAAAGAACTTGCCATGTGGTATAATAAAAAATGAGGCCAATTGGACATGTAATGCTTTTTACTGTCCAACTGCAATAATTTCTAACCTGAATTTAATTTCTGAAGAAGTATCTTTACCAAGAACTAATAGTTATTAACTAGTATTAATGTGTCATTATATCTTGAATTAGATACTTCGGTTCTTTTTAACACAGGTCACTCACTTGGGGATTTAGATGGAATTCCTGTGGCAGTAAAAGACAACTTTAGCACAACTGGCATTGAGACAACATGTGCATCAAACATGTTGAAAGGTAAAGTTTAACTGATCACAGCATTTATTAAAAATAAGAATTTTTTAGTTTAAATTAAAGAAAAGATAGCCAAACACCAAGCTACTCTCACACTAATTATATCTGCAAAGAAGATAATTAGGATGGAGTATTAAATGTTTTCTATTTGCTTTTTCAGAATGTAAAATTATTCTTTAGAGGTAGGCCTACTTAGTGGATGAATGTAATTTAGGAAGTTTTAGCAATCCTATTTAGGGAAACTTAGTAACTGATTACCACAAACACTAAGTAACCTCTAACTCCCACTACGTGATAACATGGGAATAGTTTGAAGTGGCTGTCATTACCCATCTCTTAAGGATGATGTGAGGATTCGTAAGCTACTACTATCCCGTTATTTTTTTATTTCTTGACTTCTGTACCTCTTATATCACTACTAGAGGCCCAGTGCATGAAATTCATACATGGGGGGGGTGGGTAAGGAGCAGAGGGTCCCTCAACCCCGGCCTGCACCCTCTTGCAATCTGGGACTCCTTGAGAGATGTCAGATTGCTGTTTTAGGCCTGATCCCTGTGGGACAGCTAGCTCCTAACTACTTGCCTGCCTGCCTGATCGCTCCTAACTCTCTGCCTGCCTGCCTGATTACCCCTAACCACTCTGCCTACCTGTCTGATCACCCCCAACCCCTCGCCTGCCTGCTCGCCTCCCTGCTTGATTGCCCTTAACTGCCTCTGCTTCGGCCCATGCTGCCACGGCTTTGTCTGGAAAGACGTCTGGAAGGTCATTTGGCTGTCTGGTCTAATTAGCACTTTACACTTTTATTATTATAGATATTTACTTGAGTATTATAATGTTTAGTTTTATTCTTTACAGTTTAGTAAGTCAAATAGCAATCACGTTTATCAAGATGCTTGGATCATAGAAAGAACAGGAAATGGAAAAAGGTTATTCAGAGTACTATATACTAAAAGTAATATTCTGAGGTATGTGCCTATGTTCCTCCAATAGGTAGACTGTTGTTAATTGTTTTTGAATATACACTACATGGAGAGAATTTTAATTAACAATGAAAATCTATTTCTAACTGGAAATGGATAAAAATCACTGTAAAATAGCATTATCTGAGAAGAAAAAGTCAAGTACAATGATCAAAAATATGATTTGTGATTAGTGTCAAATGAATTAGGCACACCTTTGTTATTCAGTATTTTGCAATACTGTAAAAGTCAGTGTTTTTATGTTATAAAAATAATGAATATAAATGGTCTTTGGAAAACATAGTTTTTAGCAATAGAAAAAATTAACTTTTGGAAGAAAGTACAACCTACTAGTCAAATTAAGAATAATTAACACATGTCATTACAAATTGCTTAATTGCAGTTTAAAATCTTGTTTCTTTAATATGTTTTATTTGTTTTGTTTTTTAAATATATTTTATTGATTTTTTACAGAGAGGAAGGGAGAGAGATAGAAAGTCAGAAATATCGATGAGAGAGAGACATCGATCAGCCGCCTCCTGCACGCCCCACAGTGGAGATGTGCCCGCAAGCAAGGTACATGCCCCCAACTGGAATCAAACCTGGGACCTTTCAGTCCGCAAGCCGACGCTCTATCCACTGAGCCAAACCGGTCTCGGCTTAATATGTTTTATATGTTCACTGTTGTTGTTTTTTTCCTGTAATAAAAATTACTGAATTTTTTTCAGGTTATGTACCACCTTATAATGCCACAGTAGTTCAGAAGCTGTTGGATCAGGGAGCTCTACTAATGGGAAAAACAAACCTAGATGAGTTTGCTATGGGGTAAGTAAAATTGAAATTCTCTTCTCTTATATTTCTTCCATCTGTCTTTAATTTCATTATGTAGTTCCCTAAAAATATTGAGGTGATTTTTTTGAGGATTCTAATGTCAGTTTCTCATTCTCTCTGTGAGATTATGCTCTACTGTCTAATATATATATATAGTAATATCTCAGTTTTAGTTTGCATTTCCCTGATGATTAATAATGTTAAATATTATGTAGTTTGCCACCCATATATCTTCTTTGTTGAAGAATCTATTCAAATCTCTTGCCTCCCACCCCTTTTTTTTTTAATTGGGTTGTTTATCTTATTGAGTTGTAAGAGTTCTTTCATACAGTCTGGATTCAAACCCATTATTATACAGGTGATTTGCAAATATTTTCTACAATCTCTGGCTTGTCTTTTCATTGTTTTAGCATTTAATAAATACATATCAAATAGATTAATCCATGGGAGTAAACTCAAACATAGGTTATTAGGACATTGCCTTGAATAGCTAGCTGATCAAAATGAATATCAGTGAGGGTGAAGTGAACATCATGTACCTCCAGCTGTGATTCCCTAAGAGGAACATACCATCATCTATGCAATTTTCCTATCCTAAAGTAATAATAAGGAAACAAAAGACAAATCTGAAATTAGAAACGTTCTATTCAATGTCAATATCTAAAAAGCATAGGAAGACTGTGAAAATGTTCTAGATTAAAATAAATTAAAGAACATAAAACCTAAAACTTATAGAAGAAAATGTAGGAGAAAATCTTTATGGCCTTGAGTTAGACAAAATTTTCTTAGGACACATAAAGTATAATTTGTTAAATAAAAAATTGATGGTTTGGACTTCATTAAAATTAGTAACTTCTGTACTTTGAAATATACTGTTTAAAAATGAAAAACAAAAAATTATAGACTGAAAGAAAATACTTGTATTACATAAGTCTGAGAAAGAGCATGCATCCAGTATATATAGACCCTTCCCCAACTTACTAAGAAAACAACTCAGTTTTTCTTTTAATGGGGAAAAGATGTAAGCAGACATTTCATTAAAGATATACAATTGGCAAATAAACACATAAAAATGCATCACGTTAAGAAAATGCAAATAAAAAACACACTGAGATACTTTATACCTATTAGAATGGCTTGAAAAACGAGAGTATCAAGTGCTGACAAGGATAAAGAACTATTGGATTTCTCATACATTGCTGGTAGAGAATTCAAAATGGTGTCACCATTTTATTTATATTTTTAAAATATATTTTATTGATTTTTTACAGAAAGGAAGGGAGAGGGATAGAGAGTTAGAAACATCAATGAGAGGGAAACATCCATCAGCTGCCTCTTGCACACCCCCTACTGGGGATGTGCCTGCAACCAAGGTACATATCCTTGACCAGCATCAAACCTGGGACCCTTTAGTCTGCAGGCCAACCGATGACACTCTGTTCACTGAGCCAAACCGGTTAGGGTGGTGTCACAATTTTAGGAAATACTTTGGCAGTGTCTTATAAAGTTAAACACACTTACCATATGATCCAACAATCTCAGTCAAAGGTGAAGACTTATATTTACACAAAAGCACTGTCAGTAGCCTTTCAGTACAATATTTATTGTGACTTTTTTCAAATTGCCAAAAACTGGAAATAACTCAATGTTCATTGGCTAGTGAATGATTAAAAAAGTAAAAAAAGAAGCTTAAGAGATAATGATAACTAACTGCAGTACCTGCCTTTAGATCTGCTTCTGTACTGGAAGGGGGTAAAATGCTATAAAGGATATTATTGGATCAGCTGGCAAAATTGGATTATATACATTAAATTAGGTAAAAACATATTAATGTTAAGTTTATTGATATTGATAACTGTACTATTGTATATAATTAAGAGCTAATATGCTAATTAGACCAAACAGCAGAACAACCCTCCAGACAACCTTCAGGACGAAGCCAGAGCTGCGAGGGCTGAGCCCCTTGCACAAATTTCGTGCATTGGGCCTCTAGTGACTATATAAGAGAATACCCTAATCTTAGGAAATAACATACCAAGTACATACTAAAGTATTTAGGACTGAAGAGCCATTGCAATATAATTTACCCTTAAATGGTTCAGAAAAAAAATGTATGGACACACATACACAGAGCATACAAATAATAAATAAGGTCAGATGTTAACAGTAGGTGAATCCAGGTAAAGGGTGTATTGTGCTTTTCATGCTATTTTTATTTTTATAATTTTTCTGTATGATTGAAATTATTTCAAAATTTAAAAACTAAGTTATTAGTATTCTTTTCTTAAAATGCTTTTCTTAAAACTTCTGATTAAAAGAGGGATTCCTTTAAAAGACTTTGTGTTAACTGTTTGAATGTTTGTGACACTACAACTGGAAGACCTTAATTTACAAGGGAAAGCATCTTAAATTGAATTAGATGATCAACTGGGATATAAATCTTCATTTTTTCGTAGACTAGTTTTCTCTACTTTATCACAAATGCTTTTTCCATCCTCTACTCCTCAACTATCTAATTGGATAAAGTTATATCTAAGTAGTCTTCCTATCTTTTCCAATTCAGTTTACTATAGTGGATTATACAGTGTCAGAAGCAAATAATCAGAAGATGAAATTGTCATATAAAATGAAAGTTTTATTAATTATCTTGCTTCACTTCTTCATCTCAGATCTGGTAGCACAGATGGTGTATTTGGACCAGTTAAAAACCCTTGGAGTTATTCAAAACAGTACCGAGAAAAGAGGAAGCAGAAACCCCATGGTGAGAACGAGGATACAAATTGGCTTATAACTGGAGGAAGCTCTGGAGGGAGTGCAGCCGCCGTATCAGCGTTCACATGCTTTGCGTAAGATGTTTTCCTATCTGTATTTTAAAACCCAACCTGGTACAAATAGTTATAAATTATAGGCAAAATACAATAGGCAAGTTCATACTTCGGTATTTCTTATACACATACACACATACTATCTAATAAAAGAGTAATATGCAAATTGACCATCACTCTGCTATACCCACAAGCCACACCCATCAGCAATTAGGAGTGAGCATGCAAGATGGCTGTGGCCACAGAGCAAGCAGGAGGCTTGGGTTTCCCCGGCAATGGAGGAAGCCAAGCTTTCCGCACACCTTGACCACCCCAGGCCTCCACTCAAGGCTACAAAGTTTCATTTGAAGCTGGAGAGAGCAGGAGGCTTGAGTTGTCCCTGGCGATGGAGGAAGCCAAGCTTCCCCAGCCCTGGCCTGCCTTAAGGCTACAAAGTTTCAATTATAGAAGATAAGTAAATCCCAGATCCCAGGGCCTCCACTTGGGTTGCTGGAGGATGTGGCAGGCCTGCAAACCACCACAGACCCCTTGCCCAGGCCACCACACACCCCAAGAGAACCCCCACCCTGATCCAGGACACCCTTTAGGGCAAACCAGCTGGCCCCCACCCATGCACCAGGCCTCTATCCTATCTAATAAAAGAGTAATATGCAAATTGACCATCACTCCAACACACAATATGGCTGCCCCTATGTGGTCAAAGATCCTGCCCCCATGTGGACACAAGATGGCCAGCAGGGGAGGACAGTTGGGAGAGACCAGGCCTGAAAGGGAAGGCAGTTGGGGGTGATCAAACTTGCAGGGGAGGACAGTTAGGGATCATCAGGCTGGCAGAAGAGGGAAGTTGAGGGTGGCCAGGCCTGCAGGGAAGGGCAGTTAGGGGGGACCAAGCCTGTAAGGGAGGGCAGTTGGGGGGGAACCAGGCCAGCAAGGGAGGGCAGTTAGGGGTAACCAGGCTGGTAGGGGAGCAGTTAGGCATCAATCAGGCTGGAAGGGGAGTGGTTAAGGGGTGATCAGGCTGGCAGGGAGAAGTGGTTGGGAAATCAGGAAGGCAGGCAGGTGAACAGTTGGGAGCCAACAGTCCTGGATTGTGAGAGGGATGTCTGACTGCCCGTTTAAGCCCGATCCTATTCGGGCCTAAATGGGCAGTTAGATATCCCTTGAGGGGTCCCATATTGGAAATGGTGCAGGCTGGCCTGAGGGACACCCCCACACACACACCCATGCACGAATTTCATGCACTGAGCCTCTAGTGTGTGTGTGTGTGTGTGTGTGTGTGTGTGTGTATGTGTGTGTGTGTGTGTGTACATACATACACACACATACATACATAGACACACACACATACACATATACATGTATATGTATATGTATATATGAATATTATTGATTTCAGAGAGGAAGGGAGAAGAAGAAATATAGAAACATCAGTGTTGAGAATCATTGATCAGCTGTCTCCTGTGTCCCCTACTGGGGATCAAACCCTCAGCCCAGACATGTGTCCTGACCAGGAATCAGACTGTGACCTTCTGGTTCATAGGTTAATCATCACCCACTAGACTATACCAATTGGGCAATACCTCAGTATTTTTATTATTTTTTAGTTAGCTATTTGTGTCCAGTGGTATATCAAAATTATATCTTATCAATACACTTAACTATATTATAAACTTATGTGTATTTATACATTTAACTTAAAGATAATATTTGCCCATGGCCGACGTTGGTCATTGGTTAGAGCATCAGAGTGTGTACTGGAGAGTCTCAGATTCAGGAGGAGAGAGAAAAACATTGATGTGTCTCTGCCACATCAATGTTTCTCTTTCTCCTCTCTCTTACCCTCTTTCCTCTTCCACTCTCTTTAAAATCAATGGAAAAAATATCCTTACCCCTCAGATGAGGATTAAAAAATAATCTACACTAATAAAATAGAAAGATGCAAATTAACCATACTTTTGTGACTCCCACCAACCAGTCAGGAGTATGCAAATTAACCCAACATAGATGGCCGGGTAATTTGCATACGCAGGCACCCAGTGGCCGGGGGTGGGGTGGGACACTTGTATCGTCACTATGGCGATGATGCAGGTGTTCTGCACCACCCTAGCAGCTCTGGGCCTCTGGGCAGCATGAGAAAGTAGAAAGGCGGCTCCAGGCTGGAGTGAAGGCAGAAAGGCAGCTCCAGGCCAGAGTGAAGGTGGTGCCGGCAGCCAGGAGAAGGAAGGTCCATTTTTGCACGAATCTTCATGCATCGGGCCTCTAGTAATAATAATAATAAAACATTTAAAGTCTTCCTATATTGTATCTGGTTCTCTTAAAAACATGATTTTATGGATCTTGCAGAATAAACCAGTTAGCATAAATGGACTTCATTGAATTTCATTTTTAAAATTATTTATTTGGGTGTCTGGTTACTGATTGTTCAGATATTTAGGTACTAACATACCATGGCTTTAGCTGAGTGCTGCTGAGCTAAATTGTTAGCTATGGTTTATCCTTTGCCTAGTTCTGACTTTTGTCCCCCCAAAAAGGAAATAAAAAAATGCTCCTAATATATATCAATAGAATATTTAAAATAGTATTTTTACCAATCAGCAAATAAAAATATGTATTAGTAAGTAAAGGTTTTTCAAGTTTGTAGGGAGCTTATTTGTTCAACTGTCATACTTTGTATTTGGGAAGCATCAATCATGCTTTATCTCTTAAGTCCCATTTGTAAATCATTGCCTAACCATCTAAGGAAGAATAAATAAATATTGTGTTATTATAGTTCTCTTTCCTTAATTATCCACTGAAACTAAGCTCTTTCAGGGACATTGTAAGCAATAAATTACTTATATTTTAGAGCTCTGAGGACGTATTAGACTCTACAGATTTTTTTTTTTTTTTAGTTTCCCTGGAATCTTGTTAACAATTTTATTTTATCTCTGTGAAATTTTATATAGCACTGCATTAATATTAATGAGAGTTCTGATAAGTTAGGGCTGCCAGATTAGGTGCTCTTTCCTATCCTCATCATCCCATTCAGTGTTCATCTTTCTGAATGAGCTTTGAGAAGATGGCATTTTGACACATAATTCCTATAGAAATGCAAATTTTACTTTACATAACTGTCAGTGAATTCAAATAAGAAAATGTATCGTTTTAGAAATTTTGAAAGCAACAATCTGATTTTGTGACTCAAATGGACTTTGTAAGAAAGGCAGTCTAATTTGCATTTTCTTTAGAACACAAGGGCTATGTAGGAGCCTTGTTTAGTCCAAAGCTTCACTCTAGGTGTAGTCAAGAGAAGCACAGACCCAAACTAACTCCAGATTGAATGGATCCCAAACTGCTTTATACCCCCAACTTTTGATTTATTCTTTCTATAATAGTTTTAAAAATAAGAAAATTCTTGAAATACTATGTACCATGAAAAAGAATGAACTAGAGCACTGGTGACATGGAAAGACATGTATAGTATGACCTTAGTTTTATTAAAAGTAATATCTATATATGTATATATGTATGTTAGTTACATGGAAGTGTCTGGATGAATGTATATTAAATTGATAACTAGATTATTATCAGGGTGGTAATTATACAAGAAACTTTACTTTATATACATCATACAGTAGGACATTTTAATTTTTTCATTAGCCATGTATACTTTTCTCATTAGTTTTTTAATTTTTAATTGTAAAATATACGTAACATAAAATTTACCATTTTAATAACCATTTTTAAATGTGCAGTTCAGTGGTGTTAAATACATTCACATTGTTGTGCAACTAATCTCCAGAACTTTTTTCATTTGCAAAACTGAAACTTCATACCCATTATATAACAGCTCACCATTTGCCTGTCCCCCAGCCTCTGACAACCATTTTCTTCTTTCTGTCTTTATGAATTTGACTACTCTAGGTATCGCATATAAGTGAAATTATGCAGTTTAAGTGATGGCTTATTTTACCTAGTATTATGTCCTCAAAATTAGTTTTTGTGGGAGTTTTTGTTGTTTAATAAGAAAAGTATATACTCTATGGGTAACTGGGCAAAATAATGAACAGACACTTTATAGCTGGATAATAAAAATACAAAATACAAATAAATGTGAAAAATTATTTTAAAATACACATTTACAAAGCTTTTTGGTTATCACTTTAACCATATTTTAAGAACTGTTAGTACTCAGTGGAACAATGGAACATTAAACACAATTTGATTCACTACAATTGAGAATATAAATTGGTATAACCTTTCTAACGAGAAATTTGACTGTATACACACTGTATATTAAGAACTTATAATAACAGGCAGACTCTTTGGCCCATTACTATTTCGTAGAAGCTAACTTAAAAAAATAATCAGACATATGGATAAAGGTTTATATTTAAAGGTGTTTATTACAAAGTAATTTATTATGCAATTGTTATTCTAGTTAGCAAAAAATTAAAATACATTTCTACCCATGATTCTAAATGGGGTTGTAGAAGGGCTGTATCTGAATTTCTGTTAAGGGTATATTCACTTGTTAAAAGCATACTGTAAAATCGCCATTAAAGGAAGGTATAAGATTTGTATGTAGATTGATAAGAGAACATACTTTAAAATATTGGGAATTGCCAACTGAGATGATAGAGTATTATACATATTTTAAATTTTTAGTAATTTTAATGATCTAATAAAAGGCTCATCATGATTAGCAAAAAAGAGATGGAAACTTATGATTACAGAATAACCTGAAGTATGAAAGAGAAATGCATTTCTAAAAAGACTTGAATATGCCAAATAGTAACAGTGTTTGCCTCAAGATGGTGGGATATTTTACCTCCTGCCCTTTTTTATAATTCTCTGAGAAAAGCATGTTTTACTTTTATATAATCAGCGGGAAATACAGTTTTAACAGTTTTAAAATATACATTTTAAAAGGTAAATTCCAAATGTAATTAGAGATATGTCATTCTTCTAAAGAGAATTCCATTTAAATTCCAGGGCTTTAGGATCAGATACAGGAGGATCAACCAGAAATCCAGCTGCCCATTGTGGAGTTGTTGGTTTAAAACCAAGCTATGGCTTAGTTTCTCGTCACGGTCTCATTCCCCTGGTGAATTCAATGGATGTGCCAGGAATCTTAACCAGATGCGTGGATGATGCAGCAACTGTGTTGGGTATTTATATGATTCCATGTAGTTTGAAAATGTTACAATTTCACTGTAAAACAATGATATCTATCACTCCCACGTATTTTTCTTTACAGGTGTACTGGCTGGGCATGACTGCAAAGATTCAACCACAGTACAAGATCCTGTTAAATCGTTTATACTTCCCAATTTGGCAGATGTAAGCAAACTATGTATAGGAATTCCCAAGGTAATTCTTCCCTTTCATTACTTTACAGAAATACTGTCATGTCACATACAAAGCACATATTTGGTAAACAGATTAGTTAGGTTTGAATCCTTGCTCTTCCACTTTTATTAGCTACTAGAGGCCTATGCATGAAAATTCTAGCAGGAGTAGGCCTTCTTTCCCCCAGCTGCCAGCACTGGCTTTCCTCTGGCACCCGGGACCCAGGCTTCCCCCATCAGGCCACCAGCAGGCACCCAGAACCCAATTGCTTCCCTCCTCTGGCCGCCCCCAGGCACCCGGGACACCAGCTTGCTTCCCTTCTCCAGCCACCTGCCCACACCTGGGACCCGGGCTGGCTTCCCTCAGGCCACCCGCAGGCACCGGGGACCTGGGCTGGCTTCCCTCAGGCCACCCGCAGGCACCCGGGACCAGGCTGGTTTCTCTCCAGCCCGGCTTCGTCAGGAAGGACGATTGGAAAACGTCCAGTCCAATTAGCATATTATCCTTTTATTATTACAGATGTGTAACCTGAGCACACATGGCTTAATCTCTCTAAGCTCAATTTCCCTATATGTAAAATGGGGATAATAACAGTATTGATTTCAGAGAATGGTGAAGTTTGAATTAGATAATCATCATAGGGATATAATACAGAGCATGGCGACTATGAAAGCATAATATGCTAATGAGACTGGATGAAGCTGGAGCTATGAGGGAAGCCTGGGTCACAGGTGCCTGCCAGTGACCAGAGGGAAGCCCAGGTCCCAGGTTCCTGCCAGCAGCAGAAGGAAGCCCAGGTCCTGGGTGCTAGAGGGAAGCCATTGCCAGCAGCTGGAGGAAAGAAGGCCTACTCTTGTATGAATTTTGTGCACCTGGCCTCTAGTAGTTAATAATACTATATTGCATATTTGAAAGTTACTAAGGGAGTAGATCTAATCACAAGAAGAAAAGAAAAAGTTCTAATCACAAGAAGAAGAAGAAAAAAACTATGTATGGTGACAGATGTTAACTAGACCTATTGTGGTGATCATTTCTTAATACATACAAATATCAAATCATGCTGTACACCTGAAACTAATATAACATTATGTTGTAAACCATTATACCTCAATAAAAAGAATTAGATAATTACGTCAACACATTGCGAACCAGTAATTTTATTGCTAGCTTTACCCAGTGGCCAGATAAGTTTCTATTGAATGAGTACAAAAAACGTTTTCCATAAAAGTTAAAGGCACACTTTAAAATTAAATACCCATTGTGTTTTGAAGTTATTTATAACATGTTCTTACAAGCTAAATCTTTTTAAAGTATGATACTTTGTAAAACACTGTGTAATATGAAGTGAGAATTCTCATGACCCATCTACAATGTGTTAAGCAAGGGTCTATAAGATTTTTCTATAAAGTATCAATTAGTTAATATTTTAGGCTTTGTGGGCCATGCAGCTTGTCATAAGTACTTAACTCTGCCACTGTAATAGTGTAAAAGCAGCCATAGGATGTATGTAAACAAAGGAGTATGGCTGTGTTCTAATAAAACTTTATTTTCAAATATAGCTATCATGTCACAGCTTACTGATGGGCCTAATTTATTAATCCCTGATGTAAAAGGCATAGCCCAAGATATACTTTGCATAGAAAAGGATCAGTAAAATGTTACTGACATTACTATTATTAGTATTACTACTGCATTTATTATGGTAGCAATTAAGTAATCCATACATGAAAGTAAATTTATTGAATTAACTTTAAGCTTAGCAATAATTTTTTTTTAATCTCCACCCAAGGATATGTTTATTGATTTTAGAGAGAAAGGAAGGGAGGTAGAGAGAAAGATCAAGAAACATCAATTTGAGAGAGAGACATCAATCAGTTGCCTCCCTTCCCCAGCCAAGGGTTTAACCTACAATCTGGGTATGTGCCAGACTGGGAATCAAACTCCCAACCTTTTTGGTATACAGGACAACACTCCAACTAACTGAGCCACCGAGCCAGGATAACAGTACTTTTTTTGGATAATTTTTTGTTGTGGAAGACTGTCCTATGCATTGTAAGATGATTAGCAGCATCGCTGCCTCTACTTCTAGAGGTAGTGCCCCCACCATACCACAGTCCCACAACCAAAAATGTTGCAGATGCTACCAATGTCCCTGGTTGACAGGAAGAAGATAAACTTGCCTGCAGTTGAGACCACTATAATAGGGAAATTCAACTTTCTTTAAAATCTTCAATTAAGGTCATAGCTTAAGGGCTTAGAGAAAGCCTGCTATGTAATATTAGTAAAGTTATTTAACTTTTCTAGTCTCTATATTTTTATTAATAAATTGAAAAATAAGGAGATCCAAGATGGCAGCATAGGTAAATAGCTACACTGCTGCCTCGCACAACAATTTCAAAACTACAACTAAAAGACAGAACGGACATCATCCAGAACCACAGGAAAGCTGACTGAGTAGAAATTCTACAACTAGAAGGAAAGAGAGGGGCTCATAGAGACCCAGAGGAGCTGCAAAAAGTTGAGGTACAGAGACGCACACATGGAGAGAGCGGGTGCCGGAGTACCTGGCTGGCTTTCTCTGGTGGGAGGGAGATGGAGACTCCCAATGGCATTGAACCCCTTATCCTACAACACTAAACCCCAGATACAGCCAAAACTCATACAGGGGGAGTTTGGACTGTGAAAAGGGAGAAGTGCACGGAAGTTTAGGGGAGCCTGGTGGCGCACACAGCGCTGTGCAGAGAAGACCAACTGCTGATTCTGCCGCTGGCTTTCACAAGTGGGCGGGAGACAGAGCCTCCCAACTGCGCCACTTCTAACTCCACTGGACCCCAGTTTCGGGTAAAACCTTGGGGACCCAGACTCATATGGTCCTGGAGCGCAGGGGAGCCAAAAAGGCAGCAGTCTAGAGGCACTGCAAGAGCGTGCACACAGGGACCGCTCCAGCAATTACCCAGTCACGTGAGACTCAGGGGTCGTGGAGGGCGGGGCTGACTGGAAGGCAAGGCAGTCCATTAAGCCCTGAGACTCCACCCATCCCAAGCTCAACAGAGAGGCTTTTGCAGTTTTCCAGTCTTGTATCATAAGGCTGAATCCAACACAGAAGTTCTCCCAGCATAGTGAAAATGCCGAGACAAAGGAAGAGATCACAAACAAAAGAAATGGAGGAAAACAAACAACTGGATATAGAGTTCAAAACCACACTTTTTCAAGAATATCCTAGAAAAGATGGATAAAGTTAGCGAGACCCCAGAGGAGATGAAAAAGAACCAACTAGAGATGGAAAAGATCCAACTAGAGATGGAAAAGACCAACTAGAAATTAAACATACACTGACTGAAATAAAAAATATTATACAGAGACCTAACAGCAGACTAGGGGAAGGCAAGAATCAAGTCAAAAATTTGAAACATAAAGAATCAGAAAACACTCAACTGGAAAAGCAAGAAGAAAAAAGAATCCAAAAATGTGAAGATAATGTAAGGAGCCTCCTAGGACAGCTTCAAGTGTACCAACATCAGAATTATGGGGGTGCCAGAGAAGAGAGAGAGCAAGATACTGAAAACCTATTTAAAGAAATAATGACTGCAAACTTCCCACATCTGGTAAAAGAAATAGACTTACAAGTCCAGGAAGCACACATAACCCCATATAAAAGGAATCCAAAGAGGACTACACCAAGACACATCATAATTAAAATACCAAGAGCAAAAGACAAAGAGATTAAAAGCAGCAAGAGAAAAACAGTTCATTACCTACAAGGGAGCACCCAGCTGATTTCTCAACAGAAATGATGCAGGCTAGATGGGAGTGGAAGAAATATTCAACGTGATGAATAGTAAGAACCTACAACCAAGAATAATCTATCCAGCAAAGCTAACATTCAGAATTGAAAGGCAGATAAAGAGCTTCACAGATAAGAAAAAGCTAAAAGAGTTCATCAACTCCAAACCAGTATTTTATGAAATGCTGAAAGGTACTCTTTTAGAAGAGGAAGAAGAAAAAGGTAAAAGATAAAAAATTATGAACAGCAAATATGTATCTATCAACAAGTGAATCTAAAAGTTAAGTGAATTAAAAATTTGATCAACAGAATAAACTAGTGAATATAATAGAATCAGGAGCACAGAAAGGGAGTGGACTGCTCATTCTCGGGGGAAGGGGTGAGGGGTGTACAGGGAGAGTCTGGACAAAAATCATACACCTATGGATGAGGTCAATGGGAGGGAGGTAAGGGTAGAAGGATGGGTGGGATCTGGGTGGAAGGGAGCTATGGAGGGGAAAAAAGAGAAACAAATGTAATAATCTAAATAATAAAGATTTAATTAAAAATAATAATAATACCTACATCATGGGATTATTAAAAGCATTAAAATAGAAAGCATTTGAAAAGCATCTAACAGGGTACCTGATATATAATAAATATTTAACAATTACAAGGTCTCCAAATCGCCAATCTTTACTATTGTTAACACTCAATACTGTACTTGTCATGCCATGAACACTTAAATTAGTTCAATCTTTCTGGCTACCTACTAGCAATTTAATCAAATTTTCTAATGTATAGTGGTACCTCGAGATACGAGTTTAATTCGTTCCATAACCTTGAGGCATGGGAAACTATGAGACGCTTGAGTCGCGGTAAACTGGTGGGTCATGTGCAGCTGGCCGATTCGCGCGATTACTCATATCTCAACTGTTGCTCGTATTTCAAAGCAAAAATCGCTGGCTCGACGGCTCGTATCTCAAAAATCTCGTATGTTAGGGTACTCGTATCTCGAGGTGCCACTGTATTGCCAAAGGTCCTGGAGTACAAATTTTTATAAGTCATCAATATAGATGTCCTAATTTCTGTTTTTTAACTTTTTCCAATAAGGAATATCTTGTACCAGAATTATCAAGTGAAATACAATCTCTTTGGTCCAAAGCCGCTGAGCTCTTTGAGTCTGAGGGGGCCAAAGTAATTGAAGTGTCCCTGCCTCACACCAGTTATTCAATCATCTGCTACCATGTATTGTGTACATCAGAAGTGGCATCGAATATGGCAAGATTTGATGGGCTGGAGTATGGTAAGATGGTTGTGTTTTGGATTTTTAAGGTAGTTGCCTCAACATTTGAAAGGTTCACTTATTAGTGGAAATATATGTATATTGCCCAAGATTGTGTTGATGAGTAAGAAAAGTAAGTCAGTGAACCCTTTGTCATTTTAGCATTATACTTACACTACTTGTCATTAATATATCTGTGTGTTCAATTCACTTTTCTGGACTGAATACCTTGAAGAGATAGTATCTCATCTTTGTATTTTCAATTCATCTAATGTAATGCTTAGCACATAGTAGATGCTCAATAAACATTTCAATGAGCGAATGAATGAACAAATGAGGAAGTGAACAAATAGTGTCTCTCTCTTGGTTATTTTCTTCTGTTTCCTTGATTGCTGACTGGCCATTCATTCACAAGACAAATAAAGAAGGGAAACCATGAAGGGCAATCTGCAATTTTTGTATTGGTCACAAATGTAAATTTAGGTCTGTTTTTCAGCCAAAACTTCCTTCTTAAGTAATGTCTATCTCCTTTTGATTTTCAGGTCACAGATGTGACATTAATGTGTCTACTGAAGCCATGTATGCTGCAACCAGACGAGAAGGCTTTAATGATGTGGTGAGAGGAAGAATTCTCTCAGGAAACTTTTTCTTATTAAAAGAGTAAGATAATTAGTTTAGGAATTTTCCCCATTCTTAAAAACTCAACAGTAAAGTAGTAACAGGTCTTATATGCTAAAGAAGCAAAACCTTTATCATTTTAATTAGAAATCAATTAAAGGCTTATTTATGGTACTTTAGGTTCCTGTTATTCAGAAACAAACAAAAATGGGAAGTTTTAATTAAATGATTAGTAAAAACTAAGTAGGAAGCCCTGAGGGATTTTGGCCTCATTAAATGTCTCCTGACTATTATTTGCCACATTGGCTTATAGCTGTTAGAGCCTTAAGCAGGAAGTTACTTTGGTGTCCCTTGAGAAAAATTTAGTGAATCAACTTAGTTTTTTCTTCCACTATGCACCTGTTGGCTTCAAGAAAGAATTCTAAATTACTATGACTCCTACCTAGGTTGTCTTCAATATTGTATATTGACCATCTTGTGAAGGCATTATTCTAAATACAGTAAGAAAAAGACAAATACAATATGATCTCATTAACATGTGGAATCTTTTAAGATAGGTAGATAAATAGATAGAGATAAATATATAGATAGATAGCAGCCAAACTCAAAGAAACAGAGTAGAATTGTGGTTGCCAGGATTGGGGCTGGGGAAACGGGAAGATGTTGGCCAAAGGGTGCAAACTTCCATTGATAAGATGAGTAAGTTCTGGGGATCTAAAGTCCATCATATTTACCATAGTTACCAATACTGTATTATATACTTGAAAGTTGCTAAGGGAATAGATTTTAAATGTTCTCAGCACATGCTGAAACCGGTTTGGCTCAGTGGATAGAGCATCAGCCTTATTCCTATCCAATACTCTGCTCTGGCAAATTGTGAATGTCTGCCTCTCTAAACTTTCCATCTTCCTCTTTGACAGAGAGCCCTGTTTCCCTACTCTTAAGCTCTTTCTAGGTTCTGCCTCTCTGGGCTCAGGCCTGAAAATTGCCTCCAGACATTACTCTAGGGCAGTGGTCAGCAATCTTCAGCTCTGTTGACTAATAAGTTTGCCGACCACTGACCTAGACTCTCAATTCCAATAATTACAGACTGTTTTTGTTCCTTGTGATTAAGCCTCTATCCCAGTGGTCGGCAAGCTCATTAATCAACAGAGCTGCAGTTTGCCAACCACTGTCTAGGGAAATCAGAGCTTTTCACATACTTGCTTCTCTTCTTTCAGAGCTCCCTCTTCTGAATGCCTGTTGTCTAAGGTCTGAAAATGGTAGTTTCCTTTTGTCTTGTTTTCTGGTTGTTTAATATGGCATCATTGGCCGAAACTGGTTTGGCTCAGTGGATAGAGCGTCGGCCTTCGGACTGAAGGGTCCCGGGTTCAATTCCGGGCAAGGGCATGTACATTGGTTGCCGGCACATCTCCAGTAGGGGGCATGCAGGAGGTGGCTGATCGATGTCTCTCATCGATGTCTCTAACTTTCTATCCCTCTCCCTTCCCCTCTGTGAAAAATCAATAAAATATATTTTTTAAAAAATATATGGCATCATTGATGGGAGCAGAAGTTCTGCTTTTGAACCATATTAAAGGAGGAAGAAATTTCAGAGAAGTATGTATTTGTTCTTTTATAAAATTCAGGTTTGGGAATGCTATTAATACATTATTTAAGCCATCAACTATTATTGTTGTATAAGTTACAGGTAATGTTTGCATTCTTTTTATATATATATTTTATTGACTTTTTATAGAGAGGAAGGGAGAGGTATAGAGAGTTAGAAACATCGATGACAGAGAAACATCTATCAGCTGCCTCCTGCACCACCACCACCACCACCACCCCCACCCCCTACTCCCCCACTGGGGATGTACCCGCAACCAAGGTACATGCCCTTGACCAGAATTGAACTTGGGACCCTTTAGTCCGCACAGGGACGCTCTATCCACTGAGCCAAACCAGTTAGGGCTGCATTCTTCTCTATTGACCCTGTGATCAAATGATAGTAAGGCCATCTGATAGTTCTAGAGCATTCTTTGAGGGTTAAAAAGATATTTATATTTTTATCTCATTGTACTTGGTTTGCAGTAAGACTGGAGTTGTAATATCCATTTTTACAGGTGAGGAAACTGAAGTTAGAATAGTTAGTACTTTTGCCAGCCTTCATTAGTTTCCCTTTCTCTGCATTATTGACTTATACTAACTCCTATATCTGGCTAATTCCTTAATCTTTTCAGTAAAGTAATCATCTTTCCTTGAATTGCCCATTTCCATTCTGGGCTGTGCCTATCCACAAAATACAAAATTGCAAGCATAGCATACTTCCCCCAGTCTTTGTTTGCAGAGCCTTTTCCTAAAGTCTAATTCTGATGGCATGTTAGAATTTTGCAAAACTTCAGTGTCCTCCTAATAATTAGTTATCATTATACTATAGATGAATTAAGACATTATAATAGAAAGAGGATTAAATTGAGCCTCCAGGAACCCAGTTCTAGACTTTCCTCTACCACTGCCAATCTCTATAACCTCTGCAAAGCCATTAAATAACTATACTTGATTTTCCTCACCTGAAAATTAATGTTCTGGTTTAATGGTCTCCTGGAAGTATTAATGTTTTATGATTATATATGCAAAAATGCATCTAGTAGTGAATTCTGATTGATTAAACTATAGACCTACCAAATTTTCTAATGACATCACAGTTGAATAAAGTTCATTTTTATGTGTTGGAGTCTAACTCATAAAGGCCAAGATCCAGTGATTCTTTAACAAGCCTCACGTATGAGAATTGTTCAAAGAAATAACAAAAAGCCCTTAAAATATTACCTATTTTTTCCACAGAAACTATGAGAATTACTTCATCAAAGCACAGAAAGTGAGACGACTCATTGCTAATGATTTTGTGAATGTTTTTAACTCTGGAGTGGATGTCTTGCTAACTCCCACCACCTTGAGTGAGGCGGTGCCATATGTGGAGTTCATCAAAGAAGACAACAGAACGCGAAGTGCCCAGGGTGATATTTTTACACAGGCTGTAAATATGGCAGGTGAGGGTTCCTCAAGAATGCTCAGGTTTTCTTTCCACTCTTAAGTAGGCACCCTGGTCTTCACTTAGGTTCTAGCTAGATTGTTCCCTAAAGGCAATTGTTAGTCCTTTTGGAATGCTTAGAAAAGTGTGTGTGTGTGTGTGTGTGTGTGTGTGTGTGTGTGTGTGTTGCGAAGGCATAGATACACAGATCCTTGGATTCACCACACATACACATGTTCAGAATCAGTTCACTTAGCAACTTTTTTTAAAAATATATTTTATTGACTTTTTACAGAGAGGAAGGGTAAGGGATAGAGAGTTAGAAACATCGATGAGAGAGAGACATTGATCAGCCGCCTCTTGCACACCTCCTACTGGGGATGTGCTCGCCACCAAGGTACATGCCCTTGACCGGAATCGAACCCGGGACCTTTCAGTCCGAAGGCCGAAGCTCTATCCATTGAGCCAAACCGGTTTCGGCGCAACTTATTTTTAAACTTTAAAAAATTTTTCAGACCTATAAAAAAGTTGAAAAGTCACATATTGAACACTACTATGACCTTGCAAGGGTTCACCCTTGTTGACATTTTGCCTCGTTTACTTTCTCCTTTCTCTTTTCCTCTCCTTCCTCTCTCTCTGTCTCTCCTTCTTTCTCCACACACAGACACACACACACCCTTTTCTAAGATTCACCATCATGACACTTCATCTTTATCATGAGTCTTCTAAGAATAAAGACATTCTCCTATATAACCACAATTCCATTATCTTACCTAAGAAAACTAACATAAATACTGTACAATAACTTGCCAAATGTAGTCCATATTTAACTGTTGCATTTTAAATTTAAATAATTAAATTTTCTAAATTAATAAAGTCGAATTATCAATTGTACCAAAAATGTCCTATATAAGTTATTTTTTTCTGATATATAATTCATTTATGGTATCTTTTTCAAATCCCTCAGCTCTGTTTTTTAGAACCACATCAGGCTGCATTATAATTTTTATAGCAATTATCAAACATAGCATAGAACACCCAAGAGGAGATGGAAAGTCTACTGCACTTGCCTGTACTTTTGCTTACTATGTTTATTTCTCCCAGATATGTCAAGATTTTTTTGTTTTATCACATCCTTTCTGTTTAGAAAAATTCCGTTAGCCATTTTTTTTAGGGTAGGTCTGTTGGCAACTAATTCTCTTTGCTTTTTTCCTTTTCATTTTTAAAGATTATTTTTGCTATATATAGGATCTATTTTGACAGTTCTTTTCTTTAGCACTTAAAAAAATGTGCTACTTTCTTCTGGCCTGCTTACTTCTGATAAGAAATCCCCTACCTTTTAACATTTTTCTTTTAAGTGACATTGTCTTTTGAAGAATCTAGTTCACTTGTCCTTTCATAATCCGAATTGTCAGATTGCTTCCTTGAGATTGGAATGAGTTCAATATTTTTGACAGAAATATTACATATTTTTGATGTCAGGAGACAATTAACATTAGTTTGCTCTGCTTTTGGAAACTAAGTTGAAGCCTTAATTAAGGAAGTAACTGCAGATGTTTTCCTTATAGAGTTACATTTTTTCTTTTATCACTTGTAAGCATTTGGTGAAGTGATACTTTGAGACCATGTGAATATCCTAATCCCCAATAAACTTGAACTCAGTTTTAGCATCTATTCATGCTGCCTGCCTGATTTAATACCTAGAGAATTATAAAATGCTGACCTTTCTAATTATAGCATTCCATCTCTGTATGTTAGTTAGCAGCTTTCTTCTTTTAATTCAATGTAATATAAGCAGTTACTATCTTTACTGTTTTTGCTGCTCATATTGCCCCAGATTTAGTCAACAGGAGCCCCTTCAAATTGCATGTATCCTTTAGACCTGTCCCCAGTAATTTTTGAAAACTTCCTTTTTTTATGATATAACAATATGTCCCAAGATTTTTTACTTTCTCTGTCCCAAACCTGGAAAAACTACCCTGAGCTACTATTTCTCATCTAACAAATTAGGAAAATTTACAGGCTCAACAATATAGTCTACTAGAGGCCCAGTACATGAAATTTATGTGCGGGGAGTGGGGGGTGTCCCTCAGCCCACCCTGCACCCTCTCCAATTTGAGACCATTTAGGCCTGATCCTACTGGGACATCTCACAATCCAGGACTGCTGGCCCCCTAACTGCCCTCCCCTGCAGGCCTGGTTCCCCCCAACTGCCTTCCCTTGCAGGCCTGGGTCCTCCCCAACTGTCCTCCCCTGCTGGCCTGGTCTCTCCCAACTGCCTGCCTCTGCTGGCCTGGTCACCCCTAACTGCCCTTCCCTGCAGGTCTGGATTCCCCCCAACTGCCCTCCCTTGCTTACCTGGTCTCCCCCAACTGTCTCCTTTGCCGGCCTGGTCACCCCCAACTGCCCTCCTTTGTTGGCCTGGTCACCCCTCCCCTGCAGGGCATCTTGTGGGGCCATTTTGTGATGGTCAATTTGTATAATACTCTTTTATTAGATAGGATATGCAAAGCTGCAGGAAAAAATTCCTCATCTTGCTAATGGGAGTTCAGAATAGTACAGCTTTTTTGGAGGGGAATTTGGCATTATCTAATTACATATTTATTATCCTTTGGTGAAGCTATCCTCTGTTGAGAAACTTTCAAGAATACCAGAAAACATGTACATAGTACTAGGTTATAGCGTGAAATAGCTAAGCACAGAAAATAACCTACATGCTGAACTATAGAAGAATGGTTGAATAAATTATGATAAACCCATATAATGGAATAGATGCAGCTAGAAGAAGGAATGGAGATGTTCCAATAACAGTGATTTTCAACATTTATCATTAAGTGAATGAAGAAAAGTACAAAAGCATGTATATCATATACTTTTTGTTATTTTTTAAGCTTTGTCATGTGTCTACTAACACTGGAAAGTGGAAGGGTCTCTGCTTCTTAGGATGGACTATTAATCAACTAATGGGTTTCTTTCTTTTACTCAGGGTTGCCAGCAGTGAGTGTCCCTGTGGCCCTCTCCAGCCAAGGGTTGCCAATAGGACTACAGTTTATTGGACGTGCGTTTTGTGACCAGCAGCTTCTTACAGTTGCCAAATGGTTTGAAAAACAAGTACAGTTTCCTGTTATTCAACTTCAAGAAATAATAGGTGATTATTCATCAGTCTTTGAAAACGACTTAGCTTCTGTTTCTCTAAAACAGTAGTGACAAGTATATCATGCAAACTAAAATGACTTAAAGAGCCCGAGCCGGCTTGGTTCAGTGGCTAAAGCATCAGCCTGTGGACTGAAGGGTCTTAAGTTCGATTCCGGCCAAGGGCACATGCCTGGGTTGCGGGCTCCATCCCCAGTGGGGGGTGTGCAGGAGACAGCCAATCAATGATTCTCTCTCATCATTGATGTTTCTATCTCTCTCTCCTTTTCCTTTCCTCTCTGAAATCAATAAAGAAGTACATCCCTTAAAAAAATAAAATGACTTAAAGAATTTATATTCTAGAAAAGTCAAATGATCTTGCTAAGCTCTTGCAGTTTGGTTCATTGTCAACATAATCATTCCTTGGAACCATTGTCTAAAATTCTTGTGATATAGTTAGTCCTAATAAAAGAGTAATATACAAATTGGCCATCACTCCAACACACAAGATGGCTGCCCCTATATGGTCAAAGATGGCCAACCCCATGTGGACACAAGATGGCCAGCAAGGGAGGACAGTTGTGGGTGATCAGGCCAGCAGGGGAGGATAGATGGGAAGAACCAGGCCTGCAGGGGAAGGCAGTTAGGCGCTATCAGACTGCAAGGGAGGACAGGGGTGACAGGTAGGCAGGTGAGCAGGTAGGCATTGATCAGGCTGGCAGGCAGAAGTGGTTAGGGGCAATCAGGCAAGCAAGCAGGCGGGATTGGGCCTAAACAGGCAGTCAGATATCCCTCCATGGGTCCCATATTAGAAAGGGTGCAGGCTGGGCTGAGGGACACCCCCCCATGCACAAATTTTATGCACCGAGCCTCTAGTTATATATAATCTGCCAGCATTTATTAAGCGTCTGCTAAGTGCAGAGTATAGGATTTCTACTGTAAAACGACACATTTTGAAAAAATGTCCATTAAAAATAACAGCTTATTTACTTTATTAGATGTGTTAATGTTCAGTAACTTCATTATATACCGAAACTAACATAATATTATCTATTAACTATATTTTAATTAAAAAAAATAATTTGCAGTAAAAGTAAGGTTAATAATAAACCTCTCAAAACTTAAGCATCTTTGTAACCAAAATATTAACAAAAACAATAATTGAGGCCTCCAGAGATCATCTGGACAACCAGGCAGACAGACAATTCAACATGCAATGGAGGCTGCCTCAGAAGATGTTGCAAAATGCACAAAAAAACCAATAAAATGGGAATATTTGCCTTTGGTGAGCAAAGCAGATGTAAGAGAAGCTCTGATCACAGGAGGAAGTGCAACCTGCTGGGGCCCAGAGTCATGCAAGACTGGGAGTATGCTTCCCCCTGTAGACACCTGGGGCCTCTCTAAAAATAGACGTGCACCGAATGAGAACTTAATTTCATGCGAAAGGGTAAAATTTTACTTCTGCTACTCCAGAGCCCCATGCCAAGAAACCAGAACAACTCCATATTACACTGAGCTCTTTCTCCTATTAAGTGATCACAAATGAACTCATTGATATCCCAGAAATATTAGTTGTAACGTTACAGACCATATTGGACTTAAAATATTTGTAGGTTGTGAAACCTGGTTTTAGTGAGAAAGTTTCAATATACAGTAGTCTCCCCTTTCCTGGGGGGAATATGTTCCAAGACCTCCATCTATGCCTGAAACATATATATATATTTTTTTCCCCTGTACATACATACCTATGATAAAGTTTAATTTATAAATTAGGCACAATAACCGAAAATAAAATAGAACAATTATAACAATCTATCCTACCTAATAAAAGAGTAATATGCAAATTGACTGTACAGCTGCTATACCCACTGGCCATGCCCACCAGCCAATCAGAGCGAGTGTGGCTACAGCCACAGAGAGAGCAGGAAAAGGCTTGGGTTGCCCCTGGCAATGAGGAAGCCAAGCTTTCTGCACATGCTGGCCGGGGAGGCCTCCACTAAAGGCAACAAAGTTTCAGTGGCTGTGTGAGCAGAAGGCTTGGCTCTGGTCAGGCTACAAAGTTTCAGTTGTAGGAGATAAATAAATCCCAGATACCAGGGACTCTGCTTGGATCACTGGGGGTGTGGGTGGCCTGAAAATCACCACAGGCCCCTCACCCAGGCCACCCCATTCCTCAAGGGAACACCCACCTTGATCTAGGACACCCTTCAGAGCAAACCAACTGGCCCCCACCCATGCACCAGGCCTCTATCCTATATAATAAAAGTAATATGCAGATTGACCAACACACAAGATGACTGTCCCCATGTGGTCAAAAGATCCTACCCCCTTGTGGATACAAGATGGCCACTACAAGAGAGCCAGCAGGGAAGGACAGTTGGGAGGGACCAGGCCTGCAAAGGAAGACAGTTGTGGACAATCAGGTCAGGAGAGGAGAGCAGTTGGGAGGGATCAGGCCTGCAAGGGAGGGCAGTTAAGGGTGACCAGGCCCACAAGGTAGGGCAGTTAGAGGCAAACAGGCTGACAGAAGAGCAATTAGGCATCAAGCAGGCTGGCAGGGGAATGGTTAGGGGGTGATAAGGCTGGCAGGCAGAAGCAGTTAGGGGCAATCAGGAAGGCAGGCAGGTGAGCAGTTGGGAGTCAGCAGTCCTGGATTGTGAGAGGGATGTCTGACTGCCTGGATCGGGCCTAAAAGGGCAGTCAGACATCCCTCAAGGGGTCTCAGATTGGAGAGGGAACAGGCTGGGCTGAAGGATACCCCCATCTCCCCTGCACAAATTTTATGCACCGGGCCTCTAGTGTTTATATATAAAAGGCTGTGTGTCCATCCTTCCTCTGACCGGTAGCTGTGATGCACAATGACCACCAGGGGGGCAGACACTTTGACCAGTAGCTATGATGCACATTGACCACCAGGAGCTGCCATGATATGCACTGGCCATTTAAAAATAAATGGCCCCATGAACCTGGCCCTGACAAACCAACACTTAGCTTCCCCCAAGTGGGACACAGGCCCCAACAACACCCCAAAGCAACACCCTATCAAATCACAGCCAATGCTGCCAAGACCCCATGGTGCACAATGCGGCCCACAACCCAGCCCAGAAACAGTCACTGTGGGTGCCAGGTAATGATGTCACATAGCAATGCCCAGCTTCCTCTCCCTAGCAACTATTCTCCTTGCAGCCCAGGAACCCAACTTGCTTTATAGCCAGGTGCAAACATTTTACAGTTCAACCAAATGTCTGTGAAGCATTTTCCTGTGCCTCATCTCATTTGATCCTCATAGAAGTCCTAAAGTAAATAGATAGGAGACTCAGTAAAATCCTATTTTGTTTTCATTAGCAAGACAACAGAGATTTAGAAAGTTTAGAAACTTGACATGACTGGAAAGAAGTAAGAAAAGGTGGAACTTGAAAATGACTTCAGGTTTTCTCACTGCACAGAATATAGTCAAACACTGCCATAGTTAAATATTTTACCCTTTGTTCTCCCTGCATGATCTACAATAATAATCTGCTTTGTGTTGATATTTACTGCTGTGTTGCTGACAATTACCTGAAAGAGAAGTTGTGGTTCACTGGGATGGAAAAAGTTTCACTAAATCAGAAAGCAGATCTAATTAAGCAAGTTTACCCTCTCTATATAAAAGGCTAAGTTGATTCACACATGCAAAATGCATATAAAGCTTTCACTGGTGCCAATCGCATGCATGTGTTTTGATCTGTCATTGTCAATCGTGAATTTGGTTGATACTTCTATTATAGAGAAAGGGCGAATAGTGATATTAAAGTATTTCTTCTAATTACTTTCCTTTCAATGTGCATGAATACATGCACTGGAACACTAGTATAATAAGTTATTGGAGTTTGGCATTATTAAGTAAAATAAGGGTTACTAGAACACAAGCACTGTGATATCACAATGGTCAACCTGATAACCAAGAGGGCTACTAACTAGTTAATGGGCAAGTGGTGTATACAGCTGGATAAAGGGATGACTTCTGTCCCCACTGGTTGGATTTGACAGATCAAGATTTCATCATGCTACTCAGAACTCCACAGAATTTAAAATGTATGAATTGTTTATTTCTAGAATTTTCCACTTAATATTTCAGACCATCAATAGCTGAAATGAAAACCAAAACCACAGAAAGCAAAACCACAGACAAGGGGAGACTGCTGTACACAAGTAATACCCTATATAAGAAACTTGAAGATAATTTGGTGAGGAGGCCCAGGGCCTTCCTTATCCCAGATTCTCTATTCCTTATGATTTCCTTACCCTATTCCCTTTACAAATTCTCTTTATGTGGGCACCTTGAGCCAAAAGAAACTTTTAATGGCTACCTATATTCAACATTTTTTTAAAAATCTGATAAAAATCATACTACTCTCACTAAAGTTTTACCACTGACTTATTTGTCTTAGTCAGAACATCATCATCGCATGTTGATCAGGCATTCTCATTTGGCACTTACATATTGTCGATAAGTATAAGTAGGAAGCTGAATTATAATAAATTCATTTAAAAAATATTTTTTTAGCTCCCAACACGTAGCTCAGTTCGTTGGAACATCATTCCATACACAGAAAAGAAAAAAAAAGGAAAGAAAAAAAAAAGGTTGTGAATTTAATCCCCAGTCAGGGCACATATGGGAGGCAACCAATCAAGGTTTCTCTCATATTACTGTTTCCCTTCTTCTTTCTCCCTTCCTCTCTCTCTTTCTCTTTCCCTCCCTGCCTCCATTCATCTTTCTTTAAAATCAAGAAATATATCCTTGATTTTTTTAAGGATTAAAAAAATCTGTTGTAAATATGAAGTACATGAGGGAAAAATATAAGAAGTGAAACCATTGGAATGTTGCATGATAGGAATTAAACCTGCCTGTTAGTTTTCAATAGTTTTCTCTCCTCAATGGGATCCTCCCACTCCCAAATAATCAGTAAACTTCATATAAGAACTTCCTGTGTGGTCCTTATTAATTTTGACTGAATCCCTGAAAGAGGAAGCAATTCATGAAAGATAATATCCTATATAATAGAAGGCTAATATGCAAATTGTCCAAACAGCTGAACGACTGGTTGCTATGTCATGCACTGACCACCAGGAAGCAGATACTCAATGCAGGAGCTGCCCCCTGGTGGTCAGTGCACTCCCACAGTGAGAGAGCCACTCAGTCAGAAGCCCTGAGCTGGGCTCATGTCTGGCTATCAGGACAACAGTGGTGGGAACCTTTCTTACCTCCACAGCAGTACTAAGGATGTCTGACTATTGGCTTAGGCTGATATCCCCAAGGGTTCCCGGACTGTGAGAGGGTGCAGGCCAGCAACCTCCATCCCTTCCCAACCCCACTCCCCACCCCCACCCCGCCTCCACAAGTGCATGAATTTCATGCACTGGGTCTCTAGTATCTTATATAATAAAAGGCTAATATGTGAGTCAACTGAATGGCAGACAACCAGTCCCTATGATATGCACTGACCACCAGGGGACAGATGCTCAATACTGGACCTGCCCCCTGGTGGTCAGTGTGCTCCCA
Source organism: Lasiurus cinereus (assembly GCA_011751065.1). Taxonomy (NCBI): domain Eukaryota; kingdom Metazoa; phylum Chordata; class Mammalia; order Chiroptera; family Vespertilionidae; genus Lasiurus; species Lasiurus cinereus. The sequence continues at coordinate 29,884,836 of JAAGEH010000018.1, read as the reverse complement.
CAGAAGCCAAGCTCACCACTGGGAGCTTCCCCTGCCTCCACAGCAGCGCTAAGGATGTCTGACTGCCAGCTTAGGCCCACTTCCCTGTGAGAGAGCGCAGGTTGGGCTGAGAGATCTCCCCAAGTGCACAAATTTTGTTCACCGGGCCTCTGGTCACTTTATAACAAGAGAAAAACCACTTTATTTGAAGGAGCTAGTAAGATGTAAAAAGCAGGTGAATAAATAAATCTTTTCTCTAGTCTTTTTATGTGTGCATAATTTGAAAAAAAAATTTCTAAGAATTTTTATGTAATTTTTCTTATTTCTATAGCTCTTGTTCCTACTTTAGCCACACTAACCATTTGAATCTAAAAATGGGGAAATAAAACATTGACTGCCCTCATGTAACAATACCCAACTAGCATGAAATGATACCTAATTTGTTCTTCTCCTCCAACTTTACCCTAACTCTAGCAAATCTCATTTTGCTAAATTGCCACCTGGGAATTTGAGCGAGAAACGGTTTCTGTATCTCGGCTAATTAAACTCTAAAACTGTTAGTGGCAGGGCTGCTAGAGCAGAGCACTTCTCAAGGATGAAGGTGGGACAGTGTGAGATGAGTTCTTTGATAAGGGGCAGCAAAACAAAGCAAAAATTTAACTTGGCAGCAAAAGCGTGGCTAGAGTGAGAAACTGGGATGAACTCACAAAACTAGGCTCCGTATCAACACACAGAGCCAAGGGAGCAAGTAGTGGGAAAACCAGTGTTCCGTGTTGGCCCACACTCAGCGTTACCAAGAAAACCACTTGAAACCAGGGAGGCAGAATATTCTCCTTGGCTAGTGGACATCAGCTCTTTGGAAACACAGAGGACCTTGGGCCATCTAGAAAAGACATCCTGGTACAGAAGAAGAGTTAAAAATAACAAGGGTGATTCATGAGGAAATCACCTGTAGACAAATGCCTTTAGGATTTTAGAACAGAATCTTACAGACAGTGAAAGATCTGGTTACAAGACCCCAATAAGTAGACTTGGGGATTCTGTAAATGGTGTCAGACCCTGTTCACTCAAAGCGGGAGCAAACTAATGGAATATTCACAATAGCTTTTATTATAAACTTTTCACTCTGATTCAATCTCCCTTTCCTCAAACGACTGATTGTGTATACCAAGGCTAAATGTGTGTTGACTGCAAGCCTAGGATAAAATTTACTCATTGTGTTTGCAAGCACCAGAGGACAGTGGAAAATACAAGGCTTTCTTCAGTTATTTCATAACTTAGGCAGTGTGTACACATAAACCTGAAAATTTAATAAAGGCAAGGAAACACAAGAAAAATCCAGCCAACATTAAATAAAAGTAATAATTACAGGATTTTAGACAGACTTTTTAATTTCTTTTTCTTTAGTATACCTCAATGAAAAATAAATCCAAAAGGACCTTAAACAGTTTATTAAAAATATATCATTATAATGGCATAAAAGTAAATAGTTGAAAAAAACCAGTGAAGTAATTAAAAAACATGGAGAGGACAAAACCAGAATAAGATTAAAAATAAATGCTTGTTAAGGTACTTATACAGATGCTTTAGGCTGTATAGTGTGATATAATGTGAAAATTCCCAGTAGCTTTCCTAGTGAGTAAGGCCACCAGATTTAAAAATCAGATAAACCTGGATTTGAAACCTAATACTGCCATTTCTGGATCATGTATCCTATCTGAGCTTCAGTATCCTGACCTATAAAATGGAGATACTATTTGCTCCAAGAGATGGTTGGGATGATTAAATTTAAATGATACATTGATAGCACCTCGCCTGATGCCTGACAGAATAAGAACTCAACAATGTGTAGCTGTAAATAAATGCATACAATCATGAACTGAAGTCATTTTCTTATAGATTCATGGTAACTAATGGCGTTTAGACAAATGGCAATTTATTGAAAACTTACGCTAGAGACCAGTTATATAGCTCCCCTGATGACCTGGCTTCCTCTGAGGCTAAAGTTTAATAGACCTGGAAAAACTGATGGATTACATTTTTTGTCACTTTTATTTTTCCATCACCATTTATTCTCTCTATGCATTCTTCCACCTCCACACTTCCTCCCCGACCCCCACCATCACCACACTGTTTTGCTCATCCCTTCACCCTAGATTGCATATTTTTAAAGCAATTTCCATGATAAAGAACTAGCTAACACAGGGTTCAAAGACCAGGAGGTCTTCAAAAGGCCCTTGTAAAAAAAAAAAAAAAGCAAAACAAAAGGCCCCTGTACTCTGCCAACCAAATAAGGATGAAGCCTCCCAAAATATGGCTGCATGTTTCTGTAGGGAAAATGCTTTTGATAGACAAGTTCTTCATACAACTTAATTCTACTTCAACATATAGATACATAGATAATTTAGGCTCCAAGTTACTATATCTTAGCTGAAATTTTAACATGGGAAAATTTTAAGGTTGGTGTTCCTGATGGTCAGCTAGGGTAGCCATGGTGAGCGGGGTGTGGGGAGGAGTTAATGAAATGCTCCTGGGGCATCTATGATAAGCAATTTTACTCCTTGGTGAATCTTTTGAGATAAATTAGTTGCAAAATGGACCTGCAGAATAATATGACAGAATTGGTGTCAGGTATCTGCCAACATGATAATTGACAATTTTAGCATAGTTCATTTACCGGGACCAGTTGTCTATAGAGGTCAATCATAATATAGAGTTCTTATCTGTTGTCTGTGATAGGACTGAATGCATCTAAATCATCCAAAACTGACTGCAAGTTATGAACAGGCAAGATGAAAGGAACCGAGGCTAGAATTAGAATTGTAAGACTTACAATAACCAAGTAAATTATAATATATATTCTATCAGGAACCATTCTATAGCAAGCATGTAAAAAGATATAGAGCATAAAATTATGTGGAAATTATTTTCTTAGCTAGACCAATCTATTTCTCCATTGAAATAACCACTAGGATGCAGGTTATTGGTGCAGAATTAAGGTGGTGCTAAATGGAAAAGAAGTAAGATATTATAAAGTGAAAATTAGGAAAATTTAGAGCTTTGTTGGATTAGAAGTCATGGGAGAAAGAAAGAAAAGAAATGTGACTTTTATCGTGAGAAACGTTCATACTAGAAGAATGATGTTACTCTTAACAAAGACAAAGAAAGCAAGAATGATTTGTAGGGACTGGAGATGAATTCCACAATCAAATTGAAATACCTAACAGGTAGTAGGAAAAGATGCAAGTAGGTAAGATGGAGTTTGGAGGTCAGAAGAATAGGTAATTAAGTTTTCATACTGGGTTCCTTCTTCACCCATGGGTTTTGGGACGTGTTTTTTGTTTTGTTTTGCTCTTTTGTTGGCACTATTACAGATATTCCCCCTTTCCCCTCATTTTGCCCATGTTTTGTTATGAAAATTTTTAAATATAAGTCAGGGCACACCTGTATATCCAACCATCAATATTCTACCATTTCCTATATTCCTAACCCTCTATTATCTGCTATTCATCCATTATTCCACTTGAATACTTAAACATACTTATCACTAACTTGAGTTCAATATTTGTTTATGCATTTAAATGTAAAATATATACAATGAAATGCACAAATCTTAAGTGTACATTCCCTGAGTTTTGACAAATGCATACAGCTGTGTAACCAAACTCCTATCAACATATAGACCATGGCTATGATTTCTGCCACCCCAGAAAATGTCCTCATGTCCTTTGCTAGTTAACCGCTGCTCCCACCCCTCCAGAAGCAGCCATTCTTCTGATTTTTCTCCCCAACACAATCTAGTTTTGCTTATTCCAGAATTTCATATGAACATAGAGGCCCAGTACACAAAATTCATGCACAGGGTTGGGGTGTCCCTCAGCCCAAGCCGTGCCCTCTCACAATCCGGGACCCCTTGGGTAGGGTCCCTAGGCATGGCCATCGATTAGGGCCTATTGAAGTTTTCCTTCCCCCTGCTGCTGGCAGCTGGCCCCGCCCCTGCTGCTGTTACTGCTTGCCATCCATGTGATGCTGTCCCCTCATTCCCAGCACTGGTCGCCTCCCTCTGCGGGAGACAGGTGTAGGGTGCAATTGCCTGGATGGCCTGGGCCTCCCTCTGTGGGGCGATCAATCATAGGGCCTCCAGATTGATTGCCCTGCAGATCAATGCCAGATCAATTGTCTGTGGGGCAATTATGGGGCCCCCTTACCAATGGCATTGCATCTGCCTTGGCTGGCCTGGCGCCAGTGTGTGTCACAGTGTGGTTGTCTGGACAGTTGTTCTGCTGTTGGGTCATTTGGTAGATTTGCATATTACGCTTTTATTATTATAGATAATCTGCATTGAGTCACTCAAAATATTACAGAAATGCAAGCTTTTGAATTTGAAGTAATGTTAATAGGTTTTCTTTTCCAAGTTATAAAGATAATAGAAAAGCACATAAACACACACAAAAAATCACTTATTTCGCCATAACATTTACAAAATTTGTGTCATACTTCACACAGTTGTGCAACAACCATCACCACTAGATTTCAGAACTTTTTTTATTATCCTACAAAGAAACCCCACATCCATTAGCAGTGACTCCCTATTCCATTTTCTCCCAGTTCCCAGCAACCACTAATTTACTGTTCATTTCTACAGACTTGTCTTCTCTGGATATTTTATATAAATGGAATCATACAGTATGTGACTTTTGGCGTCTGGCTTCTTTCACTTAGCATAATGTTTTCAAGGTTCATCCCTATTGAAGAAGTATGTATCAATATCTCATTGCTTTTTTATTTTTTTAAAATAAATCTTTATTGTTCAGATTATTACAATTGTTCCTCTTTTTCTCCCCACAGCTCCCCTCTACCTGGCTCCCACCCCACCCTCTGCCCTTACCTCTCCCCCATTATTCTCATCCATAGGTGTATGATTTTTGTCCAGTTTCTCCCTGCACCCCCCATTAACTCTTTCCCCCTGAGAATTATCAGTCCACTCCCTTTCTATGCCCCTGATTCTATTATATTCACCAGTTTATTCTGTTCATCAGATTTTTAATTCACTTGATTTTTAGATTCACTTGTTGATAGATATGTATTTGTTGTTCATAATTTTTATCTTTACCTTTTTCTTTTTCTTCCTCTTCTTAAAACATACCTTGCAACATTTTATATAATACTGGTTTGGTGTTGATGAATCCTTTAGTTTTTTCCTATCTGTGAAGCTCTTCATCTGCCCTTCAATTCTGAATGATGATAGCTTTGCTGGGTAGAGTAATCTTGGTTGTAGATTTTTGCTATTCATCACTTTGAATATTCCTTGCCACTCCCATCTGGCCTGCATAGTTTCTGTTGAGAAATCAGCTGACAACCATATGGGTGCTTCCTTGTAGGGAATTAACTATTTTTCTCTTGCTGCTTTTAATATTCTTTGTTTTTTGCTCTTGGCATTTCTTTTTTAATATGGAATGCCTCACGAATTTGCATGTCATTCTTGTGCAGGGGCCATGCTAATCTTCTCTGTATCATTCCAATTTTTTTAGTATATGTGCTGCCGAAGTGAGCACGCTCTTGGCATTTTAATTATGATGTGTCTTGGTGTGGTCCTCTTTGGTTTCCTTTTGTTTGGGGTTCTGTGAATTTCCTGGATTTGTAAGTCTATTTCTTTTACCAAGTGGGGGAAATTTTCAGTCATTATTTCTTCAAATAGGTTTTCAGTATCTTGCTCTCTCTCTTCTTCTGGCACTCCATAATTCTGATGTTGGTTCGCTTGAAGTTGTCCCAGAGACTCCTTGCACTATCTTCACATTTTTGGATTCTTTTTTCTTCTTGCTTTTTCATTTGAGTGTTTTCTGATTCTTTATATTTCAAATCTTTGACTTGATTCTTGTGGTCCTCTAGTCTGCTGTTAGATCTCTGTATAATATTTTTTATTTCAGTCAGTGTATGTTTAATTTATAGTTGGTCCTTTTTCATCTCCTCTTGGGTCTCACTAAATTTATCCAGTTTCTCTAGAAAGTTCTTAAAAAACTTATAACCATGGTTTTGAACTCTATATCCAGTTGTTTGTGTTCCTCCATTTCTTTCATTTGTGATCTGTTTCTTTGTCTCTGCATTTTTGCTGCTTCCCAGGGTTGGTAGAGTAGCTTTGTGTGGTCGGTGTTCTCTAAGGCCCAGTAGCTCCACCTCCCCAGTTATCTGAGATGCACACTCTTGATGCACCCCTTTGTGGACTGTGTGCACAGTCTTGTTGTAGTTAAGTCTTGATTGTTGTTGGTATTATTGGGGAGAATTGACCTCCAAGCCAATTGGTTGTGAGGATCAGCTATGTCTGCACCCAGAGAACTTCTGTGCTGGACTCAGCCTTAAGACTTGCAAGATTGCAATAGCCTCTATGCTGGGCTTGGATGTGGTGAAGTCTCAGGGCTGAGCAGACAGCCTTGGCTTTTCATCAGTCCTGCCCTACATGGCAGCCCCTGGGTCTCAGTGCACCTCGGTCATCACTGCAGCCCTCTCTGGGTACATGCATGAATGCCTCCAGATCTCTGCCTTTCTAGCTCCCCTGAGTTTCCATGCGCTCCGGGGACCTGTATGAGTCTGGGTCCCCAGGGTCTCCCCTGAAACTGGGGTTCAGTGCAACCGGACCTCGATTTTGGTGCAGTTGGGAGGTTCTGTTTTCCTCCTGCTAGAGAAAGCCCGGGGCACAATCAGCAGTCGGTCCTCTTTGCACGTGCCTCCAGACCTCTGCCTTTTCATGGCTCCCCTAAGTTTCTGTGCACTCCTCCCTTTTCACAACAGTCCAGACTCCCCCCGTATGAGTCTCGCCTGAAACTGGGGTTCAGTGCAGTCAGAAGTGGGGCTCAGTGTAGTTGGGAGTTTCCCTCTCTGTCCCACTAGAGGAAGCCAGTCAGACCCTCCGCTGCCCATCCTCTCCATGAGCGTGTCTCCGTACCTCAGCTTTTTACAACTCCTCTGAGTCTTCGTGAGTCCCTCTCTTTACTTCTAGTTGTTGAATTTCCATTCAGCCAGCTTTCCTGTGGTTCTGGACAGTGTTCATTCTGTGTTTTGGTTGTAGTTTTGAAATTGTTGTGCTAGGCATTAGTTTAAATGTTCACCTATGCCACCATCTTGGTTTCTCTCCACATTGCTTTTTTTAAAAAAATATATAATTCTTTATTGATCTCAGAGAGGAAGGGAGGAGAGAGATAGAAACATCAATAAGAGAGAATCATTGATCGGCTGCCTCCTGCATGTCCCCCTACTGAGGATCAAGCCCACAACCCAGGCATGTGCTCTTGGCTGGGTCCTTCAGTCTGCAGGCTGACACTCTGTTCATTGAGACAAGCCAGACAAAGCCTCATTGCTTTTGTGGCTGAATAAAATTTTAATGTGTAGATATATCACATTTTGTCTATGTGATTCATTAGCTGATAGATGTACACTGTTTCCATTTTTGGAATGAATAATGCTTTGAATATTCATGTACAAGTGTTTGTGTGAATGTGTTTTTATCTTGCTTGAATATATACCTAGGTGTAAAATAGATGGCTCATGTGGAACCTCTGTGTTTAAATTTTTGAGGAAGTGCCAAACTGTTTTCCAAAGTAGCTGAACTATTTTATATTCCTATGAGTAATGTATGAGGGTTCCAGTTTTTCTACGTTCTTGCCAAGACTCGTTCTTGTCTATCTTTCTTATTAAAGCCACCCTAGTGAGTCTGAAGTGGTATCTCATTGTGGTCTTGATTTGCATTTATCTATTGACTAATAATATCTTTTCATGTGCTTACTGGCCAATTATATGTACATTAGAGGTCCAGTGCATGAAATTTGTGAATTCAGGGGGGCATACCTCAACCTGGCCTGCATCCTCTCGCAGTCCAGGAGCCCTCAGGGAATGTCTGACTGCTGGCTTAGGCTCACTCCCTGTCAATCAGACATCCTTAGTGCTGCCGTGGAGGTGGGAGAGGCTCCCGCACCCACTACTGTGCTCCCCAGCCAAGAGCCCAGCTTCTGGGTGAGTGGCACTCCCATTGTGGGAGTACACTAATCACCAAGGGGCAGCTCTTGCATTGAGTGTCTGTCCCCCTGGTGGTTAGTGTGCATCATAGCAACTGGTCATTCCACCATTCAGTCAATTTTGCATATTAGCTTTTTATTATATAGGATACTAGAGGCCCGGTGCACGGATTCGTGCACCTGTGGGGTCCCTCAGCCTGGCCAGAGGTGATTGGGCCAAAACCAGCTCTCTGACATTCCCTGAGGGGTCCTGAATTGTAAGAGGTGGTTCTTGGGTGACACACCCCAAAATTAGGTTCTCTCCTCCCTGATGCTGGGTGTGTCACCCAAGAACCACAGCTGCCAAGTCACCACAAGCTCGGCAGTTCCTGCATTGAGCACCTGCCCCCTGGGGGTCAGTGTGTGTCATAGCTAACAGTTGGAGTGTTTGCCCTCTGGTGGTCATTGCATGTCATAGCTACCAGTCAGACAGATGAACAGTCGCTTAGGCTTTTATATATATAGATATATTTTTGGAGAAATGTCTATAAAATCTTTTGCTCATTTTTAAATTGGGTTGACTTTTTATTGTTGAGTTGAAGGGATTTTTAAAGTATTATATTTTGGATACAAGTCCCTTTTGAGGTATATGATTTGCAAATGGTTTCTCCCATTCTATGAGTTGCCTTTTCACTTTCTTGATATATTTTTTTTAAGTAACATTTTTTTATTTTGGTGAAGTCTAATTTAGCTATTTTTGCTTTTGTGGCTTTGGCCTTTGGTGTCGTATGTCAATGTATCTGTAATATATTTTAGTAAATGGTATGAAGAAGAGATCTTTTCAAAAGAAAACTAATTAACTCTGTATTGTCCACACCATTATTATAGTCAAACATTTATGTAGAGCTAGGTCTGATTGGGGCTCATTGTCAAATCTTTGTTAATTTTTCTTAAAGTAGTCCCCAAAGTAGCCTGAGTGTAGAATTCAAAAGAAATAGTAATACCTACAATTTTGCACCTGCCCACCTTTGTTAACCATATATCTCACACTAAAGCATTTATTAAATGCTGATTGGATTGGATTGGATTGGACTGGATTGGATTGGAAAGCAGTTTTAGGGAGACATGTGAACAATCACAGAATAGCCAATACTGTGATCCAGCACTGTTCATAATGTTTCCATTTCTGCTTGGGTCATCTCTGCTCTTGCCAAAACTGCTCTTTCAACACATTTTCAATACAATCGTGGTAATCATTATTGCTGTTTGTCAAATATTTCCAGTTCTCTACCCTTTCAGACCTTCTTATGGTTAGGTACAATCCTGTGCCTAATTCCAGCCAATGCATTAGGAGTGGAATATCATGTCTGAGCCAGAGTTTGCTGGGTAGGCACTTTCCAGCTGCTGCTCCATCAGACTGGTCCCTAAGTGAATAAGGTTAACAGAACTCTTTGTCAACCGATTGGATGAGTAGCATGAGCAGAAATAAAACTTTAAAACACCTTTGTTGTTTTAAGCCATTGAAATTTCAGTAGAAGTTAATGAAGTATAAAAGCCTCTCCTAACAAATCTACTAGTCACTGTCCTCTTAATTCACTGGTGTGCTTTCTTGAATGGGAGATAAAGGGACAGTTTGAGGTAGAGCATGAAGAAATTGGGCCTGAAGTGACTTCACCTTTATATCTTCATTCACTCTTCTCATAAGCATAACAATTACAATTACAATTTAGTGTAAGCCCACCATTTGTAAATAAAAACTGAGTGTTCCAGAAGTATTCCAGTGTTCAAAAAGTAAAAGCCCTGGAAAATGAGCAATTCCATAACAAGTAAAAGAAACATAATGTAGCTACACTGAATAGGTAATAACTTCCAGAGGAAAAAAAATACCAGTTTTCAATATAAGGCAAAACCTTCAACACAACCTAGAAAGACTATTTAAAGAAATGTGAAATTCATTCACCAAAATTGATACAGATGGTCTTCTTATGCTCCTATTTAGTGGGAATTTTTTTAAATTTAATAAATCTTTATTGTTCAGATTATTACAATTGTTTCTCTTTCCCTCCTCCCCCATAGCTCTCCTCTACCTGGCTCCCAACTCTCCCTCTGCACTTACCTCCCCCCGCCATTGTCCTCATCGATAGGTGTACGAGTTTTGTCCTGTCACTCCCTGCACGCCCCTCACCTCTTTCCCCCTGATAATTGTCAGTCCACTCCCTTTCTATGCCCCTAATTCTATTATATTCACCAATTTATTCTGTTCATCAGAATTTCAATTCACTTGATTTTTAGATTCACTTGTTGATAGACATGCATTTATTGTTCATAATTTTTATCTTTACCTTTTTCATCTTCCTTCTCTTCTTAAAGAATACCTTTCAGCATTTCATATAATACTGGTTTGGTGGTTATGAACTCCTTTAGCTTTTTCTTATCTGTGAAGCTCTTTATCTGACCTTCAATTCTGAATGGTAGCTTTGTTGGGTAGAGTAATCTTGGTTGTAGGTTCTTGCTATTCATCACTTTGAATATTCCTTGACACGCCCTTCTGGCCTGCATAGTTTCTGTGGAGAAATCAGCTGATAATCATATAGGTGCCCCCTTGTAGGTAATGAACTGTTTTTCTCCTGCTGCTTTTAATATTCTCTCTTTGTCTTTTGTTCTTGGTATTTTAATGATGATGTATCTTAGTGTGATCCTCTTTGAATTCCTTTTGTTTGCGGTTCTGTGCATTTCCTGGACTTGTAAGTATATTTCTTTCACCAGGTGGGGGAAGTTTTTAGTCATTATTTCTTCAAATAAGTTTTCAGTATCTTTCTCTATCTCTTCTTCTAGCACCCCCATAATTCTGATGTTGGTATGGTTAAAGTGTCCCAGATGCTCCTTATACTATCTTCACATTTTTGGATTCTTTTTTTCTTTTTGCTTTTCCAGTTCTTTGCATTTCAAATCCTTGACTTGTCTTGTGGTCCTCTAGTCTGCTATTAGGTCTCTGTATAATATTTTTTATTTCAGTCAGTGTATGTTTAATTTCTAGTTGGTCCTTTTTCATCTCCTCTTGGGTCTCGCTAAAATTTATCCATCTTTTCTAGGAAATTCTTGAAAAACCTTATAACTGTGGTTTTGACCTCTATATCCAGTCATTTGTTTTCCTCCATTTCTTTCATTTGTGATCTGTTCCTTTGTTTTCACATTTTTGCTGCTTTCCTGAGTCGGTAGAGTAGCTTTGTGTGCTTGGTGTCCTATATGGCCCAGTAGTTCTGCCTCCCCAGTTACCTGAGGTGGACTCTCTTGGTGCACCTCTTTGTGGATTGTCTGTGCAGCCTTGTTTTAGTTAAGTCTTGATTGTTGTTGGTATTACTGGGGGGAATTGACCTCCAAGCCAACTGATTGTGAGAATCAGCTGTGTCTACGCCTGGAGAACTTCTGTGTTGGAATCAGCCTTATGATACACAATTTGCAAAATTGCAAAAGCCTCTGTGTTTCAGCTTGGATGGGGCAGAGACTCAGGGCTGAGCAGAGAGCCTTGGCTTCCCGTAAGTCCTGTCCTACATGGCCCTGGGTCTCAGTGTCCCTCAATAATCGCTGTAGCACTCTCTGTGCACACTCACTCTTGCGTGCCTCCAGACCTCTGCCTTTCTGGCTCCCCTGAATTTCTAGGCACTCTGGGGACTCATGTGAGTCTGAGTTCCCAGGGTATTGCCTGAAACTGGGATTCAGTGCAGTCAGAACTGGGGTTCAGTGCAGTCAGGAGTTCCCATCTCCCTCCTGCTAGAGGTAGCCAGTCAGGTACTCCACTGCCCTTCCTCTCCACACCTCAGCTTTTTACAGCTCCTCTGAGTCTCTGTGAGCCCCTCTCTTTTCTTCTAGTTGTAGAATTTCCACTCAGCTAACTTTCCTGTGGTTCTGGATGATGTCCGTTTTGTCTTTTAGTTGTAGTTTTGAAATTGTGCAAGGCAGCAGTTTAGGTGTTCACCTATGTTGCCGTCTTGGTTTCTCCTTTATTTAGTGGTCATTTACAAAATTCTTTTGACATTCATGTTGTGCCCATTCTCCAACCACACTGAACACCGAGGCCTCAGCAAAATGTAAATTGGCATAAACTATGAGTTATTAATATAAAGAAAGTGTATCTATATATGATTTGATAAACTGATCATTTGGCAAGGTGCTGTCTTGACCTAGAACTTTTACAATACTGGAGCTTTTATAATCATAACATAGATAAAATAAAGAGAAAGGAGTAGCATTATGTATCCAAAAGTTTAAATACAGATTATTTATTTCTGCCTAATGATGATTAGTTATAATTTTGCCATTTCTAGAAGAAACAATCTGGCCAGGAGCTTTGGAGGAAATGTGTCCCTTTGGCTCTGTATGGAACATGAGATCTCCTGGTATAAACCACTTCCACCAAGAAAGGATTCTACATGTTGAGGCTAAATGAATTGCCAGAATGAAATGACTACTAGCAAAGAAGCTGGGACTAGTATAAAATTAAATTTGGAATTGAAATTGATTTTGAAACTAGCTTACCAGATAAATTGTACTGCCACCATTACAGGCAGGCAACTTAAACAGTTGTTGAAAATAACAGTTTTATTTTATCATGCATTTTTTATTAAAGTGTTCATACTTTGCAAACATAAATGTAGTTTCAAAATTTGCCTGATCAATATGTTGTATAAATATTTGATCAAATGCCTATGAAAAATTAACATCCTGAAGCCTATGGCTTTTTTTATTGACCAATAATGAACTCATATAAGAAGAAACTAAAACAAACAAACAACAACAAAAAAAACTATCCTATTTACCATTGCAACAAAAAAATTAAGGAATAAAAACTAGGAATAAACTTAAGCAAGAAGGTAAAGGATCTGTACCCAGAAAATTACAGGACATTGAAAAATGAGATAGAGGAAGGCATGAGCAAATGGAAGAATAAACCGTGCTCATGTATTGGTAGAATCAACATCATTAAAATGTCCATACTACCCAAAGCAATCTATAGATTCCATGCAATCCCCCTTAAAATACCAACAGTATGTTTCAAAGACCTAGAACAAACTTCAAAAATTCATGTAGAATAAAAAAAGACCCCAAATAGTTACAGCAATCTTGAGAAAGAAGAACAAAGTTGGGTCACAATATCAGATATCAAGCGATATCACAAAGCTGCTGTTCTCAAAATTGCCTGGTACTAGCACAAGAATAGACATATAAAACCAATGAAATAGAACAGAGAACCCAGAAATTGACCCAAGCTATTATGCTCAATTAATATTTGACAAAGGAGGTAAGAGCATACAATGGAGTCAAGACAGTCTCTTTAGTAAATGGTGTTGGGAAAATTGGACAGATACATGCAAAAAAATGAAACTAGACCACCAACTTACACAACACACAAAAATAAATTCAAAATGGGTAAAGGACTTAAACGTAAGATGGTAAAATATAAAAATCTTAGAAGAATCCATAGATAACAAAATATCAGACATATGTCGTAGCAATATCTTTACCAATACAGCTCCTAGGAAACTAAGGAGAAAATAAACAAATGGGACTACATCAAAATAAAAACCTTCAACAAAACAACAAGAAAGCCCACTGCATGGGAGAACATATTTGCTAATGTTATCTCCAATAAGAGTTTAATCTCCAAAATTTATAGGGAACTCATACAACTTAACAAAAGGAAGATAAACAATCCAATAAAAAAAAAATGGGCAAAAGACCTAAATAGACACTTTTTGAAAGAGGACATACAGAAGGCCAAGAGAATATGAAAACATGTTCAAAATCACAATCATCCAAGAGATGCAAATCAAAACAACAATGAGGTATCATCTCACACTTGTCAGAATGGCTATTATCAACAAACAACAAGTGCTGGAGAGGATGCGGAGAAAAAGGAACCCTCATGCACTGCTGGTAGGAATGCAGACTGTGCAGCCACTGTGGAAAATAGTATGGCATTTCCTCAAAAAAACTAAAAATGGAACTTCCATTTGACCCAGTAAGCTCACTTCTAAGACTATCTCCCAACAAAATAGAAACACCAGTCAGAAAGGATAAGTGCACCCCTATGATCATAGCAGCACAATTTACAATAGCTAAGATTTGGAAACAGCCTGTGTCCATCAGCAGATGAGCGGATTAGATAACTGTGGTACATCTACACAATGGAATACTATGCTGCTATAAAAAAGAAGGAATTCCTACCATTTGCAGCAACTTGGATGGAACTGAAGAGCATGATGCTAAGCGAAATAAGCCAGTCAGAGAAAGATAAATATCCCATGATCTCACTCATTTGTGGTATATAATGAACAACATAAACTGAACAAAAATAGAACAAAAGACATAGAAGCATCGAACAGACAGTCCAACCTGTGAGGGAAGGTGCGGGGTGAGAGGGTATGAGATCAACCAAAGGACTTGTATGCATGCATATGAGCATAACCAATGGACACAGAGGGGAGGGGCATGGGTATGTGCTGGAGGGTGGAAGCAGCCGAGGAGAGGTCAATGGAGGAACAAGGAGACTCACGTAATACTTTAAACAATAAAGAATTCAAATTTAAAAATAAATAATTAAATATATAAAAGTGAAAAACAAAACATTAAAATATTTACTTTATACATGTTACTATCTTCTAAGTCCTTTTCCACATTTCAATGGATTAATTTTAACTCATTTTTTAAGACTTGGCTCAGGCATCTCCTTCCCAGCCCTGCCTGCAGACACACACACACACACACACACACACACACACCACCTAATATGCTTTTATGCCATTACCACCCTCAAAACTCTTGCATATTCTATCATGAGTTTTATTATACTGTATGATACTTCTCTGAGAGATAAGATCCTATCCACATTCTACAAATTCTTGAAGGCAGTGAATATGTCATTATTTTGTATCCTCCAAGATCTAATATTTGGAAGACAAATAATGTTTGTTGACTGAATTAATTAGTATCATAAAATTGTCAATGTACAACTGTTTCCATAAAACTAAAAGAAAAAGATAAATAGAAGTTAAATTAATTGGAAGGAAAAAGGTAAAATTATCACTTTTAGATTATATATTTGCACAAGAGAATCAACTGAAAAATCATCCTAAATAGTAAAAGATTAAGGTGGCTGGGCACAAAAATTAATGTCCTGAAATCAATAATCTTTCTATTTACAAATAAGAATCTTTTGTAACTTCCCCATCCAAAAAAGTAGTCATACATAGCTATTTAAACTTTAGTAAAAAATAAATAAAATTTAAAATTTGGCTCATTGGGAGGTAATCAAGATGGTGGCATAGGTAAACGCCTACACTGTTGCCTCGCACAACAATTTCAAAACTAAAACTAAAAGACAGAACGGACATCATCCAGAACCACAGGAAAGCTGGCTGAGTGGAAATTATACAACTGGAAAGAAAGAGAGGGGCTCACAGAGACCCAGAGGAGCTGCAAAAAGCTGAGGTACAGAGACGCACACGTGGAGAGAGCGGGTGCTGGAGTACCTGGCTGGCTTTCTCTGGAAGGAGACTTCCAATGGCATTGAACCCCTTTCCTATGATACTAAACCCCAGGTCCAGCCGAAACTCATATGGGGGCAGTTTGGACTGTGAAAAGGGAGAAGTGCACGGAAATTTGGGGGAGTCGCAGGAGGGCAGATGTCAGGCTGCACGCACAGCACTGTGCACAGAAGACTGACTGCTGATTGTGCCGCTGGCTTTCACAAGAGGGCGGGAGACAAAGCATCCCAACTATGTCACATCTAACTCCACTAAACCCCAGATTCAGGCAAAACCCTGGGGACCCAGATTCATATGGATCCAGAGCGCAGGGGAGCCATAAGGCAGTAGTCTAGAGGCAGAGAGAAAGAGAGAGAGAGAGAGAGAGAGAGAGAGAGAGAGAGAGAGAAGGGGGGGAAGAGAGCACATGCGAGCCCAGGGACCGCTCCAGCGATTATCCAGTCACATGGAGGGTGGGGCCAACTGGAAGGCAAGGCAGTCCATTAAGCCCTGAGACTCCACCCAACTCAAGCTCAACAGAGAGGCTTTTGCAGTTTTGCAAGTCTGATATCATAAGGCTGAATCCAACACAGAAGTTCTCCTCCCAGCATAGTGAAAATGCCAAGACGAGGGAAGGGATCACAAACAAAAGAAATGGAGGAAAACAAATGACTGGATATAGAGTTCAAAACCATGCTTATAAGGTTTTTCAAGAATATCCTAGAAAAGTTAGATAAATTTAGCAAGACCCAAGAGATGAAAAAGAACCAACTAGAGATGAAAAAGAACCAACTAGAGATGGAAAAAGACCAACTAGAAATTAAACATACACTGACTGAAATAAAAAATATTATACAGAGTCCTAACAACAGTCTAGAGGAAGGCAAGAATCAAGTCAAAAATTTGAAATATAAAGAATCAGAAAACACTCAACTGAAAAAGCAAGAAGAAAAAAGAATCCAAAAATGTGAAGATAGTGTAAGGAGCCTCTGGGACAGTTTTAACCATACTAATATCAGAATTGTGGGGGTGCCAGAGAAGAGAGAGAGCAAGATACTGAAAACCTACT
Source organism: Lasiurus cinereus (assembly GCA_011751065.1). Lineage (NCBI taxonomy): Eukaryota > Metazoa > Chordata > Mammalia > Chiroptera > Vespertilionidae > Lasiurus > Lasiurus cinereus. Next base: position 29,868,280 of record JAAGEH010000018.1, on the reverse strand, counting down.
TAAAGAAATAATGACTGAAAACTTCCCACATCTGGTAAAAGAAATAGACTTACAAGTCCAGGAAGCACACAGAACTCCATATAAAAGGAATCCAAAGAGGACTACACCAAGACACATCATAATTAAAATACCAAGAGCAAAAGACAAAGAGAGAATATTAAAAGCAGCAGGAGAAAAACAGTTCATTACCTATAAGGGAGCACCCATACGACTGTCAGCTGATTTCTCAACAGAAATGATGCAGGCCAGACGGGAGTGGCAAGAAATATTCAACGTGATGAATA
>JAAGEH010000018.1:29758686-29867896 GCA_011751065.1 Lasiurus cinereus | reverse complement strand
AATTGAAGGGCAGATAAAGAGCTTCACAGATTAAAAAAAAAAAAAAAGCTAAAGGAGTTCATCAACTCCAAACCAGTATTATACAAAATGCTGAAAGGTACTCTTTTAGAAGAGGAAGTAGAGAAAGGTAAAAGACAAAAATTATGAACAACAAATACATATCTATCAACAAGTGAATCTAAAAATTAAGTGAATTAAAAATTTGATCAACAGGATAAACTGGTGAATATAATAGAATCAGGAGCACAGAAAGGGAGTGGACTGATAATTCTCAGGGGGAAAGGGGTGAGGGGTGTATAGGGAGAGACTAGACAAAAATCATACACCTACGGATGAGGTCAATGGGAGGGAGGTAAGGTTAGAGGGAGAGTTGGGAGTCAGGTGGAGGGGAGCTATCGAGGGGAAAAAAGAGAAACAAATGTAATAATCTGAATAATAAAGATTTAATTAAAAAAATAAAAATAAATAAAATTTGGCTCATTAGTAATATCAGCCATATTCCAAGGCCTCAATAGTCACTTGAAATTTTGGGGAAAATATATAATCTGAAACTATTTTCCATAGATTATAGGAAAAAAAAAAGCAATACAGGCAGGGAAAATTCTGAAAAAGAATAATAAGGTAAACAACTCTATAAAACACAAGGTTATGATAATTAAAATGTTTGAATAGACACAACACAGAATAGACATAAAGAAAACAAAATGGAAATTCCAGAAACTTACTACAATACCTATTCAAAAAAAAAAAATAGAGGCATTTTAAATCAATGGTAAAGACAAATTACTCAATCAATTGTTAGGATTTGGTAGCCACCTAGAAAAAAAATTTGTATTGCTATTTCATTCCTTACTCTACAATGAAATCCAAGTGTAGCAAAGATGTAAACATAAAAGTAACCTCTATTACAGCATTCTTTATAATAGCAGACAAATAAAAGATTTTCTAATTAAAGATTGGATACAACCTAAATGTCCTTTAATGATTAAATACATGTGGTATAATCATTCAATTTAATACTATTTAGCGATTGGAAAAGAAAGTTTGTAGCTCTATTATGTTCTTGTATGGATTGCAGAAGTACGTGATTGGCTGGCATTGGTGTAGAATCTATGGACAGGCTTGCCTGTGTAGAGCACTTCTGGAAGGGGGAACACAAGGAATTGGTTTCCTCTGCAGAGATGAACTAGTAGCTCTGGGCAGGGCTGAGAAGAAACTAATCCCACTGATGATACTTTTGTACCATTCCATTTTGCACAATATATATGAATTAATTATATTTAAAATAAATCAAATAACTTATCATAAAACCCAAAGCCTAACATTTATAAATCTGCCCTGTAATACAATTTAACATTCAACAATTTCTTTTTACCAGCAATTGGTTTAAAAGTCAAGATAACCACTTGACACACAAAGTAAATCTATTTATCATTTAAATTTACTGTCCAGTGTTTATAGACAGGTCTCATTGGTAAAACACAGTCTATCTGAGCCTTAATTTTCTCATCCATCAAATGGGGATAATAATATTTGCTCTAAAGATACTGGAAGATTACTGTGAAAACTGAACATGTAAAAGCAATTTCAAAGATGCCAAAGAATTTCAAAGCACCGTTAACATTCCTCGTTAAGAAAGGTAAAAAATCCTTTCTAAAAAACTATTTGGCCCAAAATATCAATAATACTGGGGTTGAGAAACCTGCCCTAAGTCATGTAGTGCAGCATGGAGTTTTTTGATGCTACCTCATTTTTTCTTATATTCTCTTCATTTTGGTGTTTTATACCTTTAGATTCTTTACTGTCACTTAAGAGTTATTTTTTAGCAGGAATGATAGTGAAGTAATTGTTTAATTGGCACATTTAACCAAAATCACCTGGTGGCATTTGAATTTTTTGAAAATATTTCAATTCCTGTTCCAAATGCTGGTGTAGACAAACGTTTATTGTTAGCACTAACTTGTGAATCAAAGAGTGAAACAGAATGTATGGGAAATCACCTACAAATGGACTTTGGGTCTTTCAGAACAAAAAAGAATAAAAGCTGCAGACAATATGATCTACCCATGATCGGCTGAAATGTATAAATAATTTTTAATCTTCACAGGGGTGGACCAGAATTATTGTGAAGGACATTTGTACTCCCTGCCATTCCACATACGTTATGTAAACTAACCATGCTTTTCTAGGAGTTATTGCCACTTCTCATCAGTTGTTCTGGTAATGAAGTTTGTTTACACTGAGGCGAGACTATGTAGAACTTACCACATTTACTCTGAATCTTAAAATAGGAGCCCAGGAAGCCAGCAAGAAAGAGGTTTTTAAGGTACTGAGTCTGAGAGTACAGAATGGAGGCTCTGTTTCTTCCAGAGGTGAACCCGCCATTCTCTGAGAGCTCCCAGCATCAACAGGAGCTTTGGGGCATATTAGTGTATTTTGGTCTTTTATTTTGCTTCTCACTTAAAAGTGTAGCATTTGTATGGTGTCCTTGACACATTCATAAACCCATTTTTAAAATTTACATGGGATGAAAATTGTTTGTGTAGAGTCTAATTAGAAATTGCTCTGGACTAGAAAATGAGTTTAAAAACACAGCTTTATTGGTGTTACTTTTCCAGTGGACTTTGGGAAAAGGATATATTTCTATATAAAAAAGAAAATCAAATTAAGTAAAAGAATCAAATACTGTGACAACAAGAATAAATTTTGCATGCCTTTGCAAAATGAGTTGAATAAGTTCTTGAAGAAACAAATGTGTATAATATAGGTTAAAATGAAATTTTAAAGAGCAGATTGTAAATTTCTTAAAGATTTTTTAAACTTAAAGCTTCTCCTTATTCCAGATATATATATATATATATAGCTATCTTTTATAAAAGTTAAGTCTTTAGTAGGAAATAATAAACATACTGCCCCCCAACATTTTTGGATGTATCCTTTTCCATGAAAAAATTCTTTAAAATACAAGAGAAATATCTCAATAAGTGAATCTTAATAAATTTATCTAATCATAATTGAATAATTGCACCAATTCCATTTGCTATTATTTGAGAAAGGCATTTAAGTGACCTGAAAGAAAATGTAAGACTCAGTCATTCTAATGTTTATTATAGATAAAATTATTCCAAAACTAAATTAGTTTAGTAATTCTTGACCTAAAAGTAAAGGCAAAAACAATATCACATAATTTCTTCCTGATGCCATTTTCCATTCTCATAAAGAAAGAAAGTAAAAACAATTGCATTTAAAATAAAATATATTGGTTTGGTAAGATTTGATCAGTTTTTAAAGCAGCAGAAAAATTCTCCCTTTTAAGAAATGAGAAAGTCTAGCTATAACTTGGACGTGAAATATAGATTTCCTGTAGCCAAAAATCCATCTCCAGAGCTAGGCCAAAGTCATTACTTCCAGCCACTCCCATCTGAGACACAGATAGTTCATTACATTTCTAATCTATGGCACTAATGAGCCAACTCATTAAATTAAGGTAATATTTCTATCCTGTCAAGTGCTAGTGGAGTAAATGAGAGACTACAATAAGCTGAAAATGCTCTCATCCTTGAAAAAACAAATTTCTATTATTACTCAAGAAAATCAATCTCTTTGTAGAAAAATTAGAAAAACACAGAAGAATTAAAAGAAAAAAAAATGCCATCACCCAGAGAAAACAGGGTTGATTTGTTTCTGTAATGTATATTTTTCTAGGCTATTGTATAATCTTGTGTATATTGAAAAAATATGTACACAATATATATAGAGAAAAAAACTTTGACAAAAATAGCATTATAACCTGTCCTTTTAAAAATCATCTGAACTTTAATTCCTGGGGCCCCAATGTGATCTCTCTTCTTTGAAAAGCAAGGCCTGTTGTCTGGTTTCTGCATGTCAATGAGGGTAGCCTTTCTGCAGGCGGCCATCCTGGGAGGGAGCCGCTGGGTAGGGGGGCTGGGGCAGAGTAACCCAGCAAGTCCTGACAGAGCGAGCTGGCAGCAGCCCACGAGGATTTATGCTCGCCTTTCCTTTGTTCATGGCTTTGGCTTCCAGGGCTACACAAGACACTCCTCAAGGCAAAAGACTAGAAATGTTATGCATCCTGAGACTTGCAGAGAAAATGTCGCTGGAGGCCAAGTCCTTGTCTTCCGCTCAAAGGAAAATATTGTAATGTAACCTCCTGTGGGAGTTCCACAGCGGTAAGCCTGCAGGACTTCTGAAATGATGGCTCATAATTAAATAATTGTTTTCTTGCACCTCCCATCACAGGACTCGAAAATCTAATTTCTTTTGCTCTGACAAACACAGAGAGGAAAGAGTCATGCTCTCAAGGGCAACAGAGGCAAAGGAGAGCCAGGGGCCAGGACCCCTGGCCTGGCCTCCATATTCACATGTTCCCACGTGGAGCTCCCTATACAATCCCCTTCCCTGTTCATAGCCCTTTTATGTTTCCCTAGTCCTTGGAACTGGCTGAAAGAATGGGGAACGGGGAGAAAGAATCTTGTTTTTCAATCAATAGCACCTAGCAAGCTTCTGTGGGAGAAGCAAAACTTTTCCTCTATGATCTTAGAGTCTCCAATTGGGCATGAGTATTAGGTTGGTATAAGACAGGTTAACAGGAGAAAAGCGTATGAATTTTATTTACTTTTTACATGTCCATAGGAGCCTTCACAGAAAAATAAAGGCACCAAAAGCAATTGGGCCTCAGTGCTTCTATAGCAAGGTTGAACAAAAAGAAGTTATTATGGAAATGTGTCTAAAAATGTATGGGGAGACTAAAGGAAGGTAAGGGTTATTTCAACAAGGTCTGTTTGTACAGATTTATTTTTTTTTCTGGTATAGGCAGGGCATCTTTCACACAGGAGTTTTGTCTTCTGCTTTTAGGAGGAAAAGGAGAGGCCAGCAAGCCTTTCGTGCATATGCTGTTTTTCAATACCTTTAACTCAAAATAATGCGTAAGCCAAAGTGGTATATTTTGGAGTGACATATTCTGCTACTTTCACCTCCACAGTAAACAAGGTGTTATAGACTGAACTGTCCCTCGCAAAAATTCATATGTGGGAGTCACAGTCCCTAGTACCTCAGAATGTGACTGTGTTTGATGATAGGGCCTTTGAAGAGGTAGTTAAGGTTCAATAAGATCATATGGATGGGACCTAATTTGGTATAATTAGTTTCCTGATTAAAAAGAAAAGAAGAAGAAGAGGAGGAGGAGGAGGAGGAGGAGGAAGAGGAAGAGGAGGGAGGAGGAGATGATGATACCCGGGGCATGCCCACAGGGACAGCCATGTGAGATCACAGCAAGAGGTACCATATGCAAAGCCAAGGAGAGAGGCCACAGAAGAACTCTCCCTGCGGGCATCTTGATCTCCGACTTCCAGCCCAGAACTAAGAAAATACATTTCTGTTGTTTAAGCCACTCAGTCTGTGATGTTTTGTTATGGCGGCCCAAACAGATTAATATATAGGGAAAAAGAACATCACATCAAACATTTCCCTGAAACTATGTAGACGTTCCCTTGATAAACCCCAGCAATTCTACAATGCACAGGAAGATATTCCTAAAGAAGCTCAGCAACTGCTGAATGATTAAACTCAGGATCATTAAAATTTACAGTCGACACTGTCTTCCGAAAGGTTACATCTTAAATGTTCTTGTTCAGTATGTCTGTGTGCTCCCTCCTAGAGCTCAGATGATGCTCTCCTGAGTCACTTTGCAGCTCCCTAATTGGTTTTCTATTTTCCAAGTGCCTGTTTTCTGGTGAAAGCTGTTTACAGCCTCACCACTTTGGCAGAGGAGGGGGCAGGAAGGAGGCTGACTGTTGACAGAAGCTGTTTCTAAGAAACTCATTCTTGTTTTCCCTGGATACAGTCTGTGATGGGAGAAAAGTCCAAAGGGACAAACGTAGGAAACAAAATATAAAATCCCAAGCAGGGTGTCATTTTTTGCAGGGTGCTATTCGTGCATCATTCAATGCCTCGCGCGTGAGTTCCTGCTCTGCGTCGGGTTCTGTACCAGACACTGGGGATTTAGACAAGAGTAACAACATTCTAGTTAAATGCATTGTCATCGTTCATGAACCCTGAGCAACCCTCGTGAAGCTTTAAAGTTGTGTGCACTTTTGTTTAAATATTTTTATTGATTTTAGAGAGGAAGTGAAGTGAGAGGGAGAGGGTGACAGGAACATCAATGATGAGAGAGTGACTGATCCATCGGCTGCCTCTTGCACATCCCCTATTGGGGATCAAACCTGCAACCTGGGCAAGTGCCCTGACTGGGAATCAACCTCTTGGTTCACAGACTGATGCTCCACCACTGAGCCACCCCAGCTGGGAAAGTTGTGTTCACTTTTTAAAAAATCTTGCATTTAGAAGGCACCATAGAGAAATTTGAAGATCAGAATGAAGGGGGAGAAGGGGGTCTAATCTGCAAAGAGCTAAGTGGCAGGAGCAGAGTGAGGAGGTAGAGATAACAGCAGATGGGGAGATGGGGCTGAGGAAGAGACAGCCTCCATGAATGGAAGAGGCCTTGCCCCACACTCACCTCCCTGTGGTGGGGATGCCCCTCAGGGCCCCCCAGCTCTCTAGGGAAGAGAGGTCATTGCAGAAGGCAGGCCTGAGCACTCTGTCTCAAGGGGAGGAGAGAAGAGCATCGATGTATAAATTTCGTGCCCCAGGCAAACAACCACACTGAGTGACATCAAAGTCACCCGAGCTAACTCAATAATTCAGACTCTTCTGTCAACCCCACCACACCCCCAACCATGGGAGCAGAAAGCAGATTCCCAAACAACTCCCAGGACTGGCCACACTAAAAGCTGGTTCTTTGGGAAAATTTCCAGATCTACCCACATGGAAAATAATCAGCTCATAAAAAAATTAGGGGTTTTACTGCTTTAGAAAACAGAGAAATAAAGGGGAAGATTGAGAGGAAAAATACTAGTGGTGAGTGACAAAAGAGTAGCCACAGGAATAAATGTCTTATCAAAGGACCCACCCAGAGCCTTTGTCACTGTGGACTCTGCTGGCGTACAGGCCAATTTAGAACTGGACGGAACAAAGTAGATTTGATCTGGCCTCAGAAGAAAGAAATTATTCAAATTCCCCAAAGATGACAGCTTCCAGTGATACTTGGAGGTGAGTGTGTATGGCGAGGGGTGGGGGAAGGGGGAGGGATTACCTGTTACATCCTAGTTTGAACAATTGAATAGATGATATAATACAACTGAGATTCCCAATAAGTCCTCAGATTCCTTTCATACCCTTCAAAACAACAACCAGGCTGTTCTCTTCTGTCCTTCTCATGCTTACCATGGCCTATCTGGGTTTTGCTTTGTATTTTGTATTTACTATCTCCTGCACCTAAGCTTCTGTGTTACCATTTGTCATGGTTTCTTTCCCCTGTGGCCCCAGTGGACCCACTTCCTGATAGTCTTGCCCTATGCAGTCCCCTCCCTTTGAAGCCGAGCTGGCCTGTGACTTCTTCAATAAAATGTGGTGGGAATGATGTTCTGGATCCTGTGATCTGGAAGCTTCTGCCTTTGCATTTTGGGGAAATGGCACATTGTAAGAAGTCTGACCACTCTGAGGCCATCATGATGATGGGAAGCCCACCTGGAGAGGACACATGGAAGGAGGATGGAGAATGGTCAGCCCCAGCTGATGTGCCTGGCAGGTAAGCAAGGAGGCTATCTTGGGTGGTCCAGCCAGTAGATGCCAGATGGACCAGAGATGGGCCGTTGCTGCCAAGCCCTGCCCAAATGGCAGAATTATAAGTAGGTAAATAATTGTTGTTTTAAACCACTAAGTTCTGGGATGGCTTGTTATATACTCCTGGAAAACCAAAACATCTCTCTTCACCAAATCATTCCAATCACTTCCTTCAAGTCATCTTCTCTGGAAATGCATCTGACCAACTCAGTGTTTACTACATCTTATTTTAGAACTTGGATACAGTGCTTGGATTGTACAGCCCTATGCCTGCTTTTTGGGTTTCATAAATTAATCTCTTTTTATAAGTAATGATAATGGCGAATGTTGCACATCATGGAACAGGCACTACGGTTGAGAATAAATAATATTATCCCCATTTTTCAAATGAGGAAACCAAGGCCCAAAATGGTTAAGTAACTCGCCCGAAGCTGGTTCTGCAAAAAGTACAGTTCCAGATTTGCTTGTCATTCTATTGTTTTGGTGACACATACCCTGGGCTTTAAATGCTAAAAGGGACTGAAATCGGTTTGGCTCAGTGGATAGAGCGTTGGCCTACAGACTGAAAGGTCCCAGGTTCAATTCTGGTCAAGGGCATGTATCTTGGTTGAGGGCACATCCCCAGTGGGGGGCGTGTAGGAGGCATCTGATTGATGTCTCTCTCATTGATGTTTCTAACTCTCTATCCCTCTTCCTTCCTCTCTGTAAAAAATTAATAAAATATATTTTTAAAAAATGCTAAAAAGGAAGCTGATGTGGAGAGAATAGCATTGCAGCTACATTCCAGGCTAGAAGAAGGAAGAAGGAGAGCTTAAACTAAGAGACACAGAAACTGCAACTCATGGTTTGAATCAATAAAGTCATATAGATGTGGGGGTATCAACTCAGTCACTTTTGTGGCATGTGGGTTTGTGGTATGTATAGGAGAAAGACAAGCCACAAAGCCACTGAAAAACGGAAAAAGCACCACTCTGATTTGGGAGGCTTCTAAACCCTAGTTGCATGAAGGGTGGCTCTACTTCAACTGGGGTGCATGTGAGATAGCCTGCTGGCTTTTTTATTTTGTGTTTGCTTCTTGTTATGTGAACTAACATGGCTGGGTTTCTATCTTCTGTAATGAAAAGACCTCTGGCTAAGACCCCTTCCAAAGACACCACATCTAGATGACCAGAGGAGAAGGCCATAAGAGAAGAAAGACGTTTTAAAATATGTTTACTGGCTAGGCAATTTTCTACTCCATGAAACATGGGTTTCCTGACAAATTTTATATTAGAAGAGAAATGAAAGACCATGCCAGGAAACATGAAGATCTCGGGAAGTAATCTGGTTATAAACATATTTCCTTAATAGCAGACAATTTGATTCTAACTCTCATTACCTTTTGACAAGAACAGTAAGACACAGGCTGTTTCGTCAACAACTCGTGAAGCTCTCTCAGATGTTCACAGCCCAGTAGGGTACACAGCAGGTGCCAGCATTCTTCTTTATTTAACTGATGGGGCTGACCTCTAGGGAACTGAAGAACTTCTCCATCACAAGGGCAGGAAATAAAAAGCTGACCTGGCCTCTGGGCACTGGGTCAGTGCTCTTTTACCACTGTGCCTCATTTCCTGCTGCCTTTCTCACCTGCCCAGGTGACAAGGAGACTTCTTTCCAACACCCAGGTCTCCAGGTTCCACGGGAGCCTCTGCAGAGGCAGGTGTTTGTAGAGGTCGTTGTTCTATCGAGGTCAGTTAGGCAGCTCTTCAAGTAACAGTGCTTATCCCCAAGGCATTTATTTGCTTGCAGATGTTTCCTTCCATGACCAATAGTTTCGGTGCTCTAAGGGGCACCCTAGCTTTGAAATATTTTAGTGAGCCCACGTCTACCAGTGTTATGAAGATCTCTCAAGCTTTCCCCCTTACTACAAAGTCGACTAAGTAATCGAACTTTTTGGCCCTCCTAACAATGGCATAGCATTCAGAGGAAACAGCAGGGTAATCTTGATTCACTATCCGGGGTGAGTCTGGGACATTGTTTTGTAAGTTCGCTCCCGTGTTCTACTCCGGTGGCAAGTTCAGTGTGCTCCTTACACAGCCCTCAGCCCTTCCCCAAACCAAGAGGCTTATTCAATTTTTGTGTCCTTTTGAAAATTTTCAACTTAAAATTGCCAGTAAGGAAGTTATCCATTTGGTTAAACTCCAACAGAAATTTAAATGTGAGAAAAAATTTTCAACCCTGGCTGTTGTGGCTCAGTTGGCTGGAGTGTCATCCCATACACCAAAGATGGCGGGTTTGATTCCCAATCAGGCACATACCTAGGCTGCAGTTTGGGAATGTTTCTCCCTCACACTGATATCTCCCCCCCTCCTCTTTCTCTCTCTGTCTTTCTCTCTCTCTCTTCTTCCCTCCCTCCTTCCCTTCCTTTCTCTAAATAGCCATTAATTTTTTTTTTAATTTCAAGAGCATTTCATAAGGAATAAGCCATTATGGCAGTTCAAGTGGTGTACTGACTTCCAAGTGTAACATGGGAAGGTCCTGTGCCATTGCACAGGGTTGTTTTTTTTTTTTTTTTTTTACTCAGCTTTTTTGGTCAGACATGCCATCCTTCACCCTCCCTTTCACTAGCCAGAGGATTGACCCTGATGCAAGTCAGGCAAATGCCAAACTGTGGACTAACGTGCTGTCTGGTTTTCTCTCTGATGGACAAGTGCAAGGAGAGGCTCTGAAGCACAGAACAGTCCACGCCTACTGCTTCTGTTGCGATGCCTAGGGAAGATGGTCGTACGCTGACACTCAGTGGCATGCCTCATCGCTTTGGACAATAAAATTGAGAAGTTAGCATTCATAACAGTGGGCAAATGCTCACTCATTGCTCAGCCCATGCCTCTGCTTTGTCTTACGTTTGATCACCAATTGAAAGTAGGATGTAGTCAAGACATAAAGATATGGTTTCCCTTTTAGGGCTATTGTTAACAACAATCTAGAAAAGCCTGTGGGTCTGATTTGTGCACATCGGGGAGGGTCACATACTGTTTAGTATATTTGTTTGAATCAAAACAAGGATCTGAACTCAGATTTATATTTATTTTGAAATAGGCCTAAGGAATTATCATTTAAGATACTCCCCTAAGATTTTAGCATGTCTGTGTTTTAATCTCAGGAGCCTGGTTAACATCAAAATTTTCTCTGGCCACCGAACTAAATTCTTCAAAGTGAGACCAGGCTCTCACTGGTCTAACGCTCCCTGTGGGGTCCTGGGCTCCCACCAGCTCAGCTCAACATTGAAAGCCTGGGCTCTGTCTCCAGCATTAATGACCAGGCTAAAATCTGCCTCGTCTAATTCTGCCCCCGTGCTCTTTGCCAATGGCAACTGGGAGTTTTATTCTCTTGAGACTTTATTTACGACTATTTTTTAATGTTTTTTTGTTTGTTTGTTTGTTTGTTTGTTTACTGATTTTTCGAGAGAGAAAGGGAAAGGGATAGAGAGATAGAAACATCTATGAGAGGAGGAACATCATAGATCAGCTGCCCCCTACCAGGAATCAATCCCACAACCCTAACCAGGGATTTGAATCAATGACCTCCTGGGTTGATGTTCAACCACTGAACAATACTGGCCAAGCATACAATTCTTTTTCTCTTCCTCCCCCTCCTTTCCCTCCTCCTCCTCCTCCTCCTCCCCTCCTCTCCCTCCTCCTCCTCCTCTATGAAAGAACAGCGACTAATAACCCCTGGACCTATGATGTTAAAAGAGCTGTGTTAGGTCTTTTTATTTTTTTTCAAACCTTGACACAATTGGCATTTGGGGCCAAATAATCCTTTGTTGTATGAGTTGTTCTGTGCATGTAGGATGTTAAGCAGTGTCTCTGGCCTCAACCCACTAGATACCAGTAGCTCTGCATCTCCCTCCCCCGCCCCAAACACACACACACACACACACACATACTTCTGTGACAATCAAAAATGTCTCCAGACATTGAGCATGCCCCCTGCAGGGCCAGTCGTTCTTCGATGAAATCTGTCATTCTGGGCAGATGGGGCAAGAGGCCTACAGGACTTCTCCTGCATGGTATTCTGGGTCTCTGCCAATGACAAGCTTGCAGTGACACTATTCATGTACATTTCATAACAAAATTCATTAAGCATTCAGCAAAGACAAGACTTTTTAGAAGTGCCGTCCACACATTACTTCATTAAATTCAGATGACAACCCTAAGTGGTTAAGTCCAATTGTGAATGATCTCCATTTAAACAGAAGGAAACAGACTCATTGAGGTGCAGTGACTTACCCAAGGTCACACAGGAAGTCAGTGACAGAGTCCTCTCTCTCTCTCTTTCTCTTTTATCTTCATCCGAGGATATTTTTCCATTGATTTTTTTAGAGAGAGTGAAAAAGAGAAGAAAAGACATAAAGAAACATCAATGTGAGGGAAACACATCGATTGGTTGCCTCCTGCAAATGCCCCAACCAGGGCCCGGGCAGGGGAGGAGCCTGCAGCCAAGGTACATGTTCTTGACCAGAATCAATCCTGGGACCCTTCCATCCACAGGCTGATGCTCTTTCCATGGAGCCAAACCAGCTAGGGCCAGAGTCCTTCCTTGACCCCCATGCTCTGCTGTCTCATTGCTGCAGGCACTTAAATGGTTAAGTTGGGATTCATAACACTGGGCAAAACCAAAACAGACTTTGTGGATATAATGGTTTCTGAAAACTCTTTAAATCCATGTGAGTCTGTCGCCTTTCATTTCATATCTTTTTATAAACACCAGGGGAGCAGTAACCATTCGAACAGTTAAATTGACTTAGCATGGTGAAATCCACTTTTTCCCAGTCTTGAAATTACAGTGAATCATTTGCCATTGTGTCTGGACCACGGTCCCTCCCAGCCCCCCCACCACCTTATTTCTCTCCTGGGGCTCCCCAGACCCCAATGTCGGCGCGCCTATTCTTCTTTTAATTTTCCAAACAACAAGACTGTATTTTACATTTCAAATATTACTCCAGGGGACAATAATGGTGAACTTTACCGCCAAAACGCTCAGAAGAAAATCAAGCAACCCAAGAGGAGAAGAAAGGGGTGAAGAAAGAAACTGAGCACAAATATTCCCTAGACTAGACCCTCAAAATTAAAGCTGGAAAAACCACAGTGCTTTGCAAAATATCACATCCAATTGTTAGTTTCTAAAAAAAAAAAAAAATGGTTGGAGGCGCACTTAGTGTACCATATTGTGGGGATGGAAGCCCAGGCTGGCCTGGAGAGCCTCGCCCTGGGGTCCCGGCCAGGGCCTTGAAGCTCAGGCCTTTCCAATCTAACAGAAAGATATCAAGAGAACCTTTTTAAATTCCTAAAGTTTCTCACCTTTCCCAAGGCACCAGTAGACTGGTTGGGGTCCTGAGTTCAGTCCGGTGAGTTCGGTCTGTTCCTCGGTGTCAAAGAGTAAAATTAAGACACTAATTGTGAGAGGAAAGGAAGAAAGAGCATCTTGGGCTCCCTGTCCTGTGACTGTCTGGGAGCCTCCCACCCAGGTGCATCTCCTCCCCATTCTCTGGGAGCTCACCTGTGATCTCAGCTAAATCAAATACTTGCTGTGTATTGTTTACAGAAAAAGACTAGACTGTGGAATCACATTTGGAAGGGAAAAGAACTCTTTGAATAATCACAATTCTCCCTGTTGTTTTCCAAAAGCAGGGGCCTCATCAAGATCTTTCATTGCATGAAGAAAGTATTAGGTACTTACCTTTCCCGAAGGAAAACCCTGGCCCTAGGGCCTCTCCAGACCCTTTTACGATGTTAGATAATGAGCATGGAATTCTTTAGGGGAAATGGCATAAAATTTTAAATATGCTAAAGTTTAATAGGGTTTAGTATTTTTCAAATTGCAACCCTTTAGAGATGAATAAAATCTATTTGGTAAGTTGCAAACAGCGCTTAAAACACACACACACACACACACACACACACACACACACACATACACAAGAAACCCTGTCTCCGATGGCAGGCGTGGTTTTCAGCTGTGCAGTGTGAGAGGGCGTCAGGAAAGACCCACATTAAGTTCTCCTGTCTAGAGGGAAGCCACTTTCCAGGTCACTGCTTAGCATAGTCAGGTTTAGAGGCTTGAGAAAACTTAATATCCAGTTCAAGAATTCACTAAAACAGTGATGATCAAATCTGCCCCTATCTACAGCAGGAAGATTAAAGTTAGGTGAGGTAGATAAGAGATCAATCAAAGGACTTGTATGCATGCATTTAAGCATAACCAGTGAACATAGACACTGGGGGTTGGGTTATGCCTGGGAGGGAGGGGGGACAATGGGGAGATATGTATAAAAAATTAATAAAAAAAATCTGCCCCTATCAATCTAACAGAATCTGCTTATAAACACTCAGCCCATAGCTTTCTTCCCAACACAGGTGCAGAGGGATAAATGGTCTGAGAGCAGTTTTTTCTAATATGGATTCTTTGAAAAAAGGCTCTATGGTCAAATATTTGAAAAACACTCTATGCTGTTGTCCTCTCATAGATTCCCAGGACACATCTATCTATATAAAACCCTAATATGCAAGTCGACTGAACAGCAGAACAACAGGGGGAACGACTGATTGTTATGATGCACACTGACCACCAGGGGCAAGACACTCAATGTAGAGCTGCCCCCAGCCCATAGGATCTGACCAACGGCGCTGGCGGCAACAGCAGTGGCAGTGGGGGGTGGGGGGGGATAGGGAGGGAGGGCCAGTGAACGGGTGGCACCAGGCCAGGCAAGGCAGGTGTGAGCAGGATCCCTGATCATCACCCCGCAGAGGGAGGTGACTGGCAGTGGTGGTGGGGTGGGGCTGGAGAGTAGGCCCTGCTAGGTCATCTAAGGTGGGTGCAAGCAGGACCCCCATCACCACACTGGTTGCCTCACAGTTTGGTCCTGATTGCCAGGCAGGCCTAGGGACCTTATTCGTGCACAAATTTTTGTGCACCGGGCCTCGAGTAAGCCTATAAAAGAAAACAGTAAAGATGAGCAGTTGGCATGGCTCAGTAGTTGAGCATCAACCTATGAACCAGGAGGTCACAATTCAATTCCCTGTCAGGGCACATGCCGGGGTTGCAGGCTTGATCCTCAGTGTGGGGCCTGCAGCCAATCAATGATTCTCTCTTGTCATTGATGTTTCTATTTCTTTCTCCCTTTCCCTTCCTCTCTGAAATAAATATATGTATATATAAAAAAAATACAGCCTTGGCTGGTTTGGCTCAGGGAATAGAGCATTGGCCTGTGAACTGAAGGGTCCCGGGTTTGACTATGGTCAAGGGCACATGCCCAGGTTTCGGACTCCATCCCCAGTGGGGAGCGTGCAAGAGGCAGCTGATCAATAATTCTCTCTCATCATTGGTGTTTCTATTTCTCTCCCTCTCCCTCTCCCTTCCTCTCTGAAATCCATAAAAATATATTTTTTAAAAAAGAATACAGTAAAGAGACTGGTTTAATTCTGTTTAATCTGATGTATCTCACACATATGTGACCTTGGCTCTTTATAAAAACAACCTCTAAAAGCAGCTGCACTATCCTAGCCCGATAGCGACTCCCTTTGGCTCCTCAGCACTGGGATTGCAGTCACATGGACAGCCTGTACTATAGCAATCCATAGTAGGTTCTCATTGTTATCCTGATGGAGACTGGAAATTAGCTTTGTTAAATTTCCAGCTATACAGTCTGAGCACTTTTCTTTTTAAATGTTTTTTTTTTAATATATACATTTTATTGATTTTTTACAGAGAGGAAGGGAGAGGGACAGAGAGCTAGAAACATCGATGAGAGAGAGACATCGATCAGCTGCCTCCTGCATACCCCACACTGGAGATGTGCCCCCAACCAAGGTACAAGCCCCTGACGGGAATCGAACCTGGGACATTTCAGTCTGCAGGCTGACACTCTATCCACTGAGCAAACCGGTTTCGGCCAGTTTGAGCACTTTTAATATTGGGGACCCAACCATCACTCTCACACTACAGCTTTTATTGAAAGAAGGCTTTCCCACTCACAGTTGATTTCTAAAATTACTGTTTATTACACTGAATTGAATCTAACTGTGGGTCAGTTGATCACAGTAGGCGAAGCCTGTTCATTGGCTTTAAATTTTATTCTTTTTCCTCTTTCAGCTATTCTGTGAAGCGTGACCCAAGCACCTGCTTGTGTGCACGATAAACTCAACCGCGTGGTGTGTTTTTTTCCTATGTTCAAATCTGAGACAAGCCACACTGGCCAGAGCATGTGGACTCTCCCTGAAGCTCATTAAGGAACTGAATTTATGTCTTGTCAACACTGCAGACTGTCCGTTAGAAACAGGTGCGAAGAGAGGAAATGTTTAATATTTTCCGCGTGGCATGGCCTCTATCAGACAGTGTTCCCAACCTGAGTCTGTTTTCGCAGATCAATCACAGGTCTAGATTCTTCTTTTTGCCTCAGGAGTCTATCTGTCTGGTTGCTGGCTTGCTGTTGGCTGCTCTTGAACTCTCCATCTTCCTTGCTGGCCATGCTGCTGTCCCAACTTCTACTTCTGGCTGAAAACCTAGTGCTGGTTTCCTCCAGTATCCGCTGGTTTGGCTCTTTGAAAGCAACTCTTTAGTGAACCCTTCTTTGTTATTTCAGAATTCAACCCTACTTTCCAGCAGTGGGGCTGGGCAGGGGTTTCCAGGTTGGTTGAAAGCAGGAGCTATCCTCCGCCCCAGGCAGAGCCCAGGGGTCACCCCCACCCACTCAGACCACCCTTGGCAGGAGGCTTGAAGGACAACTCCCCTAGGCCTGAGAAGAGCGGGGCTACTGCCGGGCTTCTATCAGCCCGGCCTGATCCTCCCCCACCCAGTTCCCATCCTTTCTATTTAAATTTCTACTTATTTTCTTCCCTCACATTTAAACAGCTCCAATAAAATAATGCCTGGTGTGGTTTTTATTTTCACTTTTTAAATTTTACGTTAGAGAAAGGGAGAAAGAGAGAGAAACATCTATTTGTTGTTCTACTTAATTATGCATTTGTTCTTGTATGTGCCTTGACCAAGGATGGAACCCACAACCTGGACATATAAGGATGACACTAACCAACTGAGTTACCCAGCCAGGGCAGGAATGCTTTTTAATTGATGGGCTCCAAGCATCACATTACCAAATTCTGCAAGTCCCTGCAAAGTTCGGCTTGGATCTCTGGAAGTTCCATTGGTACATTTTACCAGTAAGCACCCACTATGACTACATCCCAGACAGTTCTAGGCTCTAGGGAAACATTGACCCAATCCCTGCTTTGTGCTCACCTGCTAATAAGAGAAACAGTAAACAAAACATATAGAATGTTAGTGTTAAGTGCTCAGGAGAGAAAACAAAGCCCCAAACGTGGGAAGACAGTTTGGGGCAGGAGTGGAGGTTGAGATTCTAGAGGGGGTGGCCAGGGAAGGCCTCTCTGACAAGATGGGCAGAGAGCAGGAGAGAGCTGTGTGGAGCAAGCATTTCCGGGACAAGCATGTTCCAGGACAAGGGACCAGGCTGTGCCCAAGGCCCTAGGCTAGGATATGCCTGGCAAGGCCAGTGTGGAGAAAGTTGTAGAGCTACTGTGAAGACTGAGTGTTTATGAGGTGCCTGGCATATGGATAGCACTTAATAAAAGGTAGCTGTAATTATGATAGTCACTATCAGATGTTTATGGCTGGGTTGACATAAACAGATGCATGGTTATCTGGCCAAGTAGCCCAAGTCTGTTTTTGGCTCAAGAGGAATGTTTTATCGCAGCCCTGCAGACCTCTAAGTATACATCCCATCAGCACCCTTAGCTTTTCTCCTTCAGTATGGTCATAAGGCCATTGCCCCGGCATGGGGGCGGGGGGAGGGGGACGGGGTTGTTGGGGGTCAGGAGGGGCGGGGAAGGAGAATTGCTGAGCGGATTTTCATTGCCTAAGTCAGCGCAACAGTTCTGGAAGTGTGCTCCCTTGGAGCAGCAGCACCTGGGAGCTTGTTAGAAATGCCAAATCTCAAGCTGCACCCAAATCTGCTGAATCAGAAAGTCTGGGATGGGGCTCAGCCATCACTGTCTAACAAGCCCTTCAGTTGATTCTGATGCATGCCAAAGTCAGAGCCAGTGCCTCCAGTTTCAAAAAGCCTCCCAGGGCTAGGAAAGGCTTCATGGTCATGTCCTCCTAGTCATGTCATTTCCTTTGATCTCTATGAAACGGCCTTATCAGAAAGACAGTCTGTGATCCTCGCTGCTATTTATGTTTCCTGAGATGCCTGCCCTAGGGCTCTCTGGGGTTGTTTCTCCCTAGATCTCTAGGGATAGCCCATCCACCTCCCTACAGCAGTGTCACTGAATTCTGAATGAGCACAGTTCCAGCTGAGCTCCGAGACCCACCCTGAGGACTTCCTCTCCCCTGGCGACTTCCTCCAGCACTTGTAAAAATGGCATGACTATCTCTGAAAACTATTTTAAGCTTTGTTGTTATGAAATTTACAAAAAAAAATTTTTTTTAAACTCAAGATAAACCAGCCTCAAATTTTCAGACAAGACACATTAATGTCTTCCCCTGTCCCAGAAAGATGTTATCTTGCTGTTTACTATGAATCAGATGAAGCATGATACTCCAAGAACCAAGGCCATTTCCAGTAACTTTTCCAGCGTTGAATGGCAGCATGACCCAACTTTTCCGTAGGAAATGGTGTGGTTAACCTAAGAGTAACAACCCTAGTGGTTCATTGTCATGACGTAGAAATGGGTGGGCCCCTGGAGGGTGATGGGGAGAGGAGGAAGGAAGAGGTCTTTGAAAATCTGATTTTGTTGCTTCTCAGTTTGAACCCTCTGATAACCTCTGTTGTCCTAAGTAATGGTTTTCAAAGTTAATCCAAAACAGAATTACCTAGAGCTTTTGTTTAAAATGAACCCTAAAGCAAGTGCTTCTAATGCAGGTAGAGACTACAGGAAAGAGATAGCTTAAATTTCTTAATGGAAAAGAAAACAAGTCTCTCTCTTTCTTTTTAATACTCACCCGGGATATATTTTCCACTGATTTTGAGAGAAAGTGGAAGAGGGAGGAAAAGACAGAGAAAAACACCAATGTGAGGGGACACATCAATTGGTTGCCTCCTGCATGAGCCTGGCCAGAGAGGAGCTCGAAACTGAGATACGTGCCCTTGACTGGAATCAAACCTGGGACCCTTCAGTCTGCAGGCCAACACTCTATCCATTGAGCCAAACTGGCTAGGGCAGAAAACAAGTCTCTTTACAATGTGGGAGCTGCTATGTCTTGTCCCAAGAACAACCTCCTTTTGCTATTTAGGATGACATTTATTCTTATTTTTTCTAGTCATTTTATAGTTTTTATATGTCAACCTTTTTCAGTATCCAATTTACTTAGAAATTTTATTGGGAACATCTGGTAACTTTTATAAACAATATTTTTATTGATACAGTCATTTTAAAAATTCAGTTTGTTCATATAATAGATTATGTTGATAGATTTCCTGATATTAATTCACTCTTTCTAGAATAAATCCTACATAGTCAATGATGTTGAGAAGGCTTAAAAGAGCTAATTCCAATGTAACCCTGATATTTGGGGCTAGTGATCTGAATCCATGCCAGCTAGCTCAGTGTACATTCTTGATAACCTATAATTAAGTCACTACCTCCTTCCCAGATGCTGGTCTTGCAGAACCTGTTACTGTGAACAGTGCACTGCCCTGGAGGGAGAGTTATTAACGCTGACACCAGGCCCGACCATCAGATATGGCCTGGAGACCCCCAACACCTGGGGGCCTTCTTTCAAGGCCCACAAAAAGGACTGAAAGCATAATCCATATTTGGGGGACAAAGATCACAGGGTGACATAAAGGAAAGCCCCATGCATGTTTCTTCACTCAGATTTGGAAGGCTGTTCCCTGAGTCCACCGGTGTATTAAACAGTGTCCCTCCTCTTCTTTAAAGTGTCCTTGGTTTTCTTTGGTTTTCTGCAACAATGTCATTTGTTGGATATATTGCTAGCTACCTTGTAAAATAAAATTTGCTACATTAAAAAAATTTAATTTTATTTTTATCAAAGTAAATACTTTGAGTCAAATAGTTCCATAAAACTTACAATACAAAATAGTAGTCCTTGGCTTGCCCCTACCTACTTCAGTTCATACTCAGAAAATTGCCACCTACAACTTATATATCTGTTTCTAAATGGCATGTTTATGTAGGTATCTCCTGATATTTCAGTTTTTTATTATCACGTAGAGACTTTCAACTATTGCTTGGAATTTGGCTTTCTCATCCACACAAAATCTACAACATATACATACAGGCATGTTCATACATACAGACACACTCTTCCCCATGCCATAATATTGGTTGATTAATATTCAGTTTACATTATTATGACTATGTGAAAATATTCCCAACTAAGTCATGAAATGAGCTATGATTAAATTTCCTTCTTGTATAACTTTTTATTTTTTCTCATGTTAATAATTTTCTCACTTTCTTGGTGGATTGACAACAAGAAGCAGGGTAGGTCTACCTGTGTGCTCACGTGGCACTCCCTGCCCGTGGTCTGGGGACTTTCCCCTAGGTGCAAATGAGGAACTGAGTCCTCTGTTTGTAGCCTAGGCAACAGAGCTTCAGTGCAATCTACTTTTTTTTTTTTTTAAGGTTTGGGTTTTTTCTAATATATATTTTATTGATTTTTTACAGCGAGGAAGGGAGAGGGATAGAGAGTTAGAAACATAGATGAGAGAGAAATATCGATAAACTGCCTCCTGAATGCCCCCTACTGGGGATGTGCCTGCAACCAAGGTACATGCCCTTGACTGGAATCGAACCTGGGACCTTTCAGTCCGCAGGCCGGCACCCTATCCACTGAGCCAAACCTGTTTTGGCAATTTTCTCACTTTCTTAATTTTCCTATGTACCAATCACCAATTCATAGCCAAACTCTTTGACAGAATTAGAATCTCATCTTAATATTTTCAATCATCAGATATTCTATAAAATTCCTCTTTTTCAAATAGCCCATCTGGAGCCTTTGTCCTGTTCTAATTAGAACTGATAACTCTCTAGGCCTGCTGCACAGCTATTATCCTAAAATCTCCCTAAGATCGTGTCAGAGATTTCCTGCCTATCCCTCCTTGGGTCCTTATGTTCTTTGTTGGTTAATTCTCACATTTGATGGGATACATCTTCAATAGCTTTCTGAGACAGGGTACATGGAAGTTAGGTTTGTTGAGATCTGGAAGGTCTGGAAAATTGTTTTATTTTGCCTTCAGATTTGGTGGTCTTTTTAGTTGGGGGTAAAATTCTAATCTGGAAATAAAATTTCTCTGAGAATTCAGAAGGCCTTGCTGTTTTCTATAGACAATTTTGTCCTTATCATTCCTTTGTATCTCACTGTTTTATCCCCAGTGCTATGTAATTTATAATGATGTGCATTGTTGGGAATTTTTTATCCTTTGTGCTTAGCTCTAAGGCAGACTTCTAATTTAGTTTTGGGAAATCTCCTTGATAAATTATCTCCTCTCTTGTCTTTATTCTCTCTTTCTGCTACATTAAAAATTTTTGTTCTCTCTCTCTCTCTCTCTCTCTCTAAATTCTTAAAGATTTCATCTATTTTGTCTTCCAACTAGGGTTGTTAAATTAAGTACAGGTAAATGTTAATTTCAGACGAGAATTGCATGGGACATACTCATACTAAAAAATAATTTGTTGTTTATCTAAAATTGAAAGTAGACTGGGAGTCCTATATTTTTACTTGTATCAACTCTTTTCATGTAATGTTCCTTTATAGTATCCTAGTTTTAATCTCTAGGATATCTTTGAATTGTTCTGTAAATATTCCTTTCTGATTGCTTCTTTTGTTTCTTGAATACAATATCTTCTCTTTTCTTTCTGAAGACATTGAGGAATTTTAAAGTTTTCTTTTGCTGCCCTACTTTTTCTCTTTTATTCCCCAAAATTCTTCTCTCTCTCTCTCTCTCTCTCTCTCTCTCTCTCTCTCTCTCTCTCTCTCTTGTCTCTGCATTTTATGTCAGACTATCTCACATGTTTGGTGATCCTTGGTTGTCTGTTCATATTTAAGAGTGATACACTACATAGTAGTTCAAGAGTTCAGTGGATGGTATTGTTTATTGGTGGATTTCCATATAGCACTGTCTGTTTCATTGGGGGTTTCTACCTGTCAGTATCTTCAGGTCTTCTCACCTGAACTAGTCAGGTCCCCAGAGAGGAAACTTCTAATTTACTTCCTGGAAGAAATAGGCATGGCTGCTAGAAATCTAGGAGGTTAGGCACAAAAGAAGAGCAGGGCCTGAGTCCCACCTTAAGATAACTAATCTTTCTCTACATTTTCAATATGGTATCTTTGCCTCTGTGTGCCTGGTGTCCTTGAGTCCAGAATCCCTTTGGTTCAACCTGTCAGAGAGCTTTCTGCCAGGAGGCAGTGAATGGCCACTCATCCTGTGTAAGAGAGGTGACATAAGAGCCTACCTGCTTCTTATATAGACTTTTTATCTGTATGTTTCCTGGAAAACAAGATACTATAGTCTCACTAATAAGCATTGTTTCCCCACAGAGCTGCTTTAGTTGCCTCCTGATCGCCTCTCACTCCAATAAGATGAGAGCTTTAGAATAATTTTACTTTCCTCTCTCCTCCCTGCCTTGGACCTTAGGAATCTTGTTTATTTCTCCATTTCTTTCCACCCACCAACAGTTACTTTTTTTTTCATTTAAGCTCCTATCATCACCCGTCCCCCACTCAGACACTCCTCTCACAGCTTCATTTTGCTAGGAATGTGTTTTGCTTTTCTGATTATCCTCTTTCTGACTATAGGGCCCTTTGAAACTCTATGCTATTTTTATGTGTGGGCTCTTTAGGTCTTAGGGTGTTGTGGCTTATGAGTCCCAAAGGGTGCGAGTCCCACAAAAGGCAGAATGTGAAAAAATCTCAGCCCCCAGGCTGAATTACAGAAACTCCTCAAAATCGTTTGCCTTCCATTCTTCACTCCTGGCCTTTGACATTATTCTTTAGGCACTTGTCCAGCCCACTGGGAGAAAGAACCACACAATTCTCTCTGTTGGGAGCCACCATAGCCCAAGGCCTCTACTCAAACCCAACCACTCTTAGGAGTTAACAGCTGTTCGGCTCTAGAGAGGAAAACATTTTAAGTTTGGAAGTGAGAAAGATGGAAATTATCTCCAGAGCCCCCTTTTGACCTCCATAAGTTACTTCCATAGCCATTAATCACACCAGGGAGGGAGCCCAGATGAAAAGAGCAGAGGTGGAATGAATAGCCATCATCCTCGTTCAACATGTGAATACAAGCTCCTATCATTCCTGAGTTTCAGGTTGATCCATCTGAGAGACAAATGCCAACTACGGTGGTCACACACCATGATTTTGGCACCATTGCACTGTATAAAGCAGCAATCAAAGTGACTCAGAGTAAAAAGGAAAGTCTTTCCTAATCAGGCTTTATCTGATGAGATAGCCACCTGCAATGAGGAATCACTGCCAGTCTCCCAGAAAGTTTAAAGATCAGGCTGGTTCTGGAAAGGAAGATTGAGTGGGCATATTATTAACCTAAATGGCATTAGGTTTCTGTTTCAATAAAGATTCCCATTAAAGCTGAAAGCAATACAGCTACAGCAATGCAGCCATAACCACCCACTGCCTGTAGAAAGATGTGCTTAAATTACACCTGGCTGTACACCCCATTATCACCTTGCAAAAGGCAGTAACTTGAGGTGGACCTCTGTGGCCACAGTGTCCTTCAGGTGACAGCCTCAAAGGAATCCTGACTTGAATGCAATCAATACTGGGAACCTACATTACTCATGTATCAGCACACGACAAGAGGCTGGCAATAATTAATCAACTAATTACGACAGGCTCTTTTCATTACATAACATGTGACTTGTTGACTGTTTTGTATTATTGTATTTAGTGGCCAACTATATAGCATGAAAACTATATTTCATTTCAAACTGTGCCCATCTGGAAGAGTAAATAGGCATCTTCGTCCTCCTGAGCTGGCATCACCAGGGCCTGCCACACTGGGGCAAACAGTAAATCAAGAGTCTTTGTTTCGTTTGCCTATTTCCAGTTGGATGAAAATTTTTATTTTTCTCTTTTAAACAATTTAGGAAGGAGATTACAAACTGGCAGCCTATGGGTTGTAGTCAACCTCGGATGTGTTTTGTCTGAGCAGCGGGGGTGTTTGTTTGTTTCAATGAGTTTACTATTAGCATTTAAAATCAGAACATTAACATAAAAGTCTGGTCACCTTGGGCCCTGACAACTGGCAGGACTGAGTGGAGACTGCCCCTGTTTAGATGGGGCAAATGTTCTCCCGATGACCCCAGACCCAACGCTTTCTTTACATCCTGAAACTTCTCTTATTTTCATCATCTGCCTGGCTGCTGACTTAGAAGTACAATCTGCTAGGAAGAGTCACCGGAAGGCAAAAGTCGTAGTCCCCACATCCCCACTGCACTGGAAAGTGTTGGGCACCTAACATCATAATTTTAAGCCTTTAGTACATTTGAGGGAACAGGAACAGGGAACAAGGAGGCGATGAGACTTTCCCGAGGCTACCAGTCCAGGGTTCTTTCCCACACACTTGTCATTAAGACCCTGAATGCAGGGCATACACAATAGTGCGGTCATTGTTCAGAGACAAGGAAGTCACTAGGAGCTACAGGGGCAGATGGCTGGATGCCTATCAGAAAGAGTGCCTCCCTGGTTACCAGATAGGCCTAAAGGACAATCCTAGCTCTCTTCCTGTTTCCTCAGAGAAAGGTTAACCACACCACTTTCCACTTCCTCCACACTTGTTACTTTAGATCCAGGCAAGAAATTCTAAGAATTCCTCAGATCCTCCAGCCTGGCTCTGGCTTGGAGGTTCTCTGTCCAGATCAGAGTGCCCAGGCGAGTGACATGACCTGGAGCCCACTCATTTAGTTGGGAAATCTTCCTAATAATATCAGAGATATCACAAAGCCCCAGTGCCTTCTAGTTGATTTAAATCTGCTCAACCCCCAGAAGATGAGAATGGCAGCAACAGATTTAGTGGACATAGGAATCACCTGGGGATCTTTGAAAATATTGATTCTGATTCAGAAGGTCCAGGGAGGGGGCAGGAGACTGCATTTCTAACAAGCTCCCAGGTGAGGCCCATGCTGCTGGTCCAAGGACAACCCTTGCAGTAGAGATGGTCTCTAGAAAACTTCTATCACTTCTCATGGCCATGTCTTGCTCTTCTTTCTGAGGATCTTGCCTATTTTCTCTACTTTATTCTTTCTTCCTTATTCGCCTTTGCTTCTTTCCATCCATTCTTTTTCTTGGCAAACTTATTATTCCTACCAGCCATCCCTACCAACTACCAGTCCTCCTTTATCTTTCATCATCCAAGGATAAAGAATCTTGTCCTTTTTTCTCAGATATCGTTTTCCTCCATCCTCTCTTCAGTAGTGCCAGAGGAAAAAAGGTCACTATTTATTGACAGTTATGGCCAAGCACCATCCCAAGTATATTACATATATTATTTAATTATCACAACAATCCTAAGTATATATTAGTGTATTTTTAGAAATGAGAAAGTTGAGACTTGGGTAGTTAAAGAAACTTTGTTCTCAATTGGGAAGTAATAAGTTGAGATTAGAATTTGGGTCTGTCTAAGCCTAGGTGCCCATCAGCAGATGACTGGATCAGAAAACTATGTACATCTACAAAATGGAATACTATGCTGCCATAAAAAGAGGGAATTCTTACCGTTTGCAACAACCTGAATGGAATTGGAGAGCATTATGCTAAGTGCAATAAGCCAGTCAATGAAAGAAAAATACCACATGATCTCACTCATTTATGGATAATAAAGAACATTATAAACTGATGAACAAAAAGATAGATACAAAGGCAGTAAAGCATCAAACAGACTGTCAAATTACAGTGGGAAGGTTAGGGAGAGGTGGAGTAGATTAGAGATTAACCGAAGGACTTGTATGCATGCATATAAGCATAACCAATGGATGCAAGACACTGGGGGGTTAGGGCATGCATGGGATTGGGGGGGGGCATGGGAAGATATGTACACATGTAATACAGTAATAAAAAAAAAGAATTTGGGTCTGTCTAATGCCAAAGTCTACAGTCTTTACACTACATTATGCTCATATGGTTGGGGTAAAATGAAGGGGGAAAAAAAAAGGAATGAAGGGCCCCAAGCATTAATTATGTACTCTGCACAGTTCTCTGAATCCTTCTTAAGCAGATGCCCCATGAGACAGCTTCACATATCAATCATAAGAACTGTTTTAGGAATGTTCAGGTTAGCTGGGGTGGGACAGGATTCCAAATAGCAGAATATTAAAACCCTAATTTGCCAATGTGCTCAAGTTTTCAATGTAACTTATTTATTAGGCCTATAACTGTACCTTTAAAGCCTATTACCAAAAAAGGCATTCCTACTATTAGCCAATCATCCAACCACATGGAGTCTGACAGACAATGCCAAGTCTTCTGTTGGTCCCTGTAGGGCCATTCTTGAATGGGTAGCCTATTCCTTCTCTCTTTCTAGTTACTCTTCCTTGATATCATTTATAGCATCCCCTTAGTCTGTTATTAGTCTCTACCATGTTCTTAAGATCCTACTTAACTATCCTGGATTCTAACCTGGGAGCCTGTACCTGATCTTAAAACCATTGTATATTTTGGATTCTTCAAACTGCAGATCTATAAGACAAACAGATTTTGCTTATGTTGGCTATCTTCCTGCCCTGACTTTTATTAGGTGGTCAAACAAAAATATCTCCTTTTAATTCTTCTCAAAGATCCCACAAGGTATGAGGAAAATTTTATCTTGACACAAAAATATTCAAAAGGTCTATATTTACTCAACGAGGAAGAATCAGAATTTTAAAACATGGAATGGCCCAGGAGTCATGAGACTTGGACTCTAAATTCATTTTTTTGCCACTAACCGGCTATGCAACCTTTGATAAGCTGTATCATTGTTCCTGACACCGGTTTCTTCATTTTTAAAGTGAGTAAATTGAATTGAATGATTACTAAGATTCCTTTGATTCCTACTTTTTAGTGTCTTCTCTAGCACCTAAAATAAAATGAACCAGAAAGTTTTTGTGAAATAATGTTGCATCTAGCCAGAAATGTAGACACAAGTTAGGTTGAGTCAATGCATGAAAACAGGAAGGTACAGAA
This sequence comes from Lasiurus cinereus, assembly GCA_011751065.1. NCBI lineage: Eukaryota > Metazoa > Chordata > Mammalia > Chiroptera > Vespertilionidae > Lasiurus > Lasiurus cinereus. The sequence goes on along the minus strand of JAAGEH010000018.1, from coordinate 29,840,992 downwards.
ACAGTGATGATGAATAATCAATGAATAATAAGGATAAGAATTTAAGACTTAAATTAAACAATTTAAGACTAAAAATTAAGAAGACCAAGTAACCACCCACTATCCGTAATCATCAGTGACTTGTAAAATATGTAATTGAATCACGACATGTTCTATTTTGTAGTATATTGCCATTTTTAAATTTGTTTTGCAATAATAGCATTGAATTATTAAGTCAACCATCAACATTTATTTTAATTCTAAACAATGGTAGGTAGGTCAGAAATAAAATTAGATCAACATGAATAATTTCCTTCCTAGCAGATTATGGAATTTGACATATCTGGTATTTTCCATTTCTGAAGTTAACATGTAATTATGTTTGCTTTATATAAACTCATCTGCTCCCAAATGTTTCAAACTGTAAAAGACAAAAACAAAGCCTGCCTGTAGCTACCTCTCCCTCCCTGCACTTACCAGACCAGGAAAGATAATTGCTAGGGCATAACCCCCCACTGGACTCTGCGTGTATGTTCCTGGGAGGGCAACGATGATATCTCTCCCTTTGAAAGTCATCTGGATCAGTACAAATATTCCAGTCAGCCTGCATGGAAACCACCTTCCTCAGTCCCATCTGCATCTGGCCCTTAGAAACCTGACCTATCCTAAAAGGTCATTAGCCCAAACCATCTGTGTAGGAGGGTGCCTCAGCCACTCTATTCAGGAGGCACTGTGGCCAGGAGGAATATTTTCTGTAATGATGTGGTGGTTTAAGATTTATCTCATCTTCCTCTGTACACCATCCTCAAATACCAAAGGCTTCTATGCCAAAAATCATAATAGAAAACAATATTTTGTTTCTTTGTCCTGGACTCCCCAGGCCTGACTTTCACTTACCATTGAGAGAATTCTTTATTCGATAGCAGTTATTACCTTGAAAAACCCAAGTCCCACCATTTTGTGTCCACCATGTTCCCAGATGAGGAAAATAAAAGGCAACAAGAAGTCTGGAATGTCAGAATCCTTAAATAGAACAAAAGACAAGTTTGAAGAAACATCTGATCTCTTACCATCTTCTATGAGAAACTAGAAACTATTTATTTTTTATCTCCATCAACAACAATTGTAAATAAGTCCAGACATAGAAGCATGGAACAGACTATCAAACTTCAGAGGGAAGGTGGGGGAGGGTGGGTAGGTGGGAAGAGAGCAACCCAAGAACTTGTATGTGTATATGCATAATCCATGGACACAGACAATAGGATGGTGAAGGCCTAACAGAGCAGGCTGGAAGGAGTCAATAGGAGAAGAAGAGGAGGGGACTCATATGTAATAATTACAACAGTAAAGATTTAAAAAAAGAAAGAAAACACAATTATAAAACATGGCTAAAGATGTGGGTTGCAACCTAACCTAAGTCAATTTGACCATTCACTAATGATCAGTTCTTGTGTCAAACCTGGGTTAGAGGAGGGTGGAGCCCCTACATCCCTTTCCTGCACCACCTCACCCCCAGGAAATTTGTTCTGATGAAGCTAGTCTTAGGCCCATTTCTGCCACACATAGGAAACTTCATTAGAAAGGAAGCACAAAACCTATCATCGAACTCTTCCTTTAAAATCTTGGTTCTGTCCCTACATTCAGATGCTAACAAGCACCTTACTTGAGAAGAAGGCAGTCACCCTAGTGTTCTGACAGCAGCTCAGTTGGGCTTCTGCCAGGATCAGGCAGCAGAGCCTCCCATGCAGTGGGAGAAGGCAGAGTCAAATGCATTTCTGGACCTGCGGCACTGCCCCAACGTGTAAGGTTAGAGGGCTTGCTAGACCTAGTACAGTCTCCTATCCACACTCATAGCTTGAAGACTGTGTAGACAATATAAAAGTCTTTCTTACATCACTTATGATCATTGGCACACCCTCTGGAATAGGTTTCTATAACGATGTTTGCACTGCTTACATAACCATTTCTATATGATGTTTCCTGATTAGTTTCCTTCACATGCTATCGTGAACCCTAGAGTGAAGGTTAGAGTTAACTCACATATATGTGCATCATAGTGTTTACAGTAAATTATTTTAAATTAGCAAAGAGACAACTTTCAGACATATCCTGCCTGCACCTTTGACATCTGAAATTCCTCTACCACTCTCATCCATCATATTGCTGGAGAAATTATGCAAATATGCAAATAAAATAATACCTTTTTTTTTGTTTTTTGTTTGTATCTCAGCTCCATGTCCAGCCATTACAGAAAATATATTTGAATACAATCCAGAAAGAGGGAAGCACATAAAAACAAGATGGGAAAAGAAATAACCTGGGGACCTACGATATTGTTTTAGCTTAATTAAGTTGTCTGAGCAACGCAGAGTGGACAGTGAGAGATGGGGCAGAGGAAACAACGGGAGGAGGGGGGGTTCTTCTCCACATGCAACCTCTCTGCAAAAGGAGCCCAAGCCACTACCTAGAAGAGGAATTCCCTTCCTGAACTTTGCAAGGAGACACTGAACTTATTAACAGCAGTTCATGGAGCCATCACTCAGGTAGAGAACAAAGTGAAAGGGGCCATTGAGCAAACACTTCCCTCACCTGTTCATCAAAGGAGCAAATCCAGTTTTTACCAGACTCATTTACCTTGGCAGACAACTGAGATCATTGTTCCCTGGGGCAGGACAACGACTCACTTGATCAGTAACAGGCCACTTTATCAGTCATAATAACTCATGCTCATCCCCTTCTATTCACTGTTGACTGCTGCTTTGGACAAGTGACTAAATCAAAAGAGCAGCATCGTTTTATTTGGCAAAACATTCAAGGACACGTTCAGTACTAGTCCCTTCTATTTTGCTCATCAGTTATCAGTCCTGAGCTTCCATGCATTAGTAGAAAGTAGTGGAGTAGGTAAAACAATGGGACAGAAGAGAGACCTGGGTTCTTGTCCCAGCTCAACCACCACTGAGTGTGTGGCCGTCTGCTTCCTTCTCTGAACTGAGACCAGACCAGATGACCTCTAAGATCTCTTTGAGGTACAGCACTTGTTCTTTTAGCAATTATTTATTGAGTATCTCCTACAAGTGAATCACCGTTCTAGGCTCTATTCTACAGGATATAATAGTGAATAAAAAAGACAAAATCCTTAATCTAATAGAACCGCATTTTAGGGAGGACAAAGAAAAATAAATAAATAAATAAATAAATACCATATGTTACCATCTGTGATAAGTACTCTGGAGGGAAATGAAGTGGGGTAATGGGCATAAGGTGCTGTTTTATGCCCAATGGTAAAGGAAGGCCTCACGGGTAAGAGAGACCTTAAAGCAGAGACTAGGCATCTAAGAAGGAGTCAGCCATGTGTTGATTGGGATGAGGTATGTTCTAGCAGAGGGAACAACAAGGGCAAAGACCTTGAGGTAGGCAATTGCTCAGCATAATCAAAGAACAGCGAGGCTACCAGTGTGGCTGTGGCTGAGTAAACAGGGAGATCGATAGGGTGGGCCAGAAGGGTTGGAATTAGGGCACATGTGGGGCTTATAGGCATGTTAGGTCTTTGGACTGTACTCTGGGAAACTTGCAACTCAAATTAGATTGTAAATTCAGGTCACAGACTGAGTTACATCTCTCCAATATTTCCCAGGGTTCTTTGTACAGTGAAAGGCATGTCTTAAAATAATCAATAAGTACTAATTTATGAAATGATTAACAGAAGTAAATTTGGCCATCTCAGGCAAAACACTTAAGTTTCCATGCCATATTTTCATCATGTGTGTGAATTTTTGTGTGTGTGCTTTTATATCCATTTCTATATTTCGCCAATGCTTTGGAATAACAGGTACCAGAAATATTTATTGAACAAATAAATTAATTTTTAGGCGGAGTCACACACAAACTAGATATTTCCCCATCTGACAGATGTAAAAAAAAGTTAAGGTACATCTCTTCCACTGGCTGTAGAGCCTGGGGAAGCATCAATTTCTTCATATTAATAATACTTTAAAGTGTTATGAGTTCATCGCACTTTAGCCTGAACAAAGAAACTAAAACCAAGTTCTGACAGGAATAATTTTGAGGCCTTGAAATCTGACAGAGGACAACTGTCGGGACCAGAAACAGGGAACTTAAAGGCAACAAAGAATAAAAATAGCTCTTTTACGATTTTGCATAAAGCTCTGGAATGTTGGTAAGCAAAATAATAATGTTTAAACAACTGATTTTCCTGCCATTGTTTGTACTACTTTACAGCATTGACCTGAAAAGCCACCAATGCATCATCACTAAAGCTCTTTCCCACCTGCAGGTTCGATGGGGTCTGTACTTTCAGAGTCCTGACTCTCAGATCCTTTTTCTGCACCTACACGGCCTGCTGCCATGGTGCCTGGCCAGCTTTCTCTCTTGTGCAGCCTTTTCAGGGCTGGGCTGGGAGCTACCAGCAGAAAGAGGCAGAGGCAGAGAGCCCTTGAGGTTGTCAGCTGAGCCTTTGCCAAATCCCTGCAAAGTTTCCACAGGAGGTTATGGCAATCTCACATGGATTTGTCACTTGTCACCTGGTTGCTTCCACCCATGACAGTCCCCTTGCAGCAGCTCCAACTCAGGCCCTGAGCCCTGGGTTCAGGCCCTGTCTATCTGAAACAGGATTGTTAAGGGTCTGGAGAATTATGGGCTTGTCTTGACATAAGAAGCTTTCATCAATTTGGACAACACAAAAATCACAGGATCCTCAACATTAGCATGTATTGGGGAAACTTTCTTATTAACAAGATACCCCCAAGAACATGGATTCTGTGGTACCCCTCACACTTAAAAGGACCCCAGAACACATACACAACTTGCCTTCTATGTTAATCAAGAGTGAATTATCCATATTCCTGTCAGAAATTGTTTAACTGCAATCAAATCTGGAAGAAATGATCAGGCAAATTCAAATAGGAAGAGCAAATAAAGATATTCTACAAAATGACTAGCCTGCACTCTTTAAAAATGTCATTGTTATGAAATATGATAATAATAATTGTTCTAGATTAATGATAAGAGATATAGCAATTAAATGCCATGTATAATTATTGATGATCTTGGCTCAGGAAAAAAAACAAAGTGCCAAGGATATTATTAAGATGATAGGGGAGAGAGAAATTAAGATGGCAGCATAGGTAAACATCTAAATTGCTGCCTTGCACAAAAATTTCAAAACTATAACTAAAAGTCAAAATGGACATCATCCAGAACCACAAGAAGGCTGGCTGAGTGGAAATTCTACAACTAGAAGGAAAGAAAAAAGCACACTAAGACTCAGAGGAGCTGCAGGAGGCAGAGTTATTGAGATGCACGTGGAGAAGACTAACAACTGATTGGGCGGATGGCTTTCTCAAGCGAGAGGGAGACAAAATCTCCCAACTGCACTGAACTCCAGTTCCGGGTGAGACTGGGGACCCAGACTCATTCTGGGAGAAACTGGACTGTCTGGCAGTGGGTGGAACTCGAGGGCAGCTTTCTCTCAGCGGGGTACTTGCAGTGATTACCATGGGACACTGAGACACAGGGGTCTATTAGGGCAGGACTGATAGGAAACCAAGATTGTCTGCTCTGCCCTGAGACTCCACCCCATCCAAACTGAGCATAGAGGCTTTTGCAAGTCTTGTCTCATAAAGGTGTCTCCAGCATAGAAACTCTCCCAGCATAGACACAGCTGATGCTCACAGCCAATTGGTCTAGAGGTCAATTCCTCCCAGTGATACCAACAACAATTAAGGCTTAACTAAAACAAGACTGTGCACACAGCCCACAAAGCGGTGCACCAAGAGTGTCTACCACAGATAACTGGGGAGGCTGAACCACTGGGCCCTATAGGACACCTAGCACACAAAGCCACTCTATCAACTCAGGGAAGCAGCCAAAATGCAGAGACAAAGAAACATCACAAATGAAAAAAATGGAGGAAGGCAAATGACTGGATATAGAGTTCAAAACCACAATTATAAAGTTTTTCAAGGATTTCTTAGAAAAGGATGATCAATTTAGTGAGACCCTCAAGGATATGAAAAAGGACCAACTAGAAATTAAGCATACACTGACTGAAATAAAAAATATTATACAGAGATCCAACAGCAGACTAGAGGATTGCAAGAATCAAGTCAAAGATTTGAAATACAAAGAAGCAAAAAACACCCAACCAGAAAAGCAAAAAAAATCCAAAAATATGAATACAGTGTAAGGAGCCTCTGGGACAACTTCAAGCCTACCAACATCAGAATTATGGGGGTGTCAGAAGAAGAGAGAAAGCAAGATACTGAAAACCTATTTGAAGAAATAATAACAGAAAATTTCCCTCACCTGGTGAAAAAAATAGACTTACAAGTTTAGGAAACACACAGAACCCCAAACAAAAGAAATCCAAAGAGGATCACACCAAGACACATCATAATTAAAATGCCCAGAGCAAAAGACAAAGAGAGAATATTAAAAGCAGCAAGAGAAAAACAGGTAGTTACTTACAAGGGAGCACCCATACAACTATCAGCTGATTTCTCAACAGAAACTATGTAGGCCAGATGGGAGTGGCAAGAAATATTTAAAGTGATGAATAGCAAGAACCTACAATCAAGATTACTCTACCCAGCAAATCTATCATTCAGAATTGAAGGGCAGATAAAGAGCTTCACAGATAAGAAAAAACTAAAGGGGTTCATCACCACCAAGCCAATATTATATGAAATGCTGAAAGGTACTCTTTAAGAAGAGGAAGAAGAAGAAAAAGGTAAAGATAAAAATTATGAACAACAAATACATATCTATCAACAAGTGAATCTAAAAATCAAGTGAATAAAAAATCTGATGAACAGAATAAACTGGTGAATATATAGAATCAGGAGCATAGAGAGTGGACTGACAATTCTCAGGGGGGTGCAGGAAGAGACTGGACAAAAATCGTATACCTATGGATGAAGACAGTGGGGGCAGGTAAGGGCAGAGGGTGGGGTGGGAACCAGGTGGAGGGTAGCTATGGGAGAAAAAAGAGGAACAATTGTAATAATCTGAACAATAAAGATTTATTAAATTTAAAAAAAGATGATAGGGGGAATTTGACCTTGAAATTTATATTAAATAATAACATTTCATCAATGCTACCCTTTCTGAGCTAATATTGTACTGATTGTACTATTGTTATGTAGGAATATATGGAGAATGAATCTCTTAGGAGATTCACACTGAAATACACTAGGGTGTATTTCAGGAGGTCTGCACCTTACTCTCAATCTCTCTGGCCCTGTTTCCACATCTACAGAGTAGGAGATATAATACCCACTTCACAGGGTTGGTGAGGATTAAATATGAGGATAGAGTGTGCAATTGGGTGGTGTATGTCACCATTTCAGGAACCTTGCTTGTGGATAAAAGACAGGCAAAGAGAGCTTCTTCTTCAGCCTATTTTGTGTTTAGCCTCTTCCAGGGTTTCTAGGGCTAGAGGGTAACATTTGGAAATATGTAGGACAGGACTCTGGACTTGGCCTGGGGGCCCTGAATCCCATCCAGGGCTGTATGAAAAGCGGACATTGGTTTTAGCTCTAAGGAAAGCTTCTTTCTCAAGTGAGATTTCTTATTTTTTTCTGCACATCTTACCATCCTGCTTCTACATTTTTGTTCAATTAGGGAAATTCATAAGGCCTTTGAGTTTGCCAATTGGATTAAGGAGAACTAGAACTTTTGTGAATTTTGCTGATTGATGTTACAAAAGGCAACCATACCTTCCACGCTACTTCTCTGAGCCAGCTCAAAAGCAAAGTCAAGTCAGCAGGCATTTATTGGGCATCTATTGAGTGACTAGGTCTGCGCCAATACTATTGAATACAAGGAAATGGATACCAATTGTCTGCTCTCAAGAACTTTCAGGAGAAGGAGATCCAAAGCATCATTCACAGGAAGAACAAATACCTTAAAATCCCAAATAGACTAGAACTATTTTCTAAAATGATTGGCACTACAATATAAGTCCTGATGGAGAAAAAACAAAACCACTTTGACACATGGGGAATGCTATTGCCATCATTTTTTGAAAATAGATTTTTATTGATTTCAGAGAGGAAGGGAGAGGGAGAGGGAGATAGAAAAAAAATGATAAGAGGGAATCATTGATCGGCTGGCTCCTGCAAGCCCCCCACTGGAGACCAAGCCCATGCCCAAGCACGTGCCCTTGACCAGAATCAAACCTGAGATCCTTCAGTTTGCAGGCTGATGCTCTATACCCTGAGCTAAACCAGCCAGGGCAATTGCAATCATTAAAAAACTTTTTTTTTTTTTTACCAATTTTGTGCGATGGCCTCTGCTTAAACCTGTGGATCTCTCTCAGAATAATCAAATATATATGATTATGTATCAATATGTCATATTGAAATACAAGGGTCAAAATATTTTAAAAATTAATTAATGCATTAAGTAATAAGATCCAGCAGTGGGTCTAATAACTACCAAAATTTTGAAGTAGTGAGAGTATTAATGATATTTGAGATTAGATCTAAGGGCTGACATATTTTCAGGGGCTCTAAAAATGTTTTTCTTTTTTAAAGTTGAAAGAAAACATAAATTTGGGCTTGAATAAAATGTTTATCCATCCATATATATTATAACATATATTATATATATATGTGTGTGTGTGCTGATACTGTAGAAAAATATAGTTTTTATAAAGCAAGGTACCCACAAAAGCAGAGATGTTAAAGACCATAAAAATCATAATGCCACCTTATTCAAGATACCAGCAACAACCAAAATGTGCTATGGAAATCTTCATGACAGCCATTAGGGCCAAGCCACAGGTTCTGCTAATATTACTAAAGCTTGTTGACTACATTCATAATTGAAGGAAACACTAAATTGAGTGGAAGAGAGCCAGACCCTGGTCTGAGGTCCTGTTTGCCAGGAAAAAGAGGGGCATAGATATGTGAAGGTAACCAGTAATGGACAGGTACAGGAGGGCTGGGTCCAGGTATGCATATTGACATGTTTGGCCAGGTGTAGAAGAAGGGAGACGGTTGCTGAAAGCTGTATGGCAAGAATGCATAATTGAATGCAAGAGTAAAAATGCATTCTATTTTGCATTCTTTTAGGTTGCAAAAAATGCATCCTAATACAAAGCAAAAAGAGAAACAAGCACTGTATCTAGTGCCCAGGGGGGTCAGTAAGATAACAGGCTGGGATAGAATATATGACAGAAATCCACAGGAGTGGGAGACAAAAATTGAAAAGACAGCTTATGGAGAGCCTTGAAGACTAAAGATCATTCTAATCCAACCCAAAGGCTGAGAGACAGTCACCATGGGCTCCTTAGCAACTGAGCAGTGAGTAAGAGCAATCCTATAAAATAAAGAGGTAATATGCAAATTTACCCTCATGCCCTGGCATCACAAGATAGCCATCCCCATATTGTCACAAGATGGCCGCCCCCACAACGACACAAGATGGCCTGTAGGGGAGGGCAGTTGGGGGTTCCAGGCCTGCAGGAGAGGGAAGTTGGGTTGATCGGGCTATCAGGGGAGCAGTTAGATGTCAATCAGGCCAGCAGGGGAGTGGTTAGGGCAGTGGTCAGTAAACTCATTAGTGACAGAGCAGCAAACCACAGCTCGGGAGCCACCACAGATGGCAACCACTGGGTTAGGAGGTGAACAGGCAGAGTGGTTAGGGACAATCAGGCAGCCAGGCAGGCGAGTGGTTAGGAGCTAGCAGTCCCAGATTGTAAGAGGGTGCAGACTGGGCCAAGGGACACTGCCCCAGAGCATGAATTTTATGCACCAGGCCTCTAATACTTTAAGAAAAGCCCATCAGCAGCAGGGGGCGTGCAGGAGGCAGCTGATCGATGTTTCTCTCATCGATGTTTCTAACTCTCTGTCCCTCTCCCTTCTTCTCTGTAAAAAGTCAGTAAAATAAAAATAAAAAGTCCATCAAAATTAAGCCAGCAATTTTAATGTGTGTTTTGTTTTTGTTTTTTGTATAACTCAAATCCTATTTTAATTTTATTTCTCTTTTTGGCAAGGTTGGGGGTCAGTGAGGTGGGCCTGCCAGAGAGAGTGCAGCCTGCAACATGGAAAAAGTAACACATGAATTCTAGAATGTTCTAGTGGAATGTAGAGCTTATCTAAAATCTGCTAAAGCAATGCCAAGGTTTTTTCCCTTTCAGTGAGTTTGGGTTTCCTGTAGGCTAGAAAAATAGTTTTTCAACCATCACTGCAGAACCAGCAGGAAATAAGCCTCGTTCTTCCCATTTCTCTCACTTTCCTGCTTTCCTACAGTGTGTCCCCTTCCAGAACCTTTGCCCTCTGAGCAGCCCAGAGAGAGCTGAGGCCCTACTTGGAGCAGCACAGCCCTGTGCCTCCTCCCAGATCTGCTCTGAGGGCAGGAGTCACCTCCCTCCTCAGCCTTGGCTCAGTAGCCCACCTGGGACTTAGTTCATGGTCAAATTCAGCACATCCTGAGATCCTCTGGGGGTGGGGCTGTCAGGGCAGAAAAGGTTTAAAGGTTGTTCTACCCAAGCAATTCGCTGCACAGAGCAGACAGGCAAAATCCTTACATTTAGTAATTATCTAGATTGGTGGTGGTGAGGTGGAGGGGGTGGGGGCGGGAAGTACCAGTAAATTTCCCAGACGTAAAAACAGAATTTATAAAGTAGAGCCCAGAGAGAAGTCTGGGAGTTTTTCTCTCCCTCTTACCCCCAACTATTCTAAGCCAGCATTGCTTATGTGGGGGTCCAGAACAAGTCATGTCAAGATGTGCCTCTGTGGCATGCAGATTACTTTGAACGAAAGCAATTTTAGTTTTAGGCTCAAGAGAAATCTCTGCCTCTCCCTGAAACCACTTAGAAGAACTTAAATTAGAGGTCTGGCCCATAATAGGAGATTATCAGCAATAAACTTTTGGACCCACGTACATGGCAAAGAAAACTATTTACAAAATAAACATTTGTTCTTCTTGTCATTCTGCAATGACCCTTTGAAGGCCTGCAGATGCATTACCTCATCCCTAGCTCAGGATGTCTTATACATTTCAGTCCCCCCCTTTCCATCTCTGAACCTCTCCTTTATGTGGGGTCTCATGTCTACAGGGTTCCCATACATATGTATGTAGTAAATGTGGTTATTTTCTCTTGCTAATCTGTCTCTTGTCTACTTGATGATTAAACCAGCCAGAAGCAGGGGGTAGAGAAAAGTTTGTTCCTCCCCCATGCTTTCAATGACCCTCCAATCTACCTTTTGCTCCAACCTCGTTGTCAGTTCCATACCCATAATTCAACTGTGACTTTCAGTGGCTCTGGGATCATTCAACATGGGGGTACAAGCCCTTTGTGAGTCAGCCCCACTGAAATTCCCTACTCACACCCCATACATCAGTCACACACAACCAATCCCTTGCAGTCCCGCAAAGACCCCATGGTCTCCTGAGCCTCTGCACTTCGGCACAAGTTGTGCTTACTGCCTGGAAGGGGTTCTGCTTGGCTCACTCTGAATCATCCTACAGAATACAGCTCATGTACCATCTCCTGATCACCATGCTTGGTGAGCAGCATGACTATGCCTTGCCCTAGACCCGTGGCTCTGTCTTACCATTATACTTATCTGTCTTCTCATCTTTTCCACACTAGGTTTAGTGGGGATCTGGGCCTTTCATCCTTGTACCCCTAGATCAGGTCTTAGTTTTCTCTTCCAGGGACTTCTGCAGGTACCTTCATAACAGATCTTGCTGCTTCCAATAAACCTTTCCCCTCCCCCATTCTCTCTCTTCCTACCTCCTGACTTTTATCTATAAAACATTTAATTCCTACCCTAGCCAGTTTGGCTCAGTGGACAGAACGCCGGCCTGTGGACTGAAGGGCCCCGGGTTCAATTCTGGTCAAGCCCAGGTTGTAGGCTTGAGGCATCTGATCCATGATTCTTTCTCATCATTGATGTTTCTATCTCTCTCTCTCTCCCTTCCTCTCTGAAATCAATAAAAATATATATATTTTTAAAAACACATTTAATTCCCTTTTGACTCTCTTTAAAAAGTCTTGTATTGCTTTTCATTGCCATCTCCATGGCCCCCATTCAAGGACCTTGCTAACCTGACTTCAAATTTCTCCTCCTACCACTTTGAGTCATACAGCCAGTCAGGAGCTCCCCAGAGGGGACACAATAAGTCTTTTCTCCACTCTGGCTCATGGGGTTACCTGATCGGCAAATCCCAGGTGCAATGTCACCAGTTTATGCCCTCAACTCCAAACCCAGAATTAATTCCTTTTCCAGAGTCTGATGACTCAGGCCAGTTCTGCTCAGCTGTTCCTTTGTTAAAGTCTGAGCTCCTGACCAGCAGGTGGCAGCTGGAATTTGCTGAGTTGTTTTTGGCCTGGTGCACTGAGCCTGAGGTGAACCCAGGATGCTGAACACACACATACACACAGCATAGATTCACAGCACGTCATAATGGCCTCTCAGTGAGACTAGGACAGGCTGTCCTGAGCACCAGCCAAATACTCCATTCCTCCATGTAACTGGGCCTCTGTCCTGGACCCCTTCCAGAGTGGCCAGGGGATCCTCCTTGGAGCTCTGTTACATGCTCTATCATAAACCCTAGTAGCCCCAGGACATGAACAACCACTAGATCCATTGTAAGCACCTTTGTGGATGCTTCTTTCTATGGTGGTGTTTTAGTCCATTTGTGTTGCTATAACAAAGCCCGTAGACTGGGTGGCTTATGCAGGCATGCCTCAGAGGTAGTATACATTTGGTTCCACAATAAAAGAAGTAGCACTGTAATCTGCTGGTGGAGAGTCTTGCCTTCAATTTGTAAAAAACACAACACCATGAAGTGCAATAATGCAAAGCACAGTAAAACAAGGTAGGTCTGTAAACAGCAGAAAAGTATTGCTCACAGAGGCTGGATGTCCAAGATCAGACTGCCAGCATGGTCAGGTTCTGGGGAGAGCCCTCTTCTGGATTGCAGATACTGTCTTCTTGAATCCTCACATGGCAGATGAGGAAGGGGGTTTTCTTAGGCCTCTTTTAAAAGGGCACTAATCCCATTCATGAGGGCTCTATCCCAGAGGCTTCACAGTAGCATTGCTTAGGAGAAACTCATACTCATCTAGCTTCTTTCTATTCCCTGGGTACCTTGCTTCACAGGAGAGCTCAGCATTTATAGCTTCCACTGCCCTTCCAAGGAAAGCTGTCTGGGACAGATAAACCCAGCATGCTGTCTAGGGCCATATCCCACACCTTCAGTCCACAGAGCAGAGCAAACCCTGGCACAACCCAGGAAATCTCATAGAGCTTCAAGCACTCTCCTTAGTAAAAAAGGCATTTCTAAAAAATCAAAAATCTTGAGGAGAAACCAAGATACCTAAACTACTGCCTCACACAACAATTTAAAAACTACAACTAAAAGACAGAACAGACATCATCCAGAACCACAAGAAAGCTGGCTGAGTGGAAATTCTACAACTAGAGGGAAAGAGAGGGACTGATGGAGACAGAGAGGATCTGCCAAAAGCTGAGGTAGGAGACACACACGTGGAGAGGATGGGCAGCAGAGGGCCTGCCTCATTTCCTCTAGTGGGAGAGAGACTGAAATTCCTGACTGCACTGAACCCCAGTTCCAGGAAAGACTTATATGGGGGGAGTCTGGACTGTCATGAAAAGGGAGGAGTGCACAGAAACTTAGGGGATCCATAAAAAGGCAGAGGTCTGGAGGCACACAAGTGTGAATGCACACACAGAGGGCTGACTGCTGATTGCTTTCTCTACTAGGAGGGAGACAGAACCTCCCAACTATGCTGAAATCCAGTTGTGACTGCACTGAACCCCAGTTTTGGGAAAGACCCTGGGGACCCAAATTTCTATGGGTCCCCAGAGCCCATGGAAACTCAGAGGAGCTGGAAAGGCAGAGGTCTATAGGTGTGCAAGTGCATGCACACAAAAGGGCTGCAGCGATTACCAAGGGACACTGAGACCCAGGAGCCTAATAGGGCAGGGCTGAGACTCAACCCCATCCAAGCTGAACAGAGAGGCTTTTGCACTTTTGCAAGTCTTATATCACTAGGCTGACTCCAGCACAGAAGTAAGTTCTCTGGGTGCAGACACAGCTGATCCTCACAACCAATTAGCTTGGAGGTCAATTCCCCCCAGTGATACCAACAACAATCAAGACTTAACGACAACAAAGCTATACACACAGTTTACAAAGGGATGCACCAAGAGAGTCTACTTCAGGTAACTGGGGAGGCAGAGCTATGGGGCCATATAGGACATCTAGCACACAGAGCTACTCTACCAACTCAGGGAAGCAGCAAAAATGTGGAGACAATGGAACAGATCACAAATGAAAGAAATGGAGGAAAACAAATGACTAGATATAGAGTTCAAAACCACGGTTATAAGGTTTTTCAAGAATTTCCTAGAAAAGATGGATCAATTTAGCAAGACCCAAGAGGAGATGAAAAAAAAAAAAACCAACTAGAGATGAAAAAGGACCAACTAGAAATTAAATATACACTGACTGAAATAAAAAATATTATACAGAGACCTAACAGCACACTAGAGGATCGCAAGAATCAAGGCAAAGATTTGAAATGCAAAGAAGCAGAAAACACTCAACTGGAAAAGCAAAAAGAAAAAAGAATCCAAAAATGTGAAGATAGTGTAAGGAACCTCTGGGACAACTTCAAGCTTACCAACATTAGAATTATGGGGGCGCCAGAAGAAGGGAGAGAGCAAGATACTGAAAACCTATTTGAAGAAATAATGACTGAAAACTTCACCCACCTGATGAAAGAAAAAGACTTACAAGTCCAGGAAGCACACAGAACCCCAAACAAAAGGAATCTAAAGAGGAACACACCAAGACACATCATATTTAAAATGCCAAGAGCAAAAGACAAAGAGAGAATATTAAAAGCAGCAAGAGAAAAACTGTTAATTACCTACAAGGGAGCACTCATATAATTGTCAGCTGATTTCTCAACAGAAACTATGCAGGCCAGATGGGAGTGGCAAGAAATATTTAAAGTGATGAGTAGCAAGAACCTACAACTAAGATTATTCTACTCAGCAAAGCTATCATTCAGAATTGAAGGTCATATAAAGAGCTTCACAGATAAGGAAAAGCTAAAGGAGTTCATCACCACCAAACCAGTATTATATGAAATGCTGAAAGGTACTCTTTAAGAAAAGGAAGAAGAAGAAAAAGGTAAAGATAAAAATTATGAACAACAAATACATATCTATCAACAAGTGAATCTAAAAATCAAGTGAATAAAAAATCTGATGAACAGAAAAAAATAAAAATTAAAAAACCTGGAAATTATTACAAAATATTCTCTCTTCTGGCACTACTGAATATGCCTGCCATGCCAGAGGCATGGGGACTACTTCACTGTATCTCTATGGGTCTGTTTGTATATTTATACATGAAAACCCTATTAATAGATTATTTAAACCAATTTGTGGGTCTGGGTTCCCATTATTGAAATATCACACTTTTTAAAAAAAGTGTAGGTGGATGTCTTACTATGAAAGAGAATGCTGAAATATTATCATCCATTATTTACTCCAAGGAACCCAATAGGTGTAATGACCAAGTTGGCTTAGAAACTTTTAACTCCTCACTTTACTATATACAACATTGCAGTGAACCTCCTTATATACAGAGACAAATTCACAGAGGGGCTGACAAAGCTCTTTGCCTGCACAAGCCTTTCCAAAGCTTCATACCTAATATTGTTTTATAACTATGGGCCCAATGCATGAATTCATGCACCCTGAAAGGAACTGTGGGCCTCAAGGCTGTGTGGGAACAGGGGCGGGTTTCATACCATCCTCTGCACCCTGGTCCAGCCCCTCCCTCCATTGCTAGAGTGATTAGGGCCAGCACCAACAGCAGGTGTGAGTGGGGCTGGTGCTGTCAGTGGATGCCAGTAGCGGCTGCTACCCCAATCGTCACTCGGGATCAGGGGGAGGTGGAGAAACCCTCAGGGGCAATCAGGGCCAGAAGCTACCACTTGCACCTGCTGATGGCATCGAGAGATCAGGGCTGGTGTGAGCAGGCAGTCAATTTTCAGTAACCACCAGAGGCTCACCCTGATGATAGCAACTGGTGCTCAGCCTTGGTCTGGTGCCCGTCCCCCCACCCCATTCACCTGCTTCACCATCCCACCGGGGCCAATGCCTGCCATATTCTGCGCACGCTCTCTAGTGGTCAGCGCATGTGATAGTTATAGTTGTTCTGCTGTTCGGTCTATTTGCATATTAGGGTTATATAGAGAGAGATTTGTATTCTTTCTCTTAAATAAGTTCTCCAAATTACATATATTTCAATCCCCACAAGTCCTTGATCAACCCCTGCTTCTACATGTCCCTTTAAAGGAGCTGTGTGAGAATTTCTAAAGGACCCATGCCATGAGTGGAATTGCTGTGTCCTAAGATATCCCTATACTTAATGTGATTAACTAGTGCCAGATAATTCTCCAACCTGTGTTCCCACTAGCAGCAGCAGGAATCTCTATGACCACACCTGTGCCAGCACTTGGCTTTGTCTAGCTTTCTAATTTTGCCAGGCTAATAGCTATAAGTCTTACAGCTTATCGTGCCCTTAGAATGTAAGGTGATCTCTCACTGCTTAAATTTGCATTTCTCTGATTAAGCAGTCTCTTTCATATCCTTGTAAACCTTTTGGGTTTCCTCTTTTGTAAGTTGTCTATATATTCAACCCATTTTTCTTTTGGTATTCTAACTTTTCTTGATATAAGTTCCATGTATATTTTAGATGTTGATCCTTTGTCATTTTAAATTTTAGACCTCGAAAATCTTTTAACTATCCCAGGTTACAATGCTTTTCTTTTGTTAATTTTAAGTTTTACATTTTGTATTTAGGTCTCTAATCTGTTGGAAATCTCCTTTGTATGTGAGGTTCGGCAGGGATCCAATTTTTTCTTCAACCTTTCTTCCCTATTTCCACCATCTCCTAGACAACCCATCTTTACCCTATTAATCTGTGGTGCCAATTCCATGTTAGATGAAGTTCACAGGCAAGCTCTTGATTTCACTCCACTGGTATATTCAAGACAACTGTGTTGGTGTCTCAGCATTTGAGAGGCAATTCCCCCGACCCCCTCTTTATTCTTTCATTCCAAGATTGATTTAGCTATCTGTGGAAATTATTTTTCCCTATACATCTTAGAATAAGTATATAATTTCTTTAAAAATTACAACTAGAATTTTGATTGAGATTGCATTGCATTCATAAATTAATTTTGGGATACTTAACACCTTTATAATTTGTCATGCAATCCAAAACCTGGTATACCTGAGGAGAAAGAATTGTGAAAAGAGAGTAAAAATAGATACAGTGGTACCTCGAGATACGAGTGCCCTAACATACGAGATTTTTGAGATACGAGCCATTGAGCGAGCGATTTTTGCTTTGAAATACGAGCAACATTTGAGGTAGGAGTAATTGAGCGGATCGGCCGGCTGCACACGACCCACCAGTTTACCGCGACTCGAGCATCTCATAGTTTCCCACGCCTCAAGGTTACGGAACGATTTAAACTCGTACCTCGAGGTACCACTGTATTCATAAGTATCTTTGAAGAGGCCTCCAAATTCTGCTCTCACCAATGGCCTTCTTACTGGAGTCTGGGGAGGTGGAGCAATAAAAATCCCATGTTGGTCAACAAGAAACCAGAATCAGGGGTGCTATCATTCATTCCCCAGGGAGTGGGCCTGGTGCTCTACAAATACCTAGCATGGCAGCAGCAATGACTGAGCAAGGGGCTGAAGGAGTGACTCATAGCCCCTACCCCTCAGTAAGGGGAAGAGAAAGCAGCCAAGTGTGCCCAGGCAGCTAAGCACCAAAGGCTCACAGAGCCCAGGGAACCTGAAATTGGGACCAAGAGAATGCAGATATATGGGCCTGCTGATTGGAGACCTGGTAAGACTGGGACACAAATAGGAGATGCCAACCCATGACTATGGGGACAAGACAGGACAAGTTCCAGCTGAGTAGATGCCAGTGGAGGGCAGAAGACAGTGTTGAGCCAGAAACTCTCTCTCACCAATGTCTGGGTGCTGCATGCCCTGTCCCCCTCTGCCAGTACCCGGGATGGCATCCAGGGACAAGGTGGCCCAGGGAGAAGAAAAAAATCCAGAAATAGACTATTCATGCAGAGAAGTTTCAAAACAAAGTTATCTTGGATGGATAAGTTAAATTTTGTGGAAATAAATGCTTTCTTCTTCTTCTTCTTCTTCTTCTTCTTCTTCTTCTTCTTCTTCTTCTTCTTCTTCTCCTCCTTCTTCTTCTTCGCCCCGGAGATATCTATGATGGTTATATACATTTTCTATCTACTGTACAACTTTCACTCTCTGAAGACTACCTTTCAGCAGTAGGAAAAAGTCTGAAAAGAAAGGGCTGGGATAATTAAACAAATAAATATGACACAACAATAAGACTGATGAGAAAATTGAGGCATAAAGAAACCAAAAGCTTTGCTTTTCATCAAAATGAATTAATGGAAGACAATTGTGGAAGACTGTGTCATTTCCAGTGCTCATTCTGGCTCTGAACTTAAACAGTACCTTGAGGGGATTCTGGAATAACCCCCTGAGACCACAGCTGTACTCATAAGAGCTCTGGTAGGTCTGGGATGCTGAATTATAGAACCGGGAGCTCTTTGGTTTGGCTTCCTATCTCGGGGCTGATGTCACTGCCCCACAGGAAGCATCCAGCACCCCAGGGCTGGCTGAGCTTCCTGCCACTGTCAGGTGACATCCTGTCTCCGAGACCATGTGCAGTCTGTTGGGTGGTCAACCATCCTACAGCTGGTCTGCGAAACCCGCCTTGTCCTGTGGTAAGAGATGGGTGTGGCTCCGTGTGTGAGTAAAAATATTCTCTAAGGAAAGGCAGATGCTACTGCTAAGAAGATACACTCCATCTTAGCTCTGTTTCAGGCCTGGCTTTGCACAGAGCGTGCTCTGCGCACAGTCCCCTGGCTCCTCCAGTGGACTCACCAGCAATAGGGAACCTGGAGGAGAGGGGGCAGGCTGCTCCTCCTCTGAGGAGACTCGTCCCACTATGACTGTGGGCATCACCCTCTGCCACTGCCCTGGGGAGCTGCTCCTCCCCTGGCCTCTGGTTGTGGGTCTGGGCAGGTCTCTCTTCCCAGCCCATCTTCCATTACTATCCTGGCTGCTGGTCAGCACCCCCTCACTCGCTTGAATGGGGGCTCTGGGACTTGGGGCTCTGACTACTCGGCTCACAGCACTCCGGGTGCCTGTCCCAGAGCTGGCGTAGCCTCCCCTTGGGCCACCAAGGCTCTGATGCACTAGGGGACACAAAGCTTCTCCAGGAGGCTCACATCTCCACAGACTCACCCTGGGAAGGAGTCCCAAGTCCCTTACACCACAAGACCCCGCATTTATCCAAGGCATCTGTTCTACACCCCAACCCCCCGCACTCAGGTGGGGCAGGAAGCAGGGACTCAAACCTGCATCCACATTTTCATCCTGTTTGGGCACCACTCACAAGGTAAGTATAGCTCTTACATGTATAATGGCCATAAATAAATCAAAAGAAGAATATTTTGTGACGCGTGAAAATTATTTAAAACATTCAAATGTTAGTGCCCGTGTTATAAAGCCTGGTTGGACCACAGTTGTTCTTGCTGACTTAGGTATTGTCTATGGCTGTGGCAGCAGATCTGAGTAGTTGTGCCAGAGACTGCAAGGTCCACAAACTGAAAATATTTACCATCTGGCCCTTTACAGTAAACATTTGCTGGCTTCTGGTCTATCACAAACCTTCCCTCTTTCTCCCTCTCCACATTCTCACGTGCAATGAAATCTACCACTGCCTTGGAATGGTGAGCAAAGGCAGACCAACAATCACCCGTGTGGGGACCATGGTATTAGGGGATTGATGTACATTCCTTTTTTGGTAAATAATTTTCAACAGCTCCAAGTTCAAAAGTTCTCTTTGTAGCCAAACTAATTTTTACATATCTTTGGAAGAAAGGGTTACGGCTTTTTTTGTATCGAATTAACTTTTTTTCAAAATTACAAAAGAGTGAATTGACCATTTCTAAGCAGGAAGACTAGTGCTAGTACTTTTTTAAAGAAGAATCAGACAATTGGAACCACAAACTTAGGTACTAAAAATAATGAAGGACTGTCCAAAAATCAAAATGATGAACTCCTCTGTGTGTGTGTGTGTGTGTGTGTGTGTGTGTGTGTGTATCTGTGTTGATCAGTTCAACAAACTGGATTGAGAATAGGAGCAGGAGAATTTACTTCTTGAGGGAGTTTTTGAATCTGATTAAGGATTTATATTTTTTAAAATTAGCAATGTGTCTCTAATTTCATGGAATAGGAAAGGTTTGGGGTAGAGAGGAAATGCTAGGAAATGTGATCATTCTTTGTTCAGTTTTGAGAGAACCAAATTGAAGACATCACAACGTAAGATATTAAGTGTGAATTTGTCTGTTCATTTCGGCTTTAAAAATTCATTCATTTATTTACCCAAAACCTATTACTTACCAAGATTGTATTAGGGGCAAAAAGCTGCAAAGATACATGCCACCCTCCCTGCACAGAGAGAGATGGTAAAATGGGAGTGTCTTCTTGGTCAGAAGGAGCAGATTCAGGCAAGAGGGAGATTTTTTTTTAACTCAATATGAGTATTAACGGAGGGGTCTTCCACAGGCTGCCAAAGGCAGGCATTGGAGGGGCAGGCTCAGGGCCCTGGGTCTGGAGAGACACTCTAGTTGAAGGAGATTCCAGGCTGTAGCAGGTGTTGGGGGGCCATAACTGTTGAGCTATCCCAGTCTCCTCTGAGCTTTTCTTTCCCATGGCTTGAAGCACTTCTCACTCCATTACTTCTGCTTGATTGTAGTTTCAATATTTTGTAATTTGGGCTTCTTATGACCCATGGGGCGTCAACTCTGATTTTCTTGCTTCTAAACATCCTACCAAATATTATTTCTCTGTCTAAATTTCCAAGAAAGAAACAGGGATTTTCCCAGCTTTTGTGTGTGCCAGGTTATAAAATGAATCTTTGAATAGCCCACTGATTAGTTGCCTGTTGGTTAGATGCCTACTCTGAACCAATCAGCTCTGGAGGTGGGGGTGGGAGGTGGATGGGGCAAAGCATAACCATTTAAAGCTGCTCCTTCGGTTTTCCCCAGCAGGGTTACTGGAAATGACAGATAATGTGAATAATTTGTTTACCACGAGTGAAACATAAAATTAACTCTATGCTGTGATAAGACTAAGAGCCAAATTCCCTGGGCAAGTCTGGCAGCACAGATGGTGGGAAAGAAAAGAAACCGTAACAGGGTAGGATTAGGGCTGGGAGCCTCTTGTCAGCAGGACTCATTGTCCCAGGAGTAGCCACGTGGGCAATATCCAGAGTTGTTGGCTATGTGTTGTATCCAAGGGTGTTCATGGCAGCCAGCCTGACAGGCTGGCATGCTTCCAGGCGGTGGGATACACTGTACCAGGGGTGGTTCTAGTCCTCCAGGGAGTGGCAAAAAGAGCTAGGCAGGATCTCCATGTTGTCTGAAGTTCAGAGCAAAACACTAATTCCAGTGGGGAACTGGAGTGCTGAGCAGACACCCAAGATAGAGGCTTACTCTTACAGAATATGCATAGTATGCATGTGCATGTAGGGGACAACATTGATACAACTTCAGGCATACGTATCAACCACAATAACACAAAGGATCAGTAGTGCGCAAACAACTTGAGCTCTCCAACTGCAACATGGCTTAGACCAGT
Source organism: Lasiurus cinereus (assembly GCA_011751065.1). NCBI lineage: Eukaryota > Metazoa > Chordata > Mammalia > Chiroptera > Vespertilionidae > Lasiurus > Lasiurus cinereus. Next base: position 29,819,234 of record JAAGEH010000018.1, on the reverse strand, counting down.
GGTCGGCAAATTCATTAGTCAACAGAGCCAGATATCAACAGTACAATGATTGAAATTTCTTTTGAGAGCCAATTTTTTTAACTTAAATTTCTTCTAATGCCACTTCTTCAAAAATAGACTCACTCAGGCTGTGGTATTTTGTGGAAGAGCCACACTTACGGGGCCAAAGAGCTGCATTTGGCTCATGAGCCAGTTTGCTGACCACAGGCTTAGACTCTTGACCAGCACAGAGTAGGTCAGCTGTGCAAGGCACACATGTCCAGACCTGGGAGGCTAGAGAAGGTGGGAGCAGAGATGAGTTTGTGAGGAATCAGGGAAGCCATCACAGATGACTTTTCAACTGACCTTGATATATGTATTTATCAGAAACAAAGGGAGGAAGATAAAAAACCTTCCTTGGTCAATAGAAACAAAAAGTTCTGGGGCCCATCTGATACCTGCCCTTCAGGCTCAAAATTACCTACATGGCTAAGCAGGTGGTAAGGGAACACGGAAGGTAAATTAATCCCAGTTACAACCCATAGCTGAGGTCTACCTGAGGAAGCCAGCTAGTAGAGCAGATCCCCCTAAGGATTGCTAAGAACATGTGAAGAGGAAAGCTCTGTAGATTTTCAGAGAGGAGAGCCATTATGGGCCTTTAAAAGTCTGAGCTGCTTCTGTGTCTTCCCTTAGTTCCATGGTCAGCAAACTGCGGCTCATGAGCCACATGCAGCTATTTAGCCCCTTGAGTGTGGATCTTCCACAAAATACCACGGCCTGGGTGAGTCTATTTTGAAGAAGTGACATTAGAAGAAGTATAAGTTTAGGGGAGAAATCGAGATGGCAGCATAGGTAAACACCTAAACTGCTGCCTTGCTCAACAATTTCAAAACTAGAGCTAAAAGACAGAATGGACATCAACCTGTGGAAAGCTGGCTGAGTGAAAATTGTACAACTAGAAGAAAAGAGAGGAGCTTCAAAAAGCTGAGGTATGGAGACACGTGTGTAGAGAGGATGGGCAGTGGAGTGTCTGGCTGGCTTCCTCTAGCAGGAGGGAGATGGAAACTCCCAACTGCACTGAACCCTAGTTCCAACTGCACTAAACCCCAGTTCCAGGTGAGACTCATATGGGGGGAGTCTGGACTATCATGAAAAGGGAAGAGTGCACAGAAACTTAGAAGAGCCACAAAAGGCCGAGGTCTGGAGGCGCGCAAGCACAAGTGCACACATAGATGGCTGACCACTGATTGTGCCACTGGCTTTCTCTAGCAGGAGGAAGACAGAACCTCCCAACTGCGCTTAAATCCAGTTTTCACTGCACTGAACCCCAGTTTCGGGTGAGACCCTGGGGACCCAAACTCATACAGGTTCCCAGAGCACATGCAAACTCAGGGGAGCCAGAAAGGCAGAGGTCTGGAGGTGCATGAGAGCAAGTGCGCAAAGAAGGCTGCAGCAATTACTGAGGGATACTGAGACCCAGGGACCACGTAGAACAGAAAGCCAAGGCTGTCTGCTCAGCCCTGAGACTCCACTCCAAGCTGAACACAGAGGCTATTGCAATTTTGCAAGTCTGGTATCAAAAGGCTGACTACAGCATAGAAGTTCTCCCTGCATAGACAGAACTGATCTTCACAACCAATTGGTTGAATGTCAATTCCCCCCAGTGATACCCACAACAATCAAGACTCAACTACAATAAGGCTGTACACACAGTCCACAAAGGGGTGCACCAACAGAGTTCACCTCAGGTAACTGGGGAGATGGAGCTACTGGGCCACCTAGCACACAAAGCTACTCTACCAACTCAGGGAAGCAGCAAAAATGTGGAGACAAAGGAACAGATCACAAATTAAAGAAATTGAAAAGAACAAGTGACTGGATACAGAGTTCAAAACCACAGTTATAAGGTTTTTCAAAAACTTTTAGAGAGAAGAAACCAAGATGGCGGCATAGGTGAACATCTAAACTGCTGCCTTGCACAACAATTTCAAAACTACAACTATGAACTGATGAACAAAAGGATAGATACAGAGGTAGTAAAGCATCAGACTGTGAAATTACAGCAGGAAGATTAAAGTTAGGTGAGGTAGATAAGAGATCAATCAAAGGACTTGTATGCATGCATATAAGCATAACCAATGAACATTGACACTGGGAGGTTGGGTTATGCCGGGGAGGGAGGGGGGGCAATGGGGCGATATGTATAAAAAATTAATAAAAAAAGATTAAAAAAAAACAACTAAAAGACAGAACAGACATCATCCAGAACCACAGGAGAGCTGGCTTAATGGAAATTCTACAACTAGAAGGAAAGAGAGGGGCTCACAGAGACTCAGAAGAGTTGCAAAAAGATGAGTCACGCATGGAGAGCATGGACAGCGGAGTACCTGGCTGGCTTCCTCTGACGGGAGGGGGACGGAGACTCCCGACTGCATTGAACCCCTTATCTGACTGCACTGAACCCCAGTTCAGGGTGAGACTTATATGGAGGGAGTCTGGACTGTCGTGAAAAGGGAGGAGTGCATGGAAATTTAGGGGAGCTGCAAAAGGGCAGAGGTCTGGGGGCGCGCACACCACTGGATGCAGAAAAGACAAATTGCTGATTGTGCTGCTGGCTTTCCCTAGTGGCCGGGAGACAGAGCCTCCCAACTGCACTGAACTCCACTTCTGACTGCACTGAACCCCAGTTTTGGGTGAGATCCTGGGGACCCAGACTCATACAGGTCCCGGAGTGCAAGGGAACTGGAAAGGCAGAGGTCTAGAGGCACACGAGCACACACGTGTGCAAAGAGAGGGCTGCAACAATTACCAAGAGACACTTGAGACACAGGGGCCACATAGGGTGAGACTGACTGGAAGCCAAGGCTGTCTGCACAGTCCTGAGACTCCACCTTCTCTCAACAGAGAGGCTTTTGCAGTTCTGCAAGTCTTGTATTATAAGGCTGACTCCAGCACGGAAGTTCTCCTGGTGTAGCGAAAATGTGGAGACAAAGGAACAGACCACAAAACAAAGAAATGGAGGAAAACAAATGACTGGATATAGAGTTCAAAACCACAGTTATCGGGTTTTTCAAGAATTTCCTAGAAAAGATGGATCAATTTAGCAAGACCCAAGAGGAGATGAAAAAAAAAAACCAACTAGAGATGAAAAAGGACCAACTAAAAATTAAACATACAGTGACTGAAATAAAAAATATTATACAGAGACCTAACAGCAGACTAGAGAAACGCAAGAATCAAGTCAAAGATTTGAAATACAAAGCCGAAAATACTCCACTGGAAAAGCAAAAAAAAAAAGGATAAAAAAATGTGAAGATAGTGTAAGGAGCCTCTGGGACAACTTCAAGCATACTAACATCAGAATTATGGAGGTGCTAGAAGAAGAGAGAGATACTGAAAACCTGTTTAAAGAAATAATGACTGAAAACTTCCCCCACCTGGTGAAAGAAATAGACTTACAAGTCCAGGAAACACACAGAACACCAAACAAAAGGAATCCAAAGAGGACCACACCAAGACACATCATAATTAAAATGCCAAGAGTAAATAACAAAGAGAGAATATTAAAAGCAGCAAGAGAAAAACAGTTAATTATCTACAAGGGAGCACCCATATGATTGTCAGCTGATTTCTCAACAGAAACTATGCAGGCCAGATGGGAGTGGCAAGAAATATTCAAAGTGATGAATAGCAAGAATCTACAACCAAGATTACTGTATCCAGCAAAGCTATCATTCAGAATTGAAGGTCAGATAAAGAGCTTCACAGATAAGAAAAAGCTAAAGGAGTTCATCAGTACCAAACCAGTATTATATGAAATGCTGAAAGGTACTCTTTAAGAAGAGGAAGAAGAAAAAGGTAAAGATAAAAATTATGAACAACAAATATATATCTATCAACAAGTGAATCTAAAAATCAAGTGAATTAAAAATCTAATGAACAGAATGAACTGATGAATATAATAGAATCAGGAGCATAGAAAGGGAGTGGACTGATAATTCTCAGGGGGAAAGCGGTGAAGTGGGTGCAGGGAGAGACTGGACAAAAATTATACAGTTATGGGTGAGGTCAATGTGGGGGAGGAAAGGGCAGAGGAAGGGGTGGAGGGGAGCTATGGGGAGAAAAGAGAGGAACAATTGTAATAATCTAACAATAAAAATTTATTAGAAGAAGTTTAAGTTTAAAAAATTTGCTCTCAAAAAATATTTCAGTTGCTGTACTGTTGATATGTGGCTCTGTTGACTAATGAGTTTGCCGACCAGTGCCTTAGTTCATCACAAAAAAAAAATTATTCAAGTGGTTGCTGCAAGTGCTTTAACTATCATTACCTGAGTCAATAACAGAAGTGTGGCTAATTAGTACAGTATATGACAAAAATGGTTTCTGTTGGCAAAATTAGCAATGTGTTAATTAACATAAAGAATACTTAAGCCCTAGCCAGTTTGGCTCCGTGGATAGAGTGTCAGCCTGTGGACTGAAGGGTCCTGGGTTCAATTCTGGTCAAGGGCACATGCCCAGGGATGAGGGCTCGGTCCCCAGTAGGGGGCATGCTGGAGGCAGCTGATCAATGATTTTCTTTCATCGTTGATGTTTTTCCCTCTCTCTCCTTTCCTCTCTGAAATCAATAAAAATATATTTTTAAAAAAGAATGTGTAAAATGGGCTTTTGCTGTCAAATCTAATGATGTCCAAGACAAGTGGAAGGACTAGAACATTAGCCCTTACGTAAGCTGCGTATAAGATTCTAGGCAGCCCTTCACTGACCCCCTTTCAGAATGGCATCAGAGGCACCATTCAGAACTTATCCTGTGTTTAGCCATACATTTAGACAATTCTGGTGGCCTGATATTAACTAAAACCTGGTATTTGGAATATTGTCCTGTCATTCCCAAGAGAAGCTTCCATATAAAGTGTGGATAGAGCATCTAAAAGGCCTAGAGGGCTGGGACTTTGCTGAGCTTAGAGAACCAGCTGCTTGCGTGGTTTGGCGTCTTCTTACGAATAAATGTGGGACAGCACTTGGTCTGAGACCTGCTTACATTATTATACCACAGTGGGGTTGCAGGGAAATCAGATCAATTGGATCCCACCATATCTTGGCCAGGAAAAGGCAACTTAGTGATGCAGAAATGGGATATTCTCTTGAGTCTAGGTAGCACTCATCCATTTGTCCATTCAACAGATATTTCTCACATAATTTCTGTTTCCCAGACAGGTGCTCGATACTGAGGATACAATGTGACATGAGGCAGCCATGATCCTCTCTCTCAAGAAGCTTTTAGTCCAGGAGGCAAGTGATCAAACAAGTAATAGCAATCAGTGGTGAGTGGCATGGCAGGAGGGGCACAGAGGTGTGGGGACATGGAGCAGGCAGAATATACAAGACAGGGATGTTCAGCAGTTTCTTTTCTTTTTCTGGAAAAATTCAAGTGCTAGAATTGACCCCACAGGCGATTGGACAAATGCCCGAGGGCACCGGACTGGACCCTGTTAACAGAGTCTGCAGCTCAAGGACATTTTTGAGGTTCCGTAGTCATTCTCCTCCCATCACTTGGGACCCACATGGACACCTGCCCCCCTCCTATTTTTATCCTGGAGGCCACTAAGGTTCAAATCTACATGATGCAGTTGGCAGATTTCATCCCTAGAGACCACAGCATGAAGAGGCTCAGGGACTTGCCCAAGGGCATTTATTAAGTCAACGGTAGAAATGGGAACAAAACTTAGTCACCTGACGCTGAAGCCAGCTCCCCTTCCCTGGACACATCACCTAATGGGGAAAATAATCCCCTGAAGTATCAAATAGCGTTGGTCTTTTGATGACTGAGCAAACTGATGAGCAAATAATGAGAAAAGTGGGTGTTAAATTTCCTTTGACATAACCCCTTCGGAAAATGCAGCGACAGAAGCAAGTAGAATGTGACTTTTGTTATAATAAAAGCAAAAATACTTTAAAATAGCCCAAACAGGTGATGAGCACGAGACCTGACTATGACTGTCAGCTTAAAGAAGAGCAGAGAAAAAGACTCAAATGCATAAACTGCCAGAGTTCTCAGGCATGCAGGAAGATTGCTCACAATTCACAGTATTGATATAAGTGACTGAGTAGCCCCTTTCCATCCTCTTAGTTATGGAGGGATAGAGGAGAGGTACTTCTAAAACACAGATCACTTAAGAGTAGTCCCACTTGAGACTTTGATAAGCTGATTAATGACATATGCCTGATGGAATAACAGTTGCCCGGATTCTTGCTGAGATGAAAGAAAACAAGTACGTATCTGCCTTTGGGAATAAAGGTCCTGTGATTCACTTCCTCTATGATGAGGAAAAAGATCCAGGACAAGTCTGACCTGTGTACTACAAACCCATTGCCCACTCACACCCAGCCTCTACCGAACTACATAAGGCTTTTACATTTTAGATTGTGAATTTTGTGAAAGGAATGAAATTGCTTACAGAATTCCATATTCATTTTCTTTCTCTTGGAATTTCTACTCATTTCTTAAAAGACTGTGGCTTCCCTTGGCCTCGAAGAGTGACAATAAAATTTCCCTCCATGTAGCTCTGCCCCACACCAAAATAGTGCTGAGCCAGCCTCCCAGCCCCTCATTGCCCCAATAGCAGCACCTAGGATTAAGTTTCTCCAAAACAACAAAGATGAATTGAGTTTCCTTATTTATCTTCCTGTTTGAAAGAGAAATGGAGGTTGAAACACAGAGGGTTTCCTTGTAGTCTCTGTTTATTGAAACATGTCTTTGGGCTTCATTTTCTTCATGCAACCAAATGCAATCTATCAGCGTTACTGAACATATAGCATCCAGGCCCCCGGGCCATGTAAGATTAGAAAGCTCAGACAGGATTAGCCTTGCTTCACTTCAGTTTTGTTTCCTCATCTCCGAGATACGCAAGCTTTGATAAACAGTTGTACTGAAAGGGGAGGGGAGAAAATGTCCTTGAAAGTTCATAATACTTTCCCAATTTCTCAAAGGTGTGTAACAGGGAAATAAATCTCCCTAGACCTAAATATACAAGAAGAAAATCTTATTCATATGAAAAAAACTTCTACTTGACAGAATAAATGCTTTGGTCTACTGTAGGTCAATGCTATGAAAGACCCAGAGCGAGTTTACAGAGATTGGAGAAGAGGAGCAAGTTCACTATAAAACTCTTACCTGATTCTAGATTCACACAGCCAACTGCAAGTGTCATCTCCTAGATGTCCCCACACTAGCTGGGGCCAGAGCAGGACCTGCTGCCACCTCTGCCCACTCCTCCAACTCTGCTCACCAAGAGTACTATCCATCTCAGTGAATGCTACCATCTTCCTTGAGGGGATCCAAGCTAGAAACCAAGGAATCTTCTCAACGCCTTTCTCTCCCCCTTTCCACTTCCAACAAGTTACTCAGTCTTGTTACATCTGCCTCCTACATCTCTCCCATATTTGTCCATGCCTCTTCATCCCTACCATCTGCCACTGCCCTCGCCCAATGTGCTAGCACCTCTAACCTGGGTCACAGCACCTACTTCTTGGTCAGGGTTCTGTTTCCTGCCTGGCCCTCCATGCCTCCTCCACCCAGGGAGAGTGACCCTTCTAACATGCAGATCTGATCCCCTTAAGATCCTTTGATGGCTCCCCCTCTACAGATAAAGGCCAAATAAGGCTCATCAAGACCTTCTGTGTTTGAACAAGTTTGTCTCTTCAGATTCTTGACTTGCCACTCCTACCTCCTCATTCTCCATCCTTGAGCTATGAAAACTTTTAGGTCCCAGGAAAACCTGCCTGGCACTCTCTCTCCTCTTGACTATTGTATCCTGTCCCCATAGCTTGGAACACTTCTGACTCTCTCTCCTCCACACCTGATTAACTGCTCTTTGTCTTTCAGATCTTGGAAGTCCTTTCTTGACATCACTACGTCCTCCAATAATAGAGTCTGTGCATCCCATTTTAAAGCTCTTGCCTCACTTAGAAGTGCAAATGCCTTGTTATCATCTTAGCTGTGTTCTCTGCTAAAAGATATGTTCCTTATATGACAAAACTATAGTGACAGAAAGCAGATCGGGGTTGGGGGCAGGGGATTGATGACAGAGCAATCAAGCAAACTATTTTGGAGTGATGGAAGTGTTCTACATATTAACTGCAGTGGGGGTTATATGAACCTATGCATTTGTCTATAAACATCAAACTGCACATTAAAATGGGTGAGTAATTGCATGGAAATTATACCTCACTAAAACTGGTTTTAAGAAAAATAAATCTATCCCCCTTGAGGGCAGGTTTATACTTAGAACAGGTCTGTAATACATGCCTATAACAAATCATCTACACTAATAAAAGAGAAACATGCAAATTGACCATCACTATGCTACATTAATCAGCCAATCAGGAGCAAGTATGCAAATTAACCCAACAAAGATGACACTGCTGGAGTGTCCGGGCCTGTCAGCCTGGCCTGGGCCACATGAGCCAAGTGGCGAGGCTGGACCCACCATTGTTGAAATGACTGGGCCTGTCAGCTCCTCCATGAGGCTGGATGCTGCATTCAGAGGGCACATATAAATTGTCCCCTTATGAGTTTGACTGGGAGACCAGGAGTTTGATCACGTGCTATGATATGCACTGACCACCAGGGGGCAGCACAGAATGAAGGAAGACCCCAGCTGGCAGCCAGGGCAGGGAGGTCCCAGCCAGCAGCTGGAGGCCAGCAGCCAGAAAACCCTGATCAGCCCCCGATCGCCAGCCAGGCCTAGGGACCCTACCCATGCAAGAATTTCATGCACTGGGCCTCTAGTTATTAAATAAATAGATGGGTGGATGAATGAATATATATTATTTCCTTTTAACCTACTGTTTTATACATTTGGCATCAAGTTTTTTTCATATATATGTTTTTTAAAAGTGTTGCTATGACTAACCTTGCCATCCCATGAATGGGACTCAAATTTCCTTTAATGAAATATGAGACATAAGACCTTTGCATGTCCTTTGGAAAAATAAATGGTTTCAGGACAAATTTCAGACATTACAATGACACTAGACAGCAGTTCTGCTTGCCCTCTGTCTGGAGAGCGTGAGAAATAAACAGCTTCAGGCGATGGCTAGTGGCCTGTCTGTCCAGAAGCTTCTTGTCTGGAGCCTCAGGCTGATCTAGGTTCTGGATGAGCCATGTCCTGAAGGCAATGACTATGTCCTATTTGTTCCCAAACAGCAGTTGACTCTGACCCAGACCACCATGTAAATGCCTGGATATTGATGCAAAAGAGCTGTATGTGCCTGCCTTAGCCAGAGACATCTTTGACCAGAGGTTTAAGTTGTATTTGGTTAACAATGACCTAGACCCGGTTAACCCTTGCTTAGCTATCCAAGGTTAGGAGTCCTTTCTGTTTACGGAAACATGCGTGTACACTCTCTACCAAGAACAAAAGAATACTTAGAACTGAGAAGGAACAGTTGGCTTTTTGCTTCATTTTCAGACGAGGAAGTTGAGGTCAGAAAGACTGAGAGAAGTAGCTGGACTGTGATGAGACAGCAAGGGCAAGGTCTCTCTTTCTGGACCTGGGGGCCAGCTACCAGCCCCCTCCCTGGACCACATGCCTCCCTGGTTGGTTTGTTCATCTTAGAGCACAGCCTTCACCAGCCACCAGTTATTAACCCAGCTGTTCAGCCGGTTTTATATATTTAGTGAATCAAATAATGAATCTCAGAATTCAAATTTTCTCTCAGAATTTACTATTGAGTGAATGAAAAGAACAAAAGGAAAAAACAAAAGGACTCGTTTTGTGTCGCTCACACAGCTCATTTGGCTGAGAGAGAGGCGATTCCACCTCTCATAATTTATTGCTGCCTCCAGGAGGTGCCTGCTTCTCTCCCACCTGTCAAAGCACACACAAAATACATCAGTTCTGCTCTCTATGGCTCTCAACACCACCTCCTTCCCTCTCACACACCTGGTAGGGACTGTTGAATGAATAAACAGATAACCTCATTTGTAAGTAGGTGGCTTGAAATCCAGAGTACATTTTCCAAAGGAAGCAACGTCATAAGGGTTTGAGTTTCCCGGACCTGCCCACAAAGCTGAATTAATCTGTCACACTGCTGAAAAGATATATATTTTCAAGAGGAAATAAGGGGGAAAAGAAGTAGAGTTACCATGCTAAAATAACCTGAACAAGAAATGCTTGCTGGGGCAGACCTTAACTGCACTGCCCAGCTTCACTCAGAAGACAAGGGGGGCTGTCTCACTTTTAAGTGAGTGATCATGCCTCGAAATTAGTGACTTCCTTTACTAACAGTCGAATCTCTCTCTGACAGCTGCTCAGATCAGCCAGGCATACATTACTTTCATCTTTAATAAACAGGCCCTCTGAAGTCAGTGACTGGTCTCCATAGCAACCAGAGCACGTTTTTCCACTGATATTGGGGACAGAAAAGAAGAAAGAATGGATCACTTTTGCTGAGAGCTGAACCCTGAGATGGCAGAGGAAGGTGGGTGTATGGTGCATGGATTGTCCTCCATTTCCCTGTGACTTCCAACGAATTCCCAGCAAGATTGGGGGTGACTCTTTCTACCTTTTACTAGGCTTGGAGGAAGAGAGGCTCTGCTCAGTGATGTAAGAAATATGGGAAAGGGCTAGTTTAGAAAGCATAGCACACACTAAAGCCCGCACCGCCAAAGAGCTAAAGGCAACTTGATCCCACCTAATTCTCATTTAGTGAGAGTGGCAGGCCCTCTGCTTCTTGCTGCAAAGGTTATTTACAGTAGGACAATATAAACAATGTGAGGAGAGGTGCCAACAAATACCACAGTGAGGGGTGGGAGGAGTGAATGATCATGCCTCAAAATTAGTGACTTCCTTTACTAACCTCTTCAGGACAGGTCCCCAGAGCAAGCGTAGCCCCTGCCCTGCTCAGCTCAGAGCAGGGGCAACTCGGAGTACTCTTCTCCTTCAAACTCAGCCAGACCTTGTTTTGAGCTATAGCTGGGGAGATTTGCAGCTAGTCAGGCTGAATCAATAGTTTGTTGATAGTTTATTGATGCAGCATGCACTAGGCCTTTAACACAGGAGACCCACAGAATTTCCACCTGAGCTCTCCCTGGGGCTTGACTTAGTCTGCATGACTGGAATCTGATTCACATTCCTAATCCAGGCTGGGGCCTTGGCGTCCTGCTTTGCTCCTGCCTACTTCTCCCGTTGGGCATCTAAGTCCTAGCTCCACAACCCTAGCTGGGGTCATGCTCTAAATAAACCGGTCACCTAGAACCACACAGACAAAACTTCTCACTTAATGTCAGCTATTTCCCCCTCTAAGAACTGTGCTTTGATTCCCCTACAGGAACCTGGACCCTTCAGTTCACCAACTACTGCTTGCAGGAACCAAGTCTGTTTGCTGTGAGGCCCTGAGAGTTGTACCTTGGGCCACTAGCATCGCTTCATGTTACCACCCCAACACATGTCAACTTCTGGTTCCAAGTTCTTACTTCTCACTATAAACCAGGGCTGCAGCCAAAATACCAGGAAGCCTCATTCCTGAGGGGGCCATACTAGAGGTGATATTTATGATGGGTCTTGAAGGGTGGCAAGGATTTGGGCAGCAGAAGAGAGATTTTCTCTGTCAGAACCAGAGCCTTGATAAGATCATAGGCTAATGGAGTATTAATCTCTTTATTCAAATTTTAATTAGGAAATCCCAACCCCTTGCTTCTATACAACAGGTAAGCATAAGGAAGTCCTGGATGGAAGAATCCAGTCCTGCCAGGGCCTTTGTTGCATGGGTAGGAATTCATCACAGTGTTTTCCTAGAGTTGGAGTGTGAAAATACAATTGATAGCCTCCTAAGGTTTGCAAAGAGGAACTAGACAGTTGAATTCCAGGAATAGGGTTATAACTAAAATTCATGGAATGTATTCACTTACTATTCACAAAATAGAAGGGTCTGGAGGAGCAGGCAGGGACCAGTCATAAAAGGCTCTGTGGACCACACTAAGGAGCTTGGGTGTTTTAAGGAGATAATGTTTAGTTATTAAACAATTTTAAAATGGGGTCAGATGAGGTTATAAGAAAGCTACTGTGCTCTTGTGGGCTTACTACCGTGTAAGGGAATGGAGAGTTTGGATACTGAGAGGAAGAGCCAGAAGGTCATTTGCCCTGCCCAGCTGCTCCTTGAGGGACAAGGGGAGTCACAGGCTGCAGGTGATGAGTACATAGAGGCCTTACTTCGTGTCTCCTCCTTTTCCTTGCCCCTGCTGTGTCTTCTGTCTGTTCCCCAGGGGTGCTGCCCCATATTCACTTTCTCCTGTGCTTTTCCACTTTCATCTTCCACTTCAGTGTCCCCTATTCCTGCCTCTCTTTCCCTTGCTTTTTATCTCATTCTCAGTGTGGAAGGAAAGCTGCCCAGGAAAGCCCCCTCCCTCCAGCTTTGGAGGAAAAGACTGGCGCCAGGAGACAAACCCTTCCTCTTGTCTGTTGGAAACAAGTAGGCTGATTTTTCCATCACAGGAGCAGAATACCAAAGGCTGTTGGCCACACCAGTGGCCCAGCAGAAGGTCTGTTAGGAGTTATTGTTCATTTTTATCCATTCAGTGTGGATTACTCTGGGAGCTTCTCTTGACCTTCCCTTGACCTGAAATATCTCCTCTACTGATGCCTGAAAGCCCACCATTAAGCCAATCATTCCTTTGTGTTAATTATTACTTTCTCCCCAAGGTTTTTCTTTGTACATTAAAATGCTCCTGGAAGGGAAAATACATTAGTTTCCTAATGCCTTATATAAACAAAGAATGGAGGGGAAAAGCACAAAGGTTTCCAAACCCACCTCAACATCACATATGGAATTGCTATAAATCTAATTTGATGAGGTGCAAAATTAACAAAACATGTTTAAATTATAGAACTGCTGGGTCCATATAATAATTTTCTTTTTTTAAATCTTTTTCACTGAAGTATACACAATAAAGGGTACAGATTTTAAGTGCACAATTTAATGGATTTTTATACCCATATAACTACCACCTATATTAAATATACTTACAAATGCCAGAGGCCTCCCTGTGCTACTTCCTGGTCAATATTCCCACTGAGATCATTACTGTTCTGACTTCTATTAATTAGTTATGCCTGTTCTCAAGCTTCCTATAATGCGGTCATGTGGATTCCTATCTTCTTTGGCTCAATATAATTTTTTTGAGATCCACATATGCTGTCGCATGTATGAGTCATGTGTTCTTTTCTATTAGTGTTTAGTATTTCTTTGTATGAATACAGTGCAATTTCTTTATCCATTTTTCTGTTGATGGAACTGGGGTTGTTTCTGGCTATTAGGAATAAAGATGCTGAGAACATTCTTGTACCAGTTGTTTTGTGAACATATGCACTAATTTTTCTTTTTCTTTTTTTTTAAATTAAATCTTTATTATTTGGATTATTACATTTGTTTCTCTTTTTTCCCCTCCATAGTTCCCCTCCACCCGGCTCCCACACCTCCCTCTACCCTTACTTCCCTCCTGTTGACCTCATCCATAGGTGTAGGATTTTTGTCCAGTCTCTCCCTGTACATGCCTCACCCCTTCCCCCTGAAAATTATCAGTCTACTCCCTTTCTGTGCTCCTGATTCTATTATATTCACCAGTTTATTCTGTTGATCAAATTTTTAATTCACTTAAGTTTTTAGATTCACTTGTTGATAGATATGTATTTGTTGTTCATAATTTTTTATCTTTTACCTTTTTCTTCTTCCTCTTCTAAAAGGGTACCTTTCAACATTTCATATAATACTGGTTTGGAGTTGATGAATTCCTTTAGCTTCTTCTTATCTGTGAAGCTCTTTATCTGCCCTTCAATTCTGAATGATAGCTTTGCTGGATAGAGTATTCTTGGTTGTAGGTTCTTGCTATTCATCACATTGAATATTTCTTGCCACTCCCATCTGGCCTACATAGTTTCTGTTGAGAAATCAGCTGACAATCATATGGGTGCTCCCTTGTAGGTAATGAACTGTTTTTCTCTTGCTGCTTTTAATATTCTCTCTTTGTCTTTTGCTCTTGGTATTTTAATTATGATGTGTCTTGGTGTAGTCCTCTTTGGATTTCTTTTATATGGGGTTCTGTGTGCTTCTTGGACTTGTAAGTCTATTTCTTTTACCAGATGTGGGAAGTTTTCAGTCATTATTTCTTTAAATAGGTTTTTGGTATCTTGCTCTCTCTCTTCCTCTAGCACCTCCACAATTCTGATGTTGGTACTCTTGAAACTGTCCCAGAGGCTCCTTATTTATTTTCACATTTTTGGATTCTTTTTTCTTCTTGCTTTTCCAGTTGAGTGTTTTCTGATTCTTTGTATTTCAAATTTTTTACTTGATTCTTACCTTCCTTTTGTCTGCTGTTAGATCTCTGTATAATATTTTTTATTTCAATCAGTGTATGTTTAATTTCTAGTTGGTCCTTTTTCATCTCTAGTTGGTCCTTTTCCATCTCTAGTTGGTCCTTTTTCATATCCTCTTGGGTCTCACTAAATTTATCCATCTTTTCTAGGATATTCTTGAAAAACCTTATAACCGTGGTTTAGAACTCTATATCCAGTCATTTGTTTTCTTCCATTTTTTTTTTGTTTTGTTTGTGATCCCTTCCCTTGTCTCGGCATTTTCACTATGCTGGGAAAACTTTTGTGTTGGATTCAGCCTTATGATACAAGACTTGCAAAACTGCAAAAGCCTCTCCGTTAAGCTTGGGATGTGTGGAGTCTCAGGACTTAAGGAACTGCCTTGCCTTCTAGTCGACCTCCCTCCATGGCCCCTGAGTCTCATGTGAGTGGATAATCGCTGGAGCAATGCCTCTAGACTGCTTCCTTTCTGGCTCCCCTGTGCTCCGGAACCATATGAGTCTGGGTCCCCAGGGTTTCGCCCAAAACTGGGGTTTAGTGGAGTTAGAAGTGGCGCAGTTGGGAGGCTCTGTCTCCCGCCCACCTGTGAAAGCCAGTGGCACAGTCAGTAGTCGGTCTTCTGCGCGCAGTGCTATGCACGCCACCAGATTCTGCCCTTTCGCTACTCCCCTAAATTTCTGTGCACTTCTCCCTTTTCACAGTCCAAACTCCTCCCTATGAGCTTTGGCTGGACCTGTGGTTTAGTGTCATAGGATAAGGGGTTCAATGCTGTTGGGAGTCTCTGTCTCCCTCCCACCAGAGAAAGCCAGCCAGGTACTCCGGCACCTGCTCTCTTCACGCATGCATCTCTGTACCTCAGCTTTTTGCAGCTCCTCTGGGTCTCTGTGAGCCCCTCCCTTTTTTTCTAGTTGTAGAATTTCCACTTAGCCAGCTTTCCTGTGGTTCTGGATGATGTCCATTCTGTCTTTTAGTTGTTTTGAAATTGTTGTGCAAGGCAGCAATGTAGGTGTTTACCTATGCCGCCATCTTGGATTCTCCTGTACTAATTTTTCTTGAATATATACCTAGAAGTGGGATTATTATGTTAAAGAGTAGGCATATATTTAACTATATTAGAAATGCTGAACAGATTTCCAAAGTGATTGTACCATTTTGTATTCCCACCAACAAATGTATTTGAGTTTCAATTGTTTGACATTCTTGCAAACACTGGGCATTGTTATTCTTTTTCATTTTAGCTAGTGTGGTAGAGAAATACGTGTAATAAATTTGCCTCAGAAGTAGGTTCTGAGCAAGAGAAGGAAGGCCTCATGTTTCTAACAGCTGTGGAAGTAGAGTTCTGATGAATTTTGTTTGTTTGTTCTAATATCAAGAAACTGTAAGGGCTAAAAAGCTAGATGAAAGTTTTCTATTAATACCAGCTAAAAGAAAGACAACCATGGGGATTGTGTCACCAGTAGAGCAAAGGGCTAATTTAGGCACATTCTAGAGCTCTTTGGATGAGGTAGACTGTAAGACAACACTAGGGACCCCTGAAATGGTCCTATAGCAGGGTTATTGGTTGCAAGCCACAGAGACCAGCTCAAACTAATGTAATCAGGTGACTATGTATTATTGAAAGATATCTGGGTACTCACAGAATGGATAGAAGAGCAAAGGGCCAGGCATAGAGATGGGCAGGAACAGAGGGTCAAGAACAGGCAATTCAGTCTCTTTAGTGTTGTTCCTAGACCACAGTTCCTGGGGTCCTTGAGTCACTTGTTCACTATTCAAAGTTCCAGGGGAGTTTTTCAGATTGGTTGAGCTTAGACTACAGGTCAAGTCTCAAGGCTGGAAGAGGTAGAATCTGATCTCTTCAAGAGCTTCCACAGCGCAGAGCAGACCTCTGTCCTTATATTCCACTAAGACTGCATACATGGGAGGAGAAATCAGATGTAATTTGGAAGGTGGAATGCATATTGAGTAGCCAAAGAAATCTCACATGTTCACTACAGCCCTGCCTTCAACAGAATGATACTCACAGTATGATGTTAATAAAAAGAGGGGGAATGAGAGAAAACCGGCTGAGCCTGTAGGGTGAGCAAGGAAAGGGAATCTGACAGGACAATAAAGCCCAGCAGATTTGCTAACCTGCTTTCCAATGGACTTGAATAAGAAGAGATTGTGTTACTCAAAGTTTCCTAATTTGTCATTTTCAGCAAGTCTGAATCATTCTAGGACCCCTTGCAGTGCAGTCAAAGGTGACTGAGAGAATCCTGGGAAAGGGGGAGGGGCAGGGTGTGGTGAGGGTAGGGGCTATAGAAACTGAAGGCAGGTCACAGCACAGGGATGTCGCTCCTTTATCCTGCAGGTGTTATAGGCATAGTGCCTAAGCTTGTGAGCTTCACAGGGGGCTAAGAAACTATCTGAGACCCGGAGCGGGTGGGAGGGGGGAGATTACAGATGACCAAATATGTAAAGAAAATTGCAAATTTAAAAAAAGTGATGTTCAATTAGCATTTAGGCACCTCTTTCCCTCTCTTTGGTGATGCTCATACCCCCAGATCAGAGTTTCCCCAATATTCATCCCGTTGTTCATTTTTCAAGTTACAAAGGCACCAGTAAAAAAAAGAGAGCAAGCAAGAGGGAGCAGGGGCAGGTAACCTGGCTACTCTATACATATGGTCACGTCTTGTTCTTCATCTGAAGCAAAGAATCAAATTCAGCTCTTAACTTCAAAAAAGAGCCCTGGCTGGTGTGGCTCAGTGGTTGGGCATTGTCCTGTGCACCAAAAGGTTGCCTGTTCAATTCCCGGTCAAGGCACATACCAAGATTGCAGGTTCGATCCCTGGTGGCAGACATTCAGGAGGCAGCAGTTGATCAATTGATGCTGTGCTCTCGCAATGATGTTTCTCTCTCTCAAAAAAAAAAAAAAAGTCAATAAACTATTCTTTAAAGAAAAAGAAAAAAAAAGACTAAAGCCTGACCTCAGATTTAAAGACCCAGTTTCTGGATCCCTTCTTTATCCCTCCAATTGTTCAATGGAATTAACTCATAGCCTTATATCTAGGAAAGATTATAAAACTGTCTGAGTTACCTGAAATAGACCAAAGTTCCCACTCAGGTTGGACTTTTAGAGCATCCATTTTTCTACAATGGAAAGAACACTGATCCAGGTGTACATGCCAAGCTTTGTCATGAACTCACTATATGGCCTCAGACAGCCATAACTTTTATTCTTCTCTTTCCTCTTTTGTAAAACAAAGAGCATTGATTAAATGAGTGCTGAAGTTTGTTCACTTCATCTTAAGTATATTCATAAATAAAGAAAGGAACCATGTTAGCTTTGCTAACACATCTTCTCTCATCTGCCAATAGACCAAAGGATATAATAAAAGCATCTTTGTCCCCCAAACCATGCTCAATCTCCAAGTTATTCAGCCTGTGATCAGTAAAACCTATTTTGCTGTAATTGAGTGGGGTAGTTCTAGGAAAAAATTATATTAAATTTCACTAAATGTGCATTCATTTGGTTAACCAGGCCACTAGGACTGACATACTGTACTGATTACATAATGTGAGTACCTTCAACATCCTTCCATTTTTGGTGAATTGGCATTTTAGCTATAAGTCTAAAGGCCACTATAATTTATTTTCTTTGTGGTAGTGGCAACCATATATAAATTAGTTAAATTACTTTAATATGTTGTTTCTATAAGGATAAAAAGTTGTTGATCACTCCTTCCAGGGAAACATCAACCCACAACATGTGGAATAAATTTTCACATTTCAAATCCATTTTCATGTCTTTGTTTCATTTTTGGTTCTTCTGAATGATTTCATTTTTTGTTGGTAGTGCTAAATCAACTTAAATTTTGGATTTGACTAAATATTCTGATATTTGTGCTAAATGTTGACCAAATACCTGCTTTCATTTTGCACTCTACACCAAGACAACATAATTGTGATTGATTACAATGGCTGGCTGGTGAGCTCTTCATTCTGTCCATGGCAAGATAAATGACTTCTTTGCCTAAACAGCTTCTTACAGAATAATATTCTGACCTCCTCTCATTCTCTGTCCTTCTCAGAGGAGGCCGGGATAAGTCGTGCTGCTGATCCACGTGAATGTAATTTGAGCAGTTTGGAAAATGTGCAAACACATTATTAGCAACATATTTAAACAGCACCTTTCCCTAAGGTGTTTATGATCCTTTAAAGTTATGGTATAATTATTCTTTCCGGCACCACTCTAAAATGTATATGGCACAGCAAGAATTACATTTGTCAGGGAACATGACTGTTATAAATAAATAAAAATTATTTCTCATGTCTCATACAGCAGTTTTATTTATTTATAGGATCTATATATCCCTTATCTTTTTCAAATAGGATTTGAAGCAACTTAAAAACTAGTATGTGCAGCATAACTCTAATAAAATAGGAATAAAATCAAGATAGAAGGTAGGATAGCTCTCCCCAAACAAGATAAGGCTTAAAGGAAAATGTGACAGATCTATTACATAGAAATCTATAAGTTCTATGTTGAGCCCTAGTCAGTTTGGCTCAGTGGATAGAGCATTGGCCTGTGGACTGAAAGGTTCCAGGTTTGATTTTAGTCAAGGGCACATGCCTGGGTTGTGGGCTTGATCTCTAGTAGGGGGCTTGTAGGAGGTAGCTGATCAATGAGTCTCTCTATCATTGATGTCTCTGTCTCTGTCTCTCTCCCCCTTCCTCTCTGAAATCAATAAAAATATATTTAAAAAATAAAAGTTCTATGTTGAAAGGTTAAGACTAACAGATAAAGGGTTAATATCTACAAATGCCTAAAAATCAGCAAAAGATCAACCACTCAAGTGTTTATTTTGTGCAAAGAACATGGTGATTAGGCCCAGAATAAGAAATACAAAGAATCAAAAATCCTGTGGAAGAAAAAAAATACTTAAATTCTAATTCCTACAGAAGGATTTTCAAATTAAAACAGGGTAACAGTTTGCACCCAACTCAATGCCATCCTTTGAACTTTACCACTCCCTACAAAGTTATCCCTTCAACTCCTCAAACATGATCAACCCAATCTCAGAATCCCATTATGAAGATCTAGTTCCTGATGCAACTTCAGTATCAATTGCTGTAGTATTCAGAATACCAGTAATAAATAGTTGTATGCCCAAATTAGGATAATTTTAAAAGGGAACTATTTACATTGGTGTAGATGGGTATTGGGAAATCAGAAGAGAAAAGGCAATACCAAGGGCTAGTAGCAGCTGAGTATTACTGCCCTAGACTTCAGGAGGAGGGTCATATGGAGAATGCCCCATTAAGAGAAGTACTGACCTTCAGTCAAGGGACAGCCCCTGGAAACCTCATGAGAGGGAGCTAAGGGAATAAATACCTTGAACTCCCTTTCTCCCCTATTTCCAATCTCTTTTTAGGGTTTTCCAGTGGCTAAACCCAAGTGGAAGCCACAGGCAAGTGAACCAATGGCTTTAGTCAACCAAGTCAGCCTCCTGGTTAGAGTGGATCTGGAGAGGAAAATGCAAGATTTCCAGCAGGGTAGAAAAGACCATGAGTTTAATTCTAAACAAATGTGTTTGTGATGTCTAAGCAGAGATGCAAAGCCAGTATTTGAGTGGCTCTTGAGATTGGAGAAATGTCTGGGCAGTTGTACACACTTGAGAGCTCTCAGCATAGAAAGTGAATGAGTTGACTTAAGCAGAGAGTGTACAATGAGAAAAGAAAAGGATCTAAGGTTGAACTGTGCAGTTCCAACATTGCAAGGTCAAGTAGAAAAGAAAAATCTGGCAAAAGGATAAAGAAATACAGAGGAGAAAGAAAAAAACAAACAAAAAACAACAACAGAGAATATGGGAACTTGGATACCAAGCAAATATGGTTTCTCTCAAACAGAAGGAAGGGTCAATTTTGTTAAAGTCCACACAGAGATAATATAACACAAAGACTGAGGAGTGTCCATGAGACTTAGGAGTACAGAGGTTACTAGATACTTAGATAAAAAATAGTTTTAGTTGAGAAATGGGGAGAAAACCAGTTGGAGGAAGCTGATGAGTAAACAGATATGAAATAAGGGCAAACTGACTATGCACAAATCTTCCAACCAGTTTGGGTGTGAGGAGAGCTGAGGAAAAGAGTAGAACCATGAAGAAAATTTGAATCTAGAAATGGGATTTTACAGATGTGAGTGACTAGAGCAGTGGTTGTCAAACTGCAGCTCGAGAGCCACATGCGGCTCTTTGGCCCCTTGAGTGTGGCTCTTCCACAAAATACCACGTGTGGGCATGCATGTACAGTACTATTGAAACTTTATGGCCCATGCACAGAAGTTGGTTTTCGGCTCTCAAAAGAAATTTCAATCATTGTACTGTTGATATTTGGCTCTGTTGACTAATGAGTTTGCCGACCACTGGACTAGCACATGTTAAGATGATGATGAAAAGAGAACAGATCAAAGATAGAATAGGGGCTAATTGATAACATATCTCTCTGAGAAGGTTGGAATCCATGACATGAGGAAGAAAATCGACCTACCTGGGAGGACGGACATCACTTCCATTTTGTCAGAAGGAAAGAACAAAGGGTGGGCACAGGTGTAAGTTGGTTTATAGATGCAGGTGACAGGAAGTGAGGTAATTTCTACCTGAGGGCCTCTATTTCCTCTGTGAAGCAGGAACAAAGACATCTGCCATAAATGAGGAATGAGATGGGGACATAAGGCCTTGAGAAAAATGCTTGAAATGTTCGTTTCAGAGACTGAAGTGTGAGTGGACAGGAGGACAGTGGGATTTCCCAGGGGTGGAGGTGGTTTAAGAATCAGTGGAGATGATGATAGGGAAGACTCTGCTAAGTTGGGGGATTTTTTTCTCCCGTCGTGCTTTGCTGCCTGGGAAGTGATGTGAAGAAGATATATTGTTGAGTTCTTCCAGAACTGCTTCCCCCCACCTAAGGCTAGTATAATACAAGGATAAAAATAGGTCAGTAAGTATAGGATATGGGCAAGATAGTGATTATAATGGACTATGGAATCTACAGTGGCTTCAAATGTAAACAAAGGCAGAGTGGGTTGATAGATAAAAAAACAGAGAGAGGCCCAGGAACTATGGGCCTCAGTATGGTGAGGTACAGGGTGGGTCAGTTAGCAGACTAGACTACATGGAATGAGAGAGAGAGTTGTAGTGAGATTGAGAAATTTGAGAGATGACAAGGTCCAGGGTGTGTTAGAGAAGTGGATGCTGGAGGTGATAGAGTAGATTAAGAAATTTGAGGGACCAGAGTATTGATTAGGTAATTCATGAATCTCCTAGAAGGATGGTAGGGTTAAGGTGAAAAGGAACACTGTGAGCTAGAAGGAAAAGTCCTTGGGGGATGAGAAGGAGTGGCTAGGATACCAGTAGATGTCAACACCATCGGAACCTGTTAGCAGAGCAGCCATTTTTTCTAGGAATGTCTGGATGCTACACAAGGGCACAAGGAGCAAGCTATCCCAATCTCCTTATCTTGGGTGGGAAGGGTATAGAGGAATATTTAGAAGAGCTACAGAAGAAGTAGTAGAGATGGGTTGTAACTCAGGCAAGGAGTCAGAGTTCTCTGTGAGTCCGAGGTACCAAGAATCATGCTGTGAACATAGGCAGCAAAGTGATCAGAGATGAAGGTGAGAAGCTTCAACTTGAGTGTGTTTGGCTCATAGCTTGTGAAAAAGAGTAGCTATTAGAAATATTTCAAAGTAAGTGTCTGTGTCCAGAAAGTTTTACGCTTGCTTTTCAAAGACAAACACACATGCGAACTCTAATTGTCCTTTATTTTCAATGGTGACCCTCTGTGTGTGGTCTGGCTCTAGAGAACAATGCCTAACCAGCAATATTTTCTCCATACTCAGGACTGTACTTGGATTTCTTGGGTTCCAGCTGCTGTTTGCTGAGTCTGGAATGATTTTTACTTTAGTCCCCTTCTTTCCTAGTTCACTAAACATCATGGTTTGTAAAGAAACTATCCACCAAAAATTGCTTTAGGCCAGTGTTCTCTGGATGGTTTTTAGTATGTGCCTCTCACCACATCTTTAGGCCTTGTACTTGCAATTGCCCTTCAGTGATATATGTGCTGTTCTATCCCCACTTTACTTCTGCTTGGGTATCCACCCTCTGCCTTTTTCCACTCTCAGGGCATAAGTGGGGTTTGGGGGCAGTTAGCGTGCCTCCAAGATCACCAGGGGGATGGCAGTGTAACTAATGCCCCTTATTAATAAGAGAAATGATGTGGGACCTAACTCTCAGGACTTGTTAGTTGCACCTTGGACAGCTAAACAAACTCAGCAGGTATTATTAGGTAAAACAAAAGTCAGAATGTAAACAGTGAGACTGAACTTACCAATTTTCCCTTTCGCTAAAGGAAAAAGCCTTTCTCGTTTCATTGTAATTGATTACTAAATCTTAGAATGCAAGATGAGACCTCATCTTGACAAGTAGATCACAAGTGTTTCTCACTGTTTTTCTCCCTCCCCAGAAGTATACCCTAGTCAATTCATAGTGAATAGGGCCAACCTAGAACACAAATGCAGTTTCATGTGAAAAACACACTCAGCAAACTGGATTCACTGTGCAACAGGATGACTTAGACTAGCCACATAAGTTATTGCCGTTTGGATATTTTTTTTATCAAAACTCTTCCCATAATTTTTAGTTCAGTGTTCTCTTCCATTTTGTTTTGTTCTTGTTGTTTTAAATTTTATTGTTGTTAGAGCCCTCAATATTTTCTGGTGGTGCTGTGAGTGGATTGACTCCATTATTGATCCCACACTTTTACTTATCACCTAAAATGCTCACACACTGTCTCAAAGGCAGAAACTGATGCCTATCAGACCCACCTTGAAGGACTGGAGAAATGTCTGATGCTAGAGAAAGTCCCAGAGCACAGGTACTCAGAGTTTCAACAGCAACGGCATGGGCTTGCCAGTTTGTGCTTTAGTAACATAAAATAAACAAAAATGTAATTTACTGTTGCTGTGGGAGATTTAGCTCTAAATTATCGAAATATGTAATTCCAGTGCCTCCCTGCTATCAGAGGCTTTTTTTTTTTTAAGAAGCTGGTAGAAACTCAGGTTTAAAGTTAACCTGCACATATCTGTTCTAAAATCTTACTGCTGACGTCTAAGATAAATGCCCTTTTCCTTACAAGTACAACTTGAGTTGGCAGAATTGAACTAAGTGAAGGCCACAGTCCTTGTTAGAGGAGTCTTCTTGCTTTTTCTTTTTCCTTCTCTATGTCAACAGGTCTACACATGTAGCCCATGCCATGACAGTCTTTTTAAAACCCAAGGAAAATCCACCTTAAGATGAAATCTTTGTGGAGAAGAACTGTTGATATCATTAAACTGTTGAATCAACCAACGTTGGAGGCCATCCTATCTCTGGGATTTCAATTATGTGAGATAACAAATTTCCTTATATTTAAGTTCATTTGGTTCAGAGGTGTTTGTTTCGGGAGGTAGGGGGCAACAAAAATATGCTAGTCACCATAGATACTCACATGTGCCTCACTTGTGTAACCAAGGAGGGCCCATCAGGAATATGAGTCACTGGGACTAATTCCTGCAATATTTTCTTCATTCCACTCACCCAACCTGATTCCTGGTAGGAGAATTTTTAGTGCTTTGAATTAATTTTCCTTTGTTTCTTCCCCCAATCTTCACCCCATTTTCTCTAGCTCTCAGAAATCATTGTTATTCTCCATCTAAACATAACATTTCTTTCAAATTGAATTAAATCTGAAGTCAAATCTTATCTAATAGTTTCAAAATGTATAAAGAACCCATTGCAGGGTTGGCCTGAAAAGAATGTCCCTTACTTAGGAAAAGTGTGCCCTAGGGTTGTTTTCTGGAGTCAACCAAATTCTGAGAAGAAACCTCTGGCATTTTTTCAAGACTATCACTGCTTCTGAATATTTGTATCCTTTTCTCTGGCCCTATTGTACTTATGGAAGTTTCCCTGTATCTTGTAAGTGGGTGAGGCTGGGTTTGGGGTCCAAGACATCTAAATGGCTGAAATTATGCTATTTGGGGTTTGCTGAGATTACTGGTTTTGACCACATCTGAAAAATTTCCAGCCACCATTTCTCAAATACTTTTTCTATTTCATTCTCTCTCTCCTCTTATTCTAGGACTTTAATTACGTGTATGTTAGGTTAATTGATACTACCTGACAGATTATTGAGACCTTGTTCTTTTTATTTTAATCTTTATCCCTTCCCTGTTAGATAATACTCATTGTCTTTAAGTTCACTGATAATTTCATATGTTGTATTCATTGTGCTATCAATTTCTAACCTCATTAATGAGTCTTCAATTTCAGATATTGTGGTGGTTCAATGATTTCCATTTGGTTCTTCTTTAAAGTTTTCATATCTCTCTTGAAATTTCCCATCTCCTCTCCTACTATATGCATATTTTCTTATAGATTCTTCAACATATTTATCATAGTTAAGTTTGTATTAATTCTAACATCTGAGTCACATGGGTCTGTATTTATTGACTATTGTTTCTCTTCACAATAGGTGGCATTTTCTAGTTTACTTGCACATTTAGCAATTTTTTAAATTATATATTGAGCTTTATGAATAATCAAAGAGATTTTGGATTCTGCTATTTTCTTCAGAAGAAAATTTAGATTTGTTCTAGTAATCAGTTAATTTGCATATTATCTTGATCCTATGGAGCTACACAATACAATAGTACTTCTATGATGATAGAAATGTCCTGTAACTTGTGAAGCCCAATACATTAGCAATTTACCACTATAAGCATTTGATATGTGGCTTGGATACTATTTTTTCAAATCTTCACCAGAAGATATTTTTCTATTAACTTTTAGAGAGAATAGAAGAGAGAGAGGAAATACCGAGAGAAACATCAGTGTTAGAGAAACACATCTATGGGTTGCCTCCTGCACAAGTCCTGACCAGATCGGGAGGAGCCTACAATCAAGGTACATGCCCTTGACCAGAATCGAATATGGGACCCTTCCGTCCACAGGCCAATGCTCTATCCACTGAGCCAAACCAGTTAGGGCAGATACTACATTTTTAATTTTATGTAATTTTAATTGAATTTCAAAGACCACATGTGCCTAGCGATTACAATACTGAATAGTACAGCTATAGTTTTAGGATTTGCCTTTATTCCTATGGCACAGCTATTAATCCTGGGAAGTGACACTCGTGAGTGTGTCCTTTTGTGGTCTCAGTGGAAAGTCTTAGTGTTTGCCATGCCGCTTTAACTAGGTAGGAATTGAACTCTGTCCTCCATCTCCCAACACAAGGCAGCAGCTCATTCAGCCCTCCAGCTGTTGCTTTCCTCTGGGCTTCTTGACTCTCCCCGTGTCTCTCCGCCCGCACATGCACAGATTAGTTGTCAGATGAGGACTTGAGGGAAGTTTGTATATAGATTTGGGAGCTTTCCCTCTGAGGCTCCTTCCTCTCTCAGATGTTCTCCTCCCCAATTTACAGTTACTGTGGAAACCCCAAACTCCAGCTTCTGACTTCTTAGCTCAATAGGACTCCCACTTTCTGTCTGAGCTCTGTTTCTACCCAGGGGAAGGGAATAGTGCTGTGAGAGGAAACGCCCGATCAATGGGGGTCTCACCCAGTATGATTCCCTTTTTTCAAGGGTCATATCTTCTGCAGTTTTTGTCTGCAAAACCAAACTATTGGTTGCTCTTTAGGACCTTAAAATGGGTTTTGTTATTATTATTTTTGGTTAGGGTTCAGAATTTATCATTGTCTTTGGTGGGAAGGTTAATCAAATATAATTTACTGTGCCATTATCAGAAGTTGGAACTGATCTGAATGGCCAAAGTTAGATACTATTGAGTTTGGTAGAAAAGTTTGGTTAGCCTTTCTGCTAGCACACTTTTCCATGTCTCTTTGCACCAGACAGGGCTCAATATTTGCTAAACAAATGCTGAAAACTGAAAATTGTCCTAAGGAGTCATACTTTGAAGTGTTACCCACCATTCATAATTTGGGATGGATGACCTTTTCTTGAAAGCAGCTTTTGATGTGGGTTAATGAGACTGGACAAGAGGTTCCTGGGCGTTTCTATATTCTGACAACAAATGTCAGAAAACTTGTCATAATTTTGGCTTAAGCAAAAGGAGAATTTAGTGAACAGCCTGGGTCATAATTCCATGGTAGGGCTGCCTCTAGGCATAGCTGGATTTAGGGCTCATATAGTATCACCAGAACATACTTTTTGCTTTTTTTCCCACCTCAGCTTTTGGACCTGCCTATTGCATTGGTAGAATTAAGCCCAGCATCTTGTGGCTGCAACACGATGGTTGCAGCTTCAGCCTGCACCTTGTCAGGTGTCCAATCCAGAGAAGAAAATTAGAGCCTATTTTTCAGGAGGACCCACAGACATCTCCCTGCTTCTCATAGGTTCTGCCTGGGTGGTAGGCTCATCTCTGGACCAATCATATGGCCATGAAATAAATGAAATGAGTGGCCTGTGGGTGGCTCACCTACTTCACCACAGAGTCAGAGGGGTGTCAGTTTCACCAGACCCTCACTGACTGATAAATATCTGGGTTCTTATTCGCTGGAAGAGCAGACACACACTGGGACAGAAACAACAGAAGCTCACTATGGTGGTTATTGGAGGAGACTGAGACCAAAATACCTAGAGGGAGTGAAAAGGTTACAAACCAGGGAGGCAGGGAGCCTGAAAGAGAAACACTGCCTCTGTCTGATTCCACTTAGCCCCGCTGCTCAGGGCTGCTAGAAGCAGGTGCTGTGCTGTATACATTGCTTCATGGCCTGGTGCTTGGGGACCTGCAATGAGCGAAATCCATGAAATTTAGATACCACAGCGGTATCTTTAAAAGGTATCAGGTGGAGAATGGTTTTTAATGTGGAATCCAGGTCTCCAATTAGAGGCTTGTTCCACTTGCTAAATTTGGTGTGGGTTAATGCCCAGTGACCTCGTGTCGCTATAGCGTTTCATCACCTTGGTAAATGCTTGGGAACAAACCCTCCTCTGCCCGCCCTTTCCAATGGGACACAATCTCCATACCATTAGAGGTATGACTTCTTTTTCCAGATAAATTGCCCAGCCCTCTCAATCCGTTCCATTAGTGAGGAAGCAATCCAAGGGAAAAAGAAGGCTGTGCCAAACACAGCAATGCTTCCGAATGATCACTTGGCTTGGACTAGCATTCCACGTGGCTCCAAACTATCTAGCAGCATTTGGGAAAAAAAGGAAAGGAAAGAAGACTGCTTTTTCTCTCCCCCTCCAGGAAACCAAATAAAATATAGAGGACTCCAGAGACCACTGGAAAATACCTTGGGAGTCTCCCAATTCACTCCAGCCTCATTGGTTGCTCCTAAGCCCCTTCTAACTTGAATCTGATTGTTTTTAAGATAACCCCATGAAAGACTTCCCTCAGTAATTTAGAGGACTCCCCCTGATTTTTTTCAAAAAATGTCTGTACTTTTCAGTACCTTCCATTTTTCTACGATAAGCATGCCTTCCTTTGCCACACAAAAAGTTAAAGTATGGATATTCACCAGTTAAGGATTCCCTTAGAAATTCTCTCTCGCTAACTAGTGACTGGCTGGGAAGTTGCTGCACACAGCGTTTTAGGCTTCTCCTGGCACTACAATTACATAAAATAATAAAAAGAAAAATATATTTTCTGACAAATTAAAAAAATGGAACATGGCAGATGCCTCTGGAAAGAAGAATTCCTGTCAGCTCTTTTCATACCTATATTCCCTTTGAGATAAACTAGTCGGATGAGGAAATCAGTCCATTCTTTGTTTTTCTGAAACCATCCAGCTCACTTCCTTCAGTTTCACCTTCCTAAGGAGCTGGTCTTTGGAGAGGTAGAGAT
Source organism: Lasiurus cinereus (assembly GCA_011751065.1). Classification (NCBI taxonomy): domain Eukaryota; kingdom Metazoa; phylum Chordata; class Mammalia; order Chiroptera; family Vespertilionidae; genus Lasiurus; species Lasiurus cinereus. Next base: position 29,791,009 of record JAAGEH010000018.1, on the reverse strand, counting down.
ATTCTGGTACATTCTTCTTCCTTTCTGCCCTCCCACCACACACCTTGCTTCTTCACGTTGCATCCCACCTCCCTGAGGACACCTGCCACTGACCTCATTCTCAGCTTTGTTTGTTTCCCCGATAAGATTACTGGCCAGGTGCAGGAATCTCTGGTGTGCTGGGCAATTGCCTCGCAGTTCCTGTGACTTACACTCTGGAGGCAGCCCGACTTCTTCATTATTCACGATGGGCTGGAGTTCCAGTTACCAGCCTTGTCCACCTCCCAGACCAGTCAGAAACTCGTTTAGCCAGTTTCCTTCTTTCACTCGGTTGTTCCAAGACTGACACACAGAGATTGAGAAAAACACTGGGAGTTTCTGTGCTCCCAGGAATAAATCCCACCAGAACAAGCCTCGGTCTGTTGCTAAACTATGATTGTCATTTCCTCTCCCCGCTCTGTTCTCCCCTCCGCCTCTATCTCCCTTTGCCACGAAGCTACGGACCATCAAGTTTTAATGCAGTGCTGAGTTGTTGATTAAAACAGCGTGTTATTTTCTGAATGTCAAACAACATACGACAATAAAGCAGGCCTAACGTATCAGGAAAATGAATGTGCGCTGCTTCGGCGCTGGATGCAAACGCACGAACGGCTGATCTGTAAAAGCCTCCATGTTCACAAGAAGAAGTCTTGAAGCATTAAAATTGATGATGGTGATTAGGTTGCCTTTCAGAGCAGCACAATCTGTATAACTGAATCCTCCTGGGTTTAGCCATTGTCAGCCCAGGCATATTAACTTGGCTCGCTGTGCGACTGCTTTTATGTACACACACACAGTATTTAACCAGGAGTGCCGTGGGCCCCAAATTAAACCCATATTTTGTTAGCACCGCATGTTCCAGCCTTGACAATATTTATCAAAGGGGAAGCTGCTGGATTTACTGAAAGAAATGAGCTTCACCAGGGTCTAGCAGACCGAACCCCGGCGGGGAGTGGTAATTATTACCCTGCCTGGCAGTGGTTCTGCCGCTGTTGGGTCAAGGCTGTTTACTCCCATTGGACACTGTTTGCTGCTGTTACCTCTCCAATGTCCATCCCCCCATTGCCTGGGCCTCATGGATGTCATCAGCTGCACATCCATTTAATCTACAAGGTCCTGTTTGTGTTCCTTCTTTTCTGTGAAATCTTTGCTGCCTAAGCCCAAGGTCATTTCTTCTTCCTCTGATCTTTACAGCCTTGGTCTGGGCAGCACTTGGGACCATGGTAAAATGCAGAATTCCGGGCCCCACCCCAGCCCTTCTGAGTCTGTATTTGAGCAAAATCACCAGGGGATTCTCTGTACGTGCTGAAGTTGGGGAAGTGTTGCTCTACCCACACTTACTTTTTATCCCAGTGACTCTCACTGGGAGTCACGTTACTCCCACAGTGTTTTGGAAAGGTAGAGGGGATTTGGGGGGTTGTCACAATGATGGATGCTGGGCGGGAGCACTGCTGGCAGTGGGCAGGGACGCTGCTGGGCTGCCTGAAGTGTACAACACAGCTCCACATAAGGAAGCCTTGCATCATAAGTCTCATGACTTTCTAAAGAGCTGCCAGGCAGTCAAGTAGGTAAAAAACTTTTTAATTATCTGAGCTGGAACCTATGCACATATAGACACAAAGTACTGCTTGCAGTTACAATATACACTGAATTTTCTAGGAATTCAACTTCTGTGAAAATTCAGGGCAGATTGTGCTTTGTTTTTTGTTCAGACTGACTTTACCTTTGTTCATCACCTTGAAGACGCACATTATCCATGCTGTCAATTAAAGTTCACTGCCACCGATCTAATGCCAACAGGAGTCCCCAATCTGGGTTGTAGTGAAAGGAGAAACTTTACTCAGTAAATAGTTTGCCAAGCAGGAAACACAGCCTTTAGTGGAAACCTAAAGTGCACTCCACAGAAACAAAAAGGATATCCTGATTGGTTCTGTTTTATGCAACTGGAGAATCCAAATTTATACAGTCCGATTAGTACAAATGGATGTCCCAATCAGTCAGCTTCATATGATCTGATTGGTTGATGTAGAGCTGCTTTGATTGGCCATCATCTTCTTCGTCCCATTGAATTAGAAGCTTCTTGAGAGCCAGTCTCAAGTCTTCTAATTCCTTTGTATCGCGGGCAAGCTTCAGTGTTGTGTCAAGCAAAATCACTTCTATTTCTTGGAACAAATTCTACAAGCATCCAGTCTTTTCACTCTTGTGTGATAATGTGATTTTTTTTGGCATGGGTTACATTGGCCTGGTAGGGGTCTGGATTTTGGTTTATTTTATTTATATTAATTTTTATAGAGTGAGAGGGAGAGAGAACATGAATTTGTTGTTCCACTTAATTATGCATTCATTGGTTGCTTCTAGTATATGCCCTGACCAGGTATCAAGCCCGTAATCTTGTATCAGAACCATGCTCTAGCCAACTGAGCTGCCTGATCAGGGCTCAGGGGATCTTTATATTAATCTGCTGGTAATTTGCATAAATTGTCTGGGCCTCATTTTCCTCATCAGAACAGAAGATGGACCAGATTGATGGTTCCCAAACTTGGCTGTTCCTGGGGAGATTTAATACAGAGTTCTCTGAGGTCTACTCCAAACATGCCGAAACAGATTTTGGGGGTGGATCCCAGGTATCTGTAGATTTCAGAGGGTATCAGGTAATTGTGGTAGGTGGCCAGCTTTGTGTCTCAAACTTTATTGTGCCTACAAACTACCTGGGAGATCTTATTAAGACTTTGATGCCAATGCTCCCTGCAATAAAGAACTTTTAAAGTCTCTTAGCTAAATATTCTCCATTACATCAATTACTTAGTAGATAATGTTATACAAAATGACCCATTAAAATAGTCCACATTTAGTGTTAAATGACCTAGCGCAGTTAAATTTGTGATGGTAGAGTATGGAATTATTTTCTTCATTTATACATTTTAAATGATATTTAAAATAATCCATGGAGAATTTATTCTCCTTAGTATCCCAGAGTGCAGTGTTGAAGTTTTCAAAAATCAATAAAAAGCATCCAAATTGGAAAATAAGTAAAGCCGTCCTTATTTGCAGATGACATGATCCTATACATAAAAAACCCAAAGAACTCCATCCAAAAATTAATAGACTTAATAAATGAATTTGGCAATGTAGCAGAAAACAAAATTAATGCCAAGAAATCTATGGCATTTCTATACACTAATAGTGAAATTACAGAAAGAGAGACTAAAAAAGCAATCCCATTTACCATCGCACCAAAAAAATTAAGACACCTAGGAATAAACTTAACTAAGGAGGTAAAAGACCTATATGCAGAGAACTACAGGACACTGAAAAAAAGAGATAGAGGAAGACATAAACAGACAGAAGAGCATACCATGCTCATGGATTGGGAGAATCAACATCATTAAAATGTCCATATTACCCAAAGCAATCTATAGATTCAATGCACTACCCATTAAAATACCAATGACATATTTCACAGACCTAGAAAGAACTCTCCAAAAATTCATCTGGAACAACAACAACGACAACAACAAAAAATAGCCACAGCAATCCTGAGAAAGAAGAATAAAGTATCTCAATACCAGATTTCAAGCTGTATTACAAAGTAACTGTTCTCAAAACAGCCTGGTACTGGCACAAGAACAGACACATAGACCAATGGAATAGAATAGAAAATCCAGATATTCACTCAAACCACTATGCTCAATTAATATTTGACAAAGGAAGCATGAACATACAATGGAGTCAAGACAGTCTCTTCAATAAATGGTGTTGGGAAAATTGGACAGATATATAAAAAAAAAAATGAAACTAGACCACCAACTTATACCATTCACAAAAATAAACTCCAAATGGATACAGGACTTAAACATAAGACGGAAAACCATAAAAATACTAGAGGAATTCACAGGCAGCACAATCTCAGACATATGCCGAAAGAACTTCTTCACTGATACTGCTCCAAAGGCAATGGAAACTAAAGAGAAAATAAACAAATGGGACTACATCAAAATAAAAAGCTTTTGCACAGCAAAAGAAACCATCAACAAAACAACAAGAAAGACCACTGTATGGGAGAACATATTTGCAAATGTTACCACTGATAAAGGTTTAATTCCCAATATCTACAGCCAATTTATACAAGTTAATAAAAGGAAGATAAATAACCCAATTAAAAAATGGGCAACAGACCTAAGTAGAACCTTTTCGAAATATGACAGAAGGAAGGCCAAGAGACACATGAAAACATGCTCAAAGTCACTAATTATCCAAGAGATGCAAAACGACAATGCGATACCATCTCACATCTGTCAGAATGGCAATCATCAACAAATCAACAAATGACAAGGGTTGATGAGGATGGGGAGAAAAAGGAACCCTTGTGCACTGCTGGTGGGAATGCAGACTGGTGAAGCCATTGTGAGAACAGTATGGAGTTTCCTCAAAAAACTAAAAATGGAACTCCCATTTGACCCAGCAATCCCATTCTTAGGAATATATCCTAAGAAATTACAAACACCAATCAGAAAGGATTTATGCACCTCTATGTTCATAGCAGCACAATTTACAATAGCTACAATTTGGACACAGCCTAGTTGCCCGTCAACAGATGAGTGGATCAGAAAACTATGGTACATCTACACAATGGAATTCGATGCTGCCATAAAAAAATAAGGAATTCTTACCATTTGCAGCAACCTGGATGGAACTGGAGAGCCTTATGCTAAGTGAAATAAACCAGTCAATGAAGTAAAAACACCACATGATCTCACTCATTTATGGATAATAAAGAACATCATAAACTGATGAACAAAAAGATAGATACAGAGGCAGTTAAGTATCAAACAGACTGTCAAATTACAGCAGGAAGGTTCGGGAGCGGTGGGGTAGATAAGAGGTCAACCAAAGGACTTGTATGCATGCATATAAGCATAACCAATGAACACAAGACACTGGGGGGTTAGGATATGCCTGGGAGGGGGCAGGCAATGGGAAGATATGTATATATGTAATACATTAATAAAAATTAAAAAAAAAATTTTTTTGAAAAGAAAAGTTTTCAAAAATCCTGAGACCAGAAAAGATTTTTACCTATCAGCTGACTTTGAAGTGATCTTTTACGGCACAGGAGGCTCAGTGCTGGGTTTGATCTGAACCTCACGAGGATACCCTCCCTTTCTGAGTCCTCCCCGTGGGCTGGCATTTGCCTGACATTCCTCTAACAGGAGGCAGAGTTTTTCCACTCTCTCCATAATTAGTGGTGAGACTTAAATACAAAATCACTGAGGAAGGTTAAGCTCTGACTTTCAGCAGAATAAAGAAATAATGAGGAAGATTTTCCTGGAAAGAGGAAACAGTTGGGTTTGGGAGGGATGGGTGGGGCAGAGAATAAGAAAGATGTTTCAGAAAGGGAAGCCAGGGACTGAAGTACACTTAACCTTCTTCATAATTTTGTCCAAAGGAGGCTGCCACTATTGACTAAAACAGTCCCATGTGTCTTCTGGTTAAACAGACATCCTCCCAGTTCCTTTGACTGCTCACTTCCTGTGTCCAGGAGAGAGGCCCTTGAGCATCTTCGTCCTGAAGTTCTTCTGCAAACAACTCCCTAACATACTCACTGGGGTCCCAGGAAAGAGAAGGATCTGGGGCCTGAGGGTTGGACAGGAAAACTGGCAGCAGACACTAAAAAACAAACAAACAAAAGATGATGAAGAAGAAGGTGGGGGTGTGCTGGGAAGCGAAGGCTTGCCTCCGCCATTGAACAGCTGCTTAGGCTCAACCTCTTGGCAACTCAACCTCTTCCTCATCTCCTGTAACTCCCTTCAAGGTCATTACTGCCAGGTTGAAACAGGTCATCAACAGGCTGAGGAAATGTATCCTTGTTCCAGCAATTAAGACACTCAGTCTCTGAGCCTTGTCAACAACAACATGCTCAAGATGCAGAAGGTAGCTGGAAGACCTTTTCAGAGGTTGCTGCTCAAGCTTAACTTGCTTCTGGGTGCAGTAGCTGAGTATCTAAGATCTGGAACAACGTTTAAAAGCAGGGAACAGACTGGGTGCCTGATAGGACATTAAAGCCTGGAAGAGCTTGCTCTAGCAATTTCCCCTTTGGATGTGTGCTTTTTTTTTTTTGGTTTGTTTGTTTTACCTAGTAATCACTTTTTTTGAAGGGGGGGGCGGGCGTGAGGAGGGGGACTGAAGACAGACGCACAGACCATCTGGGCTATTGAGGCCGGAAGAAAGGAGTTCCAGATTAAAATTATATCTATACCTCTACAAACCACATGATTCACTGAGTACCAACTGACAGGCAGACACACCATGTATGAATGCTCAATTAAACTAATGACAGGACAGGAAATTGTTCTGTTCCGTTGAAGCCTGCCACAGTGCAGCCTGGCTGAGCGGGGCAGCCAGGCCTGTGACAGAGATGGGGGGAAGGTCTCTCTGGTCCCTGTGACTCAGAGCAAATGGACATGGCTCCTTTCAATCAATGAGAGCAACGTGACCTAAGAAGTTTGGCACTAGCAGGGACTTTAGAGCATTTAATTCACACACATCATTTTATAGACAGGGAAACTGGGATTAAAAGGGGGAAAATTCACTGGTAAATTCTGGGCAGAGCTGTGTCTAGAATCCAGGTACCTCCTAGACCCATTCCCTGCCCAAAGGTCCTGAACCCTGCTCCCAGCTCCCAGCGCCCCTCCACTGCTCCCTCCCCAGAGAACATGACAGCTGTCCTGCTAGTTGCAGTTTTCCAAAAACCCTAAAATACCCAAGCTGACCTTCACCTGCCCTTATTTTCTAGCCTCCTAACTGAGGTTGGACGAGTCTATCATTCAGTCTGGCCCCTGAGGTTCAATGACCAGAGGGATGGGGGTCTTTGCTGAAGGTCTATGGGAAGCTGGAAGGGGGAAGAGGCTTAGGTTTATGAATTTATAGCACCCCCTTGAGAACTCCATTTTCACATTTAGGGGGAGAAATGAAGCTCTTATTGGACCCAACTAGTTTAGTACACGCTAGTTCCAGCACAGGCATGAGTAGGTGAGAAGGGAACTCTCGAACCATGATTGGTTCTACATCTGGAAGTTATGACACCCCCCTACCCCCACCCCCCGCCATAGAGTATATCAGTAGCCTCCTGCAATTAGACACAAATGGGGGCCAACAAACTCGCTGTCAAGTGGAGCTATTGACATAAAAGCAAGTCTTAGCTCACACCAAATTTCATCAAATTGAGGGGCCTTTTTCAAAAGCAGACAAAATTAATCTAAAGAAATATTTATGGTTCAGAAGATATTTCTCTCTTTTGCCTTAACCCTGCTCTCCTCCTTGCCCCCCACAAACAAACACACACACATACACACACACAAAACCAAAGCACAGCACAAACACCTAGGCAAGAAGTTTTGTTGTCCTGGGCCCTGTCCTTAACAGTTTTGTTGTCTCTTTTTGTTATGCACCCTCTCTCCACAGGTTGCTGAGAAACTCATCCATTCAAAGCCCACCCCTCACCTTCTAGGCCACCCTTTGGTACCGAGACCCCAGAATTCCCTGCCCAAAGGTCCTGAACCCATCTCCAGAATCTGCATAGTTCTTTCCTCGGATCTGAGTCCTGAGGATGGACTGGCTGTGTCTGTGCTCACCCGAGGCCTGAAGAGTGGCTAGGACACGGGGTTCCCTGAGAGTTGGACACTCAATCTTTCGTGAGTGAGGTAGAGCTGAGGGGTGGACAGAGGAGGGGGATTTGGGGGAAACAGAGGAAACTCTGAGGAATTCTATATTGAGGCATGGCATTCTGGGTCTCTCTGAAGACATTTTTCAAGGCAAGAGGATAGAATATATTCTAGAGCAGAGATTTTCAACTAGTGTACCGTGGCACACTGGTGTGCCACAATAATTTTAAAACATGCCATACCTGACTATTTGGTCAGGGCACTGACCTCTTTTCCCTTAGACTGCCAAATAAAAAATGACAACAGCCAACACGATAACAGTTTTCTGGTGTGAATAAATCAAAATTATGCCTATTTTTTGTCAGATTGGCAAAAAGTATTACATATTTTTTGGTGTGCCACAGAATTTTAGTAATTAATTTATTTGTGCCATGAGATAGACAAGGTTGAAATTTGCTGTTCTGTAGTACAGTGTCTAGGCTGGATTTTCAGTTTTTAAATATTTAGACACATGGTATGTGGGTCTCCATTTGTACTCTTGTCCAGTCTTCAAAAAGAAAGCCATGTTTTTGAAACAAACACAAATACTGGATTTCTATGGTTAGATGGTAGGAAGAGAGGAGGAGTGAGCGAGGTCTTATCTGGGGAGACACACCAGCCCTCTAGTGATGCCATAATTGTTGGGCTTGCTGATTTTTATCCCTTATTCATACAAGGCAGTTAGTCCTATTATATTACTCCTAACCACACACAGATCAAGAACTCAGGTTCTACTAAATCAAGAATTACTTCTAACACTTTCGATACAAATAAAGCAAACTAAATTTTTGACAGAGACTAGAAATGACTTGTTGGTTTTATCTAGTAATTAACCCACCACCAAAAAAGTTAGAGCAGATAAACTCATTGACACACAAAATCCCATTATTCATGCTAGAATATTTAAAAATAAGTGGTCGCTGCATTGCCACCATTTGTCCGCTATCCAGATACCATTGATGACGTGTACACATAAGGAACTGTTTGACATTGAAACTGGGACTCATAACTATTGGACATTGAAATTGGGACTCAAACATTTTTTGTTCTTATGTTTATTTCTAGCCTGCAAAGGCAAAATGTTTTTAAAGAAAAGAAGTTGGGGGGCTGATACAGATACAGAGGCAAAGAAGCAATGAACAGACTGTCATGCTACAGTAGGAAGGCAGGGGAGATTGGGGGACTGGGGGAGGGCCTGTAAGAGATCAACTGAAGGACTTGTATGCATGTATGTAAGCATAGCCAATGGATACGGGACATTGTGGTTGGGGGGGGCGCAGGTGAGGGCCATGTATGGAGGGTGGGGAAGGCCAGGGGGAGGTCAATGGGAAAAAAAAAAAGGAGATATATGTACTACTATTTATAATACTTTAAACAATAACAATACATATTTAAAAAAATAAAAATAAGTGGTCGCAAATACAGCATAACAGCCAGCCTTTCAGGGTCCCGGAATCTTTTGTTCCTCAACTGGACACGCCTAAGATGGCATTAGGGACAGCAGCCCCTTGAGGTGAACAATCAACCTAGCCCAGGGCCAGCACAAAGGGGCTCCTGGCTTTTATCCTCTCCTCTCTGGAAGAGCCAGATCAGCCCCAAAGCCGGTTTATATCACTGTGTCAGGCAGTAATTTTTCTACTCAACCAGCCACATCTCACAGGCGTATATCTAGATTTGGGGTTCAAACGTACTTTCTGCACAAGATTTACACAATCTCTCTTTCTTTTTTTCTGTGCCAGTGGTACATGTTAAGCAACTTTATCTGCACTTACGCTACGGGACCTAAGAGTTTTGTATTTACATCTACTTAGGGGCTTTCCTTGGGCAGGCCTGGCCACAATCAACCACAAGCTGATTTTCCAACTCCTTGCTGTGGTTGCTCTTCACATAAACTTGGGAAATTCTAATCAGTGTGTTTCAACATTCTCGAAGGTTATAGGAATGCAACAGTAGGCCCCAAAAGCAGGATCAGAACTAAAACCTGTGACATTAAAATTCCCAGCTTTCTATCCAAAATCCCCTAGGAAGTCCATTAGAACCCCCAGGTAAGTTAGCTGGAAGAAAATCTTTGTCATTGAGCAACAGACAGAAGCATGTACAAATCTTAGTTTATAGATATGTACATTTTTATTTATTTTTCTATAGAACAACTTACCTTTTAACGTAGCCTTCATTTCACCGGAGCAGTCAAGAGTTTATCTCAATTAATTCGAGGTTATATCTGTGTCTAGGGCAGTGGTCGGCAAACTCATTAGTCAACAGAGCCAAAAATCAACAGTACAACCATTGAAACTTTTTTTTGAGAACCAAATTTTTTAAACTTAAACTTCTTCTAACGCCACTTCTTCAAAATAGACTTGCCCAGGCCGTGGTATTTTGTGGAAGAGCCACACTCAAGGGGCCAAAGAGCCACATGTGGCTCAAGAGCCACAGTTTGCCGACCACTGCCCTATACAATCTATGGCACAGGGTCTGTACCCCACATCCTTTGCAGCACCCCAACCACTTAGCACAATAGTCTGCACACAGGAGGAGCTTAATATGTTAGTTTTGCAGTTTGGTTTCTGGGTTCCCACTCCAGTTGCTGGGTAATCATTTATCAGCAAACAAATTAGTTATCAGCTAGACAGCCAAGGTTGCCAGAGTGAATCATTTGTATTTCCACTGCTGGGAAAAAATAATGCATGTCACTTGCCTTGCAAAGAGGAGTTTCAACAGAGGCATGTGGTCATGATGCCACTTGACCGGAGAGTTTTGACAGTTTTGTCTCTCTTTGGCCTAGAAAGATGAATCAACTTTTATTTTGAAGTTCTTTGTGTAAAGACATAAAAGTCAGAGAATGTGATCCCCCATAATACTGGTCAACATGACAAATAGATAGACATGTGATCTCTGGCTTAGCACTGGCTAGTGTCATTCCTGAGAGCCAAGTGCCCCCTCAACCCCCTGCAACAACCCAGGATTGGCTCACAGATGGCTGAGGCTGTGCCTGCCTTGGTTCACACCAGGCAGGGCCCCACCAGGTACCAAGGCTGCTTCTCTCTTGGGTTGCCGGATGCTCCCGCTGATGCCCTCTCTGGTGGAGCTGCCCCAGGCCTGGCTCCCAGCACTAAGCCTGTGGGGCGGCTGGGAATAGAGGAAGAGCCCTACCTCTGGCCTGGCTTGGTCTCCTAACCCCTGAACAGGCACTTCATGAGGCAACCCAGCCCTGGAGTTCTCTTTGAGGGAGGGGTTCCTTTCACTCCACCGCTCTTCTCCAATCCCCCTCCTCCTCTGTGCGGTGCTGGCCCTCTTCCCACACCAGCTCTGACCCTACCAGTTACCGTTCCCACCACAGGGTTTGGAGTCCAACAACGGTGTTTAAGTTTTGACTCCACCTGTACCAATCACTTCTTCTCTGAACCTCAAGTTTCTTATTGAACAGAGATAATAATGCCTACTTATGAGATTGTCTTGTGGATGAGGCCATGACATCAACTGAGATGATGAATGACGTAGTGACCAAGGGACTTCTGTGTGTTTCATACATTTTCTGAAAGCTCAGCATGGTGACCGGCCCAGAGCAGGTGGTCAACAGGTTTCTTATCCCTCTTCTTCCTTTTTCCTTCCCCCTCCTCCCTTCTCTGAGTCAGGTAGGACCTGAGGGTGTTGTGTCTGGTCCCATGGCGGGAGGGAAGACTTCATCCTCTCTGCAGCATCTTCCCTTCTTCCACAGGCCTTCTGGAGTGCCCAGATCCCCTATAAAAAGGAGCTCTCTCGCCCTGACTGGTTTGGCTCAGTGGATAGAGCATGGGCCTGCGGACTGAAAGGTCCCAGGTTCGATTCCGGTCAAGGGCATGTACCTTGGTTGCGGGCACATCCCCAGTAGGGTGCGTGCAGGAGGCAGCTGATCGATGTCTCTCTCTCATCGATGTTTCTAATTCTCTATCCCTCTTCCCTCTCCATTCCTCTCTGTAAAAAATCAATAAAATATATATTTAAAAAAAGGGGGGGGGGAGCTCTCTTACCTCTCCTGCCCATGTCCCCTATCCAATAGGGCAGTTCCATTTCTGTTCACAGCCAGGCTTCCAAGCTTCATCTCCACCTGGACTTTCATACCTGGTACCCCATTCCTCCCAGGACACAGATGACCGTTTGTTTGAGATAAGGCTGTTCTGTGTTCTCCTGGTCCAGCGGTGCCCCAAGGGCCTTTTTCTCCCACTCTGGAACACAGGCAGGCCCTCTGTGCTGGGCACGCTGCAAAACACTTGCTGGACACAGATAACCAACTCCAAGGAGCACAGTCTCCTGCAGAGCAGAAGGACAGGACCCAGCTGGACCCAGCCAGCACCCCGTCCTGGGAGGAAAGGGGCTTACTGCCAGCATCAGGAGAGGGGTCAGCAGAGCACCATGACTTTGCCAGACTCCAAGGGGCCACCCCACTGTAGAGTTGGAAGAACCCTGTGTTTCCACTGCCCTTTACCCTACCTCTTGTACACATGCCTGGCATTGTCTGAACAAGGCTGCTGAACTTTCCTATTCAAGAATTTGCTCTGAGTGTCAGCTGGAGTAAGAGGGCAGCCATGGATTGTCAATACTCTGGGAATCTTTGCAATGCTGGGAAGAAGGGAGAGTCCCTGTGTAATTTGGGATGAAGGCTTCAGATGCTTGATAGCAAATGAAATAGAAGACTGAACGATTTGGAAACCTTCTGTTATGCCACATGCAATTCAAACAACCACCCAAGCATCTAAATAGCTCATTTTTCCTTTGTGTAGATAATCTGCCCCAGGCATTTAAGAGCTGGAACTCATTGGAAACCAAAAGCCAGGGCCCTGATGCAGGCAGTGTCTGCCCAGCTCTGCTCCGAGAGTTGTTCTCACACAGGGAATCTCAGCCCACCATCCAGCTCCAGCCAGCCTTGCACAGGCCTCTGCTGTAAGCTCCTCGGGCAGAATGCCACTTCGGTTCCATTTCCGTTCCATTTCCCATGCCAGTGCATCTACACCGCCTTCCTGGAGGACTGTGCAGCTAGAAATCCGGATCTGAAGTCAGACAGCCTAATTGTGTAACCTTAACTTCACTGAGACAGTTTCATTATCTGTAAAATGAATGGATAACTATGACAATTATTTCATAGGGCTGATATGGAGATTAAGTGAAAAATGGAAAAAGGAAGAAAGGAAAGTACCTAGCATGTAGCCAGCTTGCAATACAAATTAAGTAGATACTATTATGGCATTATCTTATTGAATAGACATAGATTATTTTCCTTAAATTCTAGAAACATAGAAGGAAAACTTCAAATAAAGTTGTACTGTGCACCACATAGATAAAATTAAATTCATCAAAGGAAAACTATATGGATTTTGGAAAAACTAATAAATTCTAATAGGTAATTTTCTCTATTGCTTTCATTTTATTATAGATTTACACTCTTCAGTAGTGTTCCCAGATATTTTTATAGCCTATTAATTAAATAGTTTGATAACTTCAAGGCCTAACTTAAGAAAATCACCAACTATAATTTAGCTATATACATATTAAATATGTACCATTTCTTAGCATATTATTAAATTAATAACATTTATTTTATTTCTAATGGTAAAAGCCAACCTAGTTATTGTAGAATATTTTAAAATAAAAGGTATAAAGGAAGAAATAAAAATTACCTTTATCACCTAGAGATACTCACTATTCATACATTGATTTGATTTATTAACATCTTTTTAAAAATAATTTTATCAAAATAAACCCTTTTTTACTGATTATATGAGAACTAGCAGGCGGTCCCTCAACCCAGCCTGCCCCCTCTCACAGTCCAGGAGTCCTCAGGGGTGGGAGGTAACCCAGCTATCAGGGAAAGATGACACCCCCATCACACCTCTGCTGCTGCCACTGCTGGCAGTGCAAGCCTCAGTCATCCCTGGTTACCTGAGGCTTGCCTGCACCTCGGGCTGGTCCTGAGCAGCTGGGGGGCTGAAAATGGGTTCAACCACAATGCACGCCTGCCACCCCTTCTCCCAGCAGGGCTGAAAGGACTGGGGAACTCCTGCAGGGCTGAGACAACTGGACGCCACCCTCTTGTGGCTATGGGCTCTACCATCTTTGTGATGGTATGATGGCCAATTTGCATATTCCCTCTTTATTATGTAGGATAATTATAGATTAATTGGAAATTGCAATAATGGTTCCGTAAGGGTCTGTGTACCTTTAGTTTTTTTCACTATTAATATCTTGACCAAAACTAGGACATTGACATTGGGTACAATCCACAGATTTAGCTTTAAATGCACTCGTGTGTGTGTGTGGGGGGGGGTGCACACCCATGTAGATTTTATCACATGTGTAGATACATATAAGCAACACCACAATCAAAATATATATCTTCTGTTCCGTCATCATAGAGACTCCTCTGTTATCCCACCTTCCTTCTTACATCATCCCCAGCCCAAGTCTTCTACTTATTTTTCAGTTTGCAGGAAATGTCTCAGAGAGAAATCTCAGACATGATTTCCCACTCCAGCTGCTTGATGCTGTGGCTTCCTATCAGCCTCCTGTGTAAGGCTTGGTGCTGCCCCTCTGCCATCGCTGACCCCAAGCCCATGCCCTGTTGCCCACGATGCTGCCTCTGGGGTCCTCCAAAGCTGACAAACCTGAGATATGCCAAGTGGGACTGTGATGGGTGTCAGTTGCCCAGGATAATCTCTAAGAAAGGGAGACACTGCCTACTCTCCAGCTCTGTCACACTTTGCCAGCTGGGTCCCAAAGCAGAACTGCATTTGCTCTCATAACCTCTGCAGCCCTTACCCTTACTGGCTCTGACTGCAGGTCCCTTATCTTTGGAGTTAGAGCCAAGCCCTGGAGCTGGGCTGAGCACACTGCCCTTTCTCCTTTATGCTCAACCTCAGCCCCAGGGGCTTCTAATCAAAGCTTCTTCATCATAGTTTTCCATTCCTCTAAGTAAAATGCTGCCTTCACACGTTCATCAGATGTGTCTGGGCAAAACTACAGAAGCATAGTTTAGGTTTGGCTGGAAGCCCCACTCCTCTCAGAATAAATTTGACAGCATTAAAAAAGATGAAGTAGCCAATTTAAGCCTAGGGACTCAGTCATAAGTGTAGCACATTCACACGCATTCCAAATAAAGGTTTTTCTAGCTTGGTCAAAATTGTTTGATTGTCTAAAGAATATAATTACCTCTCTTATTCCCCTCCCATCTAACACGAGGTGTGTTCACAGTAATTACGTTTGTACCTCAGTATTTAAATTACAGAATAGTGGTGGGGGGAGGGAAACGTCTGACTTAAATGAGAGGAATTAACACCACCCAAAGACAGACACAGAACTCTAGAACTTCTTAGCAGGAGAGGGTAGCATGTTTTAGGTAGAACAAGAATAATTGCATGGTGTTAAGCAAAAGCACAATGTCACTATTGTCTTTATTTGGAAGTTAAACATAAGCAAAAGAAGGGTGTGTGATTGCCAAGTTGACAAGGGATAGACTGCGGTGGCTTTGTACCATGAGAACGGAATTAAACTTTAACTACGTTTCTAAGAATGTCCTTCCCTGAAGAGTTCCAGATTAGCCTTGGCCTCAAGAGATGTTTTGTATCAGATTTGGAAAATGGATGTGAAGGAGTAGCCATATTTTTACTTCCTGAAAGTACCCGAGGGGCATCATGTGTTGTGGCAGCTGGTGAATGTTGCTGCTGACCTGCCGGCTTGGCTTGCTATCCTGAGGCAACACCCAGATCACGGTTCCTCCAGGTCCTGCCAGATCTCTTCCATCAGTTTCTCTGAGTCCTGGGCCAAGTGCAAGTGTAGCTCCATGGCAAAGAGCAGCAGTTTGTCCTGTAGGCCATGCAGAGGCAAGGCTGGAGTTGATGAAAGGGAGATACAGGTTCCAGTGTTTCCTGCCAGGGTCTGTCTGTCCTTGTTCTTATCCACTCCCAGCTCTCTTCTCAGTAGCCCATCTGGCTGACCCATCGTGACTTCAGGCTCAACACTAGATGTAGGACCAATGGCGACTATAGACCACCTCCCCCAACTCATACAAGTGCCAAGGCAGGACCCCTGTACTGCTTATGTATGTCATTCACAGTGGTTCTGCATCTTTGTTTGGACCCTGACTGATTGGGAAGTATGTATTGATTACCTCTCAGAAAAACTATACCTAACTGAATTTGTTGACTGAACAGAAGACAGTGGTACCTCGAGATACGAGTGCCCTAACATACGAGATTTTTGAGATACGAGCCGTCGAGCGAGCGAGCGATTTTTGCTTTGAAATATGAGCAACATTTGAGATGGGAGTAATCTCATGGATCGGCAGGCTGCACTGGACCCCCCAGTTTACCGCGACTCGAGCATCTCATAGTTTCCCACGCCTCAAGGTTACGGAACGAATTAAACTCGTATCTCAAGGTACCACTGTATCAAGTTTAACTGTGTATTGATTGGAGTGGTAGAAGATGAGCAAAGTTAAAATGCCCTGTGGAGACATGTGGAAATGTATATTCTCTACCCGGAACAACAAAGCCTAGGCAACATTGGGTGCTTCTCCTCGGACATTCAATCAGGACATTCTTGGAACAGGAAGCATCTTTACAAATGCTTACTCATTCATTTATTTGACAAATTATATATTGCTTACCTCTCAGGTATGTTTGACTTACACACACACACACACACACACACACACACACACACACACTGTCTCAACTAGATTCAAGCACATGGTAGCGACAATGAAGGTATAAAAGAGGACATAAAAATTACCTGTGGTTCCAAAATATTGCTTAGATATTTTCTTCCTCCTACCATAGCCTTGATACCAATCTTCTTTAACTTTGTCTCCCAAACTCCAAACTCTGGGTCCTGGGGTCCTGATTCTGATTAGGGCCTCTTAGATTTCACATGCATTCCTGTGTACCCTGGTCTGGACCCCAGACTTCCTATGGACTCTGGATTAACTTGGTCCTCATGCCCTGCCACCTCCAATAACCTTGGCAAAAGCTCACAGTGCACCCCCTACCAAAGTCAACTTCAACCTTTGATTACCTGGACGATGCTTCCCAGTGGGAAGGAAATAGTTGATATCCAGACACCATATTTGGAAGCCAACAACTTAGAGGAGAAAGTAGCCATATACACAGATCAAAGTCAGCATCTAAGAAGTTCTGAGGAGAGCACACACTCCCTTCCATCCAAACCAAAGTAACCAGGAAGTCCTCCTGGATTAATTGACCTTGGTAGGACCAGGAAAATTTTAGCATGTCTCCAGCTGTAGTTCAAGGTCCAAGAGATGTGCTGGGAAAATAGAAAGGGAAAATGCTTCAGATAATGGAGAGAGCCAGAGAATTGGAGCATGAGATCTTGGATAGACAAAACTCCGTTACTAGTAAATGATTAAAATGGGGGAGAAGAGAAAGTTGGAAACTACAGAGAAGTTTCGGTGTTCCATTCTAAAAAGAACTAGGGGAACAATAAATAGCAAAAATAAGCCCCCAGTCCATTAATCACTTGAAACTTGTCCTTCACAAACTTCTTAATGAGGTCAGAAATACCTGAGCAGTGAAAAAGAAGAAAAACCAGATCAACATAAAATGTGAGTCAGTTGCCTTCAAAATAAGAGTGCACCGTTTCCATCAAGATGTGAAGGAAGCCAGCTCTGAGCTCCCGGCAGGTGAGGGGGCACCGCATATCTGCTGGACTCTGAGCACTCCTGAAGGCTGGGGTGGTGAACTAGGCCTAAGATGCATTTTTGAACCTGATAAATACCATAAACAGCATCGCTAATAAAACACACAGGGAAAAATTGTGAAGATATTTCTGTTATAGTTAAAAATAGCACCACGTCTTTTAGATAGTTTATGGCGATGGGAATTCTCTAATTTTTTTTTTAAAGGCACAATTTGAAAAGACATCAACACATCACCATTCCCTCCAAAAAATTGTTTGATTACTTTCTGTAAGACAAGTGTGTGGTCCTCATGGGATTCTCCAGACAGGAGGATAGAGCAAACCTGAAATATTTTGAAGCTTATCTAAAAAACACAATTCCAGTCAGTATACTTGAAGTAAGTACCATACATCCTCACTAATTACATAAGGACGTTTCTCACTCATGGTAATGAAACAGCTTTTTCTCAGAGTCGTCAGATTAATTAAAGTAAGAATGAGTTATGTGTAGACTTATTGAAGCCTCATCCAAAGGACCATGATAGAAGTACAGTCCAGCACACTAAGGAATTTCAAAGACTCATATTCTCTCTTTTTTTTTTTTAAAGACAAGACTTTTTAAAATTTTTATTGCTGTCAATATTACAGATGTTGCCCAATTCCTCCCCCCACCCCCAGCTTTACCCATCTCCTCCTAGCCCATGTCCTACCCCAGGCCTTCACCACATTATTGTCTGTGTCCATTGTTTATGCATATATGTGTATAAGTTCTTGGGTTAAGCTCCTCCTGTCTCCACCCACCCCCCTTCCCTATGAGATCTGTCGTTCTGTTCCATGCCTCCATGCCTCTGGACCTATTTTGTTGGTCATCTTATTATGCTCATTAGATTCCACTTATAAGTGAGATCATGTGATATTTGCAAAGACTCACATTCTTTATTTGAGGTTCTTGGAAAGCATAAAGAGAAGGCAAGTCTATTGCAACATTTATGGAATCTTTCTTCCCCACCTGCCCCTTCCTGCCCCATTTCACGCACACCCATTGCATTTGTTCTCACGCATCTCTCTCCACAACTCCCCCGGGCCTTTTTCCAAACGGAGTCCCACACTTGTGTCTTCCCTTTCCTTTCTTCTTTCTAGCTCTCCATTGTGTATAATTATACAAGCTTACCCCAGCGACTTAAAAAAGAAATAAGCCAGATCCTTTCTAGGAGGGGAAAGAAGACGTTGGGCAGGCCGTTGCAGCATTATTTTTGGTTGTCTGGGAAGGGGAGGAAGGCTGCAGACATTCCCACGGAGCAGTGTCTAGTCCATTGAGCACCCTCCCCGACAGATAGGCAAGATAACTTCCTTATCCTAAGACCAGCATCAGAAACCCAATTCAGAGACAGAAATGAGTCCAGGGCCACACATTCATAAAAAAATATATCTTCCAACCATCTTTTGTTGGATTTTTTTAATGTATTATTTATTTTAAGAGAGTAAACACTAGTATAAGACATTAAATAGCACATCATTGAAAATTAAGATGAGGCCATGTAAAACTTGATTGAATAAATGCAACAAGTAACAATAACAAATTATAAAATGCTGGTGTGTATTCAATTATATCTCTTAATAGTCTGAGTAATAGAGACTTCATGTTAGATAATTTGCGGGGGGTGAGAGTGGAGGTGGGGGGAATAAAACAATGACCTCCCTCATATAAAGGTCACACCCTAACTCCAGTATGGGAAAACATCATATAATTCATTCCTCTTAAACCCCAGGTATTGTGCCAGCTCTTAGGGATACAACAGTGCTCTAATATCTATGAAGCCGGGTTTATAAATTTTGAAGAAAATTTTTAAATAAAATTTTATAATACACATGCTCTGGAGCAGATTATCTCTTCCCTGAGCCAGGCGGGCCAGACCTGAGGAGTGAGGGCTGCTGAGCTCCTCTGCTTGTCTTGGCAGAAGCGTCAAAACTGGCAGAGGGGCCTGAGAAAGACCTGGGGTGGAAGCCTCCACAAATTGCGCAAAGCCACGAAGGTGTGGAGAGAGAGAGACCTGCAGGAGCCCCAGAACCTGAAGTGGCATTTCTGCTGTGCATTCAGGCAGCGTTTTTCATCTGTTTCCGGAAAGGCTTCCCTTACTTCAGAGTTCATACATTCCCTGGGATCCAGCTAAACCAGGGAAAGACACCCAGACTCTGGGAGCAAACAAGATCTTCCCCTGGCCTGTCCTCCAGAACAAGTTTGCAAGCAGTGTGCTTCAAGAGCCCAAAGCTCAGACACAGCCCGGCAGCCCCAGTCACTTGCTTCACCCTCAAGCCAACCAAGGCTTCATCCTGGCAGGAAAGCAGTGATGAGATATGTATGTAGTCTTAGGCTCTTCAAGGTACTATAACCAATGACCATAGACTAGGTGTCTGAAACAATAGAAGCATTTCTTTCTCACAGTTCTAGAGGCTGGAAGTTCAAGGTCAAGGTGCCAGCATGGTCAGGTTCTGATGAGAACCCTCCTTATGGTTTATGCACTCTTTCTCCTTGTGCCCTCAACATGGCAAGGTGAGAGAAAGAAGTAAGCTCTCCCATGCATCTTCTTATAAGGGCACTAATTCCATTAGTGAGGGTCCCACCCTTGTGACCTAATTACTAGGAAGTCCCACCTCCTAATACTATCACATTGGTGTTTGGATTACAACATATGGACTGGGGACAGGGCAGGGAGACAAATATTCAATCCATTATACACGCACGCACACACGCATGAGCAATTTGCAGACACAGGACCAAAATCACACAGTGTGAACTCACTTGACAATCAGCAACATTCTCTGGTCATGTACTTAGTTTAGAGTTCTAAACTAAGGTCAAGAGGGTGTTTGTTTTTTAATTTTAGGATACGGTGATTTGCTAAAGATGACTGCCTTGTGGAATGAAGACAGCCCGAGCAATACTACACCTTTGTGAACCTGAGGAAGTCACTTCCTTGCTCAGTTTTCTCATCTGAAAATGTGGCACGAGAAACCCACCTTGTAGAATTTTCATCAAGACTAAATGAATAAATTAACATGTCAATAGCAACTGGCCAGAAGTGATAACAAGCAAGAATGGAGTTTAGAATGAGGATTTGCTTGGCTCTAACAGATGTTCTTCCCAAAGGTGGCAAATGAGGTTGGCGAGCAAGGCTGTGGCTGGATGACGCAAGGCTTGGGGGGGGGGGGGGGGGCGCCGGGCCGCCTGCCTGTGCGGTTTGATGTTGCAATCTCGGCTCTTGGAAACTTCTGTGAGGAGACACATAGTCACAAGGTCACATCTTGTAGTGCAACCGGCAAAGATGCTTGTAAAACACTCAGAGCTTATTAAACATTCCCAACAGATCCCTTCTCCTGGAGTCTTCCCCGTCCCACACCAAGGAGGCCCTGCACGTGCGAGGGAAACAAAGAAGCAATTCTAAAGCACAAAGGAGCGGCCGGCCCTCCCAGTAGTTTTCCCCAGGGAGGGCAGTGTGCCTCCGGACATGCCTGGCTGGCGCTGACTGGGAACCGGGCTGTGCTCACTGAACAGGTTGAGAATGATTTGTCTAGCTATGGGGAATTATGACATCATCTTTTGGCAGTTTACATATTCAACTGTTTACCTTAAAAATGCCATTCATTTGGAGGCATGAATAAAATAAGCCTATTTCCACCTTGCATTCATTTAAACTCCTGAGTAAAAAAAAAAGCCTTAGAAGACCCATTTCAGAAAAACAGCTCTTGGTTGGGCGGGGGGGCGGATGGGGGGAGAGGATTGGACTGGCCGACCCAAGAACCAAGTTTTGGTCCCTCATCAGTGTCACCCGAAAGCAACGTGTGAGCTCGTCCCAGCCTCCCTTCCCTCGTCTGCAGGGGGGACTGGGACATCTTCGGGATTCCTCCCCGTTCAGAGAACCACAGGACTTAGGCACCAAGAAACCAAAAGGGCTGATTCTACTAAGGGCTTCCCTGTCACCTGTGGTTTCTGCTCCTTCAAAGGAGCGGGGATTAGCTGCCATTTAGACGCAGGAATGCAGTGCTTTGCTTATTCTGGTGTCTGTTTTCACAGGCATTGAAGCCGAGCCCTGCCGCCAGCCTGGAGACCTGACCAGACCTCTCCCCTCACTAGAGAGTAAGCAGGCCTCGCTGATAGGAGACACCACAGCCCCGCAGACACCCCCAGGATAAGCTCCCTCTGGCTGCTCCCTGGGTGTGTGGCTTCGGTTAACCACAAATCCGCCCCAATGCCTCCCTGGCAGGCCAGCTGAAAGCAGTTGCTTCTTACCCAGTCCCGAAAGGGATCGGATTAGACGAGTTACTTTAACTGTTAAAATGTTACCTCCCCAAAGCCCCGGCTGTGTCCCAGAGGGACGCTGGGCAAGAGGGCTGGTCCCCGCTCCTCCTTCACTCCCAGGTGAAACAGAAGTCACCTGCTTTCCTCGGGGTGGCATGGCGGGGAGAATGGTGAGTGAAACTAAAGCTGTTTTGGCAGTTCACTGAGGTTCTCTGCGCCGGCAGGAAAGGAAGAAAGCGTTGGCTTTATTTAAAAGGGCAATTAAAGTTCAGGGAGGAAAGGAAGTGTTGTTATTCTTAATTTTTCACACTCTCTCTGACCCCCAACCTCCATTCCACAAATAGCCCAGGGTACCGTTTCCAGCCAGCAGAAGTATACGGATACCTCTGGAAAGCTATGAATGATTTACAAGCCGGGTCAATAATTAAGTTGCCGGGGAATGTGTACAATACATAACCAGCCTTAACCCTTTATGTTTCAGAAGACCTGTTCCCGGGGCTGGCAAGGAAACAATGGCTGGAAACAAAACAAAATCCACACAGATCTGAACTGCTTCGAGGTCGTAAAGGTGTCCATCATTATGTGGGAAAAGCTGATGAGCAGCTGGTGTTTCTCATCTTGGTCCTCGATGCTCTCCGGGATAAAGGAGGGTTACTAGTTGAAGCAGCCACACTCCCAGCTTCTGCTCTGGGGGGCCGGTGGGCTTGTATGGGCCCGATTCCTGGACCCGACTAGAGCGCCCACAGGAAACACCTCAACAGAACTTTTCAATGTGGTGGATCCAGATTGTTCCTAAGGGGAAGTCACCCACACATTTGTTTGGGAGAAGGGAGCCTTTTAGAGCAGCTTCTTTGTGCCCAATCCCCACCATCCACTCTAGTGAAGGGATCAAAGCTGAACCCCCTGAAAAAGTGGGCACCATGGGCCTGTGCATAAGTATAGGCTAGAAACAGTCAGAGGAAAAGGTCAACCAGGGCTTGGGAAGTGCTCTTGGGTTGGGCAGGGCTGGAGCAGGCCTCAAATAATGAGGGATGAGGGTCAGGGTGTGCAGGGACAGGCATTCCAGCCACAAGCCTGGAGTCCTGCTTTCCATGAGCCGGACATGGGACTAGGTGCTGGGGATGCACGTGAGGAAGAAAGATACTGCCTCTTCAGGACTGAGTTGGGTCTCCCCAAATTTCTATATTAAAGCCCTGACCCCTAGTACCTCAAAATGTGCCTCTATTTGGGGATAGGGCCTTTGGCGGTGATTGCATAGGGGTGGGGCCTAAACCCATCTGACCGGTGTCCTTATAAAAAAGAGGCAAGCCACACATATAAGGAGACACCAGAGACGCATGTGGAGCACAGAGGGACAGCCATGCGAGGCCACAGCAAGGAAGCCATCTGCAAGCCAAGGAGAAAGGCTTTTCAAGCCACCCAAAGAGTGAAATTGGGCAGAGGGAGCACAGTGAGGCCCAAAGACCAGCTCTGAGGGGCAGAGAGCATGGCGAGGCTGACCCGAGACCACTGTGGAGTGGTGGGCCTGAGGCTGACAGCCGGGAACTCAGACTGTGGAGCTCCTTGAAATGGGAAGAACTCGTGCTCCATCTCCAAGGCAATGCAGAGCTATTTTCAGTTTCTAAGTGGAGGCACAGCACAGGGGAGCAGTGTGTTGGAAAGGTTTTTCTTGCAAGTATGTGCTAAGAGGTTGCAGGCTGCAAGGCACAGAGAGGGGGAGAGTGGGGAGGAGGGCAGGACCGTGGTGGGGTGGGCACAGTCAGTGCAAATGGAGGGTAGAGCCTACACACAGAAAGCATTTTGAAGAAGTGACAGATCTTGGTGATTGACAGGAAACTCTTTTTTAATTTTCTTATCCCTGTAGAAGTCCATCAGTGATGCTACTGACTTACAGAAACGCCCTTTGTAGACCTATCTCCAAGGTCAAGTGGTTGCCATGGTACCCAACTTTGTGCCAGGGGCATAAAGACCAAATGGAGAGTTCACCTCACACCTTCATTCTCCATCCTCGCAATATGCACCAAGGAGACCCACAAAGCTTCTCAAATCTACGAAACGGGTATCCTCAGAATGGTGGCAGGAAAGCATTGGATTATGGCTTTGAGCCTCAGTAAGAAAGTAAGACCTGGAAAAACAGTATTGCCAATGAATTCTCTCTGAGGGTCTTCCAACTTTTTGCTGTGTTTTCAGCTGTTGGCAGCCAGTGCGGGAGAGAGGAGGGTGCCATTAAAAGAAATGACTGAAGAAACCAAGATGGCAGCATAAAGTATACACCTATACATGCTGCCTCTCACAACCACACCAAAACTACAACTAAAAAACAAAACGTCTGTCACCCAGAACCATGGGAAAGCTGGCTGAGTAGAAGTTCTACAACTAGAAGGAAAGAGAAAAGAGCATTGAGACGTGCACAAGCGCGGAAAAGCTGAAGTACGGAGGCACGCGAATCGCGCTGGCGGTTGGCAACTTGGTACACTGTTTCTTTCAACTCGAAGGGAGACACAGCTCCCCATTATTCTAAACTCCAGTTTCTGGCGAGATTTTAGGGACCCAGACCCCTACGGGGAGACCTGGATTGTCTGCATTGGGTTGGAAAGTGAGGGTGGCTTTCTTGCAGAGCTTCACGCAGAAATCATTGTTTACTGTGCTGGGGTGCAGGATGCTGGGACTTGGAAACATGGACACACAGTGACCACTGATTGGCAGCCATCGCTGTTTGCCATGCCCTAGTGATTCCCTGAGACCCCGCCCCGCCCAGTTTACAAACTGCCCCCTGCTCCCCAGCTGTGCACAGTGGCTTTGGCATATAAATGGCCTGTCCTATCACAGCTTAACCTTACAAACCGCAGCTCTGGTCAGAGAAGGAGAAATCTGCAGACCTCGCTGTAGCTCCTGCTGGGTGGCCTCAGACAGTAGCTGACCTGCACATCATTGGAGATCCAGAAGCCAGTGTACCTAGTGGTCAGTGTGAGACTACACCAGATTTCAACTTCTCACATACATAAGTGACACACTCAAGAGGCAGACTCAGTGAACACTAAAGTCCCACTGTGCAAGTACTGCCCCATAAGCACAGCAGTTCTTCCATTATAGACACAGGGAGTCCTCACAGCCAATTGGCCTGGAAGTAAATTCCTCCCAGTACACCAACAGCAATTAATGCCTAACTACAACAAGACTGTGCACTTAGCCTACAAAGGGATGCACCAAGAGTGTCCACCTCAGGTGATTGGGGAGGCTGAACCACTGAGCCCTATAGGTCACCTACCACACAAAGCCACTCCATCAACACAGGGAAGCAGCGAGAATGCAGAAACAAAGAAACATGTCACGAATGAAAGAAATGGAGGAAAGCAAACTACTGGACATACAGTTCAAAACCACATTTATAAGGTTACTCAAGAATCTGCTAAAAACCTCTAAGGAACTTAGTGAGATCTTTAAAGATCTTAATTAGAATGCCAAAAAAAAAAAATGGAAAAGGACCAGTCAGAAATTAAGCATACACTGTCTGAAATAAAGAATACACAGAAACTCAACAGTAGATCAAAGGACCCCAAGAATCAAACCAAAGATCTGAAATATGAGGAAACAAAAAACACCCAGCCAGAAAAACAAAAACAATCCAAAAATTTGAAGATAGTGTAAGGAGCCGCTTGGACAACTTTAAGCGTACCAATATCCGAATTATTGGGGTACCAAAAGAAGAGAGAGC
The DNA here is from genome assembly GCA_011751065.1 of Lasiurus cinereus. Classification (NCBI taxonomy): domain Eukaryota; kingdom Metazoa; phylum Chordata; class Mammalia; order Chiroptera; family Vespertilionidae; genus Lasiurus; species Lasiurus cinereus. The sequence goes on along the minus strand of JAAGEH010000018.1, from coordinate 29,765,616 downwards.
AAAATATTGAAAACCTATTTGAAGAAATAATGAGAGAAAACTTCTCCCACCTGGTGAAAGAAATAGACTTCCAAGTCCAGGAAGCACAGAGAACCCCAAACAAGAGGAATCCAAAGGGGACCACACCAAGACACATTATAATTAAAATGCCAAGGACAAAAAACAGAGAATCTTGAAAGCAGCAAGAGAAAAACAGTTTCCTACAAAGGAAACTGACTGTCAGCTGATTTCTCGACAGAAACTATGCAGGCCAAATGAGAGTGGCAAGAAATATTCAAAGTGATGAACAGCAAGAACCTACAACTGAGATTACTCTACCCAGTAAAGCTATCATTCAGAATTGAAGGGCAGATAAAGAGCTTCACAGAGAAGAAAAAGCTAAAGGAGTTAAGCACCACCAAACCAGGAAGAAGACGAAAAAAGTAAAGATAAAAAATTATGAACAACAAATACATACTGATCAACAAGTGAATCTAAAAATCAAGTGGATAAAAAAATCTGATGAACAGAATAAACTGGTGAATATAATATAATCAGGGGCATAGAAAGGGAGTGGACTATGGTTACAGTCTATTATTTTATTTCTCAGGGGAAAGGGGATGCAAGGGGTGCGGCGAGATATTGGACAAAAATTTTACACCTTTGGATGAAGACAGTGGCAGGGGTAAGGGTATGGGGTGGGGTGTGGAGGGGAATCAGGTGGAAGGGAGCTATGGGGGAAAAAAGAGGAACATATGTAATAATCTGAACAATAAAGATTTATTAAAAAATAAAAAAAGAAATGACTGAAGTAACTGAACTTCTCACTCCTCCCCCAGAAGGAACATTCATGGTAGCTTCTTAGATCTGCTGGGAAGGAAATGAAAATATGAGAAACACTGGAGCTAATGTTCCAGAGTGCCTGCTGGTAGCCAAAGCTCATTGACTTGCAGAAACAATGGGACAGAGAAAGCTGTGAGCAAAGAGAGCCTGGGCGGTCAAGGCTGATGGAGCTTTTCACCCATGTAAAGGAGAGAGGACACCAAGCCCTTGGTCAGGAAACCATGTTTCCATGAGCCAAACATCACCACTGCAGACAGCTGCCAAGGCCAGAGCTCACTAGGAGACACACAGGAGAATGTTAGCCTCGTTTGCCATCCACCAGCAGTCGATGGTTAACATAGAGATGAAATTAGAGGCACTGCTCTCTGAGAAACCCAGATATGAAGCACTAGGTAAAAGCTAATATAAGCACATGAGAACATAAAACACACCTGCGAATCCAGCAAAAAAACAAAACAAAAAAATCTTGGCATGGCAGCCAACTCTCAATGTGTTCTCAATGGCTGTGGGGCAATATTTTTAAAGAGCAAGCTATGCAGTAAACTATTTTGTGCATGGTTACAGTCTATTATTTTATCATTTTAAAAAATCTTTTTTAGAACTATATGGCTTCAAGTTGTTCTATGTTGGCCTGGCCAGAAAAGCTGGTAAGTTGTTATTGCAATCCAAGTGTGGTCTGAGGATCAGCTGCATTAATACCCCTTCAGAGCCCAATACAATCTGAGAATCTCAGGCCCCAACCCTGAGCTACTGAATGAGAATCTGCCCGAGAACAAGATCCCTGGAAGCTTTATGCACATTAAAATTTTAAAAGCACTGCTTCAGAGCAAGTTAGGCAAAAAGAGATCAGAGGGTTGGGTAGCTGAGCACTGGCTGGCTTTAAGCTAGGAATAATGTTATAACCAGTGCTCACTTCCACTCACTGGGCAGCAGAACTAACCACAGCTCTGGGCCACAGCGAGCTAGTATATGTGGTCATGGCAGGCAGGCTTCAGCCCAGGAATCAAAGACCAAGAGGTGCCTCACCCTCTACGTGCTTATATGCATGGAAAGCCAAGGCCCATATGGCTATAAATCATGCACAAGAAGCCTAAGCAATGTAAAAGGGAAAAAATATTTATCTTTCCAATTAACAAAAGGTAATGGCACCTTCTAAAAATTGCAATTGGAATATATGTCACCTAAGTGATTTTCCTTTTGCTTACTTTTCCAAAGAGGCTGCACCAGGACTACCCAAGAATGACTTTACTTTCAGCCTGGTTGAGCAGCAACTCCTCGTGGTACCTATAGCCCCAACCCAAGATCAGTGAGATGAACTGAACCAAGAAAGGGATTTTGTTCATTCAAAACTGTGCTGGAATCTTGGCTGTTCTGGTTAACAGGTGACCATAGGCAATGAAATGGGGATAGTGAACTACGGGATGCTGAGTGTTAATTATAATTAATTCCTCATTATTGAGTGGAAGCATAGCAGCCTGGCCTGCCTAATAACAGCACCACTATGACCTGTGTGTTGCAGTTGAGAAGATTAAAGTGTTTAGAGTTACAGCTCAATGTCCTATTAGAAAGTGGCAGAGCCTGGACTGGTAGATGCCAAGTCTGTCTTTCAAGAGCCCAGAAGATTCTTAAACCTGATATCATCGCCTTAATGCTCCAAAGATGCCCTCTCCCTCCTTCCCCCCAGTTCCTTCTACTCTGCCCTGTAATTAATGTTCCCACACATGAAGATGGAATTACAAGTGAACCAGGTATGCCAGGTTTACCAAGAGTGCTCACTGACAGATTATATTAGGAGAGTAATCAATGCTCTTATCATTTATCTTACTACCATTTTGACTGCAAAAGTCATTATTGATACTTTTTAATCTTCACTCTCCTTTGCTTCTGAATCATTTCATTTTTTCACCCTGAAAAATCTAACTCTTCATGTCAACAAGAAAAATCTCAAAATGAAATGGTAAATCAAACATCCCATTGACTATCAGGCTATAAAATAACTAATCTTCTCCCTCTCTCTCTCCACCCTCCCTGCTTTTTTGTGTTGGGTTTTCTTAGTGCAAATGAAACCAAGAGAGCTTGAGTCTCTCTCCCAGGCTAGAGAATAAATACACCCTTAGCTTGAGTGAAATAGAGAAGATTGAAACTGAAAAATAGAATACATTTGAATTAAAACAACTTTGCCTCAAACAAAAGCATTTAAGAGAGTTCAGCAAAGGTTAGGCATGCTGAGAATGCTGTATTTCCTGGTATCTCCTGATTCACTTTTAAGATAGTTAGTGGGAATGGGAGTATTATTTGAGCAAGGACCACATTCCTGGAGAGAAGCAGGAAAGAAAGGGCTGAGAATCCTGAGATGCAACCCCACTGACTCATTGACTTCTTTGGTACATTCCCTCTCTGGCGGGGTGACCTCTCAGTGACTTTAGGGGCAGGACTTTGATGTATGGGTTAGGTGGCCCTCAAGCTGCTAACACTTTGCATGCATTACCCTTGATTATGCATCATACACTTTCCTGGGAGAGAAATTAGCTCCCCCCATTTCAGGACTGGGGAAATTGCTGTGAGCACACACACAGTGCTCATCACTATCCAATGTGGCACATACTATTACTATTCCCATTTTTTTCAGATAAGGAAACTGAGATCTGTCTAGAAAGGTTTACTTTTCCACTATCATTTAATAAATATTGGAGCTGGAATTAAGTCCCAATCTTTGTAACTACAGACCCTGAGCTACAATAAGAGGTAACATTTCTGCCATATCCTGCTTCCTTGTTTTACATTCCACAATTGCATGAGATCAGAGAGAAACAAAAACAGTCACAACAAAAAAAGGTCCTGTTTGTTCCCAATAACCACTAGGTCCTTTTTTACTCCCCTCGCTGCCCAAGCAGCCAAGCCGGTGTCACCAGAGGAAATAATCAACCAACACTGTTTTCGTACTATCTTTTCTCAGACTGTGAACTACTTCTGAATAACGATTATAATTTTTTTATTTTTATATCCCTCCCAGCATTGCCACATTGTAAGACAGAAAAATTGGCAATTGCTGAGTACTTAAGTGCAAAGTATGTCAGCACACAGACTGCCACTTTAACACCCCCCCCGCACCTACCCCCACCACAACCACACACACACATACACCTCATCAGACATCGCTGATCAGTGTGGTACTCTTCCCTAGTAAGGCTGAAAAGATCCTCAGGATCCTTCCTAACACAATGTTTCTGATAATTACCAGCAATCAATCAGACCTGTCACACTGAGTGAGACCTATTTGCTTTTCTCTGTCTAAATACTTGGCTGAGAGCTTTCCCATGGTCCTTGTTTCGAGAGCATTCACTCCCCAAGTTTCAGTTTCGAGGTTGCAGAGAGAAAGGAGAGACATCATTACAGGAATGTATTCACCAAAGGAAATGACCACCTTTCCTTTTCCACACCTCTTTCCTTTTTCAGCCACCACTTCCCTTTCTACACGAGACAGTTCCCGTGAGCTAAAAATGTTATGCTCTTTGTCGACTGTTTGCGCAGTGTGCGTGCAAAAATGCTAAGAGACAGCCAAGGTTTTTGTGAAGTGGATGAAAGTGTTATCAGCAAACCGCTCCAATCAGACATACAAAGCCATTAATAAAGGAGCATCTGGGAAAGCTACAGCCACTAACAAATGAAGAGAAAAATCCAAGGTGATGACATGATAGGTGCTTCAAAAGAGATCATTTGAATATCAAAGAATTGAGCTGAAGCTTTAGGGAAAACTGACAAAGCCTTGGAATATTTGTGCAAAAATAAAAGTAAAAAATGGCCTTGTTTATACACATACTGTGAAAACCAAATCGGAGTGCAGGCTTGTGCCATCTCCCTGCATAAGTTCCTAAAAAACAAAAAACAAAAAAACAATTATACCCAGAAAAATAATCCTCAACAAAAAAATAATAATAACCAACATTTCACTAGTCAATGTTGAATTCTTGATAAGATGATCTGTATGTAATTCTGTTCAAAATCAGACTCCCATCTCATCACTCATATTAAATTTGGAATTTAATAATATGGAGTGTGGAATTAACCGGGGGGATTTTTTATGTTGGTTTAAGGAGAAAAACTCTCCATCTAAACCTTTTTATGCATGAACTAAAGGTCACAGAGAGAGGCAGTGATTTGCTGAGGTCAGGCAGCAAACTACAGACAAGACACAGTCCCAGAGACTCTGAGGATCCATCAATTTAACTGTCATGTCTCTCATTCATGTCTCTGAGCTAAATGTCAGACCCACATCTCCTAGAGCACTAAATTCCTTACTTTCCCAGGGATGATAATGGGAATGGTGAGACTAGGTCTGATTCATTTTGTATAGAATTACCTGCAAGTAAAATTTCATGAAGAATTCAAAGAAAGGACAGGTCCTAGCTCCTGCCTCACCACATTTTTAAGGTGTTTCTGGATGCTTTCTTCCAAAATGGGTGGGGCAAGGAAGTGAAACTTAAAGAGAATCTTCTAGGTGAGGACTCCTGGGCAGAATTGCTGATTGGTTAAGACCCTGGGCATCAAGTCAGACAGAATAGAGTGTGGCTCAACAACTTATTAGCTGTGTGACCCTGGGCAGGTGAACTAACCTCTCTGAGCCTCGGTGACCTCAGTGGAGATAACAACAGACATCCCATAGTGTGCTTGTGAGGTTTAAATCAGGGAATGTGTGCAAAGTACCCAGAGTAAGATTTGGTCAAGGATAAGACTTCTTTCTATCTCACCTCTTCAGGGTCTCATTCCTCCAACCCTTGGTCCAGACCTTTAGGGATGGCTCCTCCTCCCCAATAGTAATGCTGCCAACTGGAGGCAGAAACTGTGATGCTGAAGGTGAGAGGCAAGAGGCAGAAGGAGCCTTGCTGGGCTCGAACTAACCCCAATGCCTAGGAGCCCTCGTTAATGGAGCAGGGTGCTTTCCCTCAGCTCTGCTACTGGCCAAGCTGCCGAGTAGAACCTCTCAAAAGTCTCAGGCCCCAAATCCCATTTCCAAAGAAGCTCTGCTCTGAAGCTGGCTCCCATGAATCCTGTCAGCATCACCTGAGGAGGAGGCTGAGGTTGGGCGGCAGGGCCAGAGGGTCACATGCTTGCCTTCCAGGCAGGGGAACAAGACACCTGGGTGAAGCCACATTCCTAGACTGCTGTTCGCAGTCACATGCAAGCACTCAGCCAAGGGTGGAGGAAGGTGATAGGAGGGGACCAAGAATGCCCGCTGTTCTCTGTCATCAGTGAGGGGGAGAGGGGAGGGCAGACTTGCTTTTCATTACCTACTCATTTGTACTAGGGACCTGCATATAATGGTCTTAAAAATTATTGATGAGAGACCTTGTCTACTTGACACCAGTGTCCATCTGGTAACATCATTGTCACCATCTATGTTACATCATTGTATGTAACAGTGGTTTTCAAAGTGTGATCCAGAAAGTCCCTAGAGTGGGAAGGGGCTGGGGATGCGGGGGAGGGATGGTCATGACATCAAAACTATTTTCCTGAGAATACTGAGATATCACTGTTCTTTTCCCTCTTAATCTCTCACTAGTGTACAAGTGGCATTTTCCAGAGTCTGCACGATGCTCTGACATCATCAGTGCTCTAATGGATGATGAAATGTCTGTGTTTTCAGAATTTCTAGCTTCCGTTAACATGGTAAATATTAATAAAGTGAAGCCATATAAACTAAAGCTCTTAGAGATCAACAATAATTTTTAAGATCATTATATGCAGGACCCAAGTACAAATTAGTAGGTATGAAAAGCCATGGTCCTCTCCCCTGAGGCAGGCACATCACAACCTTCCTCTGATTTTCTCCTGAAGTGGTCAAAGCACATACCAATGTGTATGTGTCCCTGTGATTGCCACACTCATAGCCTGGGCCTGTACACCAGCTTTCATCTGTCTCCCAAGTCACATTGGCAATGGTTCCGATCACTGCAGGTCTGAACCACAGTCTACTCAACAGTCTACTCCACCTGAGCCCTATTGAAGAATGCCTCGTTGTCCCTTCCATTTTTTGCAGCTTACAAACAATGTTGTGATGACTGTGTCTGTGTGAATGTCATTTCACATGTACGGCAATACATATATATA
>JAAGEH010000018.1:29742848-29758586 GCA_011751065.1 Lasiurus cinereus | reverse complement strand
ATATATATTATATATTATATATTATATATTATATATTATATATTATATATTATATATTATATATTATATATTATATATTATATATTATATATTATATATTATATATTATATATTATATATTATATATATTCTGCACACTATTCCATCATGGGAAGGTACATCATTTATTTAGCCAACTTGCTATTGAAAATCATTGAGGTGATTTTCAACTTTTTGTATGAAAATCCCTGTACATAAATTTGTTAGAATAATTCCTTGCAAAGAGATTGCTAGGTCAAAAATGTAATTGAACTTTAAATTTTGGTCAATATTGTCAATTTTTCCTCCAAAGAGTTTGCACCAACTTCTGTGACTTCCAAACTCATTTCCCCTGTAGCCTCGCTTGACGTTTGGTGTAAAAGCTCTTTGATTATTGACAGTCTAATAGGTGAAAATTGTTTCACTTAGCATTTATTTAATTATTCATGTGGTTGGCCCTTTATCTTTACATTTATAAATCATTTGTATTTCTTTTGTCTGCCTCTAAATGTCCCTCGCCCACTTTTCTATTGAGTTGTCGGTCCTTTTCTTATTGTTGTAAAACTTCAAAAATACATTCAGTAAATCAGCTCTTTGCCTTCTCATTATATATATAATCTCAAATATTTTTCTAAATTTTTATTTTGAATTACTTTATGGTACACAATTCTTTGCTCTGCAGATATTTAAAAGTTTTGGAAGTCAAACTTACTAGTTTTTGTTTTGTTTTGTTTTGTTTTAATGGCTTCTATCTTCTGTATCCTACACAGACTATTTATTGAATAATCTCTCTTTTCCCTACTGATTGGAAGTGAGCTTTGATAGGAGCGAGCTGCCTGCCACAGATCCAAAGCAGCATCCACGTGAGGGCTAGAACTTAAGAAGCAGCACACATGGCAGCTGCGGGCCTGGCTCTGGACAGGAAGCACCTTCCTCCACAGAGTGCCTAGTGATTAGCGCTCCACTTCGGAAGGAGCAACATTCCCACACCCCCCTCTCTGGGGCTTTACACCTGCAACCTAAGGTAGATCCAGGTACTATTTGGCAGCTACAAATAAAATTCTTAATGAAAACATCACTTCAAAAGTGAACAGAGTGCCTCCCCAAACTATTCCTAAAAATTCAATAGGAGGGAAGACTTCCAAGTTCTTTTTACAAAGGCAGCATTATCCTAATTCCAAAACCAGTTAAAGACACTACAAAGAAAGAAAATTATAGGCCAATATCCCTGATGAACATAGATGCTAAAATCCTCAAAAAATATTAGCAAATTAAATCCAGCAATACATTAAAAAGGTCATACACCAGACCAAGTGGGATTTATTCCAGGGATACAAGACTGGTACAATAGTCACAAATCAATTAACATGATACATCTCATAAACAAAATGGACAAAGTTCACATGAACATAATAATAGATATAGAAAAAGCATTAGACAAAATCCAACACTAATTTTTTATAAAACCTCTCAGCAAAGTGGGAATAGAGGGATTATACCTCAACATAATAAAGGTCATATATGACAAACTCACAGCCAACATCATACTCAATGGGCAAAAATGGAAAGTGTTTTTCTTAAGATCAGGAACAAGACAAGCATGTTCATTTTCACTACTCTTATTTAATACAATACTGGAATTCCTAGCCATAACAATAAAAAAATAAGAAATAAAAGGTTCCAAATTGGAAAGAAGTAAGTAAAACTGCCATTATTCATAGATGACATGATATTATACATAGACAACTCTAAAGACTGCACCAAAAAACTGCTAGATTTAATAAATGAATTTGAGAGTGTAGCAGGATACAAAATTAACATCCAGAAATTGATGGCACTTTTATACCCCATTAATGAACTCTCAGAAAGAGAAACTAGAAAAAAAAATCCCATTTACCATTACAAAAATAAAATAAAATAAAATACCTGGGAATAAACTTAACCAAGGAGATCTGTATTCAGAAAACTATAGAACATTGAAAAGGGAAATAGAGGAAGATACAAAGAAGTGGAAACATATACCATGTTCATGGAGTAGTAGAATTAACATAATTTTAATGTCCTTACTACTTAAAGCAATCTACAGATTCAACAAAATCCCTATTAAAATACTGGCAGCATAGTTCACAGGTCTAGAACAACTATTCTAAAAATTTAAATTGAACCAAAAAAGACACTGAGTAAGTAGCCTCAATAATCTTGAGAAAGAAGAACAAAATTGGAAGGATCACAATACTAGATATAAAGTTATACTACAAAGCCACTGGTACTCAAAACAGCCTGGTACTGGCACAAGAACAGGCTATAGATCAATGGAACAGAATAGAGACCCTAAAAATCGATCCACACCATTATGGTCAATTAATATTTGACAAAGGAGGCAAGAGCAAATAATAGAGAAAACACCGCCAATTTACACTACACATAAGAATAAAATCAAAATGAATAAAAGAATTAAATGTAAGTCACAAAACCATAAAAAGCCTGGAAGAAAATATAGGCAGTGTAATTTTAGACATCTAGTGTAGCAGTATTTTCACCAATGCATCACCTAGAAAGAGAAAGAAAAAAACAACAAATGTGACAACATAAAACTAAAAAGCTTCTGCAGAGCAAAAGATACCACTAACAAAATTAAAAGGGAACCCACTGTATGGGAGAACATATTTATCAATGATACATCTGACAAGGAGTTAATTTTTAAAATATACAAAGAACTCAACACCAGGAAGATAAATAATCCAATTAAAACATGGGCAAAGGAATAGACACTTCTCCAAAGAATACATACAGTTGGCCAAGAGACATTGTTTAAAATGCTCAACATTACTAATCATCAGAGAGTTCAAATTAAAACTTCAATGAAATATCACCTCAACTCTGCCATAATAGCTACCATCAATGAATTAACAAACAAGTGCTGGTGAGGATGTGGAGAAAAGGGAATCTTAGTGCACTGCTGATAGGAATGCAGACTGGTGCAGCCACTGTGGAAAACAGTGTGGAGTTTTCTTAAAAATAGAACTGCCAGTTGATCCAGTAACCTCACTTTTGGAAATATATCCTAAGAATCCTGAAACACCAATCAGAAATAATATATGTACCCCCTATGTTCATAGCTGTAACCAAGATCTGAAAACAGCCCAAGTGCCCAACAGTAGATAAGTGGATAAAAAAAAGTTGTGGAACATTTATATCACGGAATACTACACAGCTGTAAAAAAAAAAAGGGGGGGGGGAGTTCTCCCTTTTAAACAGCATGGATGACCCTAGAGATTATTAAGCGAAATAAGCCAGTCAGAGAAAGACAAATATCACATGATCTGATTTATATGTGAAACCTAATGAACAAAATAAACTGACAAACAAAATAGGTCCAGAGACATGTATGCATGGAACAGAATGACAGATCTCAGAAGGGAGGCGGGTGGAGGGAACAGAAATAAATTAACCAAAGAACATATATGCATATATGAATAACCTATGAACACAGACAATTGTGTGAAGAAGGACTTGGTGGGGTGAGGACTGGGTGGAGAGGAGCAAAGGCAGGAAAAATGGGGGACATCTGTAATACTGATAACAATAAATTTAACAAAAATTAACACATGGCCCTGGCCAATGTGACTCAGTTTGTTGGTGCATTGTCCCATATACTGCAAGATTTCAGGTTAAATTCCCCAGGTTTCAGGTTTGATCTCCCATCAGAGTGCATACAGATGCAACCAATCAATGTTTCTCTCTCTCATCTATGTTTCTCCCTCTCCCTCTCTCTCTTCCTTTCTCTCTCTCTCTCTCTAAAGTCAGTAAAAACATATTTCCAGGTGAGAATTATTAATAAAAAAAACAATTAACACAGTAAATAAAGTAGGAAAAGCAATAAATACAACTTTATTTACAATTTTGAAGCAAAAGCTTAAAGGAAAAAAATGTGGAGTTGTCATAAATGAAGGGCAGCCAAATCTAATATAAAATGCCCTTGGTGAGAAGCCACAGAGCCTTGGACAAGTCTCCGCTCCTCTGTGCCTTCTTCTTATCTATAAAATATGGAGATTGTGCCAGAAAAGCTGGCATTTCCTTCAGCAGTAACACTTGAGATTCCTTGGGGCCTCTTTCCAAGGTTTTTTTTCTCAATTCCCATAGCATTCTTGGTGAGTCTCAGGAAACTATGGTTGTTCTCAGAGAGGTCCCTTGACTCTGCTTTGCCCAGGAAGCCTCAGATCATGACTCTGGAATGAAGCCCCTCCTTTGCGTAGCCATTCTTTTCAAAACCCTTTTCAAAAACGTCTCATGAAACCAGCAGTGTCCAACCCTCTTGGGTCTTCACATTGAAGGAAACAATAAGCTGGGGTAGCCACCCCAACCTTCACAAACTTCTCTTTTCAGCCAAAATGCTAGAACTGAGAGACAGCAATATGTGGTCCCTGGAGAACATTTGACCCTTAAAAAAAAAAAAAAAAGGAAATGCTGAATCATCTCCAGATAGTGAAGAGGAGCCACTTCTGGGAAAGCTTCGATGCAGGCTGTGTGACCAGCAAAAGACACAGGCAGAATGGGCCAAAGGCACAGAATACAGGTTACAGTTGTTTCTACCCTGAAGCAACCAAATCAGGAAGTTCTCAAATAAATTGTTTCAAAAGCAGTGTTGGGAATTTGGAGTATGGGAAAAACTATTGCCTTTAAAAAAAAAACAAAAACAAAAAACTAGAATTGTTTCATATAAGGCCGGCATGAAATTAGAGGCTGAGAGCCCTTCTTGAAAAATTCTAGCTAGGAGTTCAGTTCTACAGTGGGCTGCACAGATACAGATGAGATTGTAGAGGGGGAGTGGAGAGCATTGAATACCCTGAATTCCGCTGTATTTGAGTTTCAGAGTAAGTGAAGGTTCTCTTTAGACATATTCGTTAGGACTTTACACTTGTAGATAGGATAGAGAAGTGAAAGGGAAAACATGCAAAGAACTGAGCCTTGGTGGCAAAGGAGGAAATTTCCCTCCACCCTTCTAGGCTCTTCCAGCTGGTCTACTTATTAAATCGACATGAGACAGATTAAGAGAAAATAACCAAAGTTAATTATATATAACTATGTGAGAACCCCACATGCATGAGAGAGTGGGAGACAGAAAGAGAAAATAAAATACATATGGCACCTTGAGCCAAGGAATGAGGTAAGAAAGAATCGTGGGGCTTCAGAGGGGAGGAAGGTCATTCAAAGGATGGTAAGAAGATCACATGTTCAGTAATTAGAAGCCTACCCTACCCTATAGCTAAGTCATAAAAAGTTATTTCTGGTAGTAACTCTTATTATGAGCAAGGCCCCAATTTAGATTCTTTAAGGGAGAGGTAAGCGTTTCCTTTAAGCCCGCAGGGTCTCCATTGCCTTCTGAGGCCTATTCTGAACATTTCATCTTCAATGTCTAGAGACCTTGGTAGTAATAACACCGTGGAATATTCTGGTTGTCCAAGAAGTTGCCGGATTCCACGTCTATGGATCTAAAGCTCAGCACTCAAAGACCCAATTGCTATTCATTCAGATTACACAGAAGTGGAGAAGGATGGGCTGAGGGGAAAAGGTGAAAGGAAACATTGACTTCTTACTTATCTGCTTCCATGTGCTTTATTTTGTGTAACAGATACTTATTCCCTTTAAATGTTTTCAAACCATTTATAAAAGTCTCATTGAGCCCTAGCCAGTTTGGCTCAGTGGATAGAGTTCAGCCTGTGGCTAAAGTGTCCCAGATTCGATTCCAGTCAAGGGCACGTACCTCTGTTGCAGGCTCCTCCCCAGCGGGGGCCCTGGTCAGGCTCATGCAGGAAGGCAACCAATTGATGTGTTTTTCTCACATTGATATTACTCTCTGTCTTTCCCTCTCTCTAAAATCAATGGGAAAATATCCTCAGTTGAGAAATGAAAAATTAATACGTAATAAAGTCCTCATTGAGTCATTCAACTGCATGAAAGAAACAAGTGCCAAGACAATGCATTGGGGAACAGGGTTAGGCCAGAATCAGTTGTCTTCCATTATCTGCCGAAGCCACTCCTGAGCATTTGTCACCTGTTCTTCCCCCCACTTCTGCAGAGATGATTGGCAAATAAAGTTCCTTTGCTGACCTGCCCATGTGATTGAGGTACGAGTGGGAGGCCAGAGAAGGGCAGTGTGGAAAGAGGTCCTGGTGAGCTGGGCAGGGAGCCCAGGATTGAGAAAGCTAAGGCCAGTTAATGAGGTCAGAGACACCACACGTTTGCTGGGACTCTCCACCTCTGTCCTCCTATCTCCTAGAAAGTAAAGCACTTTCAAGGCTGAATCCCCCTCCAAAACTGGTATGGCTCAGTGGATAGAGCATCAGCCTGCAGACTGAAGGGTCCCAGGTTCGATTCCGGTCAAGGGCATGTACCTTGGTTGCAGGCACATCTCCAGTAGGGGGCGTGCAGGAGTCAGCTGATTGATGTCTCTCTCTCATCGATGTTTCTAAGTCTCTATCCCTCTCCCTTCCTCTCTATAAGAAATCAATGAAATATATTTTTTAAAAAATTAAATCAATCAATCAATAAATAAAAGGCTGAAATCTCTGCCTGCAGAACAAGGCAGGTCCTGAGCAGCCATGGAAGCTGGCTCCAGGTGAATGAGAATCCATTGGGCTGAGAGCGGTGCCGGGAAGAGAGTGGGGATCAATTGGCAGAGATTCCCCTGCCAGGAGGCCAGAGTAGCTCAACGGTACAGCAGATTTCTTGCTAAGAGAAGGTCTAGACAGCAGTATTCCCAGGGATCCTGCTGCCCAGCTAAATGGATGTTGTTGGTTTTTGTTGTTGTTCCTTAAATCTCCTTCAAAATTCTGGGTTAAAATGTGCCTTCTATGTAATTTTTTACCTGCTGGTGAAGAAGGGTAGAGAGGAGTAGAATTTATGTGGGGTAAATCCATATACTTAATGTGTGCCTTTCTCTCTTATCCCAAATAAAAGTTATATCACCTTGGACATTTCCAGCATATATATTTAGCATGTACAAATACACAGAATTATCCTCTGGGTTAGACTTTCCTATGTTTCTACTGCCCTGAGAACCCCAATTCTTATCTAAGTTCATCTCCGATCTTTTCCAACTGCTTTCACTACCTTCAGCCTCAAATCCCATACCGAAAAATTAAGTCTGGGTATTTAGATAGCTCTGTAACCTGATACCAAATCCTAAATATTGTTCTAAAATTTGAACTGGAAGTTACAACCTTTCAACTTCAACAGTCTTTTCAGAAATGGACTCTGGAGCAGGGGACACGGGACAGTTGATTTCATCAGCATCATCAAATTGATGGCATTGACCATCCTTTTTCATGAGTTTGAGTGGTCTTGGGAGTCCTTCCATGGAACATCTACCTTTGTCTGCTTCTTGCAGGCAAAAGACAAAAATTGAAATGTTTCATGTCTGGCATCACCCCCAGAAACTTAATGGGCCTTGAGGATCCTAAGGACCAGTGCCCTGACCAGGCAGACTCCCAGGGGAGGGATGTTAGAAGAGATTTCCCTTTGGTGAAAGGCCTAATTGTTGCTGCTCAGACCTGTCCCATTTTGCCAAGTTTCCAGTCCCATGTTTGCTGTGTCTCTCCCTCCATCCACCATATAAGCAGCAATTTAAACATAAGTGGATTCAAAAATTAAATCTAAAACATCAGAATCAGCCAGGTCTTCAGTTCCCAACCCAGCATCACTGTAGAGTCTTACAGGTGATAAAAAAAAAAAAGATATTTTGGGTGGGTGGTCTCCATTTGCATCTCTCTCATGAAAGCTGAACTGATCCTATCTAATAAAAGAGTAATATTATTAGACTTAATAAATGAACTTGGCAAGGTAGTGGGATACAAAATTAACATCAAGAAATCTATGGCAGGACAATCCAAGATGGCAGACTAGGTAAACACCTACACTGCTGCCTCGCACAACAATTTCAAAACTACAACAAAAAGACAGAACAGACAGCATCCAAACCATAGGAAAGCTGGATGAGTGGAAATTCTACAACTAGAAGGAAAGAGAAAGGCTCACAGAGACCCAGAGGAGCTACAAAAAGCTGAGGTATAAGAGAGCAGGGTCCAGAGTATCTGGCTGGCTTTATATGGCGGGAGGGAGACAGAGACTTCCAACTGTATTGAACCCTTATCCTATGGCATTGAACCCCAGATCCAGGCAAGACTCATACAGGGGGAGTTTGGACTGTGAAAAGGGAGAAGTGCACAGAAATTTAGGGGAGTTGCAAAATATCAGAGGGCTGGTGGTGCGCAGAGCACTGCGTGCAGAAGACTGACTGCTGATTGTGCCGCTGGCTTTCACGAGTGGGTGGGAGACAGAGCCTCCCAAATGCACCACTTCTAACTCTACTAAACCCCAGTTTTAGGAGAAACCCTGGGGACCCAGAGTCATATGGTCCTGGAGCGCAGGGGAGCCAGAAAGGCAACAGTCTAGAGGCACTGTGCTCATGCACAGGGACCGCTCCAGCTCTTACCCAGAGTCATGTGAGACCCAGAGGCCATGGAGGGTGGGACCGACTGGAAGGCAAGGTGGTCTGGTAAGCCCTGAAACTCCACCCAACCCAAGCTCAACAAAGAGGCTTTTGCAGTTTTTCACTCTTGTATCATAAGGCTGAATCCAACACAAAAGTTCTCCCAGCATAGTGAAAATGCAGAGACAACAGAAGAGATCACAAACAAAAGAATTGGAGGAAAACAAATGACTGGATATAGAGTTTAAAACCACACTTATAAGGTTTTTCAAGAATATCCTAGAAAAGATGAATAAATTTAGCCAGATCCAAGAGAATATGAAAAAGGACCAACTAGAGATAAATAAAGACCAACTAGAGATGAAAAAGGACCAATTAGAGATGAATAAGGACCAACTAGAGATGAAAAAGGACCAACTAGAAATGAAACATACACTGATTGAAATAAAAAATATTATACAGAGACCTTACAGCAGAATAGAGAAAGGCAAGAATCAAGTCAAAAATTTGAAATATAAAGAATCAGAAAACACTCAACTGGAAAAGCAAGAAGAAAAAATAATCCAAAAATGTGAAGATAATGTAAGGAGCCTCTGGGACAGCTTCAAGCATACCAACATCAGAATTGTGGAGGTGCCAGAAGAAGAGAGAGAGCAAGATACTGAAAACCTATTTAAAGAAATAATGACTGAAAATTTCCCACATCTGGTGAAAGAAATAGACTTACAAGTCCAGGAAGTACACATAACCCCATATAAAAGGAATCCAAAGAGGACCACACCAAGACACATCATAATTAAAATACCAAGAGCAAAAGACAAAGAGAGAATATTAAAACCAGCAAGAGAAAAAAACAGTTAATTACCTACAAGGGAGCACCAATGCAATTGTCAGCTGATTTCTCAACAGAAATGATGCAGGCCAGATGGGAGTGGCAAGAAATATTCAACATGATGAATAGCAAAAACTTACAACCAGGAATACTCTATCCAGCAAAGCTATCATTCAGAATTGAAGGGCAGATAAAGAGCTTCACAGATAAGAAAAAGCTAAAGGAGTTCATCAACTCCAAACCAGTATTATCTGAAATGCTGAAAGGTACTCTTTTAGAAGAGGAAGAAGAAAAAGGTAAAAGCCAAAAAATTATGAACAACAAATACCTATCTATCAACAAGTGAATCTAAAAATTAAGTGAATTAAAAATTTGATCAACAGAATAAACTGGTGAATATAATAGAATCAGGAGCACAGAAAGGGAGTGAACTGATAATTTTCAGGGAAAAAGGGGTGAGGGAGGTGCAGGAAGAGACTCGACAAAAATCATACACTTATGGATGAGGTCAATGGGAGGGGGGAGGTATGGTTAGAGGGAAGGGTGGGAGCTGGGTAGAGGAGAGCTATGGAGGGGAAAAAAGAGAAACAAATGTAATAATCTGAATAATAAAGATTTAATTTAAAAAAAGAAATCTATGGCATTTCTATACATCAATAGTGAATTTATAGAAAGAGAGACTAAAAAAGCAATCCCATTTACCATCACACCAAAAAAATTAAGATACCTAGGAATAAACTTAACTAAAGAGGTAAAAGACCTATAAGCAAAAAACTACAAGACACTGAAAAAAAGAGATTGAGGAAGATATAAACAGATGGAAGAACATAACCGTCTTCATGGATTGGTAGAATCAACATCATCAAAATGTCCACTCTACCCAAAGCAATCTATAGATTCAATGCAATCCCCATTAATATACCAACGGCATATTTCACAGACCTAGAATGAACTCTCCAAAAATTCATCTGGAATAAAAAAAAGACCCTAAATAGCTGCAGCAATCCTGAGAAAGAAGAATAAAGTAGGTGGGATCTCAATACCAGATATCAAGCTGTATTACAAAGCCATTGTTCTCAAAACAGCCTGGTACTGGCATAAGAACAGACATATAGATCAATGAAATAGAGAACCCAGAAATCAATCCAAACCACTATGCCTAATTAATATTTGACAAAGGAGGCATGAACATAAAATGGAGACAAGACAGTCTCCTCAACCAATGGTGTTGGAAAACTTGGACAGATACATGCAAAGAAATGAAACTATACCACCATCTTACACCATATACAAAAATTAACTCAAAATGGATAAAGGACTTAAACATAAGACAGGAAAACATAAAAATACTAGAGAAATTCACAAGCAGCAAAATCTCAGGCATGTGCCAAAGGAACTTCTTCATTGCTCCTAGGGCAATGGAAACTAAAGAGAAAATAAACAAATGGAACTACATCAAAATAAAAAGCTTTTTCACAGAAAAAGAAACCATCAACAAAACAACAAGAAAGCCCACTGCATGGGAGAACATATTTGCCAATGTTATCACTGATAAGGGTTTCATCTCCAACATTTACTGGGAACTCATACAACTCAACAAAAGAAATGGGGAACAGACTTAAATAGAAACTTTTCAAAAGAAGACAGATGGAAGGCCAAGAGACATATGAAAACATGCTCAAAGTCACTAATTATCTGAGAGATGCAAATCAAAATGACAATGTGGTACCATCTCACACCTGTCAGAATGGCTATCAACAAATCAATAAATGACAAATGTTGGTGAGGATGCAGAGAAAAAGGAACCTTGGTGCATTACTGGTGGGAATGCAGATTGGTTTCTGCATTCAGCCACTGTGGAGAACAGTATGGAGTTTCCTCAAAAAACTAAAAATGGAATGCCCATTTTACCCAGTAATACCACTTCTAGGAATATATCCCAAGAAGCTAGAAACATCAATCAGAAAGGATATATGCACCCCTATATTCATAGCAGCACAATTTACCATAGCTAAAATTTGGAAACAGCCTAAGTGCCCATCAGCAGATGAGTGGATTAAAAAACTGTGGTATGGGAGAATCCAAGATGGCGGCATAGGTAAACACCTATACTGCTGCCTCGCACAACAATTTCAAAACTACAACTAAAAGACAGAACAGACATCATCCAGAACCACAGGAAAGCTGGCTGAGTGGAAGTTCTACAACTAGAGGGAAAGAGAGGGGCTCGCGGAGACCCAGAGGAGCTGCAAAAAGCTGAGGTACGGAGACGCGCGCTGAGAGAGCGGTGCCGGAGTACCTGGCTGGCTTTCTCTGGCGGGAGGGAAACGGAGACTCCCAACGGCATTGAACCCCTTATCTTACGACACTAAACCCCAGATCCAGCCGAAACTCATACGGGGGAGCTTGGACTGTGAAAAGGGAGAAGTGCACGGAAATTTAGGGGAGTTGCAAAGGATCGGAGGTCTGGTCGCGCACGGCACCACACGGAGGACGGATTGCTGATTGTGCGGCTGGCTTTCGCAAGTGGGCGGGAGACAGACCCTCCCAACTGCGCCACTTCTGAGTCCACTGGGCCCCTGTTTTGGGCGAAACCCTGGGGACCTAGACTCGTGTGGTCCTGGTTCGCAGGGGAGCCGGAAAGGCAGCGGTCAGAGGCACTGCGGGTGCGCGCACAAGGACCGCTCCAGCCATTACCCAGTCACGTGAGACTCAGGGGCCGTGGAGGGCGGGGCCGACTGGAAGGCAAGGCGGTCCCTTAAGCCCTGAGACTCCACCCCTCCCAAGCTCAGCAGAGGCTTCTTCGGCTGAATCCAGCACAGAAGTTTCCCCGGCACAGTGAAAATGCCGAGACAAGGGAAGGGATTACAAGCAAAAGAAATGGAGGAAAAAAAACGACTGGATATAGAGTTCAAAACCACGCTTATAAGGTTTTGCAAGAATATGCTAGAAAAGATGGATAAATTTAGTGAGACCCAAGAGAAGATGATAAAGACACTGACTGAAATGAAAACTATTATGCAGAGTACTAACAGCAGACTAGAGAAAGGCAAGGATCAAGTCAAAAATTTGAAATATAAAGAAGCAGAAAACATTCAACTGGAAAAGCAAGAAGAGAAAAGAATCCAAAAATGTGAAGATAATGTAAGGAGCCTCTGGGACAGCTTCAAGCGTACCAACATCAGAATTGTGGGGGTGCCAGAAGAAGAGAGAGAGCAAGATACTGAAAACCTGTTTAAAGAAATAATGACTGAAAACTTCCCACATCTGGTAAAAGAAATAGACTTACAAGTCGAGGAAGCACACAGAACCCCAAAGAAAAGGAACCCAAAGAGGACTACACCAAGACACATCATAATTAAAATGCCAAGAGCAAAAGAGAAAGAGAGAATATTAAAAGCAGCAAGAGAAAAACAGTTTATTACCTACAAGGGAGCACCCATACGACTGTCAGCTGATTTCTCAACAGAAACGATGCAGGCCAGACGGGAGTGGCAAGCAATATTCAACGTGATGAACAACAAGAACCTACAACCAAGAATAATCTATCCAGCAAAGCTATCATTCAGAATTGAAGGGCAGATAAAGACCTTCACAGAGAAGAAAAAGCTAAAGGAGTTCATCAACTCCAAACCAGTATTATCTGAAATGCTGAAAGGTACCCTTTTAGAAGAGGAAGAAGAAAAAGGTAAAAGACAAAAAATTATGAACAACAAATACACATCTGTCAACAAGTGAATCTAAAAATTAAGTGAATTAAAAATCTGATCAACAGAATAAACTGGTGAATATAATAGAATCAGGAGCACAGAAAGGGAGTAGACTGATAATTCTCAGGAGGACAAAAATCATAAAGCATCAAACAGACTGTGAAATTATAGCAGAAAGATTAAAGTTAGGTGAGGTAAATAAGTGATCAATCAAAGGACTTGTATGCATGCTTATAAACATAACCAATGATCACAGACACTGGGGGGTCGGGGTACGCCTGGGAGGGAGGGGGGCAATGGGGAGATATGTATAAAAAATTAATAAAAATTAATAAAAATTAAAAAAAAAACAAAAAAAACTGTGGTATATCTACACAATGGAATACTACAGTGTGCTAAAAAAGAAAGAATGCCTACCATTTGCAACAACATGGATGGAACTGGAGAGCATAATGAAATAAGCCAGTCAGAGAGAAAGATAAGTATCACATGATCTCACTCATTTGTGGAATATAATGAACAATATAAACTGATGAACAAAAACAGTTCCAGAGACAGAGAAACATTGATCAGACCATCAAACCTTGGAAAGAAGGTAGGGGAGGATGAAGGTAAGGGGGAGAGATCAACCAAAGGTCTTGTATGCATGCATATGGGCCTAATCAATGGACACACACAACAGGGGGTTGAGTACATGAGTGGGAGGGATGTGACTAATAGGGGAATAAGGACACATATGTAACACCTAATCAATAAAAAATTTTTTAAAAAGAAAGATATTTGGGGGGGTGGTTTCTATTTGCATCTCTTTCATGAAAGCTGAGCTGATCCTATCTAATAAAAGAGTAATATGCAAACTGATTGTCACTCCAACACACAAAATGGTTGCCCCCATGTGGACACAAGATGGCCAGCAGAGAAGGGCATTTGGCAGGGATCAGGCCAGCACGGGAGGAAAATTGGGAGGGACCAGGCCTGCAAGGGAGCGCAGTTGGGGGCAATCAAGCATGCAGGGGAGGGCATTTAGGGGTGACCAGGCTGGCAGAGGAGGGAAGTTGGGGGCAACCAGGACTGCAGGGGCAAGCAGTTGGGGTGGAGGGGACCAGGCCTACAGGGGAGGGCAGTTAGGGGTGACTGAGCCTGCAGGAGAGAGCAGTTAGGCATCAATCAGGCTGTCAGGGGAGTGATCAGGGGTGATCAGACTGGCAGGCAGAAGCAGTTAGGGGCAATCAAGAAGGCAGGCAGGTGAGCAGTTGGGAGCCAGCATTCCTGGAATGTGAGAGGGATGTCCAACTGCCCGGTAGGATCGGGCCTAAACTGGCAGTCGGACATGACTCAAGGGATCCCAGATTGGAGAGGGTGCAGGCTGGGCTGAGAGACACATTACCCACCCCCCTGCACGAATTTTGTGCACCAGGCCTCTAGTTGGAAAATAAAAGTAACAAGCTGGTAGAAACCTTGGATCTGTGCTTTAAAACTTAGGAAATACGCCTTTTGAATAAACTACAAAATAAAGGACAAGGGGAAAATTGAAGGGGACTTTTGTACAGATTCTTTCTTATCATTTCATGACATGGTTTTCACATCAGATATTCAACAGCCCATCAATCTGATGATTGTACAATTAGTCCCACTTCCAAACCTGATTAGCCACTCTGGTCTTATTTCTTACAAATATTAATTTTAGATTTTTCTCAATTAGGGTTTAATGTCAACTAAACTGTAATACATGAAAAGTGTTATTAATGTTATCATAATAACAACTTATTCTCCCTCCACATTAAAGCATGTAACACATTTGCCTAAAATGTGTGATTGAAACCTTTTTCTTCCCAACCTCAAAAGGGAAGCAAAAGATCCTGGAACTGAATATGAATGAAACAGTTTGTCAATAGCTTTGCAAATGTTGCCCTAATTTGTGCAAAATCAAATTTATCTCCACTAGGTTAAGTTTAATGGTTCAGATCCACATGGTTGCCAAAGATGGGGTGTTAAATTCCTTAAAGAAATAATTTTGGAAATATCCATTGAATTTTCACACTTTTCTATTTGAACAGTCAAGGCCCTTTATGAATTAGCAATGAGATTAGACAGATCTGATTTTCCTTGGGGATTATGTAAGATATTTTATTTTTAATCAGATGCCTAAAGCATGTGATAAAAATCGATGCCTTAAATTAAGACACTTTTAAGAAAAAGTTCTTATCAAAGAACCAATGTGATTAAAAGTATGGGTGGGGGGGACAGGTTGGAGAAATCTTGGCTAAAATTCCTCGCCATGAAAATCTGGTATCTTACATAAAGAAAAGAAATGGGATACACACACTTCCACATGATCAGCCACAGACTAGAGGAAGTCCCCAGTCACTGGCCCTGAAGCTAACCTTATATTTCTGTTCTGAACCAGTTCTAGGAATTAAATTCAAAGGTGAAGCATGGGGTTTTATCTGATGGAAAAATGAATTAGAAACATCTTCAATTTTGGAAAAGTATATAAAAAAAATTAAAACCAGGCTGTATCCAACAACCCAAGAATCTAGATATATATAACTGCTAATATTTCAGGTGTTTCTGGTGGCCAATATTTTTAAGAAAGAGACCTGAGTCCCTGTGTGTGTGTGTGTGTGTGTGTGTGTGTGTGAGAGAGAGAGAGAGAGAGAGAGAGAGAGAGAGAGAGAGAGAGAGAG
>JAAGEH010000018.1:29727865-29742838 GCA_011751065.1 Lasiurus cinereus | reverse complement strand
AGAGAGAGAGAGAGAGAGAGAGAGAGAGAGAGAGAGAGAGAGAGAGATATCTTGATTTAAACACAATTGAAATTCTACCACATAAATTTTACATCGTTTATCCTGGGTGGCAGAGCACCCTGAGAGAGGAATTCCCGAAGGTGAGGAGCGACCTGGAATAACATCTCCCTTATAAAAATAGGGCCAGAGGAGCAGCTGCGGGCAGGGAAAGCCAGTAGCACCAAAGAGCCTCATTTCTCCCTCTGTTCCCTTGCCTCTTCCATGGCCCAACATTCCACTCTTTATTACTTGGGTAAGCTGAAACAGGGCAGGACTTTGGGGAAACTTTTACTGAACGTTAGAGACAGTAAAAGGGAAATAAATACAGAACTAGAAGTACAGACAGGCTGGCTTCAGAGGAACTGGCCCCATCTGCCCACAACTGGCTCCTTCCCAGGGCTTGCTGAGTCTGGTTTATTCTCAATGGTGATTCATGGTCAGCCTCAGTCAGACCTCTGCATTGGCTATGTCTTCTCATCTTCCAGTTGGAAGCTGACCCATGAGCATCCTCAGCTCAGTCCTGGCAGACCCCAGCTGGCCTTGCAGCCTCCAGATTTCCACTCCCTGCACTCTCCTCACTTCCCTGCTCCAGGCTCAGGCTGCCCTGGGCAAAATTGCTCCCTGTCAGTGACCTCTCTTGGTTCTGTCCCCAGTCCTCACCCAAAGCACAGGATAGATTCTAAAACTGGTTCACAGTGAAGTGGAAAAGATTGGCAGCTTCCAGTTAAACCTCTCTTCTGAACCACATGGAGTGAATCTGGAAGTTCCACACAAAGCTTGTAACACTCCTGCCCACCAAGCCATGGCCCCACACCTGCTGCACCATTACCTCCAATGTGTCTGCCACACTAGGATGCCTGCAGAATAACCCTTTTCTGATTTGCACAAAGATGCCCGCAGGGAGGGAGGGCCCTTTCTTTGTGGACTGTCTTTTAAAAATGAAAGAGCTTTGTAGGGATTAGAAAAAGATGCCTTTCGGGGTACACACAACTCCCCTGGCAAAGATTTCCTTTTACTTCCTGTTGAAAAACTTGTCCTCAGCCTCAGACCTTTATGCAGGGCATGAAGAACAATTGAGGCTTTGGGGGGTCAACTAGCTTTCCTGGTGCCTCTGACACCACCAGGTATCACTACATACAGAAGACCTTGCTCTGAGCATTCCTGAACCAATACCATGGATTACCTTTGGTAATCTTCACTGTTACAAAACCTCAACCACAGAAGGTAAGTGCTTTTTTCTAGTTTTTTTTTTTTTTTTTTTTTTTTAGTCCTTTCCATAAAGCAAGATTAGTTTTATTTCTTCTCCTTCTCAGAGTATTGGCAGAAAATACTTCTCTGGTTGCCTCTTATCTGAAGTCTTTTATGTTCTCACTATTCCCTTTCATTCTTTTCTTCCTAGAAACTTCTTATCTCTTACCATCCCCCAATGCCCCACCAAGGGAAGAGAGCCAGCTCTCACCTTCAAGCATTTATCAAAAATCTCTGAGTCATGGTGAAGGCCTGGGGCCCCAGCTGCCTAGAAGAGGTCAATGCAGGGTAGGGGGGAGAGGAGGAGGAGACATATGTAATACTTTCAACAAAAAAGACTTTTAAAAACAAATTTCTGAAAGAAACCAAGATGGCAGCATAGGTAAACACCTAAACTGCTACCTCGCACAACAATTTCAAAACTACAACTAAAAGACAAAATGGACATCATCTAGAACCACAGGAAGGCTGGCTGAGTGGAAATTCTACAACTAAAAGGAAAGAGAAAACCACACTGAGACTCAGAGGAGCTGCAGGAGGCAGAGGTACTGAGACACGCACGCGGAGAGAACTGGCAACTGAGTGCACGGCTGGCTTTCTCAAGCGGGAGGGAGACAAAAGCTCCTGACTGCACTGAACTCCAGTTCTGGGCAAGACTGGGGACCCAGACACATTCGGGGAGAAATTGCACTGTCTGGCAATGGGTGGACTCAAGGGCCGATTTCTCTCAGAGATGCTTGCAGCAATTACCATGGGACACTGAGACACAGGGACCTATTAGGGCAGGGCTGATAGAAAACCAATGCTGTCTGCTCTGCCCTAAGACTCCACCGCATCCAAGCTGAGCACAGAGGCTTTTGAAAGTCTTGTCTCATAAGGGTGTGTCCAGCATAGACACACCTGATCCTCACAGCCAAGTGGCCTGGAGGTCAGTTCCTCCCAGTGATACCACATAGTCCACAAAGTTCTCCCAGCATAGACACACCTGATCCACACAGCCAAGTGGCCTGGAGGTCAGTTCCTCCTGGTGATACCAAATAGTCCACAAAGGGGTGTACCAAGAGTGTCCACCTCAGGTAACTGAGGAGGCTGAGCCACCGGGTCCTATAGGACACCTACCACACAAAGCTACTCTTCCAACTCAGGGAAGCAGCGAAAACATGGAAACAAAGGAACAACTCACAAATGAAAGAAATGGAGGAAAGCAAACAACTGGATATAGAGTTCAAAACCACGGTTATAGGGTTTTTCAAGAATTCCCTAGAAAAGATTGATAAATTTAGTGAGACCCTCAAGGATATAAAAAAGAACCAACTAGAAATTAAGCATACACTGACTGAAATAAAAAATATTATACAGAGACCTAACAGCAGACTAGAGGACCACAATAATCAAGTCAAATATTTGAAATACAAAGAAGCAAAAAACACTCAACAGGAAAAGCAAAAAGGAAAAAGAATAAAAAAATTGGAAGATAGTGTAAGGAACCTCTAGAACAACTTCAACTGTACCAATATCAGAATTATGGGGATGCCAGAAGAAGTGAGTGAGCAAGATACTGAAAACCTACTTGAAGAAATAATGAGTGAAAACTTCCCTCACCTGGTGAAAGAAATAGACTTACAAGTCCAGGAAGAGCACAGAATTCCAAACAAAAGGAATCCAAAGAGGAACATACCAAGGCACATCATAATTAAAATGCCAAGAGCAAAAGACAAAGAGAGAATATTAAAAGCAGCAAGAGAAAAACAGTTAATTATCCACAAGGGAGCATCCATATGACTGTCAGCTGATTTCTCAACAGAAACTATGCAGGCCAGACAGGAGTGGCAAGAAATATGGTAAGGGATGAATAGCAAGAATCTACAACCAAGATTATTCTATCCAGCAAAGCAATCATTCAGAATTGAAGGTCAGATAAAGAGTTTCACAGATAAGAAAAAGCTAAAGGAGTTCATCAACACCAAACTAGCATTATATGAAATGCTGAAAGGTACTCTTTAAGAAGAGGAAGAAGACGAAAAAGGTAAAGATTAAAATTATGAACAACAAATACATATCTATCAACAAGTGAATCTAAAAATCAAGTGAATTAAAAATCTGATGAACAGAATAAACTGGTGAATATAATAGAATCAGGGGCATAGAAAAGGAGTGGACTAACAATTCTTCAGAGGAAAGGGGTATGGGGGCGCAGGAAGAGACTGGACAAAAATCATACACCTATGGATGAGGACAATGCGGGGGGAGATAAGGGCAGAGGGTGGGGTGGGAACCAGGTGGAGGGGAGCTATGGGGGGGAAAAAGAGGAACAATTTGTAAGAATCTAAACAATAAAGATTTATTAAATTAAAAAACAAACAAATCTCTGAGTTATGTGGATGTCTCTCCCTTAGGTGCCTTGGGAGGGAACTGGCTTTTTCTTAGGCCAGTGGTCAGCAAACTGCGGCTCGAGAGCCACATGCAGCTCATGAGTTGTGGTTTGCCACTCTGTTGATTAATGAGTTTGTCAACCACTGGGATAGGGGCTTAATCAGAAGGAACAACAACAGCCTGTAACTATTGGAATCAAGAATCTAGGTCGGCAAACTCGTTAGTCAACAGAGCTGCAAAATGTGGCTCACGATCCACAGTTTGCCGACCACTGCCCTAGGCAAAGGTCCTAAAGATGGCCAACCTAGAATAACAGGGTTTGTGGAGAAAGAAACTAGAGGACTTAAAAACTTCTTCCGGACAGTTCTCCCCATTGTTGCCATACATATCAGAAACAATTCCTTCAGCACTGCTAGATACAAGACTGCCAAAATGCTATTTTGAATTATAAATGACAAAGAGCATTCTCCATAGACACAGACAACAGTATGGTGATTACCAGAGAGTAAAGAGGGTTGGAGGGAGAGAGGAGGAAAAAGAGGGGTTAAATGATAAGAAAAGGAGACTTGATTTGAGGTGGTGAAAAGACAATACAATATACAGATGATGTATTTATAGAATTGTATACCTGAAACCTATGTAATTTTATTAACCAATGTCACCCCAATAAATTAAAAAAAAAAGAGTTCTCATATACTTTACCAAACCTGCATGTTAAAAATGGCAAAGAGCCTGGCTGGTGTGGCTCAGTGATTGAGCATCAACCTATGAAACAGGAGGTCACGGTTTGGTTCCCAGTCAGCGCTCGATCCCCAGTGTAGGGGTGAGCAGGAGGCAGCTGATCAGTGATTCTCATCATTGATATTTCTATCTCTCCCTAACCCTTCACCTCTGAAATCAATACAAATATTTTTTAATGGCAAAGAAAAAAATAGGATCATTTAGAAATTTTTGTGACAATTTTGTGAACAATTTATTATTTATTACTAAACATCATGGTGAGGGAAAGGGGTGCAGAAAACACAACTGGCATGAAATTATTTTGAGCAGAAGACATTTGAGTTCCTGAAATGTCTTACCTACCTAAAAGCACAGACTCCTCAAAGAACTTCCAACAATTGTCATAAATCTCTCAGGGTGCAACTGAAGATTAGAAGTCTTACCACACACCTAGACAGACATGGTCTCAAAGCTATCATATCACCTGTCTCTTCCCCTATGAGCTCATTTATATTTGCAGGAAGTCTTTTATTTTGCTGTAAGTGCCCTTCTCTCCATCCCCTTTCCCTATTAAGATGGTATCTAAGGCCCTAGCTGGTTTGCTCAGTGGATAGAGCATTGGCCTGGGGACTGAAGGTCCTGGGTTTGATTCCATTCAGGGCATATGCCTGGGCTACGCGTTTGATCACCAATAGAAATCAGCTGATCCTTGATTCTCAATCATCACTGATGTTTCTATTTCTTCTCCTCCCTTCCTCTCTGAAATCAATATATTTTTTTAAATGATGGCATCTAAGCCCCAAATTTTAACTTGTCCCTTTGAGTCACATTTTTCTGTACAGAACTCCCATTAATTGTGTGTGTTTTCTTTTTTCTTTTTTATATTTATTTTATTTTATTTTATAAATCTTTATTGTTCAGATTATTACAATTGTTCCTCTTTTTTCTCCCCATAGCTCCTCTCCACCCGATCCCACCCCTCTCTCTACCTTACCTCCTCCACCCCTCCCACTACCTTACCTCCCCCACCCCTCCCTCTACCTTACCTCCCCCACATTGTCCTCCTCCATAGGTGTATCATTATTGTCCAGTATCTCCCTGCACCACCCCTCACCCCTTTCCTGATTCTATTTTTTAAATATATTTTATTGATTTTTCACAGAGAGTAAGGGAGAGGGATAGAAAGTAGAAACACCGATGAGAGAGAGACATCGATCAGCCGCCTCCTGCATGCCCCCTACTGGAGTTGTGCCCACAAGCAAGGTACATGCCCCAGACCGGAATCGAACCTGGGACCCTTCAGTCCGCAGGCCGACGCTCTATCCACTGAGCCAAACCGGTCTCGGCAGTTCATCAGATTTTTAATTCACTTGATTTTTAGATTCACTTGTTGATAGATATGTATTTGTTGTTCATGATTTTAATCTTTACCTTTTTCTTCTTCCTCTTCCTAAAGAGTACCTTTCAGCATTTCATATAATACTGGTTTGGTGTTGATGAACTCCTTTACCTTTTTCTTATCTGTGAAGCTCTTTATCTGTGGCTCCCCCTTCAATTCTGAATGATAGCTTTGCTCTACTAGAGTAATCTTGGTTGTAGGTTCTTGCTATTCATCCCTTAAAATATTTCTTGCCACTCCCATCTGGCCTGCATAGTTTCTGTTGAGTAATCAGCTGACAGTCCTATGGATGCTCCCTTGTAGGTAATTAACTATTTTTCTCTTGCTGCTTTTAATATTCTCTCTTTGTCTTTTGCCTTTGGTATTTTAATTGTGATATGTCTTGGTATGGTCCTCTTTGGATTCCTTTTGTTTGGAGTTCTGTGTGCTTTCCAGATTTGTAAGTCTATTTCTTTCACCAGGTGAGGGAAGTTTTCAGTCATTATTTCTTGAAATAGGTTTTTAGTATTTTGCTCTCTCTCTTCTTTTAGCACCCCCATAATTCTGATGTTGGTATGCTTGAAGTTGTCCCAGAGGCTCCTTAAACTATCTTCACATTTTTGGATTCTGTTTTCTTTTTGCTTTTCCAGTGGAGTGTTTTCTGCTTCTTTGCATTTCAAATCTTTGACTTGATTCTTGCGTTCCTCTAGTCCGCTATTAGGTCTCTCTATAATATTTTTAATTTTAGTCTGTATATGTTTAATTTCTATTTGGTCCTTTTTCATTTCTAGTTGGTCCTTTTTCATCTCCTCTTGGGTCTTGCTAGGTTTATCCATCTTTTCTAGGACATTCTTGAAAAACCTTATAACCTATATCCAGGTTTTGAACTCTATATCCAGTCGTTTGTTTTCCTCCATTTTTTTTGTTGGTGATCTGTTCCTTTGTCTCCACATTTTTGCTGCTTCCCTGTTCTATATGGCCCAGGAGCTCTGCCTCCTCAATTACCTGAGGTGGACTCTCTTGATGCACCCTTTTGTTGACTGTGTATATAGCCTTCTTGAAGTTAAATCTTGATTATTGTTGATATCACTGGGGAGAATTGACCTCCAAGCCAATTGGTTGTGAGGATCAGCTGTTTCTATGATGGGAGAACTTCTGTGCTGGAGTCAGCCTTATAAGACTTGCAAAACTGCAAAAGCCTCTGTGTTTCAGCTTGCATGGGGCAGAGTCTTAGGGCTGAGCTGACAGCCTTGGCTTCCCTCAGTCCTGCCCTCTGTGGCCCCTGGGTCTCAGTGTCCCTCAATAATCACTGCAACCTGCTTTGTGCACACTCTCGCTCGTGTGCCTCCAGACTTCTGCCTTTCTGGCTCCTCTGAGTTTTTGTGTGCCCTGGGGACCCGTATGAGTCTGAGTTTCCAGGGTCTCACCCGAAACTGGGGCTCAGTGCAGTTGGGACTGGATTTCAGCGCAGTCAGGAGGTTCTGTTTTCCTCCTGCTAAAGAAAGCCAGCAGCACAATCAGCAGTCAGCTCTCTGAGTGCACACTCATGCTCGAGCGCCTCCAAACCTCTGCCTTTCGTGGCTTCCCTAAGTTTCTGTGCACTCCTCCCTTTTCACAACAGTCCAGACTCCCCTTATATGACTCTCACCCAGAACTCGGGTTCAGTGCAGTTGGGAGTTTTCGTCTCCCTCCCGCTAGAGGAAGCCAGCCAGGCCCTCTGCCGCCCATCCTCTCCACATGGTGTCTCTGTACCTCAGCTTTTTTAAGCTCCTCTGAGTCTCTGTGAGCCCTCTCTTTCCTTTTAACTGTAGAATTTCCACTCAGCCAGCTTTCCAGTGATTCTGGATGATGTCCATTCTGTCTTTTAGCTGTAGTTTTGAAATTGTTTTGCGAGGTAGCAGTTTAGGTGTTCACCTATGCCACCAACTTGGTTTCTCTCCCATACATTAATTTTAAGATGTGTAATTAAATGTTGTTTTTTTCTCTTGCTAATCGGTCTTTTGTCAATTTAATTCATAGACATCCGAGTACTAAACCTAAGAGTTTAAAAGAAACTTTTTTTTCTCCTCAATAAGAGTCTAGAATAGGTTAAGGGGAGAGAAAATGCTGGATGCTTGGCTACTCTAAGATATGTAATACTTTGCAAAGCATACATAAATGAAAAAGTGAAAGGTTCCTTGGAATCTTTAAAATATAAACTTTAAACAAATTATATAAATCATAACATTTTTATAGTGTCCATCTATTTATTCCTGGCATGTTAAATTTTACATAATACCTCCACTAAGCTAGACTTCTTGATTAAGAAGCAGAACAAGAGTAAAAGGAAAACATTGAGGTATTAAGACTGAACATCAAAAATCCAGTATCTGAAATGATTGTACAGTGTACATTTGGAGAGAAGGGCAGTCTACCTTCTGAGGGGGGAGGATGGGAATACTCTTCTTCTCTTTCTCCTCTCAGATCTTCTGACTAGCCTAAGAATTACATTAACATGATACATTAAAAGGAGAAAATAATCAAATTTAATTATATATGTACATATGGGGGTTTATACGACTTTGGGGCCCTAAGACAAGTTGAATAATTGAGGCTTATATGCCATCTTGAGCTAAGGAGAAGGGGTGGGTTTCCACTTCAAAGGGGAGAAAGGAAATTTGCATGGAGATAAAGAAGCAAATATCTATTAAGCCAATGTTTGCTGGGCCGTCTTTAACAATTGGACAGAGAGAACTTTGATCAAATGAACCCTCCCTGTCTATCACACCTGGTTCATATTAAAATATAATTATATTATAATGATAGCTCCCTCCTCAGAGTATGTTCTCTATCTAAATTCTCTTAGGCAGTTAGAGAGAAGATCAAAAGTTCTTCTTGAGTTTTTTGTGTCTTAAAAATAAACAATTTAAAATTATCACTATCCCCCCAAAAAAGCATATTTTGGGATAGCAAATTCTGCTCCCCCTCAATAGTACATATATATATATATATGTACTATTGATAATCTGCTAACATACATAATATTCTTTTTGATAATTATATGTTATAAAATTGCTCTCAGCCTTTTGGCTAAAATCAAGTGTAAATTACATGTTATTAAAAATGTATAAAATATGGTTAGTAAAACATTTAGATAGCAAGCAAAATAAATGAACCAAATATTGGGATGAACAATTTAGTAAATATTAACTGGGAAACACATGTTCAAATTTTATACAAAACATAATATTTCACAAAGTTTAGGACAATTATAATAAGAATATATAATTCTTAGGAATTCATTTGCTACAATAAAACTCTATTAAAAGGAAAGCAAAAGCCTGTTCAATTAAGGATCAAGATTATCATGATGGAAGAGATGGGATTAAGGAAACCAATGCTTAAATGCAAATTATTAGAAAAATTTTAGATTTTGTTTGGATGTGGCTTTACAGAGACTCACTACAGTATTTAAAATGACTAAATAATCAAGGAAATAAATAAAAGAGAAAAATGAAATTGA
This sequence comes from Lasiurus cinereus, assembly GCA_011751065.1. Lineage (NCBI taxonomy): Eukaryota > Metazoa > Chordata > Mammalia > Chiroptera > Vespertilionidae > Lasiurus > Lasiurus cinereus. Next base: position 29,733,578 of record JAAGEH010000018.1, on the reverse strand, counting down.
AAATGCTCAGAAATACATAAATGTGTAAAATATATTAGATATACCAGAAATGTCCAATGTATCAATTTATGGTATAGACTTCCAATTTTTTTTTTCATAGTATTTGAAAGCATATTCTAATTCCAAATTTAAAAAGCAACTAATAGCCTGCAAGCACACCCCAGGGAAAACAGGTGAGGTCATGAGTAAAGCTGCAAGTATTACCATGATTGCAAGAGCCTCCTAATTTACACTATCCAATATAATCCTATATAATAAAAGCCTAATAAGCTAAGTGTCCAATCATTCATTCTACCATTTGACCAGTTTCTGTGATGCACACTGACCACCTAGAGGCAGACGCTCTGACTGGTAGTTTAGCTTGGTCTAGCAAATTGGGACTGAGAGAGATGGGCTAGACAGGCCTTGGAGCCCTCCCATGGTCCCTCCCCGGCCCAGTCGTGCACTGGTGGGGTCCCTCAGCCTGGCCTGTGCCCTCTCACAATCCAGGACCCCTCAGGGGATTCCAAAGGCCGGACTAAGGGACCCCACTGGGTGCATGAATCCATGCACTGGGCCTCTAGTATACAATCAAGCCTTTGAGAAGCAAAGTAGAGTTATTACTTAAGCAAAGTGTCTTAAAACTATTAGTAATGGAAACCCACAGCTTCCTCCTAGCTCAACCAAGACTGCTCTCCTGCTCTCTGATCGCACGAACTGCCTGCAAGATGGCCCCAAAAGTCAAGAAGCCTAAGAGGACAACCTGGAAGTTTGGTTTGGACCTTACTCATCCAGTAGAGGATGGCATTTTTGATTCTGTAAATTTTGAACAGTTTCTACGGGAGAAGGTTAAAGTCAATGGGAAAACTGGAAATCTTGGGAATGTTGTTCACATTGAACGCTTCAAGAATAAAATCACAGTTGTTTCTGAGAAACAATTCTCTAAAAGATATTTGAAATACCTTACCAAGAAATACCTTAAGAAGAATAGTCTTCGTGATTGGCTTCGTGTGGTTGCATCTGATAAGGAGACATACGAACTTCGTTACTTCCAGATTAGTCAAGATGAAGATGGATCTGAATCTGAAGACTAGGTGAAGGCATGCTTACTAATGAAACATGTGAAGTGTACCAAGAGAAACATCTAGAAATGGATTTTCTTTATCAGTGAATAAAAAGTATAACACACTGTTAAAAAAAAAAAAAAGACTGCTCTCCTCTCAGGGCTGTTGGAAAGACAAGTTTTGAATCCCATGCTATCTTCCCCAAACCCCTAAGATTAGACAATAGCAACCAGAGGGGCAGGTGAGGGTAGAAGGCTCTTTATGAAGAGCCATCCACTTCTTTACCCTCTAAAACACCTCAGACTTCTCAGTGTCCAGAATCCAGATTAGACTTTCTCTTTTTTATAAGAGAACTAGGTACAAAAAACTTTGTAGGTCTAGATCCCAGATGGGAAGAATATGGTTAATTCCTATTCATAATCTCTTCCTAAGACAAAAGTCCTACTTAATCCTTCCAAAAGAAGACCACAGCTCTTAGTCTCCAACCAAGCTACTGCGGTTAGCTCCTCCAAAGAAAAAGGTCCCCAGCCTGCTGCCCAAATAGTCCACTTCCTCAATCTTACCTTAAGGAAGTCACACATTTCACAGCCAACTTGACCTGCATGGGCAGAAAGTAGAGGTGAAAGAAAATTACACTCCTTGCATTAAGAGACTTAGATCTCATTGTCTAATTCAAACTGCACAATCTCCATTGGCTCTCTCAGCCAACTGGATTGATTCCATTTCTTCAATGTGCAATTAGATTTAATTAATTGACTCCCACATTTAAACTATAATCAGTAGTGTACTGGTAAATGTTTAACAACTGGCTCGAAGGGGGAAAAGACATGAGCATCTGTTTATTTCCATGGTGTAAATACTCCCTCTATAGCCTATTTCAAGTTACCAATGTGATGTCACTGAATGGAGGGGAAATGATATGCACAATCAGATCTCATGAGCTAGTTTGAGCAGACTCCCTCACACCACTAACTATAACAACTTTATTATAATTTATTATCATTTTGGTAAGTAGATCTATAATTCATCAATATTTTACAGCCATGTCTCATTTTCTTCACTAAAAAAAAAAAGGTACAATAAGACCCACTTCTCCATATTGTTGTGAGAATCCAAGTGAGAGGAACATAAAGTTTTCAATTCATGTTAGTCTTGCTTCCTCACCTCCTTCTCTTCTTCTCATTTTGCACCTTCATTACTCTTTCTCACTGCAAAGGCACAGTCCTTGCAGGGACCAAAACCCATGAAAGTACCACCTGGAGCCCAGGAGATGGAGAAGTGATCCAGTGAATGACAAGCTAGGATGCCAAAAGCATATTTTTTCATAGAAAGATGTTGGCACTCTATATAACACTGAGGTTATATGATGAATAGTTCTAAGGATTCTGTTCATGATTGTCATTGACAGATCCTACACAACAGTGAGTTCCAGATGGTGGTGGATTCTACTTGTGAGAGTCTCTAAGCCAGACCACCCAGCTAAGCCACTTCTGGATTACTGACCAGTAGAAACTGGATGGGATAATAAATGTTCATTGTTTAAGCTAAGTTTGGGGTGATTCATTCCAGTAATGGATAACTAATGGAACTTTCTAGGGGATAGCTCTCATGACTGTTTTTACCCTTTAGGTAACTCAAGTTGTGTTATCTGTGCACTTCTTTTCCATATTCCCTCCTAGAATCATGAAGTACTCTTCTCCTTTATCTCCTGTTTAATCCCACCTTTCTTGGCTTCCTCCTCCCTGGGTTAGGTCTTTACAATATTCTTTTTTCATCCTACATACACTGTCTCATTTACTCTCATGATTCCAATTAATACATTTTTTTGAAGGCAGGTGACAAAGCAAACTCTCAGAAGCAGGGGAAGAATGTATTGCCTTATATGGTTGGGAAAGACAGTAGCTCATGGATGCCTAGATCTGTAACAATTTCAGCCCCCAGGCACTGCTTGCTTTGGTTTCTCTTTGAGTGTTTGCTTCATTCTTTTTTCTGACACTGATAGACTCTGGTTACAAGCTGGAGAATATGGCACTATAATGGTCAGTCCCACTGAGAGCACATGGAGTGGTAGAGAAGTATTTCTACAAAAGAAGGAATGATGGTCAGATAGAAATGTCTTATGTCCACCACATTGTCTATGGATGGAGGTCTCCATCACTGGCCTTGTGCTCTCCTAAACTCCAAAGCTGTACATCAACTGGCTGTCAGACATCTCCAGTTGGATAGGCACTGGGCACTGTATTAGTTTGCTGGGGCTGCCATAACTAGTAAAAACTGGGTGGCTTATAGCAATGAAATCTATGGTCTCATGGTTCTAGAGGCTAGAGGTTTAAAATCAGTGTGCTGACAGGACCAAGCTCTCTCTGAAGGTGTTAGTGAAGGATCTGTTGCAAGTCTCTCCTAGCTTCTGGTAGTTCCTTAGCTTCCCAATCTCTGCCTACATCTTCACATGGTATTCTCCTTGTCTATTTCTGTGTCCAAATTCCCCCTTTTTATAAAGGCATGACCATTCTAGATTAGGGCCTACCCTGATGACTTTATCTTAACTTGCTTACATCTGCAAAGACCCTATTTCCAAATAAGACCACATTCTGATGTACTGGGATTTAAGACTTCAATATATGAATTTCAGAGACACACAGTTGAACCCGTAACAGGCACTGTAAGAACTTCAATAGAGAATTCATTGTCTTTGCTTTTTCATATCTCCCTACCTATTCCTTATAATTGGTGTCTTTCTTCACATACTTTGTCTTGAGGATAGACATAAATAAATGCCCTGCTATCTAAACCAGAAATCCTGGAGTCCTATTTCTCTTCCTTTTTCCTTCTACATTCAATCATTCATTGACATCTGCCAGGGCTACCTCCCTCTCCAATCCCAGGGTGACCTAAGATTCTTAATATTTCACACATGATGTTATAGACACTTCTTAAATAATCTCTTTACCACCAGTGTTGTCTCTGTTCTGCCCACTCCCTAATCTATTCAATTCATCCAATATTCAGAAGCTTATGTGATGGATCAAAAATAGGTTGTGTGTTTTGTTTTGCTTTTTACCACTTCAGAGCTTTTTCAATAAGTCCCAATAAATATAAGACAAAACACAAAGTTCTTATTCAGACTCACCAGGCCTCGATACATGGTCCCTTCCTAGCTTCACCTCTGACCTTTCTTCTCCCTACCCTTTACCCAGACTGAAATGCTCACAGTTTCCTAAGATTGGACCTCTATTCTTCCCCACCATCTGCCTGTCACTGCCTTCTTATTTATTTTTAAAAACATTTTACACCCCAGCCGGTTTGGGTCAGTGGATACAGTATCAGCCTGCAGACTGAAGGATCCTGGATTCAATTCCTGTCAAGGACACATACCTCAGTCTCAGGTTTGATCCCCAGCCCTAGTCAAGGGTGCTCATTCAGGAGGCAACCAATCGGTGTGTCTTTCTCATATTGATGTTTCTCTGTCTCTTTCCCTCCCTTCCACTCTTTCTAAAAGATTAATGGGAAAATATCCTCGGGTGAGGATTAACACACACACACACACACACACACACACACACACACACACGCACACTTTGCCAAGGCTGGCTTATGTTTTTAAAATTTTTTTAAACCCTCAACCCAGGAAGAGTGGGAGAAAGAGAGAGAGAGAGAGAGAGAGAGAGAGAGAGAGAGAGAGAGAGAGAATGGTTGACTTCAATAACCTTTCAGTGCACAAAACAAAGATCAACCAACCAACTGAGCCACTCTGGTCGGGCCCTCCTTATTTTGGGGGGCTTGACTCAAGAATTTCCTCTGGGAAGTCTTTTAACTTAGTCATTTCAGGCTGTTACAACAAAAATACCATGAGCTGGGTGTATTAAACAACAAACTTTTTCTCACAGTTATGGAGACTTTGAAGTCCAAGATCAAGAAGGCAGCAGATTCAGTGTGTGGTGAGAACATGCTTCCTGACTTCTGGACACCCTCACTTAGCAGACAGAGAGAGAACAAGCCATAAGTGCACTCAATCTCGTAATTGTCACAATGTTATGAGGTTAGGGCTTTGAATATCTCCATTGCATAGATGTGGGTACTGAGGCACAGAGCGGTCAAGAACTTTTCCCTGAGATTGCACATTTAGTAAGAGGCAGGCCAGGGATCTGAACCTGGGCTATCTAGCTCCGAGAACCACATTCTTAACTATTATACTCTTATGTTCTATCAAGTCATACTGATTAATTTTTATAAATAAAATTAAGATGTTGCCGAAACTGGTTTGGCTCAGTGGATAGAGCGTCGGCCTGAGGACTGAAGGGTCCCAGGTTTGATTCCGGCCGGGGGCATGTACCTTGCTTGCGGGCACATCTCCACTGTGGGGTGTGCAGGAGGCAGCTGATAGATGTCTCTCTCTCATCGATATTTCTGACTTTCTATCTCTCTCACTTCCTCTCTGTAAAAAATCAATAAAATATATATTTTTTAAAAAGATGTTACCACCCTTGTTTTATTTAAGTACATAGGAAATTACTTTTGGGACCCCAGGAAGGTCACTTCAAGGCCATAGGACTTCATCCTCTAAAGCAGTGGTTCTCAACCTTCCTAATGCTGCGACCCTTTTATACAGTTCCTCATGTTGTGGTGACCCCCAACCATAAAATTATTTTCGTTGCTACTTTATAACTATA